>SMMW01000012.1:0-600000 GCA_004794655.1 Marisa cornuarietis | reverse complement strand
ACAACAAGAGTAGCAGCACAAACTCACATCGAGGCCATGACACGTCCATTATGGTAATGGCAAACTTATTCTTCAACTTACAAAGCATAAAAATCTAATAAACCTAGCACCAGCCCAAAAATAGCTGGAGATTTAAACATGAATAATGGTGAAAACCCAGAACTAGTTTATAGTTATTTATATGAAAGGTGGTGAAGGGTAGCCGGATGGAGGGACTCCCTTTCGAGCACAGGTCGCTCTACGTCTGCGTTTCTTTGCAGTTTGCGACACGAAAAAGCCTTTTGTCAGAAAAGAGTGTCACCATGATCCACCGTCTAGGATTTCGACATCGTCCAAGGAAATAATGATGTACTGTCTCCTTTCGCTGCATAACCATGTCGCTTTGTTTACATGCAAGAGCGTCACCTAAAGACCATACACTCCCTTGTCTGTGTCCCTTTCTGTGCCGCGGACTGTGTGTGTCTGTGCGTGTGTGTGTGTGTGTGCTTGTGGCACGCAGCCAAGATTAATGACCTCGACCGACCATGTACTGCATCAGCGAACACAGTGAGCAAACACTGATGGAAGGGGTCTGTAAGACCATGACCCTACTATCGCAGGAAGTGCGAGAATGGAATTTGGGAATGGTGACTGATGAGGGAGACCGCTAAGTGGAACATCAGTTAAGAGTTGAGTGAGGTTGAAAAGACTGGGTCCTCAACTGAAATTAAAAGAAAGAAATGCGAAACTTCGATGATTTCTTCTTTTTTTTCTCACGTCATTCTTTCTCAGTTCTCGATTTTCTATTTACTTGTATTCTCTCTTCACCTATTTTCTTTTTCTTATATTTCAAAGATAAAGAGAGTATTTTCTGTGGTGAACACGGACACGAGGTATTAACATGAACTTATTCTAAATACAGCAAAGTGTGATGGTGTTTTATGTGGATGCCCTTGAAACATCTGCATCCATTTGCCCCATCCTCATCAAATTTAGCAGTAATGTTCTATTAATTATGGCTCCGTCATGGGCTATGTCTTGGTGGTACACGCTGCTCTGGAGAGTGCTTATTTTGATATTTATTCTCCGTTATGAGATGAAACCGTTGGTTCCAAATGGAAAAATACAAAGCAGAAAAAAGTGCGACGTATCCCTACTACGCACAACAAACGTGGATAACGCCGCAGGCTGAGCGGTTCCGATGAGAGAGAGAGCAGACCGAGTAAGCGATTCGGCTTCACTCGAAGTATTGAAAATAAAAAAATACAGTGTATTTCAATGATGATAATCTATACAATATAACGTCTGAGACAAAAATAACATGAAAATAAATTGACAAATAAAAATATATCCCATAATTTTACCAGTAGGCTACTTCCAAAAGAATGAAAAAAATAAAGAAAGAAAAGGAACACAAAAAAGAAATAAAGTAAGGATGGAAAGAAAGAAAGAAAGAAAGAAAGAAAGAAAGAAAGAAAGAAAGAAAGAAAGAAAGAAAGAAAGAAAGAAAGAAAGAAAGAAAGAAAGAGTTTAACTGTTTCAATTTGTGAGATAAGCATGACTGAGTTTATTCATGACTGTTATTTTTTTAGGTCTCGTTTCCTAAAATCAAATGTAACTATGTATTTATTTGCTTATTTTATCGAAGAATTGAGACTCCAGAAATTATTGTTTGATAAGACGACACATTATTATTAGCAAGTTTTGACCAATAGCCAGTAACCTTATTTGATTACTACCAAAAACTCCGTATACTTGTCCTCTTCACCTATGAAACTACTTTTCCTGATTTCCAGTTCCAAAAGAGCTCATCAAATAATGAAAGGAGATTTTAGGAACAAAAATATGAGGTAAATGACTCACATAGCTCATTGGCCTAACAAGACAAAACAAGGAGTGTCTTGAATATTATGACAGGTCAAAGGAAACACTGGGCAACACCTGGAACGAGTAACTATAACGATGAACATGAGGACGTCTAGGATATTGGTAGTAATGTGATGACGACGACGATGATGATGATGATGATGATGATGATACAAATTGCTATAATTATTACAAAAGAACACATAAACACCAAGATTTTGCAAGCAAGAAATTGTTAAGAGGTCTAAACGGTCAACCAGATGCAGAGAATAATTCGAAAAATGTAAGAACACCGCAGGGATAATATGGGATGTTGCCTTCTTAATCCCGGATTAGGAACGATTACTGAAGTTTGCCTCCCTCGGTGCATAGTTTTTGTTTTTTTGTTTTAGTTTGTTTGTTTGTTTGCTTGCTTGCTTGCTTGTTTGTTTGTTTTGTTTTTGTTTTTTGTTTTGTTTTCTTTTGTTTTTGTTTTTTGGTTGTTGTTGTTGTTGTTGTTATGTTTTGTTTTTGTTTTTTTGTTGTTGTTTTTTTTTTTGCTGTGGTGAATTACACATCGGTGAAATATTGAAGTGAAAAGCACTTTTCTTTTGGTAAAATGACGTGACGAACACCGACTGTCCGGTTAAGAAGAGTCGTTAGCGTAGGCTTCATAATAATATTATGATATTCGAGCACAAGACCGGAGTTTCTGTCTGTTTACAATCCAACAATAGAGGTATATATATATATATATGTGGTGTCATTCCATAATGTCATTCTTGCCTATAGGTGGGTACAGGGGTTTTCTATGTTTTCTATGACTTCTGCGGAAGACTATAGTTACCAAAGAATAGTACTACTTTATGTCTAATTGTCTTCCAAGGAAAAGTTCAACATTAAGACATAAATACCTCGAAAGGGGCTTCTTCCGCCTGCATAGCGCCAGGTCAGCAGCCTGGGGGCACATCACCACTTTTTTCTGACCTTTGGTGCCTGGCCACATGGCTTGAGCTAGAACAATTCCTTCAGGTGTGTAGCGCACCATGGTTATGTACCCTGCTGCCCTCTCGTGCAAGCTGTGGTGGCACTGCCGTCTGTAAAGTGCTGAGTGGTTCCAGTGACTTTCTGGCGGATATCACCACTTCCAAGATACGACGCATGCATATCTTCCTCGACGACGATTCTACAAAATTTCCTTGATGGGATAGCCATGATATAATTTTTCTCCGAGCTTTAGTGTAAATAAAAAGACAAAACAATGGAGGCAAAAGGTAGATCGTAGCTTTCGAGTCTGAAACAAGCTGCCCCATGTCCGGGTGACGGTAGTTCCCGACATTATAATTTAGACGAGTGCGCAGACGCTAAGCTTGTGAGGCATACATTTCACTTTTTGAATCACTAGACTAAATGATCAACTAAAGGCAAATTATCCCAAGTGATGTGATACAAGCTGTGAATCACTGGACAAAATATATAGACACAAGACCTCCCAAGGCCCTAAGCCTCTGTGGAAGGTTCCATGCCCGAAACGTGTTCCCACGACCTGCTATAGCGAATTTTGTGGTGCCTAAAGGGCATCATCTTGAGCAATAACATAAAATAAAAAGGCGGCCTAAATGGGTGGTACAATCCTCACAAAATGTTGCAAGTTTGGTCAAAGCAACTTGCCTAGTTGCCTCTAATTCGTTCTTCGTGTTTTTTTATTCGTTTTCAGTCACATAGCAGTTGTTATCAGCAGTTGAAGTCCACTCGTTGTTTTTCTGTACCCACAAACCCAGGTAACTGTTATGTCTTAAATACTTTGGCATTACTTTGTAACAGCACATCTTTAAACACTGTTTTGAAAGAATGAAATACCAAGGATAGTCATAACAGGCATGTTCATATAGTTCCGCTTCTCTCCACACGAAGTTCATTGGCCTCTTTTACTAACATAAACTTAACCTTATCACACTCTCAAAGAAAGACAAATGAAATTATCTCTGTTCTCTTCTTTTGCTTTCATCGAAAGGCTACTGTGCTTCCCGTGGCCATTTTGTTTAATTATTGAAAACAATTAATGTCCCGTGAAACTCATCTGTTTCTGCTCACCCATCAGCCTTTTAAAATCACCCGTGTGGGCGATGTCGGCGAAGTCTGCGAGGATAACACGACATGCGCGAACGACTTAAAGAGACTTTAGGTGCTTCTTAGACCATGCCGTCGGGTTGTTTTGCTGCTCCCAAAGAAAGATGGGAGAAGATAAAGGTGAGAGACAGGTGGAGCCTGGAGGTCCAAACCACCAATAACTAATGTCACACATCTATCACCGTCACGGACGCTGCTTTCACAAGACGTAGACCTTGCCTACCTGTTCTGTTGCCCCGACCTGACAATGACCCCTTCACCCTACAGCACTCGTACACGAGGTATGCGCTCGTCCAGTCCTGTTGTTTAGTTAGCGATCGGAGTGCAGTACACAGCTTGCATCCTTCATTCTTCCATTATTGTCACATGCTTTGTTTTCGGTCAATCTTTGAGTTTCTGGGCGTGTAGCATAGAAGCGCTGCTGTTAGACAGTGGAGATGAGTAGCGGATGGAGATGCTCATAGCTCGCCAGCTGACTGCTTTCTGAAAGCAAGGGTTGAACTGGCGTGGGAGCGCACCTGCTTGCACGTGCGAACGTGCTAGTCTGTCCCCACCGTAGCGACTGCAGCAGCCACTCACGACGAATAGGTCACGTGTGATATTTCCATGTGAAACAAAAAACCACCACCGCACTCCGCTGATCACATTGCCTTGACGGAAAGTTCCGCTAGATTCTCGTTATTGGCTCCGAGAAATAGTCTACTCATCAGCACGGACAGCCTTACCTCCGAAACAATCGCTACGTTATAAATTTCTACGCCCTTTTATTTTTTACGATATTAATTTTAGTAACGGGGCATTTTGAAATGAATGTTTCGGCTACTTATGATGGCCTTATTTCCTCATTTTTGCATCACGGGGCTCGGCTGACCACAAAGCGGGCCGTGGTGCGACTGCTGAGGACATTGTGAGGAGGGGTTGAGCGCAAAGATCAGGCGACCACCGCATGTGCTTTGGCTGGCAGACGAAGGATTTTACGAAGAGAGCGACTGGCGGAGGGTGCCATCAAGCTGAATACTATTAATATTGCGGCCTAGTCCCCCTTCGTCTAGCTGACACACACTAGCTTGCCCCAGCTTTAGTGTTTACTTAGCTGAAAATATGATGTCCTCAGCTGAAAAACTAGCAGCTGGGACTGAATTACTCTCACTCAGTTACAGACTGACTCACTCATTAGCTCTTTCTCTGTGCGCGTGCTGTTTATAGGCGTTAATGTAGCAAAGTTGATGACACCTGACTTCTCAACTGATCAATTATGTACGCCAGAGATGGACTTGGGATCAGACTATGCAAACAAGAATAACAAAATTGTGTAGGCGTGACGATTATGCAGTAGAGGCTCTCAGTACAAATACCAGTTCACTTTTGATGTGTGTGCTCAGTTACGAGAGATCACACACTTCACTTATCTACAGTTGATCAAATTTTCTCTAATACAAGGTTAGTTAACCTTACGTTAACACTTATACGACTATGGTATCATCTATTCCCCGCTAAATGTGTCCGGGATTTAAATGGTACTGTTACTCGCTGGTGTTTGTATGTTGATGGCGAACAGGTTGAGACCGTCCTGTAAATCATCTTGCACATGTGATTATGTTTTGTAAATAAATGGTTTCTATCATTTAGGTTTTAATATAATTTCGGCTGACTTTGTGTTATAAATTATAGAACTGAAGCGTACTGAATATTTTTATGGACTTTGTATAATCTTTATTTACTAATGAATCGACGTCTGAGGAAGGCCTGAACTGAGTTACATTTTTTCACGGATGAAAAATCTAAAATTTTTCTGTCCTTATTGCTTTAAAGAAGTAACAGTAAGTAGCCCACCGAGTCTACACCACGATTTATTAAAGGAAAAGCCCAGATCTCTTGTTCCACCGCCTTTGATTATTTCGATGCATCAGATACCATTATTTGTTTTCTTTATAAGCAGCCATGCTTTGTTTTTCCTGCTCATGGTTCTAGCGGTGTTTTGAGATGCGGGACACACCTTTAGGGACTGGACGTCAAATCCGATTCTTGTCCATTACGTGCAGGGTGTCTAAATAATCTCTCGCCTGCTCCTTTGTATACTCCTAAGCAAGATGTACGCCACTATCAGACCATTTTTGGTCTCTCGCTCTGCACATTTCCCTCCTGCTTGTTGTTAGTCTTCACATTTCTGTTCCTCTTCTTTATGTCTCAGGCATATCAGCCTGTCCATTATACCAGTGCGAATAACCTCTCTCTCTCTCACACACACACACACACACACACACACACACACACACACACACAGATTCTCGTGTGTGTAAACATTGTGCCTATCAACAAAAAAGACGTGGCTGTTAATGACAGATGCTTTCTGTATCCTGTACATGCTTTGCTAGTCGTGTGGTGTAAGTAACCCTAAAATCGCTAACAAATGCTGAACGCGTATGAGCATTTCAAGGGTCCCGGCACATATATTTTGACATAAAAGGATGACGGTTCTCTCCCCGCCCTGTCTGTCACATAACTGCAAACGATTGGCACAGATAGGCACTCTCCTCCCCAGCGACAACCACTGGGCCATGTCCCACGTAAATCTTGAAGAACTGTCAGGGTTGTTAGGCGACATGAAGCATACCGAACACCATCCTCACGTTTTATACCATGACGACTTGCCTGTCGTTTAACAAACTATCCCTCTTTGACAACTTTATTTAAACCCTTTTCTCTCAATATTTCTACAACGGAAAAGGTCATTAGCTCTTTTGTCTCACAAGAACTCAAAACCACGTTAATATGCTAATTTCGCAAGGAATATTGTTGAATTAATATTCTCTATTGCCAAAAGATGGTCATTTGAAAGAGGGAGGCTGCAAAACTAATAGAAACTTTACCCCCTCACGTAATCCGATCTTTACCAGTGTAACTGTTAATGACAAGAGCCCATAGTAAGGCTGGCGCATTGCATGAATTCTTCACAAGAAACAAGATCTGCGACTCATATTAACCACCGTCACTTTTTGGGTGAGAAACTATTACGTCCTCGAGAAGGCTGACAGGAACACAGAAGTCATTGCTTACAAGTGACATACAGAAAGGACAACCATGCCATTTGGACTCATTCAGCAAACTGGCGCTGGACTTAGTTCTTCGAACAGCTTTGTGACGCATAAAGATCGTTACCACCAAAGCCACACTTCCGTCACGCGGGGCATGCCCTGTCTCGAGGGGAAGTGTGTGACGTGCCTCAGTGCTAACACACTTTCTACACTTTAGTCGTGGTGGCTTGCCTGCTCCTAACTCCATAATGTTTTTCGTAGATATCTAAAGGCCACATTAATGTACGAAAAAGGACAGGTGAGCGCCCATGCGGCCCAGGCGATGTAGTCGCTGCATACAGAAGACGGTCTTCACTAAAGACTCCGCGCTGTGACTACCCTATACTCCCTTTAGTCCTAATGCTGCAACTGGCAGACGTGAAATATTTGCGACTAGTGTGGTTGGGAATCGTTATTCAGCAGGTCGTGATGTCAGGAAGATGTTGCTTAAAATGTTTGTCTTTGCTAACATTGAGAAGTGATTACAACTCATAAAAAGGTGACGACGATGTCAGTGAAACGGACAGTTGTCTTGGGGGTAATGTCGCTGTCTGTTGTTTGCATTATCTCAAGGAAACATTTCTTGTACTTCGATTTGATGGTGTTCAGTTTCAAACATAGAAGTAAAAAGCAAGAGCTCCTTACAAACTATCAAGTGGTGTGTTAATTTTATTTACAAATCCAATAATCTAAAGGAAAACAATTCAGCATAACGTAAACAAAAGCAATCTTTAGTAGGTGTAAGTTTCAATCTGTCGTCTACATCCCTCCTTCTTTATGTCTAACTCGATGTATTTTATTTTATTTACAAATCCGATAAGCTAAAAATTATCATCATAACCCAAGAACTTAAACAAAAGCAATCTTAAGTAGTTATAAGCTTAAATCTCTATCCTACATCTCCCCTTCCCTATCTCTAACTCGATGCTTATGTGCAGATATATGAGCACAAATATGTGCTGGTGTATTATGTTGATTCTATCGCAGCCCACCTGATAAAAACACAACTGTCTGCTACTCGTATAACAGGTCTCATCGAAATCATTGGCCTTACTCAGCCCTATTATGTGAGCAAGTTCATCCCATAATATGATACTCAAGTAACGTAAGTAGTTCATGGGTTGGATCACGTCACCTGCGAAGTGACAGTTACGCCCTTGCCACGCAATAAAAGAAAACCGAACTTTCAAGCTGACAGCAGAATGTTCCCCTCTAAATTATTATATATTTTTTGATTATCTAAACTAAATATTTTCTCACTTCAGCAGGAAAAATGCAAAACGTGACGGGAGAGGTATTAAATCTTTTCGACATCCCACTTTCCTGTGAACACAATATGCGGCAGATACGTGAAATACAGAAAATGTCAGATTTATACCCCAAGCACGATATACTGGCAGAGTCATGAAGGGCAAATAATAGCACAGGCTCAGCAAAGGAAGCTCTTCAGGGTGAAGTGGACAATTCACTGTGTGCGTATGTCCACCAAAACATACGTCCTTCGGCTGATGTCAGGGGTCTCGATGACTTCAATGACATACAACCACCATTCGTTTCTATACCGTAAGTGCTTTGTTGACGGAGCTATTTCAGGGGCGAAAAAAATGTATACTGTATGCCACTAGTAGTTTAACTACGGATAGTGTGTTGATAATGACAGAAATGGTACAGTCGAATTCGCTATTCTGCTGTCCGATTTCCAGTTATAACCCCTTTCAATGCCCTACCCTGCATTTTAAACCACCAACTTCGGCTATTAATATACCTCTGAAATTTTACGTGACAATGGAACTCAGCATATGGCTCAATTTGCAAACGAGATCCGTGCACAACCTTAGCAAGGGCACACCTGGAAATTGTTCTTGACGATAAGTTTTACTAATGTTATTGATTACGATAGATAAGTAAGTTTAATAGAATTTATTAGCGTTGTATATGGAATTGTGGTAGGCGATTCGAATGTGCCGGAAGGAGGCAGGCCTGATCACCTTAAAGATAACAAAAAAGGGATCCCGCTATCCGAACCATTCTGCCGCAATGATGTACACTCGCAGAGTGAGAGTCAATTGTACTTGTCATCAAAATGACTTATGGATACTTGTCATCGATATGACATCGATACGACTCAGTAGTAAACGTTAACCTTGTCCAACTCTTCTTCCTTTTCTCTCCTGCAATACCTGTGAAGACATTTTAAGAAAATAATAAGGAAGTCTGCTGAAAGTCATTTGACAATGGACTGGTTCCGCAGTTTCTCGACAAAACTACATTTCCACTCACGCAACGGTCGATACTGTAGATAATAACGTATGCTTAGATGCACGTGTTGCCCGAGCCCCTTTACTTTGTATCGTTTGATCTACATTCTATTTCATCCTACTACCGTGAATAATTCCCCGCCCCTATCTGTCGCTCTGAATATCTTATTGTCTGTTCCTCCTTTCTCATCACCTGCGTATACTTAAAAGTGCGAGATACTATTTTCCCAAATCTAACTGGATACCCCCTTCCGTAGATACACATCTACATACACCAGTATGCACAGAAAGAGGTCAACAACAACGCAGACGTCAGGATTGTATAGAGATATGCTTATGTTGTCACTGACTCAGGAAATGGGGGATCTGGGACCATAATTATGTTAATTAGGTTTGTCTGTGTACAAACCCGACATCAAGATTAGACTTCTTTCTGTGCATGTTTGTTAGCGCATATCTCGAGAACGGAAGCTACTCGTGTTTCATCACTTAGATTTAGGGAAGAAGTACACTTACACTGAACTTTACTCAATCATTAGAAAAATAACTGCACCTCACTAAAATCATCGGAGAGATGAGGAAGGACTAGGCAGCCAACAGGATTCACCACTGCGACCAGGAGACAAGCAGGTCTGGTTAGTCAAGTCCTGGCTTAGCCTTGTTCATGATGGAATAGTAACTAATGGTATCGAATGTCAAATAGTTAAAGCGAATTCATAAAAACTTTTAATTTCCTTTCTCTGGCTTAAAAACTGTGTTTGTTTTGTTAAATTACTAAAGGCTAGAACCACGAGGGATTTTGAAAAAGCTTAACTTTTTAAGAGGCCAAAATAGCCAAATGATATGAAAAATGAATACTCTTATGATTGTTTTTTATGTGTATCCTTACGATCATTATAAACAAAGAGCTCCAAGAGATACTGTTTCATATTTGAGTATCAACATGGCGTTTCGCACATCTCGACTGGGTCAAAACAGCAAATAATCATTCTATCATCCCAAAACCTTCCAAGTGTCGCTTTCCTAAACAGCCCATTTAATAAAAAAAGAGTTTGATAATTAAATTTTATTTTACACTCTTCTCTTAAAAACTCCTATATCAATGAGCATCGTGCCCTCACAACCCTAGGTCGTCAGTGGACCACAAACACGAAACATATGAAAAATTTCCAACACACGCTTCGTGGCTGTTTCGTGAAGGAAGGGGGAAGAGTGGACTAATGTGTGCGCTCATCCGCATGTGAGAGTGTGGGATGACGGACAGGTAGACTCCGTTACTCGAATAGACATGTTGTAGGGATAATGACAAAAATAGAGCCCCACAACTTTATGCCTATGACATGCGAAACTGTTTTCGCTTCGAAACTGATCTGACGTATCGATACAAACAGTGCGATTGTTTTCGTCGTGTGCAGCCCATTATTACCTGTGATCATGACAACTTCTGTTAGAGACTCTTTTCACCATATGTTGTTTAAATTCTCTACTGCTTGTGACAAATTTCACACACAGTAAGGTCAGCAGTGTCCTGGCGCGCCCCTGGACCCTCGCGGCAAGATCTGCTTCACAAAGCACGGGAACGACCAAATCCTAACGAGTACAGGTTAGGTTCTTGGGATGCTGATCCCTATTCAGAGATGTGTTGTATATAAAACCCCTCAGTAAGTTTAGAGAAACAGGTAAGTTGGGTTGTGAAGTTTTGGTCGGAGAGAGGAGTTTACTCTTTTCCACTGTAGTGGCACCGGCATCAAGACATTTGACATTTTTGATATTTTAACATTTTATTATATTCATTCACCCCATGAGGGATATGGGGTAAATACAAAACTGTGTTATATGAAAAAGGAAATAATAGCAATGATACTAATAATTAATACCTTTGGTACCGCATTACCATGAGTTAACCAATGACATTGTTTAGCAATCACAAATAATAAATTCGATAAGTTTTTTCAGTACATGCTTTTCAGTGGCGCAGAAGAAGCTGTTAAATTTAACTGCATTCGTGAGTTTAAAATAAAAATTAAGAATTAATAGTTTTCTTTCATTCTTGAAGTAGTTACTTGCTGGAATGTAGTGGAAGTTCGTCTCTAATATCAAAGTTTTTACATTTAGTACAATGTCGCTGTAATTGTGGACCTTTGCAAAATCGTTCAGTCTGGGCTGGGAGATAATTTTTTAATGTTCTAAACTTAAAATACGTGACACAGTTCTTGTAAGGTTATAAAGTAATGTATTTTTCAAAGAAGAAAAAATCTTTATTCACTCTTTAATTCCAATATACGTTTCTCGTACACTTCAGAGAACTATTTTGTATATGTCAAATAAACAAATTTTAATCTTACATTTAAACAAGGGTATATTTCTAAATTCTCCTGTTGGTCCTAAACCCATGTCAGCCCTAAACTATTCAATACATGTTTAATTATAGGTAAGCCAATAGGCAATACTAGAATACTTATGAGTATTAAAAGAGTTGATCAATTTATACCAGAAGCATAGTATCCTACTTTTTGCAATAACATCTTAGAAATCTAGAAACTCACCAAGGACCATTTGTGTGTGTTTTTTCTTAGTTTAAAAACATAGTTATAAAAACGCAATTAAAATTTTTTAGCCACGTCACAACAACCAAGGCCCCACACTTCGTAACCATACAACAATATCGGAGCAATCATATCAAACAGATCCACCTGTGTATCTGCAGGAAGTGATAGTTTTCTACATGTACGGAGGAGAGAGAATGCCCAATCATATAGATTCTTTTGGGCTACTGAGAATGTATAGTTATAATTGAGTTTAACACCTAAATATCAAAAATCAAAGACTACTTCAAGATTTTCCTCATTTAAACTTGAAAACAGGTACGTATCAAAAGCTTGCAGGAGCATGAACATATACTTAATGCTTTTAGTGATCATTTTGTTTAATTGATGGGTTCTTTCCTTCGTTGACATTTCCGTGCTTGACTAACATACTCGAGGTTTGCAAAGACGCGGTCCTCAAGTCAGATAAACTAAAGCAACATGTGTGAAGTTCATCTTTAAGGAGGGTCAAGTAAATTGCCATGACAATAAAAACTAGATTTTAAAAAGTAAAAAAAAAATGAACTGAAACTAAAACTCAAATGCTTGCAACGCAGTCTGCTGCTATATGCACAGTTGATCGCCAGGCCCGATGAAAAGATTTGATCCAGATGGCCACAAATTGCTGTACAGTGTGATGAACAGCTATGTGATGAATTTCTTGCCTGTTGTGAAACACTTACCTTCGAGTTCGACTTTTCTCCGCCATCTTCTTCGAGTCCGTGTCGAGAGGCTCATCCTTGCCGCTGCAGATGGACAGGTCGATGGACACACGTTTCTTGACCCTCGCATCGCCATTAGTCGAGTAGCTTGGTGAAGCTTCTGAGGGCACGGACGGGAACTCGTGCACGGGACCCATGACTGGGAAGCCGACCTGTGGTATAATGTCTAATGTTAAATGTTTGCTTAATCCGAGGAAAAATACCTCTTGTGCCCAACACTTTTCACAACTTTCTGTAAGTGAAGACCTGTATCAGTGCACTAATAGTACACTAGCTTTCACAATACAATAGCTGAATTCAATAGTTTGCAGCAATGTGACTACTCACCCAAGTCGTTTAAGTTAAACATTCCAATTCAAATAAAATAATAAACATATTGAATACAAAAAGCAATTGAACATTCCAAAATCACCTCTCAGCAGTCTTGTCAACACTGCAACTGTAGACCGATAGATCAAAACGAGGGCGACCACTAAGTGATCCAGAATCTTCTGACAGTCTTCGACGAGGACTGCACCTCTCTAGATGCGGGGATGTCACATGATAGTCTCACCAGCCAATAAGTGTCCGCAAAGCACCAAGGTAGAGAGTATGATATACACCCATAATAACAAAATAGAAAATTGTAGTGCCCTCCTGTCAGATTACATGGCTTGTTGTGTGCGTATGATGAGTGTGGACAATAAAGAACCCTCGACGCTGCCACTTGTACCTGTGATTTGTGTGAATCTCTCCACACTCTCGGCCACCGGCCCTGGATTTGTATATCAGTGCAATCGGTTCTGTACAGTTCTCATCCCCACAAATGTTTATTGTCACATCATCACCTCAGTGCTGCAGGCTGCGGTTGATTAAAAGTTTGCCAACAACGTCTTCAACACTCCGTCTTTTGTTTAGAAAAAGAAAACTTTCTGCGTTTTTCCAGATACCGCCTCCCTGCAGCAATCGCTCCTTGTCTCAACTGCACATTGTTTACTATCACAATACTTATACATATATATTATACATTTAACTGTCCACTTCCCGGACTGAGGCTGCTACTCCCATCACAAACGGTGTTGTTCAAAAACTAACACTGTGTGTTTTAAAGTTTATTTGCTAGAAGCTACAGAGCCAGTGTAACTCCACACGGCATTTTGACCCTGTAGCTGACAATTCGATTTTATCTCTGCGTCTCATCCTGGGAACTCACAAAATGCCTGAAGGCAGATCGGCTGAATGCATGAATAGTCATCAGCAAACCTCGCAATATTAGGAGGTCCTCTTCCAAAGAAAGAAAGAAAGAAAGAAGGAAAGAAAGAAAGAAAGAAAGAAAGAAAGAAAGAAAGAAAGAAAGAAAGAAAGAAAGAAAGAAAGAAAGAAAGAAAGAAAGAAAGAAAGAGGATCGACAGACAAAAAAAAATTCGAATCAAGTAAGTGAGCTGATCACATGACAAAATTGCAGTTTGAACAACAAAGAAAACAGTATTAGGCTATAAGCTCTTCGCAGAAAGGCACAAGATGAAGTGATTTGATAACGGGAGGTGGGGGAAGAATGACCATAACATCCAGAAATATGTTATGAACATGTGTTCCTCAGAGTCTCAAAGTGGAATGCTAGGAAGATCAAAAGTTCAGGGTAAACGAAAGGAAGTCTACAATAAATCAGCATTCAAGTAAAAAAAAAACCCGATATGGTAGTAAAGCAAGTTTATGTGTGAATAAGACGAAGAGAGTGAGTCAGTTAGTGAACCTAGGAATAATGCAAGGAGGTCAAGATCAACAGCAAACAACAGGTAAATTGAAGGTACTGTGACAATGTGGGATAAACGATGATGATCACTGTATACTTGACATGCTGGCCACCTTTGTTCTTTCAGTCATTAATGGTGAATTGACAGACAACTGTCAGTTCTTTAGTTTTATCCTATAAAATTAATAAATAAAAAATGGACTACAAACCCTTAGGAGATGCTGTGCTGATTGTGAGAAAAGATTACAACCGATGCAATATGCATTTGTAATGAAGTTTTCTCAGCTTTTCTCTTTTTTCTTAAACTTTCGGTTCATTCATTCACTCATTCAGTTTTCCATTTTAAGTGCATTAACTCATTTTACTCCAGCTGTAAAGAATGACGAAAATACATAGGTACCCTGGTAAAGGATATGAGTTCCATTTACTATTGGACCCGTATGTTTTGGGCCTTCTTTGCTGCTAAATCTGTCATTAAGTCATCACCAACATTTCCATTAAATGATTAGTTTAGTTAGAAAGCCTCATATTATTATATGTCATAAAAAACAGCTCAAGAAATCCATAATGTGGGAATGATACCTGATACCTGCGTAAATTCTTCAGGGTGCCCTAACGAGTGTCCTATTTACACAGTGACCCCCAGTTCAAAAAAAACGTTTCTTACATTTACAAATCTATTCCTTTTGTTCCCTCAAAGCCACTAATCCGGAAAGCAAAATGAGGCAATGAAAACGCCCTGAAAAATTACCAATCAGAAACCACTACAAATTTCTTAACAAAGTCATGCACAGAAAAACTGGTTAAAACCCTATTCAGTGACCCTCCTAGGAAACAATGCCCTTTGCAAAGGCTAGGAAAATATATTGTTTAGAAAAAGAGAATTAAAAACAACTCATCAGAAGCGGACTTAATTTTTTTTTTGTTGGGTCACATATCATTCTGTCCTCGGCAGCTTAAAACTTTTCAGTAACATTTGTTGGAGAAGAAGAGTACAAGGCGCATGATTAAGATGAGTCTGCAGGCCATGGGAGCGGGGATACTGGGAAGGGTGGCCAGCTTCTTGAGTGTGATTTGTGGGGATTTTGTCACCCGTTGGTGTTTCGTTCTACAAATGTCGTTCTTGCGTTATCAGCTTGAAGTCCGTTTATATTTCACTTGCTTTCTACAAACACACTCTTTGCTCCCAGAACGTGGGCTACTGCAGCGAGAAGGCGGTCTTCCCATACGCAAACAGTTCCATGGAACTAACTTTTAAGGTCCTTTTTTTAACAAACATGCATTCCTCAAAGTTTGTCCCACCTGTGTAACATTCCTACCCTTCTTTTCTGAACTTATATACTTCTTTGCAGTTTAACACACAAGCAAAATATTCTAAGTATAAGATGTTTTAAATGGTTCCTTCTGTTTCGTTGGGAAGGACGTTCGAGGTGTTTTGGGTTTATCAACCGGTCTCAAGTAAAAGCACTCATAAGCGATGTTTAGCCCACTCGCCAACTTTCACGTCGTTAATTTACGTAAACTCCATCCCCCCTGCAGCTAATCGCAGTCTCTACCTCACCTTTTTATTTAAAGGTAGATAATACTTTCCACTCCCTAATTTTGATATATTTTTTGCAGTGACTGCAATAAAATGTTTGAAATATTTTTTCAACGGTTTG
Organism: Marisa cornuarietis; assembly: GCA_004794655.1. Lineage (NCBI taxonomy): Eukaryota > Metazoa > Mollusca > Gastropoda > Architaenioglossa > Ampullariidae > Marisa > Marisa cornuarietis. Next base: position 584,014 of record SMMW01000012.1, on the reverse strand, counting down.
AAATTTACGATTTGTATACTCACGAAGTGCCACTTCTGCGCGTAAGTGTATGCTTCTGTATTTAAGAACAGTGTGTAGGAAACCCTTACTCTAACCCTATTTTTTACCGTTTTAATTTTAATAAATGAACTGAAATTGCACGATAAACTAAATGCCGTTACATATTACAAGATATATCATGAGTATTGAATGTGCCTAATGCTGTCTCTTTAGAAAGTGTGTGGTCGCTGTTAGCCTTTTAATTACGTCGTGAAATAATGAGCATCGTGTAATAAAGAAGAAAACAACACTTCTCGACATAAGGCCGATTACCCACCGGACCTCCCCCTGTGTTCTTGTTACTTAAGACAGTATACATGATTGCTGAATGTTTATCAGTATGGGTGTATTGACGTGCGTATATGTATACGACTGTCTATATGTGTATACATATACATCGTACGTATGTGTGTATGACTGTTACGAATTATGTAGGTGTGCTATATATGTAGGTGTAATATATATATATATAGGTGTGCTATATATATAAGTGTGCTATATATGCAGGTGCTCTGGCAGATTATCCCAGTACCACAGGCTCTGTCTTATCAGCGGAGTTCAAGAAGCGGAGGCTTAGTGGTCATCTCGTCATCCTCTACGATAAACATCGTAAATTCAAACAGCAATGAATGCGTCATGCAACTGCGTGAGCGCCGGTCGGCTGCCACTCGAGAAAATATAGTGAATATAAATTATCTTTTCCTCGTGACTCCTTGTTGACATCCACCTTAGAGGTGAAGGGAAGACTGGAGGAAGAGGCAAACAAAAAAAAATGGTTTCGTTTCAGCAGGAGAGGAAGAAGGCGCATGAAATGAATAATAACATGTGTTAGTGTATTTATTAGGCTGTTTATTTCGTACAATATTCGAAACTACCAAGGTACGTATTAGCCTGTTCACACTTCCATCTTGTGCCCAACCCTCTACACCTACCCACACAAATATTATTGCTCTTTGTTTGTCTGTCGCGCACTTTTTAATTGTCCTCTAATCAGCACTAGTGGCTTCACTCAGTTTGTAAGAAGGTGGTCATGCAGTCCCCAGCGATCCTACTATAGATAAGATCGTTAAGAAAAGAAACTGTATAGGTTGCAGAAGGCATCCAGGACCTGCAGAGCTTACGAGGTCTACAAGACATTCAGAGATATATACGCTAGTCCGAAATTTTCCTTCATGTATTGGTAGACATAACCGTGACTTCTGACTTCTAAAACAAAGTTAAACCTATAGCTTTAATCTTTCAGTATTTTTCAGTTTCGTTGATTGGTGTTGATATTCGTCCTTTAACTTTCTTCTTTTCCTCCTTCTTCTTTACGTCATTTCTCTGTGATGTTAGAACGTCCTGTAATGTCAATGATTCTTTGTGAGGACAGATATCCCCCTTTCCCTTACAATCACACACCTCTGTACTGTCTTCCGCCTTCTTAGTCTCTCGATGCATAATCACAGAAGCACAATTACATCAGAATGGTCATTATCACTCCTTTCTAACTGAATGCATTCACGTTCACGTCATGTTAGAAGGCCTGCTGGGCATTTGACAATTACCTCGCTCAGAAGGAAAGACTTCGAAACAGATTACATATATCAACATGGAAAATGATATGCTTCTATGCATTTTCGATACACACATACGTGCACGCCCGCATATGTAAGTTTCAATACAAGTCAAACCTAAATTTTACTCTGCAGAAAGCGGAGACAGTTGTTTTTTTCTCTCTCTCTCTCTCTCTCCCTCTCTCTTTCTCTCCATCTCTCTCTAGAAAGAATAAAGAATTGTCGTTGTCATTGTCATAAATCCTGTCGTATATGATATGTGAGTGGATTCAGCGTTGTAACAAATAGCTCCGTGTTTGACTTGGCCAGCTAGCTAGACAAAACACATTGCATCAGGCCAAACATGATCACCGCTGCTGCTAACGGTCCTGGTAAAGGGGAGACACCTTCTTAAAGTGTGCACGTGTCAGTGAACACGAGGCCAACAGAGAAAACTGATGAGACACAGTCGAGTGAGATGAGACACACTTACAAAGCCAACCTAATGTTTAGCGTGGGGATTGGCCAGTCCCATTAGACAGCAGCCTTGAACTGCATCATTCTGTGAAGAGCTGGGCAATAACACTTATCGAAGGTGACTTTCCCTCAAATGCTGTGAGTGTGGGTGTCTCTGGCTACACATCAGGTGGTCTAGTAACGGTTATAGTTTACAACACACTGAGGTAGATCATATAATATTCTCTGACACTTCAATTCAAATAGCTGTTTTCTAAATTCTCGCGTGGCGTTCATCTAATTTAGAAGTTAATACTGTGTGAGCCAAATCATATGTACAGAACGACGAACAGAGAGCCAGACGAAAGGTAGACGATATTATTAATTGATCGATCACCAATGTCTTCCATTGTGTACTAATCAACAGAGATAGTCTTCCTTGCAACTGTTATAGAAAATAATTTGGAAGAGAAGGTTCTTCCAAAACAATGAAAAACAGAGAAAAACCTCGTGTTGTTATCCATTGATCGATTGAATGAAGAAACGAATTACAATAATTTAAAAAAACTACGATATTACATTAAGGTCTAATTTTCAGCTTATAAATTAATAAATAAAAACTCAATGGAAAGTAACAATTGAGAGGAAAGGAAATCATGACTATAGGTTGTAAAAGATAGTAAGGAGTAAAGACGGCCTTCATTGGGTGTCACGACGGAAGCTATGCTACAGGGCACGTTTCAGACAGCTGACGTATGCAGTGGGGTTTGTCCTCCCAACCTTAAACATGGCTTTCATCTCACTGGGGCTTTGAGATCACTACTTCTGTGCAAATGCATTAAAATAAAAACAAATCCCCGAATAGACGTGTCTTTTTACAAGAGGTTAGCATTCAAATTTTGTTTATATACTCTTTGGTATTTAAAAGTCTACAGACCTGTGATTAAAAAGAAAGCTGTTTAACAATCTCAGAGTGTTTGCGGTACTGCTACTTACTATGGCTGAAGCTGCTGAAGTTCTGAGAAAGGAAGACAGGCTATTAGATTCCTTGCAAAACACGCCATGCGTGAGAGGAGGTCAGTCTTCTTTGGCGTGCTCCCCACCTGTCCTTTTCTAGCTTCAGTGGCCTGTGACGAAATGCTTGTTGTTTGATGATGCTCAGCTGCTGGCAGCTGCATAGCATGAAGAATGTGTACCTGCACTCTACGTTCTAAAGGAGAATTTGTTGGCGTAAACAGATTAATCTCGCTGCACTCTGTTGCTCGGCAGAGGTGACTTCTGCGTCAGCAGTCCTAATTAAGTTGTCTCTCTACAACTCAGCCAATGTTTTATCTTCAATTCTTCACAAGCTTTGCCAGCGACACCATCAGCAGAGACGTCAGCGACATCATGGGCGGAGAAAACTCTCCTGTTGGCTGTGGACAGTCACAAACAACGGCCGACTGGCCATCGTCAGATGAACGCGTGCGTTGACGCACAGACAAGGCCCTTTAATCTTTCGTAATTTTGATACATGTGCATGGTAAGGTTGTTCTCGTCTTAAATTAGCATTTTCTTCTGCACCTAAGTCAATAAACGTGTTTGTGCAGCGTGTCTGCCGGCGTCATTGCAGCAGTTGGTGGGACAGTACTCCAAGGGAGATAATCGTATGCTGAATTGGTGCAAAGTGTGCGAAGGGCTTCCAGAATGTTACGTTGAAGTATATTGCATCTTAAAAATCTGGAGTCTATGTAAATTTGTGAGGGTGTTCTACTGTGAATGAAAAATTGTTTAGAGTGTCGGAGCAAAATCTGGGGAAACTGGTGTAGTGACAGCAAAATACATTTGAATGAGCTAACAGTGCGACTGACAAGGATTTTATTTACACTTTGTGTATACCCTTTGAGCCGAAATACAGAAACGGTGTTTAGAAAGAATTGAGACGTTAATGAGTTTTACCTCTGAATATACGGAGATACATTTGTGTGCAAAATCTTTTACTTACCAATATATTCAGACAAAGACGTGACAGACAATTAACCGAGAGGAGCATTCCACAGACGTAAACTCTGGTAATGAAGCACACTATCTCAGCATGGTGAATACATTCCACACAAGAAAAATGCACTGAACTGAGCATTTTATTTCAAACTGTTATGAACAAAACGCTGTGAACACAAGTTGTATTCTCTCTCCTCCATTGTGTCCGCACACACACACACATGAACACGATAATAACATTTCCGAACAGAATACAAGCCATAATCACTCACACACACACACACACACACACACACACACACACACACACAGTAATAACATTTCCGCACAAGATACAACCATACTTTAATAAATTGAAACAATTCGAAATCTTGTCCAGAAGCGTATTTTTTGTAATTCTTGTACTTTAATGGATAAAGATGGTGACCTGAGATTTAGTTATCTTTGTTGGTACCACAATACTTTATAGATTTGTTTTTTATTGCTACTGCTACTATTACGACTAATAATAAGAGGACTTGTAAATCGTTGATCAGATCAAAGCAATCGCATCTCGCTTTAGACAGTAAAGAATAAAGATAAGAACATTAAGTCAAACATCACACACATATATATATATATATAAGATTGTCGAAGTATTCATGGCATCAATACATAAAGTGAATGTGAAATCGTAGATATTTGAAAGGATGAGTTACTGATTAGTTTATAGGAGTAAAACAAATAGGTTATTTCATCATCACGTTAGCTCATCGAAGATGATATTCTCTTCTTTTTTATTTGTTGTGAATTATATTGTTCGAGTAGATATTTATATTCAATACAGGCTTGAATATTTCCGTTAAATATGTGAGCAGTTATAAAAAGCTAGGGACTCGATAAGCAAAGAAAATCAGCAAAGCTCTTCAGAAAACCTGAGTTATAGAGAGTTACATCTATTAATAAAAATCTATTTACAAAGATTTACAGCAGAGTATGGCACTTGCAACAACTGTCACATCTTATTATTACTACTAACAATCATTAAGGACACGCAAACATTCGTGAATATTATGCGTGGAGCCTTCCAAAGTTCAGAGTTCAAATTGGCATGGAAAAAATCTATTATATCTACTACGCTAGTTCAGACGTTAAGCGATATGTCTAGAGCCGGTATTGCAGCATCTTACCCACCTCACACGAACACAAGCACTGCGCCAGTCACGACTGACATGAGCAGGAGTGGATAATAGTGAAGATTTTGTTGATGTGATGGATATGATGTGACACAGTCTCTTGTGTCACATACACGTGGTATACCGTCGAAGAAGGATGTGGATTGAGACGCGGAGCCGCAGGTGTTGCAGCAAAGGTTACGAGTGTAGACGTCGCTACAATAGTCAAGTGTACACTGCCCTTGTTTGTCACCATATTCGCAGCCTGCAAAGACATATCAACAATCAGAAGCCTGCTTGGAATTTTTCAGTGAATGCGCCGATTTAAAATATTTTCTAACAATAATGCGACTTTTAATTAATACTTAACTTATTAATTTCATGCTACGTTGTCAGCCGTACGTACAAATTATCCAGAAAACAGATGTATGGCGAAAATTAAGTTCAACTGAAATTCTGTCATGCGTTACTTATATTTGAGGTGAGAAAGATAATGTTTGTTGTATGTTGTGCGCTCATTATTTTTAAAAGCAAGAATCAGCAGTGGATGATTTTCAAGAAATTATGGATTATAAAGTAACGTTTTCCTTTTGCGAGTTATTGAGAATTTCAAAAGCAATTTTGTGTATCTTCAAACATTATACAATAGTTTATTTAAATGTATTTTGATGTCTAGGTGAAAAGATTAAAAATCGTTCTGAAACATATATGGCGGAAAACTTCAGCCACCGTGAACCATTAACCCCGTTTTTAGATTTTTAGTCCAGCTGCTGAAATGCAGAAGACATATCTACCTGGGATTTGGGTTTGAATGAGACCACAGGAATAACAGCAGGTTTTGCGAATAGTAGACTCGTAGCACAAAAAGGGCTGTTGGCGAGATAGCTCGGAACACTTCAGGTCGTTGATGGTAACCAAGGTATTATCTCCTAGAGGGCAGTCTTCTGCATAATAAGACGTAAAACCATTAAAATGGAAGGCAGATAAACGAGCTTCCTCATTTAATCAATCAATAAATCAATCAACCACAAGTACAGGCACCCGATTTTGATGTGACTTTGCGTAAAAAAAAAAGTTTCTCTAGTGTCCTACCTGGTAGAGAAGGGGCTGCTGAAGACTGAACGCACTCTCCTTGCTGACACCACTGGAAAACGTTGACAACAAAGATTTATACGGCATCGCAGAGCAGGTAATTATCTACATCTTTAAAAACATTCGCTCTTTTTTAATGGTCATTATAACCCAAGATACTTTCTTATACAGTGCCATGAAGACTTTATTATAATCAATCTATTTGAAAAAAAAGACCCTTACCTTCTTGTTACCGCAGCTGGTACCAGTCGGAGCTAAGTATTCGAAGCATTCAATCTCACTCTTTTCCGGGTTCCGGCAAGGCATGCTTGTACACACGTCTGAAGCGTTACCCCCCTGTACACAGTTCATCAGTTCACAATCCCAGAGAAAACATGAGTCCCTACAGTCCTACAGATAATCTCGTTTCACATAAACCTTTATATATATATATATGTAGCATTTACAGAAATATATATATATATATATACCGTATCCTGAGATCATGTGCACCGTCCCTATCTCAATATGCTATTAAATACTTTCTGGTACTAATATCAACAGCCATTAAGATCAACAGTAGTCAAATAAATACTTGTATCCTAACAAGTCATAAGAAATATTTTCTCAGATAAGAGGAACCACCATCTTTCAATGAGCTCACTCTCCAAGAAAAAAAAAGTTAGGTACGTCTCACCTACTACATATTTCATCATGTATTTTCAATTTATGTTTCTTTGTTTGCCTGCAGTTCATTGTGTCAGTCTATCTTTCTCACTCACTCACGTACGCACGCACACATACACACACGCACGCGCACACACACACACACACACACACACACACACACACACACAAATGTATGCCCTCACTCACTGACTACATGCAGCTAGAAAGCTTAAATATGTCTATGCACAAACTGCAATGGGCACAGGTGCATAACGAAAAAGCGTACGAAACAGAAGAAGGAGGTGCTCCCGTGTAGATGTTTACAAGCTGTGTCCGGAGTGTACAGCTGACCTGGTATCACGCCAGTGACATTAGGCACATCATTCTGGGACAACGCATTCTGTAAACACCTCAAACACAAAGGGAAAAGGAACACTATTTTGTGGTAAGAGCAAAAGGTATCAGAACAATGTGGTCATTAACATTTCGTTCTTAAATGTTGTGACAGACTGGTAAAATGCACTAGTCTCTGCTGCTCTGAACATTTGTCATGCGATCCCTTACTGGCTGCTCTGTACAGTTGTCAATTAATTACTTACTGAGTGCTCTGTACATTTGTCACGTGACTGGCGATCTCCTGCGCTGTGCAGGAAGAGAAAAGCCAAGGGTTGCGGCGATTGTCTTCTGTGATGTTGTAAGAGCCGGTCGACATGACATATCTGTCGGAACCTTGGCATTGGTTCTGCAGACCATCGTGCAAGGCGTTGAAACTGGAGAGAACAGAACATCATTCAGCCACAGAGCTGACTAGTACAAGGTGTCTATCAATGATTGTCACAATCACTCGTATTTAGTGCATAAAATATCGCGTACTGAATTAGCCTAAATCAGGGGTGGGGAACATCCTCCGAGGGCCATTTGGATTTTTATCAAACGCAGGACATAGAAAATTATCAACTGAAAAATCTGCCTTATATATGTGCTCAAGCAGAAGTGTCGCTGCCTTGGCAGAGCCAGAAAATTTTTTTAGGGGCATTATACGAGATAAAACTGTGATACATGCACGTTGGAAAATGCCCCGAGGGTGACATCTCTGAATACCACAACGTTTACAAGTACTTCCTTTCGCTGCGGCCTGCTGACCTGTGACCCAGCTCGTGGACGGCGGTGCCCACGCACTGGAAGCCACCTCGGTCCTCGATGACTGACACGCTGCGCCATCTGTCACCTTTACATAGTGTACCCACTGTCGCTTTTCCTGTGCAGAACATATACAAGAGCAGATGTGCACATATATCAATGAATACTGTACGCAGTGGAACTGTAGTCGTTTATGATGCAATGCTGCTATGATGTATTAAGGAGTAAGCGACTTGCAAAGTATCTTTTAAAAATCATTATTTTTAAACAATGTAATATATATTTTAATTGTCAATATGACATTTTTTTAAAAAGAGAAGAATATATCATACCTTTCGTATCACCTTTTTCATTTGTACCCAGATTTCCTCTACAAAAGAACAAATAATGATGCATGCATGAGCGTTTTATAGCTGTAATTGAAAGTAATATTAATGACTTAGAGACTAAATATGTATCAAGTCGACAGTGTGTGACCTGAAAGTAGTTGACCTACAGATCCTCGTCATTAAAGATCTTCCTGAAGACGATGAATGCTGCTTAGTTTCTGAGCCATTTTCGGGGCAGATTTTGAGTTTTGAGTAAACTTTAATGCAGGTCATTTCTACAGACGTGCACGATGACTATCTGTTCTGTTCCTTGCCAGCATCATTTGAAAAGTAAAGTGAGTGTGAGAATAATGATCCTCAGAAGGTGTGCGGCAGTTACGAGCGTAATACTGTATCTGTTAAGACCTAAATCAGTCTGATAATAAGAATGAAAAGTACAACAGAAGGCATACCCTGTAAAAAGCATGGCATGGTCGTAGTCAGGGAGTGTGCTCGATCTGTTCTGTAACCAAGACATCAGGTCATTCAGAACTTTAGTGCCATTCAGGTTGGCATTAGGAGCTGCTTGCCCAGATGTCCAAAGTGCCGACTCCACTGACGACTAGAAACAAAACAGTGAACGCTTGTAGACACAGTGCGTGAAGTGCCAACAATACTGCGTAGTGTGTCTTCGACAAACTGCAATTTGGTTGTGTCATTTTAATTTTGACTTGTTCAGTGCACGTATAGCCTTCTTTATAATATGAATTCAATGAAGTTAACACCTGTCACGTGGACTTTTGTCGTGAGCCTTGGGTACTTTGTTAAAAGTGTTTCCTGAAGTCAATCCCATCTTCTCACTCAGGTAGGGGCGATGGCGAGGTGTTCCACTTGTCATTTCAGGTGCCAGTCACATAATCAGAAAAATATCGTTGAAGGTGCCGGTAACATTATGCAAACGTATCGCTGCAGATGCCAGTAACATCATACACCTAGAGATGCTGGTAGCATTATACACAAAAGGAAGAGTGAAGAGACTGATGCTTTTCCAAGGGTGTGAAACCAACGAACATGGCAGAAAGTTGCACGCTGTTACAGTCAATGACTCACAGGTTTTTCCAGCTACATTTACTGGTTTCGAATGAAAGGAAATGTTATTTTAGCTATTTGTTTACAGCCTTAGGAAGGACATATGAATGTATGATGTAAGAGTTCCATCTTCAGGCATAAGCTTTACTCTTCTGTTCATCGTTTCCAGCTGCAAATTTCAAATTCAAACGTTCGTCTGGCACAGGACCACTTCATCTGTGACACGTTGCTATCCACAATGTGCATTCTTCCGCGCTGTCACAGAAGAACTGAAAATTTAAGACTAGTGACAGTGCGAAGGACAGTGTTCTCTGTCAATGCATTCTACGCAGCTGGGTACTGTTTCCTTAATAACCAAACTCATTCTAATTTAGCTCAGTCTCCATTTTATCATCGTTTAATTAGCTGTAACAATAAATGTGTTAACAGACTATTTAAGAGTTCACATGAAATCGAGGTGTAAGAAGGTACTTGCATTCTGAGGCTCATGTAGTCAGCCTGCTCCAAAGAGCTTAGTCTTGAAATCTTACTAGCTGAAGAGACTATTGTAAGTTTTGGTAATGCATGAACCACTATTGTCTTCAATAAGGTGGGAGGTGTAAAAGTATACAAAACAACTATAAGGGAAACATAAATCTAAAAAGAAGAGAGATTATTTAAGAGTGCACAAATATAGAGATGTAAGAAGTTATCTGTAGCCTGAGGCACATGTAGTCAGGCTGCTCCAGAGAACTTAGTGAGTTTTTAATTCTTATTAGCTGAAGAGACTGTTGTATGTCTGGGTTATGAATGTACCACTATTGTCTTGAATAATGTGGGATGTGCAAAAGTATATAAAATAATTACAATGGATGGACAATAACATTTACATTAGATGAATTGGCTGACACAAATGACTGCAACAGCTGAACTAATAGTCGGTTGAGCGCAAGCAAGGTAGATAAGGCTCAACATAAGAATAACTATTGGAATGTGAGCAACAGTCATAGCAGGCCGCCTTACTGCATTCTGAATTTGTTCAGGTACTCTTATATCATGTTAAAGTCGGTGCTCAAATATATAGAATGCGTGTATGTGTGTGGATGTGTATGCATGTTGTTGGGGGTTTTTTTTGTTTTTTGTTTTTGTTTTTTTTGTGGTGTTTTTGTTTTGTTTTGTGTTCTTTCCAAATTTTCAATGTGTACCAGATTTTTTGCCATACTTCTTGCTGTCATTTTATGAAAGACAAATAAACAGTCTGGAAAAAAATAAATAAATGTGTTAACAGTTGGTCGGCCCTTTTCTTGGTCGAACGAGGTGGGATGTGCCGTCTTCAAAATCATGCACGCTCCGCATTCCAGATCAGAATTTCTGATAAAGAGACATACAGAGCCGTTAGGAGTCGATAAGTGTTTCTTACCTTTGAAATGTAGAAACTAACTGGCCGAAAGTGGATCACAGAGTTGTTCTGAAGCCTGCTGTACCGATCAGAGACCTAGATGAAAAATAATAATTTTCTTTTGCACATCTTCCTTTTAAAGCGTAAGCTTCTTATTCATTACCCGCTGTTTGAACATAAACTATTTTAATGCTTTAATATTTCACCACAACAGTTTACCATAGTTACGGAATCATTCGATTTTCACGCACGCACGAACACACACACACACACACTGACGTACGCACGCAAGCAAGCGCGCACGCACGCACGCACATACATACATACATACATACATACATACATACATCACGTGCAAATAAGAGACAAAATCGATCGGAATCTTCAAACACCAAAGAAATTTCTCTTACTTCTTGAATTACCAGAGTGAGATACCGCTTGATATCTTGCAGCGCAACCTCCTCTTGTGCTAGAGTCTGTGTCGAATTAGACCTCGACAACCATCTGCCAGGTCAAAATCAGAATTAGGTGATTCGTACGATCACAAACTCCCTGTCTAGCTCCCTCAACCCTCCCTTTGTGTGCGTGGGTGCGTGCGTGCCTTACGCCTGCGTGCGTAAGTGCCTGTGTGTGTGTGTGTGTGTGTGTGTGTGTGTGTGTGTGTGTGTGTGTGTGTGTGTGTGTGTGTCGGGGTGGTGGTGGTGGTGAATAGTATTAATTATAAAGTGATAATTAATCGGTTTATCCAAGTTACAGAAAATATTTAGCCTGACTAATTTTATAGGAATAGAAGATAGCGATTCATCATATTTATTAAAAGTCATCAAAATTGTACTTACTTTAATAGTACAACAGTAACGAACAAAATTTTAAGAAGATTAACGCGCCGCAGAAAATATAGTGTGCCTACAAATGTTGAAATATATTTATCGACAGACATAAACATACGAAATGATAACTATTACTATTAAATGTTTGCACACTGTCTGCTGTTTTGATTTCTTTTTCTCCAGCAGCTCTTTTGTTTATGTGCACTGAACTCACTGCCAAACGGGAATAATGCGTGTTATTATTGTTGTCGTTACTAGTAGCAGTCTTCATATTATGAAAGGTTTATTGTAAACACTCACGAATTGTAGTAGGCATAGTCAGCGATGACTAAGATGTCGACGAAGTACTCCTGCGAACTGCTTGTCGCTCGTGGGAGCCTGCTTGGCGTGACGGTCTTCACCTGCATGACTGCATGAAAAGACAACGACACGGTTGGTTGCTTTTGCCGGTTGAACAATCACGGATCAAAGATCAACCTAGCACGGAGCTGTCTACTTAACAAAGTATAGTACCCCTTTCTTGGGGTCAAACTACACAGACTGCCGAGTGGTGAACACAAAGCGCAGGTTCACCTTGTGCAAGGCACAAACTTTACAATTTTAATGAGCCGCTGACACAAGCAGGTACATGTACAGGTACAGGCACAGGCACGAGAGGCTATTCAGACCCGTGCTTTTCTGAGCGTGCATGATGGTTGATCGTTTCAGCATTCTCACTGCAAATATATCGATGTACTTTTAATTGACCTTAAAGTTTTCAAACAATTTCCGTTTAAAACAAACTTTGCATTTGACTCTGAAATTCCATAAATTCTAGGCAGATTCGCGAATACCCATGTGCTCACTACAAAAGAATGTCTGTAGCCTTGCGCTAAGTACTTGACTTTCCTGGGATCGAGGTGTGGAGACTGGGGTAGACAGCTGCCTGTCTATGAACATCCGTCGGGCGATGCCTGAGGGCGGAGGAAAGAACTAGGAATGCAACGGGGTATAACCCATTTGATGCGGCCTGGTCGCTGAGCAAATGTACGCTTAATATCGGCCCTTAATATCGACTTCAGCTCACGCAGACAATATGTACTTTACAGCTGATGCTTCTTTTACATTAGTGCCATGTCAGTTTCCCACGTTAGTTAAGATTTTAAAATAATGAAGTTATTTCAGCTAATGTTCTGTGAGAAGATGCTATTGCTGTCCACGATGGCTGAAGTGTTGTGTTGACATATCGTAGTGAGGTCCTTTAGCAGTCGGCAGGTCGTTTTGCTGTGACCTCTTGCCATTTTCTCCTCGTTGATGCGACTCTCCTTGGCTGTAATTATCTGACATCGCAATTCAGGTTTGTACTTAAAGGACAACACGAGCGCTCAGCGAAAATAGGAAATAGAGCATACATGATATCATAAACATATTCCGGTGGCATTTTGTTCAAAGATCTGGATATGTAAATCTCTGCTTTGTTCAAACGTGCCGTGCAAACTTCCTCCCCACAGGATACTCAAGAATTTGCTCAAAACATTTCAAAAGCGATTTTTATTCAGTCATTTCTACAGTAAAAGCAAGTCTTGGACTTTCAGTAAAATGAAGAGATATTTTTCCTACAGCAGTGCCAACTATACAATAGCACGAGCTGTTAAAGCTAACTACGATTGCTGGTTAAAAAGCTAAAACAAAGATCAAGCACCAGATATGCAACATCGACGCTTTCTACACCGTCCAGTTTACAAGTATCGTTGTGACAAAGTCACAAATACATCCTCAGTCATATTCTTACCGGGTACAATGCGAGAAACAACTGACAGTGTGAGGGCACCATTGATGTGCATGCTCAAAACAGACATTGATAAATATGGATCAACTTTTTAAAATATTATATGAAATTTTTAATGTTAAAAAACTCATTATCAGTAGTAAGTTGTAACTATATAATAAAAATGCAATGCTGGAAATTAACTATCAGATTAAAAAAATTACATGAGCTTATCTTAGACAAACGCCCATTTGAAATGTTTTTATATTTTATTAACTATAATACACATGGAAAAATTAACTCAAATGCGCCATCTTAGTAACAGAAAATCAGTAATGTTTCCTTTTCTCAGCAAAAAAATTGTTTCTTGAACACCACAATCTGAGCGATGTTCCTTCTTTTGACTCAAAGACATGCATAGATTTGCTGAACTGAGCCTCATTCACTGTGACAAATACTATACTGCAACGGAACTCGCCAGTATAGGAGAGTAATTTTCTTCTGCTTTTCTAGTGGCAGGTGACAATGCCGATGTTTGAAGGCTTATATCTTGAAAATTAAGCATAATCATGTGCTCATATTTGGGGAATCATTATTTTAAAATGAACTTAACCTGATCATAAAGAAATAAACGTTACACTCGTGTTGTCCTTTAAAAACTTTTCCTCTCTTTCGTCAAGATTCTTTTTTTAGTCACATAGGTCTAGGATGTAATTCATGACAGCGTTGTTTCTTCTTCCTTTGTCGCTCTAAAAATGTTTTGCTGTAGTATCACTTTGGTTTTTCCAGCAAGGGTGTCTACACCACATTCCATCCTGTTGGGAGTGACGAACTCGGACATTGAAGATCTCCGCAATGTTTGTGTCTTGCAGCTTCTCCAAGTGAAAGCGAATTCGGGGGTTGGTTGAAAGGCGTTTCATTTTCAGCTTCAATTACGAAATCCCGACGAGTTTAAATTTGAATTTACTGAACCTTTAACTACCTCGGAGCTTCACAACTGACAGGCTTGAGTGGTGGCATGAGACCGGCTTGTAAAGGCTTGTAAAGCGTATGGCAATTTCTTTTGTGTTTTGTTTACCTTCTATTACGTATCGCACTACACATTATCGCAACAGACAGGCGCTTATCAGTGTTGTTCATCGTCTTTCAAACTGTCAAATCCTTCATGTTCTAGTCGACATAAAAACGTCCTCACGCTTTAGTTAAGGTGACTTAGTATTCTAGCACCGCTCCTATAACATGAACTAGACGCATAAATACTCGCAAGTATTTAATTAGTAATAGTACATCTGTGTGTGTGTGTGTGTGTGTGTGTGTGTGTGTGTGTGTGTGTGTGTGTGTGTGTGTGTGTGTGTGTGTGAGCATAGCAAAGGATTGTAATATTTTTTATGCCTGTTTTAACCCCGACAAGATACCACTTTCCCTTACACAATTTCGCTGTCTTAAGCAAATGTTATACATGAATTTATTTAAGTTCTGAGAGAAACACCTTTAATATCTAACTTCTATAACATTATTTACTTTAAGAGCATCAGACTATGTAAAATTAGCACTATTCTTCATAAGAAGTCTTGGTTATTAGAGCACGGACGTAGCTCCCATTTTCAAACTGCTATAATCAGATGGTCAAAATTTTCTTTATTATTTTTCTATATTTACGAATTTTTTTACTCTCATAGCACTTGCCCTTTTTAGCTCTCATACACTGTCTATTTTATCTACGATGAACATTATCTCAACCACTCCAAGTTGATTTTATTCATGGTGAACATTACCTCCAAAATTTCTTTTGTTTTGTGTACAGTGAAGATAACCACTTTTATCTGTAATAAGCAGGTGTGACGGTAATGTATCTGATAAGGAAATCAGCATTATGGTCACATGATGTCGTCCCCTACATTCTACCCCGTCTCTGGCTCATTTATCGTAACTGCAACAGTTTCATTAGTAAAGAGAAAATTGAACCTGTCTATAAGCTTTTTTAATACAAACTTTTTTCAACAAGAATTTTTATCAGAACTCACCAGCCAAAACTGCGAAAAGTCCCATTAAACGCGGAAATCGCTCAAGCATACTGAGAACAAGAACGTCCCACGCTATCCGATATCACACCCGGCTATGTCGACGGTACATTCATCAGCTAACTCCTTTTTTATATAGCCCTCAATACGTGGCGCCATCTAGAGTAGGGTGCAAGAAAGAGTACTTCCATCTCGTTTGCACCAACATGACAGGCCTAAAGTATAAGCCTCCAAGCATATGGCATCGAAGACCCCACCTTTAAGCTGTCAAGAGTGCGTGTACACACACACAGTCTCTCTCTCACAAACATACACGCTCTCTCTCACACACATACACACTCTCTCTCACATACATACACGCTCTCTGTCACACACATACACACGCTCTCTCTCACATACACGCTCTCTCTCACCTACACACTCTCTCTCACACAAATACACACAAACTCTCTCTCTCTCTCACACACACACACACACACACACACACACACACAAATATACATATGCGCGCAGTGAAAAAGACATGCACGTTCTCATGCAAATAAGAAACTACTACTTATGAACTGATAACACAAACGTGAACACTGCTGTTTAAATTACGAAAGCAGTCTATATCTACCGCTTGGTCTATAAGGCAAGTATCACAGCTTGATCTATACAAGACTAAAATAAGCGTGGCCGATCCGTTTATTCAACTGATTTTACTCGTCCTCGTTTTGACCAGCACAATATTATTTAAATTGTAATTTCAGCTGTCGGTTACCTCAAAGGTTGTGCGCCACATATGACCTAGCAAGTCGAGCTTTCGTCTTTACAGTGAGTCACGTTTTAAAATTTTCCTCTACAGAAGCTGAGCTTCGTCCTGAATTATGGATAGGGTGGAGAGGGGAACAATTTCAACTCGTTATTCAATTACTACTCGGAAATTTATTAATGATAATGCTTGTCTGTTTGTATGCTCGTGTCTTATAAAAACTGATGATGAGAACAGTCAGTGACAGCTGTCACTCGCCCAAGTTACTATACAAGTATTCAGACTCAGTTGAAGTGAGTAGAAGATAAAAGCGGACTGAGGTCCACGCATGAATTGTCATTTGGGAGAACACGGTTAATCAAAGCGCCTACGTTCGAGTGCCTACGACGTGGTCTGCTGAACCTTTTTTATATGGTGCACCTGCCAACCAGGAAGATCAAGAAGGCTTTGTGGGTAAATTTGTGAGAGTTTTTTATATATTTTTCTATAGGTTACCCGCGCTATCACCCATGGGGTCGTAGTTAGGAAGCGATGGTGTCATTGCCCCGGGGCAGCATGGGGAACTCAAAGGCACTCATGTTTCCGTAGTTATTTCGCGGTGTCCAGACTCTACAGCTGCAGCTTTACTTCTGGGACTGAAATTATAAATCAGTGGTAAAGATGCCCCCAGCTAATATAACATCAAATAAGATTTGCGGGATCTGCACGCCGATTCACAACTTCGGAAAGAAGAGGTTTGCTCTTGGTTTCGCCTACTTTATCCCGGGATAAAGTTTCACGTTGTTTCGTAACTACGGTCACCAGCTAGGGGTTAGAACTACTTGACTCAAGAATGTTGCTAGTTTTTTTTTTTTTTTAGGATATATGTAGTAGTTTTCAAAATGCAATCGAGTGATTTCGACCACTCCCCAAGCTTTACTCGTCTTGTCCCCTGTGTTAGACATCTGATGTCTCCTGATGTTCTCCCGGATCTCCGCTTTGCTTATGCGTCTGCTCCTCCCTGACCATGGAATTATATGTAATGTAACTCCGTGTCCCTGACCGTGTCCCGCAGCCATCTTGCCGCACTCATCAGTATTTTGGTCATCATCTCTATCGCTGCTTTGTCGACCGGAGTTAAAAAGAGTTAATGTTACATTATTTCAGACGATTAGTCGAGCATTACCAATATCTCTCATATTTCGTGGCCTTGTCCCATTGAGCCCTGGTAAGATCACCCTTTATTGAAAGTGATGAATGATCCCTGCTTGCCGTACAGGAGATAAACCTGACATGTACATGACAGACCTACAGGTAACCTCAACTATTCGGTACACATCACACAGCGCAGCCAGAGAAAAGTGTCCCACAGTCCCTCAAACACATTCCGTTCAGAGTTCTAATATGCTGTAGACTTATTTATTAAAATAACGTGTATGCATTACAGAAGTGTGCCAATTAGTTGTGCGATACCTACACAACTTCTATTTTTCAAACTGATAAAAAGTATAAAGACTCGTCGAACTAAGCTTTAATGCGTGAACTTCCTTTGCTAGTCTCTGCCAAAGCAGTTTATGAACTCCGATGTGGCACGAGTTAGGACTACAAATTAAATGTATCTCTGACGCCTGTGGGCGATGTGTTGTGCAAATATGCTAGTGAGCATCTATTGATGCATATGTGCATGCTCGCATGTGTTTGGATCTCTCTAAACACGCAGTAAATGGTGTTCATGTAAAAACGAGAGAAAGAGAAAGTGTCTGTGTGTGTCCATGTGCCCGCGCGCATGTATTTGCATGTAAATGTAGAGGGACCGTGTGTTTCATGTGTGGGCGCAAGAAGAGGAATGTTTGATTCTTTTGCATTTAATTCCGTAGGCGTACTTGTAATAGTGTGCACATAATAGTGCGAGTAATGGCGCCTCTGTGTATGTGCGTGCGTGCGTGCGTGCGTGCGTGTGTGTGTGTGAGAGAGAGAGAGAGAGAGGGATTAGTGTTTGTCAAGTAAGTTGCAGCCATCATCAAGACATATTCTTCGTGCAATGTCACTTGGCAATAGTTGAATTACTATTATTACACAAACTCTATGTGTAAATAGCTTTCTTCCTCTCTCTAGATATTTTTCTTGATATTTGGCCTTTAAACGTTGATATTTTAATCTTCACAGTTTAGCTAGAGCTCACACTGATGACAAATCGCCACACAACAGTTACCGTTGTCTTCGAGGACTCACCCTTATATACCCGTCTAGGCTTTGATGTTTGACGAATGGCTCTCTAAGTCACTTGGTCGGCCCCACCGTTTAGAATTCTCTGCTCCTTCTTCTATGTATATGTTCAAGGCTTTCAAGTCTAGCCTCAAACCCATCTCTTTAAGAAATATCTTTCTCAGTCAAGCGAATTCTTCTGCTGCCTCGTCAGTTTTCATCTTCATCCATGCATTTTTTTAAAAGGTTTGTCACTGGTTTGCTGGCGCTTCTGTTTCTTTGCTGCATTCGTTTGTAGTCTTTCGTGCACACCACATTGAGTTTGCCTCCACAAATACAAAAATTATCAATTATTATTATTATTATTATTATTATTATTATTATTATTATTATTATTATTAAAGTTACAAATTTATCTTGAATGGAGACACTGACTGCAACCCACTTCTCTTGACTGCAAAGGACCTAGGATTTAAAGAGGCAAGGATAGCCTGCCACATTTTCCACCACTTGAAAATATTACCGTCCCCTGAAACAAGAGTCCCAGATACCCACCCAACTTTTTTTTTACCTTGAGCCCCAAACCGGTAATTACACATGGGGACTTGCAAAGAACTGTAATGTCACGTTTGCTCCCATATTCACAACCTAGTGATACTCCGTTTCAGCGGTTACACGAGATCAGTGAATGACCTTCAAAAAATAAAAAAGGACTTTAAGGTAAGGCATTCAGGAACAAGACTGAATACTGCCATTGTGTGCGTGGTGCTGTCACTAAAACGTACGTTGTCCCCAGAATACCACATCAATTAAGCGTATGTGTAACTGCGTACGATTATTATTCATTGCTATGACTTTATATTGTTGAGCTCACGACTGTGGTACAGTCGACGACAAATAATGTTCTTTCTCTTTTGTAGACGTCGCTGTAGGTCTCAAAAAAGGAATAATCATGTATATAGTAATAAGCAGCCACTAATTACTGCATTGGGCAAGTCTCCTAGCATCAGTTCACTTTTCTCTGTGCCGTCTGGCCCCCCCCCCCCATAGGCGACAACAAGGGACCTCCATCTGATTCTGTCTGCTGCTGCTGCTTTAGGGGCTGGTGTTAAGTGACAGGCCTCTGCTCTTGAAGTTCTTCTCGATGGTTCGCCTCCATGTCTCTTTGGGCCTCCCTCTGTTCCTCTTTCCCTGCGGTATCCATCGCAGGGGTGTTCTGTGGATTGAGTCTGGAGGCCCTGGCCATTGCTGTGTTGCAGTTGGATTGTTTCTGCCTAGGTGCACGTCCCTGCCCTGTCTCGCAGCTCTTCATTCGAAATGGCGTTGAACCAGAAGATCTTTAGCATACCCCGCAAACACTTGGTTTGGAACACTTCTAGCTGCCTCTCGATGGAGGCTGTGGTCTTCCAGCATTCTGACCCTTATAGGAGGACACTAAGGACGTTGCTCCTGAAGATCCTATCCTTTGTGTGGATGCTGAGACCAGTGGATCTCCAGATGGGCATAATCATTGCAAATGCTGGTGACGACTTTGTTGATCCTGGAGTTGACATCTTGATCATAGTCACCATCTGTTGTCACCTTGCTGTCCAGGTATACAAGTTCTTTTACGTCCGTTAGTGGTCTCCCGCTGGATGTGACAGGGTTACTCTTTGTCACGTTGTTCCTTGGGACTTGTGTTCTTCGGGCGTTGGCTCTATCATGCTGGCAGTTTTAGTTAGGTTTTAGGTCTTGTGTTGGATGTCTTGGTGCCTGTGGGATAATAGTCCTAGGTCGTCGGCATAGTCTAGATCCTCCAAAACTGTGGTTCGAGTCCTGCTGTACGCACTGCCGATTTTCCCGAATGATACGGCGCATGAGCCAATCCATGGCCAGTGAGAACAGTATCGGTGACAGGATGTACCCCTCCTTGACGCCTGTGTCCTCTCTAAAGGTTTCTATCAGCTGGTTGTTGTGGATGACTTGGCACTCAAAGTTTTTATATAAGGACTTGATGAAGCTGACCAGTTTCTGAGGGATACCATAGTGACGTAGGATCTTCCAGAGTAGCACGATGTAGGCTCTCAAATGCCTTCTCAAAGTCGATAAAGGCGATTTACAGTGGACTTTACCATTCCTGTGTTCAATAAAATCGTTCTCTTCACACAGGTTAATGAGTCTCTCACCATTATCGGCAGTTTCTCCAGTTCTTTCTTTGTTCTCGTTTTGATGCCTTCTCTTGCGTTAAAATCATCCATGAGGAGCATCACATCATGCTTGGGGATGTCCGCTTAGAGTGCACTACAAAACTTGTCTTTCTCCTCTTCGTCAGCATTGTCAATGGGGGTGTAGGCTATTACAAAAGACAGCTTTATGAACTTGAGTTCAGCCTTGAGTAGATTAGGCGTTCACTTATGGGCTTCCACTGCAAGACAGCGTTTGCATGTTTTCTGCTGATGATTAGGGCGACTCCTTCATAGTGGTGGTTGTCTCGTCTGCCAGACCAGATAATGGTTTCCCCAGAGTTAAGTATCTGCTTTCCTGTTGCTGTCCATCTGGCCTCTGCTACTGCTAGAATTGTGGGCTTTTAGCTGTTCATTTCTTTAACTGTTTGTGATAGTCTTACTCTCTGGAATTAAGTCCTTACCTTCCACCAACCAACTGGGGATTAAGTGTCTGGGGATTAAATGTCTAGGGGATTAAGAGTCGGGGATTAAGTGTCTGGGGATTACGTGTCCGGTCACCACTAGCATATGTTATTTCGGCGTTAGGAGCTCCGCTGGCAGGCTAAAGACGTCCTTTCGGCTTTGATCCCTCGCCATCATAAGTCAGTTTGCCTGGTCTGCTTCACTCCTTCTACCAGATGAAGTTGTTTCTTTAGCTGTCGTTTCCGTAGCGTAAAAAGGGTTTTACAGGGTAGGGCTGCTATTCTTACGCCCGACCCTCCTCCTTTCTCATCCGGGCATGGGGCCGGCAATGGTGGAGTTCCCCTTAGCATGAGTAGAAGTCTTATTTATGTACCCCAACGGTACATGGTCTTCTGCAGATGTCAAGCTGCATATTAGGGTGTAGTGATGTCAGTTATTTTAACTCCGCCTGTAACCCCCCCCCCCCCGGGTAACCTGCCGGTCCCAAGCCTGGATGAAGGAGGAGGGTTGGGCGTGAGGTTAGCAACCCCACCTTGTAAAACACCCCTTGCTACAGAAACTACAACTACAACATTACCACAACGAGAGCCTGGACGGGAAGATCTCTCTTTGGAGGGGCCTATGACGCGTGTTGGCGAAAGCCTTCGGGAAGTCAGCTCGCCGACCTATCTTCTCACGGCCAAGGCAAAAACCAGGATAGGGACCTGGAACATCAGAACCCTATACGAGAGAGGGAAATCAGCTCAGGCAGCACAGAAGAGGAAGAATTATGGTATCAAGCTCCTTGGCCTGTGCGAGACCTGATAGAATGGCAGCGGTCAGACCAGACTCTCGTCAGGGGAGACTATCATCTACTCTGGACATGAAGACCCTGACCATGACCATTCACAAGGAGTAGCAGTACTGACACAGGAAGCTGCAAGGGCACTAATAGCATGGGAACCATTTTCCCCACGACTCATGTCAGCTCGGCTTCAACTCCAAAGGAAGAAAGATCACCATCATCCAGTGCTATGCACCTACCAACGCAGCAAAAGAAGAGAAGAAGGAAGACTTTTACCACTCCCTACAAGTGCTGGTTGATCGTACTCCAAGACGAGACCTAAAGATCATCATGGGGGACATGAATGCCAAAGTTGGAGATGACAACACGGACAAAAAACACATAATGGGAAAGCACAGTGTGGGCAACTGCAATGAGAATGGTGAGATGTTCACAGACTTCTGTTTGTCCAATGACCTTGTAATCGGAGGCACAGTCTTTCCTCACAAAACCATTCACAAGACCACCTGGACTTCACCAGATGGAAATACAGAAAACCAGATCGATCACATCACCATTAATCGACAGTTTAGAAGATGTCTGCTGGATGATAGGGTAAGTCGTGGTGCAGATGCAGCCTCAGATCACCACCTGCTTGTAGCAACTTTGAAGATAAAGCTGAGGTACTTTCATGAATCATCAGACAGACGGCACCACAAATTCAACGTGCAGTTTCTTAGAGATCGCAGGAAACAAGAAAAGTTCAACTGTGAAGTCAAAAACAGGTTTGAGGCACTGAAGGGACTCTTTGAAGAAACAGTGGCCAACCACTGGACAGGATTACAGGAGACCTGTATTACAGCAGCCGCCTGCACACGTGTTCTGGGAAAGAAACAGAAACAACACAAGGAATGGCTGACCCTAGGGACCTGGAAAAAGATAGAGGAAAGGAAAAAGCTGAAGCAGAAGATCAACCAGTGTCAAGACCAGCAGGAAATAAAAGAGCTCAGAGCAAAGTACTGGGAGATAAACCGAGAAGTGAAGAAGAGTGCAAGAGGCGACAAGAGACAGTACGCACACAGGATGACAGAAGAGGCAGAACAAGCAGCTGGGCAAAATAACAATAAAAGACTGTATGAAATTACAAGAACTCATTCAGGAAGGAAAAAAAACAATGCATGCAGACCAGTAAAGAATAAGAATGGCTGTGTCATTACTGGGGATGCAGAACAAAGATCTCGCTGGACAGAACATTTTAAAGAAATAGTGAACCGGCCACCACCAGCAACAATTTTGGACATTGCCCCAGCCACCGAGCAACTCCAGGTGAACACCAACCCACCAACCAAGGCAGAAATCATCAAAGCCATCGAATCTCTGAAAACTGTTAAGGCGGCAGGCCCAGATGGCATTCCTGCAGAGGCACTCAAGGCAGACCCAACAGCTGCAGCAGAGATGCTACACCCCCTGCTGCAGAAAATTTGGAAGCAGGAGCAAGTTCCAGCAGACTAGAAACTTGGCTATCTGGTAAAGCTACCCAAGAAGGGTGACTTGACCCAGTGCAGAGAGACCATCTGGAAGTTGATGCAGCACTACGGATTCCCACCAAAGGAAAAACCTGGGCCCATGTCGAAGACCAGATAGCTCAACTGCTAGCAGGATATGTCGGCAGTATGTCTGCTGCTATGGACCTACATGGTTTAGCATCAAGTGTCGCCCAAGATGCACTTGCTTCAACAAATTAAGCAACAGAGTTTGTTATCATCGGCCTGCATGCATATAACATGGCCCGAGGTGCAACAGAACGTATACTGGGCCCATCAGGAAAATGTTCTTATGCTGATGCTTGGAGATGACGATGAAGTCAATAGGAAGGCAGCAAGTGGACATAATAAAGAACATTCGACAAGCAAGCTGGTGGGTTTCAACAGCAAGTAAAAAAATTTCGACATCCCAAACTAAAGGAGAATGCTCAAACGTTGCAAGACTTACTGACATCAATGGAGGAACTCACACTGGAACTACCTCTCACAAAGCACCTCTCAGATGAAGTACTCCAGCAGCTTGTCACTCAGCCCTTCATCAGTCAGATACTTTGCCACTCTCATGGAGTCAAACGCTGTGTCAGGACAGTGGGTGAAGCATCAAAATCAGTCTATGGGATGGATGCAAGGGATGGTTACATAAGAGCTGTCATCGTCAAGAGACTTTATGCTGTCATTTCAGACTACGCAAGATTTTCATTTACCACGTGAGTAGAAATGAAAACCGGTGCCTGTACTGTTTATAATTATTGTCTGACAATGCAAATATTATCATAAACTGCTCTTTTTTGCGGTTATTAAATATAGAACTTTTGACAAAAAGGAAACATTTAGTTTTAAAAAAAATTATTGCATGTTTTAGGGCAGAGAAAGGTGTTCTGCTCATTGCAAATTTCTTTGCTATACATTTTTGAACTCAGCATAACTGGTTTACAAAACCGCATATGTGCCTGTTGATCTGTTACAATGCATTGGATGACGTGACACCCTACAGCATATGTTGACGTCAGAAAAGCCTCAACGATCAGAAAACTCCCTAATTCTTCTCTCCCCAAATTCCGCCTCCACCCCTTCGATCTCTTCTCCCCAGCTTCAAGAGCTATTCTCGTCAATTGCAATGAACATTCCAGTTTCCTGCCATAACATTTCTTTATTGCGATATGGGAGTTTAAGGAGAAAAATCTTTATCTATATAGTTTCGACCCAGCGCTTAACATGGTTGATTACTGTAAAATATAGTCAGTAGGAGGGTTAAAATTTTCCATTTTGCTTTCTCCTTTTCTTCAAAGACAGAGTTTATTTAACGGTGTTACTCGCCTTAGCTAGATCAGCTGAACAAAAAATAAGACGAAATAACTTGAAAGAGGAAACAACATTAGAGTGAAGATCTTACGTAAATATAGCACAGTTTAGGGCGATGTGTGTGATGCAAATCTCCTCGCTATTCTAAGCCTAACCAAATTTTACAGTACTATTTTCATCTACCAGAAGGCGAATGAGTTGTTCATGTAATTTCCTTTAGTAGTAGAATACATTTCTTTTATTTCTAGTTATTTGGCATCGTGGCTCGACAACGCTTCAAGGCATCATAACATTTTATTTGTTACCTCGATCTTTGTCAAGTGTTTCCCGTTTCCCTAAACCGTTTGCTAATTTATGCACTCTTTTTAATTCATACAAATTGAGATAGAATCAAATATCAAATTAAAAAAATTCATGGTACAGCTTTGATATAGGGCAGTGGTTCTCAAAGTATTTTGGACCGCGGACCACATTACTCAAGTAAAAAATACGGCGGACCACCAAGACCTAAAACCACTTTGTACCGTGAATTTCAATTTTAAATTGCCGCATTTGTTTCATTACAATTCAAAACTAAATGTCCTTTTGTGATAGTGCTATAGTAATAAGTGACATAAAATTACATACCTCGTTCTTTATAATTAAAATGTTAATGTGATGAATGTAGTTGTTTTTGATAAGCTATTACGGTGATAATATCTGGATCAATGTTGGAGAATTTCAATTTCATGTTAGATTCAACGTTCAACCGGCTTCTCTTATTCGTTTTTAGTCCCACAAGTGTTGAAAATCCAATCTCGCAACAGTAAGTTGTTGGAAATCACAGCCAAAATTTCACAGCATAAAACACATTGCGGGCTAGGGACTTCTTTATCACCCTCCCAAAAAATCCCATGCTCAAATAATCAGTGCTCTTTTAACTTGTTTTGGTTGTTTTTTTACGCTGGAATGTCGCCACATATTGAGTGTACCACTACTGTTCTTCACAGCTTGTTTGAAGTTTTCTTTGTCGCTATTATCTTGAGCAGATCATCACGTCACTCGACCAGTCCTCAACATTTGTCCTCTACAATAAAACCTAACCCTAACCCTACCTCTACCCTTACCCCACACCCTAACCCCACTTCATAAATCACACACAACACCAACCAATGCCCAAACTCACACCCCTCTCAAATATCGATCCTACCCGGTCTCCCCTCCCACAAAATAGCACAGCCCGCCGTGACCGAGTAAAACCACCTATGATGATGATGATGTCCATTTGTAATGCGCAGGTATCCATTCGGAAGAATGCTCATTGCGCAGCAAAAACAAAATAAATAAAAAATAAGAAAAAAAAGTAAATAAATAGATAAACACCAGGAAAGTAAAAAATAAAGACACAAGTGTTGCTTGGTTGTTTAGGTTAACCTATATGAAAGTTATGCCAAGTTTTGATTTGATGTAAGCAGACGATAGAAATTCGAGAGGATTGAAGATGGCGAGTGTGCGTGGAAATTTCGCGAAAATTTGTGGTGCAATTGTGGAATTCAAGGAAAGGTTGAGAGGTGCAGAGTCTAAATTTTGTATATTTTTGGATATTATTTCTCGGAAAAAGTGAAGGAAGGATTCGAAGAAGATGGGGAAGGTGACTTCAGGAAAAATTTTGTTCATTTCTGGATATTATTTCTCGGAATAATTGGAGGAAGGATTCGAAGAAGATGGGGAAGGTGACTTCAGGAAAAATTTTGTTCATTTCTGGATATTATTTCTCGGAATAATTGGAGGAAGGATTCGAAGAAGATGGGGAAGGCAACTTCAGGAAAAATTTTGTTCATTTCTGGATATTATTTCTCGGAAAAATTGGAGGAAGGATTCGGAGAAGATGAAGGAGACGATATCAGGGGAGTTTAGCGAGGAGAGAGAGCAGAAGATGAGTGACGTAATAGTGACGTCACTAATAGGGGAACCACGCGAGGGCCATAACAAAAATGGCTTACCTGTAGGCGGAGCTATGCAAAATAGTGACGTCACTATCACGTCACTCACTTCAACCTGCGCATTACAAATGGACATCATCATCATCATCATCATCATCATCTTCTGCTGTCTCCTCACTAAACTCCCCTGATGTCGTCTGCTCCATCCTTCGAATCCTTACACCAATTGTTCCGAGAAATAATATCCAAAAGTGAACAAAATTTGCCCTCCCCCTAAAATTTCGTAAATTTATCACATCACTCGACTTCTGCTGTCTCCTCGCTACACCCTCCTGAACTGCACCACAAATTTTCCCCAAATTTCCATCCACACTCGTCATCTTGTCGTCTAATCTCGACTTTCTCTCGTCTGCTAACATGAAATGAAATCAACAAACTTTCCCGCACCAAATATCACATGATTAAAACCATCCCAAAACCAGCCAATCATATAACACACCTCCATGTCAATCACCATAACGTCACTCGACAAGTCCTCAGCATTTGTCGTCTGCTCAATTCAATATAATATAACCTAACCCTAACCCATAAACCTAACCCAAACCCTACCCTTACCCCAAACCCTAAACCTAACCCCACTTCACAAATCACACACACCAACCAACGCCCAACCTCACACCCCTCTCAAACATCGATCCTACCCGCTCTCCCCTCTCACAAAATAGCATAGCCCGCCCTATGACTCAGCTTGCCCCCTTATATCAAAGTTAGTTAATAATAATAAATAGAACATTTGTATAGCGCCTTTTTCCAGCATTAACCAGGCTCAAGGCGCTTAAAGTATAAACACACAGACATGAGAATAATAATGGTCTCAAAACAAAGAGTTCCTTGTGTTGTCATAGGGAATGCCGTCTGCATATATAGATGCAGTCACAACAGCTCAGTTGAAACCACGGACCTTCATCTACTGGATGATTGTCTCTCATTCGTTGCCTCTTTGCGCTATCATAGGAGTGACCAATTGTAACAAACCCTACAGACATTCGGTTTTCACTTCCGTTTCCGATTTCAAAATGGCGGGTTTTCGTAACGTCGAATAAATTTTAGAAGTGATTAAGCTTTTCTGTCATAAGAACCTTGTTAAAGAAGACTGATTGCAAAATCAACAGTAGTATTTTCTTTAAAATGTATTTTGGTTGTTTCTAGAAAAAGCATGTGGGTTTATTCAATTTTATCATATAAAAACACCATCACACCAGATGCTATTGACTTGCTCTACCACTAACAATTTTTTAAAAAAGCATTGTTTTTTGATTTTTTGGAAACAATTACATGTATATAGATTATTCTGTTACAAAAAGCCTATACTTTAAGAATTAATTTAATAAATGCCACAGATGAGGGTTCGTGGTAACACTGAGTTCACGACAACGCCATTTACTAGCAGACGACAATAGGGAAGTCCCCCCCCCCTCCCCGTTGTTAAGGTCGGTTGCTTTTGTAAGCTATGATGGCGACGAGCATAGATGTTTACTTTTTGTTGAGGATAACGACATCTCGCTTTATTGGTATGACATCCAATAATGCAACAATTTGCACCTGTCCATTTTTTTCGAATCCATTTACGTCTGCAAACCACTGACCTTTATTAAAAATTAAATGAAGGTCCGTGTCTCTTCGCAACAGCAAACCGGAACCGGAAACACGGGCAGGCTGATAAGGAAAGCCGAGACTTACACCGGATATAAACCTGAGACACTTATCCAGTAGATGAAGGTCCGTGGTTGAAACTAGCTGCAGCTGAGATTTGTAGTCGTAGTATCAGTGGAATAATTAGTGGTGGAGGTGGCGGCACACATAAACATTAAGTTGTTCATTGTTAGCGCACATGCGACTGTCACGGAGGTCACATCAACACATACAGGGGAATCGAAGAAAATAGAGATGATGTAGGAAAAAATTCGATGTAGACAAGAGATGAGAGAATCAAGTCGACATCCATGCTTGTTGACTCACAGCTAGAGATCCACAATATAAAGCAGCGGAAAGAATGTTGCGAGGAAAATGTACCGAAGTAGAGCCAGAAAGTGTTGAGCAATCTGCAGGGGTAGTGATGATTTATATCAACAAGCAAAAATCCAGGAGTCGAGATGATGTAGACATGGCGTTCACGACCGTCAGACGATAAAGAAGAGAAAAATGGGGCAAAGGCTCAGAAAATAGTCCATAACAGCGACAGGTGAAACGCAGCGAAAAGCACAGATTAACAGTTATCAGCAAACACCAAATACGATAAAAACCCAAAGGCACTACACGAAATAAAAGAAAAAGAGAGAGAGCTCATCCCCTCCAGCCGGTAATTATACCGCCTTAAGGCTGCCTTCTACTTCAAATGCAAGTTTTGCCAAATTCATCGCCAGTTCAAATCTTTGTCAACAATCCTGGGCAACGCCGGGTATCTCAGATGATGCGAAATAAACAGAGTGAAAAAAGACTGTTCCAGTTACGGAAAGTGACACGCAACACAGCTGCCCATAAAACCACAAATAAATCGAGAACCGAAAGTAGTTACGGTATATTAAATACCTGACCAATTCCATCTGGCTAATCAATCACGACAATAATTGAAGATCTGCTATTTTCTCCAAACCAATCAATATTGTCTTTTGTCATTTGATTCCCATACCATCTGCATGGCCTGTGCCCTATTGATCTCTAAAGTCACAGACTTTCCTTGATTCTGTGTCTAAAGTCGTCATGGGACGATGATGCAAGCGACATACACAACCCTACAGAGGTTTTCTGACAAACAGGGGAAGTACAATATTTATTTTTTCTTTTCATACAAATATTTCTTTTTAAGCTTAAGTTACGATTTTAAGTTTTTAATTGATGCTGTTATTAAGGGGAGATAACTCCTCTTTTTCCTTTTTTTTCGAGTAGTCTACTCAGATGGCGTTGTTTACACCTTTGGCCAATCACTTTCATCCATAACAATCGCGAGGCGATTTCAAAAATGGCCGAAGCGTGCTTAGTATCTTGGTAAGTATATATAACTATTGCATGTGACGCCGTACTTTTTATTTCGCTACCAAACTGTAAAGGCGGATAAGATGTCAGATTATGTTATTTGAACAAACCTACACCTCCTCTACATATAATTTCATTCTATCCCTAGACAAGCTAGATGTTATAGCCAAATCGAAGTGTGTCGACAGCGTATGGGATGTGTAGTTCGTAGTTGTCAGCTCCTTCATTTCCTCAGTCGAAGTAGTAATGGGACGTATGAAACAGTTATGCCATGAGATAACTGAGATCGGTGTATATTGTCATGGTAACACACGATAAATCATCCAGTTTTAATCGCAAGGAGGCCGTGTTATCTGTCTCATTGAGTCATTCTCATTCAGCTCATTGCTCAGCAATGGCTTTGTTACCCTACATTACTTACACTTATTACAGTAATCGATAAAGATGATCTACAGAAATACAGTAAATCATGCCACATTAACTGAAACAAGCCTATAGTGTAAACAACTGTTGATAAATTTGAAGGACTCCTGCACAAATTCTAGAAGGCATGGAGTGCCCTGACACAAACCTACTTCAGGCCACCGAGTTTGATTTAAGCAGAACCATACCACTGCTGAGAACCATTCACATGCCGAGTCAAAATAAAACTATTAAATAGCCAGACTAGAAAATACTATGTTGTTGTCAGTGCTCTTAAGTCTTCTTAAGTGCAATTCAGCTTAAGGTGTTGATAACTCATCCACAACTTTGTTCAAGAGCATTAAAAATACAACTAAATGCTTTGAACTGAAGAATTAGATTCACCTAACATAAAACAAGAAAGAGAAAGAAAATCTCCTTGGATGTAAAAAAAAGAAAACTTTGTGTATCTGGTTTTTGTTTCACAAACTAATGCTAGTACTGAAGGAACATTCTGACTGTACACCTTAGGGGTGTGACTGTAATTTTCTAGCATCACTACAACCAAGACATCTATGGCACACATCAGGAAAAAAGTAAAGTGTATCAATCATATAAAGCACATATATCTAAGTTTTTTTTTGAGTGTTGGTTAAAAAGGTCGATAGTAAATCTCCTGAACTTAACTACTTAACTAAGTATGTTTGGAAATAGGAATCACTGGAAACAAAATGTTATTGGCAACCAATGTATCTTCAGTAACTGCCAGACAGGTCACTGTTATTAGTATTAGTTTAGTAAAGATTTTCTTAGTCAAGTTATTATCATACTTAACCCTTAAATTATAAAAAGAATAGAACTAATTTTATTCAGCATATGTATGTGTGAGTCTATGCACACTCGCTTGTGTATGTGCAATGTGTGTTTTGACAAATTTATTATCTTTTGGTTTTTCTTGGTTTCAGATGAAACTGAAGCAGCAGTATATGCAAGACAAGAAATACACCAATGACTGTGTACACTTCCCCCCAGTCTTGCCAGGAAAACAGTGTAATGGAAAGCCAGTCTAACAGTGTTAGAGTGGTGGTGCGAGTGCGTCCCCCAAATGATCTAGAGCGTAATGGACATCATCGAACTGTTGTTGAGGTCATGAATGAAAATGTCCTTGTGTTTGACCCCAAGGAGGAAGCATCCCCTTTGTATGAACATCAACGGAAACATCATCGAGACATCCGGAAAAGACGAGAGAAAGATCTTAAGTTTGCTTTTGATCATGTGTTTGGTGCTGGCTCCACAAATGAAGAAGTATTTGAGCAGACTACTTTTTTAGTCCTGGATGGTTTGCTGAGTGGATACAACTGCTCAGGTTAGCATTATCTTTTGAAATGCTGCTGTACATCATTGTCCTATTTTGAGAAAGTATTTTATAAATATTTAATATTTTGGTAGAAGTATTTCTAACTGGTGCACAGTTATATTTTATTAAAGTTATAGTTTCTCTGAAGTGTGAAGTAGTGTTAAAAGAACATTCAGAAAATAGAGGAAAGCTGACAATCATTTGTACCATTTCATAAACCAAATATTTATATTTGTTAGATTAATTAAGGTTGATACATTTTTTGTGATAGCACACACTACATTGCTGTTATATTTGATTTTTCCTTTTTAATTTAGTTTGAGTGTGGGTGCATTAATCAGATAGCTTTATTTCTTCCAATCTGGCCAAAAATGCTACAAATCACCAGTCAGAATACAGTATATTTACAGCATTATGATAAGATTGATGTCCCTTCGCCTAACTGGCTTGAGGGGACGGCTCTCTGTCGTTTTTGTATCGTCCGTGAATCCACGTCGTATTTTGAGGTTTCCAATTGACCTGTGACTTGCCACGCTGTTTTCTCTGTTCTTTGCTGTTATTCAATGCCTGTGCCACGTCGTATCTTCCTACTTCGACATCATCCACTAACGGTCTCTGCATCCTATTCTTGCTTTGCCAGTTTGCCGTAAGTTTTATACTTTGTGGGATTACTTGTGCCTCCTTCACTGAAACTGTTAACTGTTTTGCCGCTGCGGACCAATCGGTTTTCCATCTTGTGATGTGCGGGCCTGTGCTTCATGACTGCAAGTTTAGAAGAATAGATGTTGGATGTCCACGCCTCAATGATGTCGCCGATGATGGACACGTTTTTTCATGATTTGCAGTTTTATGTCGTCCTGCGCCGTGTGTGCTTTAAGGGTGCTGTCACGTTCGCTTCTATAATGCC
This sequence comes from Marisa cornuarietis, assembly GCA_004794655.1. Lineage (NCBI taxonomy): Eukaryota > Metazoa > Mollusca > Gastropoda > Architaenioglossa > Ampullariidae > Marisa > Marisa cornuarietis. The sequence goes on along the minus strand of SMMW01000012.1, from coordinate 551,802 downwards.
TGGATACTCAACTGTGTTGCCCTAAAACTTCCAATGAAGTATTCAGACGAATCTTTCTTCAGCTCCCCTTGACAGTGGGAGACCAGAAATGTTGCTCTGCGTCACGCCATTACTTTTAGTTTGTGTACAACATTTTGAGTTTGCCTTTGGTGATGTTGTGCTGTGGAGTCTGCTAATCTACATGGATACTTCTGACTGATTGTTGATGTCAAAGCTCATTGGGCCTGCTGCCAGCAGGGAAGTGCGCTATACAAGTGTTTCTTTATTATTATTATTTTATCACTAAAGAAATGTTTATTTGAAGTTATGTTGACTATCATGTTACAAAATCTGCCCTAGAATGAAAATGTCTTTGAAGATACAGGAAGTCAAATCTTTGCAGTAATAATAATGATGCTGCTTTATATAGCACCTTTTACCACCATCAAGTTGGGCTGAAATTACTTTACAAAAACAACAATACACATAAAATGAGGATGAGGATGATTGCTAGGGGTGCTAGGCCGTCAATTCTGGAAACAGGAAAGTATGAGCGATCACAAAGTAGTCAAGCAATGGAGCAAAAAGCAGAATAAACACTGTTCTCAATTGTGGTTTCTTTTTCTCCTTTTAGATGATCTTCATATGATGCTAAAATACAGTGAACCCCTGACCAGTTTTGTGTATTTATTTTTCAAGTTATTGGCCCCTAGTTTGCTTATCAGATAGATCTTTAAAATACTGAATGAGGTGATCATTATTGTCATACAGGCCTTTAAAAGTGGGATTATGTTGATAGTTTTATTGCAGAATGTGACAAAAGATTGCACAAGAAAAGATGCTAATTTATTAGAAGCTAGTCAAAACCCTGAAACACATCATTAATCAGCATTTTAAAGGGGAGTGGGGGTGAAGATGTATAAGAAAAATACATTCTTTGTTAATTGATCTTACTGAACTTTTGCAGTGTTTGCTTATGGAGCTACGGGTGCTGGCAAAACACACACCATGCTGGGCAATCAGTCACAACCAGGGGTTATTTATCATACAATGATTCAGCTGTATCAGCGCATCAATGAAATTTCTGCTGAGAAGACATGTGATATAGCAGTGTCCTACTTAGAGGTAAATTTTGATAATTTCTTGTATATTTATAAGGATTTAGCTATTTTAGAGCTTGATAGCTACAAGACCTGGGTAGAAGCATGAGAACCCATGTAAAAGCTGTCAATTTGAGAGAATATGTAGCAAGCTAACTGTTCTGTGGTCTGTTCTGGTTACATTCTTTTTCTGTGCTATTTTGCACCATCAAGAATCATGGAGAATGTTGTGAACTTATTTCTGTCTCAAGAACACTTCCTACTTCGATATATTACATTTCTAGTTTTGATAAATGTATTTGGTTGTTAGTTGTTAATGTTAATATGGTTAAAAACATAGCAGTGTTGAAGAAAAAATGATTTAACTTACCAATTTTGTGTCAGGTTTATAATGAGCAGATTCGAGACCTCCTGTTGCCTCGAGGGACGCTTCCTGTTAGAGAAGATCGCAATGCTGGCATCGTTATTCCTGGACTTTCTCTGCACAAGGTACAGCATATTCTTTGACAAGAAATTTTCTTTTCGGTTTGGCTGTTTGAAAAGCAAATAAAGCTTTGAAATGACCGTGCAGCAATATGTTAAACATCATCCAGAAACAAGATTTTATATGATTTTAAATTGCTTTGGAAAGCACATTTTCCATCCTGAGTCATGTTTAACTCAGAAGTTTTGAATGTGTATAGAGTTTCCATCTTGGAATGATTGACAACTTTTGCATATTTCTTATTATAGCCTTTCTGAGTTTAATGTGATGATTTTGATGCTTGGTTTAGCCTCAAAGCGCAGAAGAGCTGCTTCACATGCTGCAGTTTGGTAACAAGAACCGAACGCAACACCCTACTGATGCCAATTCTGAGTCCTCTCGCTCACATGCTGTCTTTCAGGTAAAGTTATGTGAAATAACTGTTGCATCAAACCAGTGAAATCATAAGAATGATAAGGTTTTCTACAGGCTAATGTGACATTCTGCATGAAACAAATCTTGGTATTAAATGAGTTAATATCCCTCTCATTACTTTTAGTTTCTTAATGTTAAATGAGGAGTTCTAATGTAAACTGGGTTGAGTTCTTCAGTGGTTTTACATGTGCAGGTGTTTGTGAGGCAACGAGACAGAACAGCAGGACTGTCAGCAGAAGTAAAGGTGGCCAAGATGTGCCTTGTTGACCTTGCAGGCTCAGAAAGAGCAACTGTCACCAAAAACCGGGGTGCACGGTTCAGGGAGGGTGCCAACATCAACCGCTCACTTCTTGCACTTGGCAATGTCATTAATGCACTTGCTGACCAGAAGGTTCATATGTATTTGTAATTATTAAACAAATTAAACTTCTGTATCCCATCTTATCATGCATGTCAAAAATAAGTGAGTGACATGATGTAAGAGGAGACAATGCACATTAAAGGGGCTATCCCATCCTGTTTGTCTTCTTTCTTCTTTCTTTTTCTCTTCTTCTCATGTTTCATTCAATACCTTTTATAGCTCTATCTTGTTTATTATCTTGAGTGCCTTGGTCTTTCATTGCAGTTCAAAGGTCATATTCCTTATCGAGACAGTAAGCTGACTCGACTTCTGAAAGATTCTCTTGGTGGCAATTGCCGCACTATCATGATTGCTGCTGTCAGGTGAGAATTTAAGACAAAATGATTGCACTGATGGGCTTAATCAGACTCTTGTTAAACTATCTGCCTTTAACATTTCCAGTTTCTTTTCTTCTGTCTTTTGGTTATCTATAATGCTGATGTAGAGAACCACTTTATAAATTTCAGAATTATATATTTCCTTCTAAAGCAGTAGCTAAATGCTAATATAGACATAATGTTTGTATATGGAATGCTTGTTTGAGTGGCATACTGTGCTGTCTGCTATTGATTTTTTTCTAAATTTTTCTTACACAGTCCTTCAGGTCAATCCTATGAGGACACATATAACACTCTGAAGTATGCTGACAGGGCCAAAAACATTCGTCTCAATGTAAGAGCAATTAAAACAAAGTAATTCTTTCTTCTTTTGTTACAGCGCACTGGGTTATATTTGAATTGTCAAAGATTTATTAAACAAAATTTCTATTGCTTATTTTTATATTTCTTTCAGTGGGTAGAAGATAGTTTCTGGTCTTCACAGATGTGTGTATGTGCATGCATGTGCATATGTGTGCCTGCCTTTATCCAAACATTCAGGTCATATCCTGACCCTAAGATACATAGATAGCCTAGATGTTTTGGAGTTTAAAAGGTTGAAAGTGTCACCATGCTTAAGGAATTACTGTTGCTTATAAAGATTATGGTATTGTGCACAGATGAAAAGGAATGTTCTGAGTGTGGATTTCCATGTAAGCCGATATGGACAAATTGTGGAAGAACTGAGGAAAGAGGTCTGTTTTTTTTTTTTGTTGTGTTTGAACAATCTCATCACCTTCACCCTGTATAGTGAAGAACCAGCTTCCTGTAGATACTAAAGCTGTAAAAATCTGCCTGCCTAGACTTGCAGTTTACACAAGTGAAATTAGGTTTCAAATAAATGACATTTCTCCAGAAGATGGTGCACATTGTTTTAAATATCTCTCTTTTTTATTTCTTTATAAGTTTACTGACTGCACTTTGTGATGTTTTTAAGCATAGGATGGATAGTTCAGAGACTTTTTGCTGTGCTGTTGTCTTGCTCATTTTTTTTTTTTAAGCCAACCAAGATACATTGTTGATAGAAGAATGCAGAGATAAAACATTCTGAGCCCCCCTCCCCTTCATCATAGAGTTTAAAGACTACTGATTTCTTGATTCTGTTGTAGTTCCCTCCCAAGAGAAAGTAAAGGAGTTTTTTCTCTAAAGACAAGAAAATCAAGAGGAGAATCAGAAAAATTAGGGAAATAATATGTTAACTTGGATATAAGAGGAGTTTTGATCAAGTTATCTTTTCAGATGGTGATAATCTTTTCTCCCAGAATGAAATTATGTTTCTTGAACCTGGATATGACAAGAGTTTTGATCACAGTAGTCTTTTCAGGTGGTGATAATCTTTTCTCCCAGAATGAAATTATTTTATTGTTTCTTGTTTTAAGTACTCACTCATAATTTAGTTCACTGATATCAACAACTGCAGCAGATAAGATTTTCCAAGGATCCTAAAAATACCAGGATCCACTTGGAGGTCTCTGTCACTGATATATCTTTTAAGAATTTCTCCTTCTCCCTGTCCAAACTATTTGTATTTTGTCATTAATTTTTAAACCAGACATTGCAGGGAAAGTGTTGATTTTGTATATGGCTTCCTTAGAAGATTGTTGTTTTTTAACTTGTTCTGAGAGAAGGTATAAAGTGAAAGCTTTAGGGAATGGTATTCACATCTCTGTCAGGATATACAAAGCTTTTGCCTCTAATTTGTGTAACCTACTTTTCCAGATCAGAGAGTTGAAAGTCAAACTTCAAGAAAGTGAAGAAGGCAAAAGCATTAAGTCTACAGTTCTCTACCTACCTCCAGATCTCCAAGCGTATGTATCATTGTTATTTAAGTAGCTCTTGAAAAACTTTTGAAGTGTAATATACATACATGTATTTCTTAAGATGTAAAATAGAGAGTTTAATTTAATGTGAACACATTGAGTCTGGGCCTTGGCCTTTAATTCTCATATCCAGGTACTCATGAACTTGAAGTATTTTAGAAAAATAATAATTAATTGAGAGAAAGATAAATCAAAATTATAATTAAAGTTTAAAGTTAAGAGAAAGAAACTGTTCCTGCTTTATTTCATTGTGAATTGCACTTTCTTATAAATCCAAAGAAAATTAAGTATATCAAATTGTATTTCCACAAAATAAATTTGATCTATTTATAATGGATCATCACTGAATTGTTTGGTCCAACTAATATTTAGTGTATTTAAATGGTTACACACCATGTAGACATGAATAAAAATAACTTAAGATGACAAAGAACAATGACTATCAGAAATAGGCTCAAAAATGATGAATTATTGCTAACCAACTTTGTGTATGCACTTATGTCACCATTATTTTTGAAAAACATAAAATTCTTTTTGAATGTGATTTACCTAGCCAATGACTGGATTTCATCCCTTTTTGTTTTAAGTTTTTTAGTAAAAAGATGTTTTCATGATCTTTATTGTATTTCTTTGTTGTATTTTGGGGTCATTTAGATTAAAGGAAAACCTTTCTCAAGTCCATGCCCAGTGCCGCCAGGTGAAAGAAGAGCAGTTGCAACAGGAAACAAATGTGAAGGATGTGCAGTGGCGTCTTCATCGGAAACAAAAGACAATGCAACGTGCAATCTACATTTCAGACCTGCATCCAGAGGTGAGATCTTAGGCATCATGAGGTCCGATTTTCTGGTCTTTTTCGATACTCTCATAGGTTTTTCCTTCTTTTAAACTTTAAAAAATAAAAAAAAACTTGCTTGTATGAGCTATTTCCGGTCAGACCCCCAAAACAAAGGCTCAAGAAAAATATTTTATCTCTAGAAAAGTGTTACAGTTATCTGTGGTCAGACCTTTTTCACTAGTGAATAATGCTATTTTTACATCCCCTTTCATGTAGGTTCAGCATAAGATCCAGGCAGCCATAACTGGTCTCCAGCAGAAACTTGTAGGACAGGAAGGGAGGCGACAAATTCTGTCAGCCCAGCTGCAGGAGAAATCCAGCCACCTGCAGAAACTCCAGGCTCAGGTCACCAGTCTCGCTTCTGTCCACCCAACTGGTTCTCTTCTGTCACAGGTGAGGTTACAGATCTCTTTGCCTTATGTGATTTAAGAGCATGGCAATTTCTGCGATTTAATCCACCTACGGTTGATCAGTCTGTTGAATTAACAGCTAATGAAGGGCCTCAGCAAGATCATGAAGACTTCAGTGCACTTGTACTTCACTGTGTCAGATAAGCTTACACCAGAGGTGCCCAACCTTTTATCCCCCAAGGCCGTTTGTGAAAAGGCCTTAATTCCTGACTCACTATAAGGCACTAATAACCAACCAGTCATTATTCTTTAATTTTTCTTAATGTTTGCTGTGGCAGTATTTGACACTGAGCATGCACAGTCTGGGGCTGGAGGGGGACTTGCAGGATGCTCGGCAGTACATCCATCACCTTAGACGCCTGGCACGAGCTCAAGAGCGTGAAGCCCAGGCCAGTGAATGGTAGGCATTACATTTCATAGACATTTGTGGTTAGTCTTTTTTTTCTCAACCTGTACCAGATATTTCAAAAATGGTTTAATGTTTAAATTTAATTAATAAAAGACCTTTAAATGTTAGAGTCAGTGTGCTTGTTTAGGGAGCAGGCAGAACACATTTCATTGCATCAGACTAATGATGTTATCATCTTTAAAGGTAAGATTTGAACGATTGTGTAGTCTACAGATAGACCAGTTGTTGAAGTAGAAGACTGTTAAAACTCTTTTTTTTAACTCATCACCCACATGTTGCCAGTGACCAGAATTTCACCAAACCTCTGTCTGTAGAAAAAAATTTAACTTTATAATAGCTGAGACATTCCTTTTCACAGGCTTATCTCAGCACTGTTGAAGCTGGTGCAAATGCAGAAGTCACACCTCATGAATCATGGCCCCTTGCCTGAAGACATATTAGATAGTTTCCACAGCCTGAGTCGGTTGATAGGTGAAAGCAGCGTCTCATGGGGCGATAGGGAAGTACAAGTTGATGATGTACAACCTGCTTTCAACATTACTGACATTATCAACATACCTATGCTGTCTGTTGCTGGTAAAGAAATTATAATGCTGCCAACACAACTTTTTAAACCTTTTTTTTCTAGTTTAGTCCATTATTTGTAGATATGCAGACATGCCACTCCTAAAATATTGGCAGAACAATATGACTGTGGTCAGTTTGCACAGTGTGCACACACACACACACACACACACACACACACACACACACACACACACACACACACTTGCACACAGATAACAGACAAGAAGAAATACTTTAAAAAATTATGTCAAAATTAAAATGCCAGAAACACCTGCATCTCACCTTAGAATGAGCTTTTAAGTGACGATAAAAACAGCTTGTTTGACTGTCACTTGTGGAGCTTAGACAGTTATCATAATATTAAACCAGTTTTATGGGAACTGTTAGATGTGTCCTAAATGTTGGCTAATCATGTACTATTGATGGTGGAACCGCGTTCACCAGGTTTGCAGATGTCTACAGCTCCAGAGCCCAGATGGGCTGAAGTCGCATCAACCAACATGGGAGGCAGCGAGTTCATCAAAGCATGTTCAAGCATGGGTACACCATCTTCTAACCTTGATTCTGAACAAACATCAAGGCAGAAACTGCATCATGTGACAAGAAGCAACAGCTCCTTGCAGCAGGATGTGAGGCATTCCTCTTTTGGATGTAGTGTTTCAGATGGTGTTAAGGACCAAGACTCCAACATTACTGGTGTTAATTGTGATGCCTCATCATGTGGGAAACAAAGCTGTAAAGCTGACACCCAGGCATTGGCAGGAAGTCCTACTCTGAGGCAAGAGATGGTGTATGCTGGACACACTCCAGCCCATAAAAAAGTCATGGAAATTGATGATTCAAACAAAAAAGAAATATATAAAAAACATGCATTTAATTTGTCTGCTTACTCGGAAGGTGATAACAGTAAAGAGAGACCAAGGAGTCTGAATGAGACTTTCTCTGTGGATGACTTGCGGAATTTCTCTGATGGTGTTGGGAGTAATGATATTCTCTTGAACTGCACTCTGATTCTTCCACACCCATCAGTTCCAGCTCTTTCAGGTATCAACACACTGGTGTCCCCTTCTGCTGCATTGCCACAAGCTAATTCATCCACTGAAATTTCGGGCAAGTCTTTAACTGATGCAAGTCATTCATCTGTGGAAAATGCTTCTGCCAGAATCAGTAATGTATCTGTTTTTGGCTCTAATAGTAACAAGGCATCATACACATCCACTGTTGCTGGAGGTACACAGACCAAGAGACACTGTTCACATGAAAGTATACCTGCAGACCAAGTGCCAGAAGACAAAGAAAATCAGTTTGTGCTTGGACAGCCATGCAGCCATGCTGCTCGTGCAATTAAGTTTGAGGATGCTTTTGCTTCCCCTAACAGAGGTAATGCTTGTAGTATTTCCCCGTCTTTCATTGGTGCAGATTGTTATCTTATTCTGTTAAAGTGGCATTAGATACTGATATGCTTTCACAACCAGACACATCTGTTCCCACATTTGTCTGTGGTATCAAAGTTTTCATACCTTCGAATGTGATGTTACAGAAAGAATTCTCAATATTTTTTCGTTTAGACTTTGACTTGTATCTATTATTATATTACATCTACCCTTCATGACTAAAATACTGACTTCACAATTATGATTTAGCCACTGTAGTGCTATTCTTACCCATTCTTCATTAATTTTGTTCCTTTGGGGTGTTGCAAATTGTACATGATCACTATCAAAAGAAAGTTTTGAGGACACTATAGTATACTGTTAAAAGTTTTCTCAAAAGTGCATCGTATATAAGGGGTATAAAAAAGTATATGTGCTGATTGCAGCGGAAATGAAATCCTATGCTGATGCAGTAAAAACGCCCTCACCAGCACGACTAGTCTTGCAGAACCTGGATTATAACTCACCACATGTCCTTCAGGCCAGACCGTAAGTTTCTGGCGGTGTAGTTTATTTCTTGCTGGCTTGTGTTGCCTATACCATGTAAGAGTGGTGAAACAGAAGCTCATGACATGAGCATTGTAATACCAATAGTGCTGATGTTTGTCATGGTCTCTGAGAAAAAGTACACAGTGGAGTCTTACATGTTTTTATGCCAAAGCTTACCTGCATTCTTTTACTCTCTGCAGGTGCTCTCAAGTAGATGTTACAGAAGTAAACTTTATCTGCTCTTAGTTTAAATAGTAAATAGTAGTTAACCACTAGAGTCCACCTAACATGGATCCTAAATCCAGTAAGCACTAACTTAATACTTACTTAAATGCACAGGTTGTCTGGTCAGATTTCTAAAACCACACCTAGGGTCCTATACCCAGCTGATGCTCAAGTATATGACACTGTTCAACAGCTCAAACAGTTTGGACTACCTTCCCTTGTAGAGAATCATGTTACAGGTATCAAGGCAGGTGAGAAAGTGTATTATTTACAGATGTCTATATGTTGATGCTTAATTATCTTGTCCTGTTTTGCTAAAATTGTGGTCAGTTAGTGGAGTGCTTTGTCATCAATCATTTCCTCATTCCTATTTTCTCACTTCAATTTCATTGTTCAAATATTCCTAACCCTCCCTGATGGCTGAACAGCAGCACACAAGATATCTTTTTGATGAAAATCCTTTCCATTCATATTGTAAATCATCAGTGATGACTCCGTCAACCATCAGCACACAATATGTCCTTTTAAACGATCTTGTGTTTGTCCACAGCCTCCATGTCAAACAGCAAGCCAAGTTACATGTTACCCACCAAATCAGTTGCCCAGCGAAACCGTCTGCAGCTGAAGACTGTCTCTAAAGATGATGCTGTTCAGATAAAACACATTTCCAAAAATTTGTAAGTATACACCTGTCCTCATCCCCTCTTGATGCTGTGGAAACGTAGTTGTAGATTTCTTTTATGGTTGTATTTACACAGGCCTTTTCTCTTTTTTTTATGACTCGTGCTTTGTATACATACTCAAATAAAAGAAGACAGTATTCAAACTGTTTCATTAATTGTCACTTGGCATTTGGAAGTAAAAAATAAGGATTGGTTTTGTTTCAGTTCACACTATCGAAGCAAGTCTGTTAGCAACTTGGCAAGAGCAGGGTGGAAAATCTAATTCCAATCTTCTGAGTACAATTGTTTTGGTTTTTGTTTAATATGGCTGTTGACTTGTTGATGGTGTAGGCATTATTCAAGGACCTTCTTGCTTGCCTGCTTTTCTTGCTTGTTAGAGCTGATTTACATTGTAGAAAGGAAGGTTCTTCTGTGGAACCATGCTCAATGGAGCAAGCAAGTTTGTAAGCTGTGATATTTGATGTTTTTTTCAGTGAGTGCCGGCAATGCTGTGTAATGTGTAGAATAATGGTGTGGTAACATGTCAAATGTAACCAAAGATTTAATTGTTTATTGTTTTTGACCTACATCAGAGGCCATCTTATGATGAAAACAAAGTAGTTTTGTTATGTCTGATACCCTCTCTTGAGGATGCCATCAAGGTTTTAGCATTTTTAAATCTTTGTCATATGAGGCGAGATGTCAGTCAAAAGATTGAAATAAGAGGAAGAAGAAATGTTGCTTCAACAAGACTAAATTCCTTAAAGAACGTGTTATATTAGGTGGAACAACTGGATATCTTACAAATAGGCCAAAAGGTTCAACGGTATTACCACACTAAAAACTTCAGTGATAGATTGAGCATTGAAATATTTTCTTCAAACTTTGAAGAGCCTTGGGTTAAGTGAGAAGTAGTTTCAGTACATCCGGGCACCTAAACAGAGTGGAAATCCTCCACCAGTAGCAGAAAAGAGTGAGTAAGATATGTACAGTTTTTAATCTTGTTAGGACAGCTCTTTCTGTTGGGCTAAAGTGCCATGGGTATGCAATCAGAGTGTTTAGGAAAGATAGAATTAAATGTACCATGGAGTCCTATTAGGTCTGCCAAAGCTGCAAAATATAATTTTTCAAGGAAGGTTCAGAAACAGTTGTCTGATCCAGAATCAGCTGCAGAAGGGTCATCCTGGCTGCTTGGTCAGCTGGAGTATTTCCCTGAATATTGGCATGACCTTGAACCCATTTGATGCCAACAGTCTTTGTAATGAAGCATACACTCCAGACTAATAAAGGATGGTCAAACCATTGAGAATGGAAGGGATGCAATGCTGACAAGGAATCTGGGATAATCAGAAAATTTGTTTCTTAGAAGGTGTGAATGTGCTATAGGGTAAGTAGATCTTCCAATTCTGTGGACAAAATGTGACCCTCCAAACGAACGTCTAAAGATGGTAAGAGGGATTGACAGAAACTGCATCTCCTCACTATCTGAATAGTCATCAAAAGTTCCAGCTTTTCCCCCCAGGTCGTGAAGTCTTTGGTGTCATAATTTAGTTCATTCTTTCTGTTCTCATCCTACCACAGTGTTCAACTAGGGAATGCAACCAAGCTGTACCACATGGGTAGGTCTAGCAGGGTTGCTCCAGGGCTATAGGAGAAGTATAGTCTGAATGTGAACAAGATCAACCTAGGCTGCAGTCTTCTAACTAGGGCAGCTACACCAACCTTCCGAGTAGAAGAATTCCATGCCAAAGAGAAATGTAGGTCTCACCAGCAGCCATGGCCTCCACAATACCTTCCTCTTCCAAGAGTGGTCGCCCTGCATGGCAAACAGTGAGATAACAGAGAAAGAAAAACCAAGGGAGAGTGTTCCAAACCAAATCTCTGCAGCATATACAAAAGATCTTCTGGCCCAACACCATCTCAAATGAAGAGCTGCGCGAGAGGGTGGGAATGTGTACCTTGCCAGAAGCGATCCAACTGCGGCGCTGGTTAGGTCACGTGTGCCGCATGCCTCCAGGCTCAATCGCCAGAACAGCCCTGTGATGGACACCGCAGGGAAAGAGGAACAGAGGGTGGCCCAAAGAGACGTGGAGGCAAACCATCGAAAAGGACCTCAAGAACAGAGGCCTGTCACTCAAGACAGCCCCCAGAACACCAGCAGACAGAACCAGATGGAGGTCTCTTGCTGTCGCCTCATGTGCCAGACAGCACAAGGACTGATGATGAAACCAAGGGAGGGAGTAGGTTTGGGTTCATGAAAATTAGAGAGGAAAGAGCCAAAATGCAGATGGTTGATAAAAAAATGATAAAATTTTGGAGGAAAGGGATAAAGGTAAAAAGACCTTTAAGGCAGAAACGAGAACAGTGGGAAGAAAAGTGCCACTTTGTCAGCCACCTCCCAGGTAGTGTGGCCCAGTGATGCAACAGCGCCTGCCACGACTACAGTGAAGGTTGGCTGTCCTGGATTCAGCTCTCGTCTCAGGCATGTTTTTTGCATGTGGCATCTGTTTACTGGGCTGGCTGCCTTGCTGTGATATAGCCTTAGTTCCTGGCTCGGTGTAAAACACCGATTTCTCCCCTCTCTCCACCTCCCAGGTAGAGGACAGGTGTCCAGCTTTGGAAGTAAGAGCTGGGCCCCCAAAGATTTTGATTAAAAGCTTATGATTTTCAAATAAGATTAAGATTGCTGAGCTAACTTGAATTATAAAGAGCTAAGGAGTAAAATGAAGGCCTTGTACCTAAACTATATTGTATGGAATTGTTGGACATACACATTGCTCTCTCTGCCAGCAACAGTTTTGTGTAAAACAATTAAACTCATCAGTAGGTTGCATAGAATCAGGTGTTTTAATGTATTTTGTAAAAAGAAAATCATGCCAGAAAAGACAAACATGAAAGTGTGACCTGTGATGATTAGGTGTGCTATGTGCTTGTGTTTTCTGGCTTATACAAGTGATGATCATACTTAAGTAAGACTGAGCTGCATTTACTTTGTGGAAAGAAAGGATGTCTTAAGAATTAGATCTGGAGTGAACACCACTACTTTTGGCACATTTTTTTGTATTTATTTAAGTGCTTGACAGCAGTCCATGGACTATTTAGTATGGAATGTTTCTTTTCTCTGAGCACTTTGATTAGCTTTTACTCTTCTTGTTTTTTTTTTTGGTAGAGATGCTGTTTTAATATAAATTATTGCATGTTTTGGCTATATTGAGACAATTTTATTACCCACTGCACCAACAATGTGACTGTCCTAGTCTTAGACTACATATTGTTGAGCCATTCTTAATGGCTGTTAAGAGGCATTATGTTGCATTAAGACTTCTATATGCTTCAAAATGTGTCCTTTTTTAAATATTTCTATGAAATTCTTCTAGGCTAAGTCCCATGAGTGTGCTTTGCAAATCTGATGGGTTGGTAACGTGAAGAAGGTTGTCAATGTATGATTAGTCAATAAATAATTTGCATGTCATTAAAAGTGTTAGTTTTTACTTTACTGATCATTTATACGCATTGCCATGTCGTAATGACATGAACTTGCCTAAACCCTTGTTTTTAATTTATTGCAGTATTTTCTACACTTTCTATATTTTTAATCTTATATTTATAAAAAGTATATGTAAAAGATGAAGACTCCTTTTGTGCAAACCACTGTCAGATACTATGAGGATCACTTTATTATGTTTTCAATAGTAAAAGATTTAGCAGAAAATGAAACAGCATGTTTAAATAAAACTTTTATTCAGAATGATTTTGCCCTGAACAATAGCTCATTTTGATTTTTAACCACAGAATGGTGTCATGACAAACGTGAATCATCTGAGGCAGTAAAAGTTGGGAAAATGCAGCTGTGTATAGTTTTCACACTTTTAAAGATTTTCAATAACCAGAGTTGCAAAATCATAATGCTGCATCTACTTCTACAGTCTAAGAATGAGCATATGCATGATATTAATGACCAGCAGTACACAGCCAAAACAAAGTTTTTTAAAGGGCCTCTTTCTGTGCAAATATATGCTACATTTTACCAACAATCAGCTGAGCTACTACAAACTGAAAAGAATTAGTTTTTGTAGACAATATTTTCATGAAGTACTGCAAAAGTATTTGATATTTTTTGCACTCTGTTGAGGGATCATTGTAATTGGCGGCCTGGTTTGGCTCTTCAATTGTCTCAAGGATTATAAACTTAGCTGCATACCTAACATTTTCAAAACACAGCCTTGCCAGCCATGCACTCCACCTTTCCTGTGACTTGACTGATTCACAAAGATATAAAATGGCATGGTATACTATAAGATGGTCACAGATGAGGTACATGCTTATCTTTCTGACAGAAGATATCAATAAAAGCACATCAACAAATCTCATGTATTTTGGAACTCTTCCCTAACATGTCAGACCGCTTTCATTAATCTGATTTTTCAAATTTACCCGTTTGTAACAGTATTTCTAGCAACTCTTGCTGCTTTTCCATTGGTGTTTGTGCTTAGTTTGACCATAGTATGAATGACTGCATGGGTATGCCTTTATCTGGAGGTTGGGTGCTTTAAAAAATACAACACTTTCCTACATGCAGCATTATCGAAACTCGTCTACCATCCAAACTAGGTAGATAGTTGAAATGCATAATTAGAGTGAATGAAAAAAACATTGCAACACCAAAAACGAAGTCTGGAGGTATATAAGGGCTTGGAATGCAAAAGTAAGGGCAACCAGTCAAGACCATGACCATGCCCAGCACCAATTTATTTTTTTGTGCACTGCACAAGTGTTTGGGTCTGCAAATTCAAACAGGACTCCCTCAGCTCTTTCCTCTGGTCTGAAAAAGTTTGACCTTCAACAGCCTCTAGAGAACACATCTGCTCCAGTAACTGTCAACATATTACTTTACAAATAAAATATTCTTGTACATTGCAAAAGCTTAATGGATGCTAATAATTTTGGGAACAAAACAGCCAGCATGTGAAGGAATACGTTTAAAATGATGACAGGAAATGCAAATGTTCTGCTGAACTAGTTTCATGCCTATACAGAATCTGAAGTGTCTGTGCTGGTGTCATCACTGTCAGATGATGCCACTTGTGCTTTCTTGCTGCTCCGGATCCTCTGCACATGTTCTGAGAGTTTGCTGCGCACCATATGTGAAATTGTGTTGTTAGGATCAGCCTTAGTCACAGCAGGCTTAACTGTACTACTCAAAGTGGTCCTCTGTACAGAAGACCCCGGAGTTAGGTTACTCCATCCACTGCTAGCTGCTGCAATTTTGACAGGTGGCCTGTTACATTAAAAAGAAAAGAAATTTATAAATATTTCCATTCAAGAAGTGCATGTTTTGCATTTAAAATGTACACTAAGCTATTGTGAATGAAAATATATGGCATCATACCTGTGCACATAAAGAAAAAGTTATAAAATGCCATGCAAATACATGTGTGCAAAATGCACATTCTTTGCAAAGCATAAAGCATTATTTCAGCCTTTTATTATATTTACTGCTTGATTAAAACTTGACCTAAAAAAAACAGGACAGGTGAAAGAGTTCTTTGGACAATGTAGAAGCATTTTGAGTTTTCTCTAGGCTTAAATCATGTGGATAAGTCCAATTTGTACTACCATGTACAGATATACCAGAAGTTAAAGCCAAACAGACCTAAGTAAACATTTTTTAAACATCCGCAACTCGAGATCTATCAAAAACTAGATCTTGCATGAATAATAAATTCTATAGGTCTATAAAACAAAGAAAAGAATAGTGAATACAAAAAAACAGTAAAGTAATTTAATACTGCTGCATCATGTGAAGAAAAGGGAAGATGAAAACAACAGCATTTTTGAGACTCCATACCTTGATAATTAATATTTTTACTTAGTATTTTAATAGAGTACATTTAACAAAAATAAAATTTAGAGAGTATAAAATGACAATAAAATAAGTAGATACAGTGGAACTATCTCTGATTCATTTTGTTATGCATGTAACTTCTTTTACAAGTACTTAGTTGAATGCAAATCCTGGCCATGAAACAGCTTTACCAAGCACAGAATTTAACCCTATTACTAATTCAGGGAGCTATACTAATCAGGCATAAATACATTAATTTCTATCTGCTGCAGGTGCCAAGTAATTTACTGTCAAGGTTAGTCACTCATCAAAATTCATGTAAAATCAAATTTACTACAAATGGCCCATTCCTCCTTCCTTGTCACCCTAAATATTTGATTTATTTCTCACTTTAATTATATATATTTAAAATAAAATTTATCAGCAATTTGCTCAGCTAAACAAGGTGTCATCTTTAAAGACATAACATTAGGGATTGAGAGGAAAGATTTGGTGACAACTATAGCAGTAAATGAAACGCATTGCAATATATCTGTCTTTGCAAATCTGAGACCACATCAGTGTCGTGCAGAAAACGGGCAGAAATAACTTACTTCGAGTATGTTTTTGAAACTCAGCAACAAGCCCAGGACTCAAGAACATGCAATCTTCTGATGTGCACATTATGAAAAAAGCATGAGATTGCAATGTTACTCAAGTGAAGGAGACATGCTTACAACTAATGCTGTGGGATGCTAATGCAGTGATAATCACAAACCAACCAATCTTGAAAAAAAACCCAAAAAGGTCATGCTCCTTATACATCAAAGACAAAGAGTATGTGTGTTTGTGTGTCAGCTGCATGACTGAATTATAGAAAAGCATTTATTACAGCAAATATGTACAAACAGAAAATGTCACTCAACAGATACCATTCAAAACAAAGGCAATAAACAAAATGTCACATGAAGCCAATACTATGCATCAGCAAAGCATATACAAACATTTTTGTACTAAATGAATCTGCAGCACAAACGGCCTTTTTAGTCTCTTTATAAAGCAACAGCGTTTAATAATGCTGGAAGTCAAATATAACTTCGTAAAGGTAAAGATTCCCATAGTTCCAGGGGCAGTAGTTCACCATTGCATGTGGAAGGCAGAGCCCAACCTTCTGCCACTTTTACCTTCCTGATGAATCAGATACTGATATCTGCTCTTGGGTGGGAGGGGGAGTTATCCGGCAACAGGCCGGAACAGGTCTTACACCAGCGACCTCCTACATAGTCATATTCACTAATCACCAAGCTTTGTATTCTCCCCAAATAATAATTCCTAAAGGGTCTGCAAAGACTGATACTGATGTCTGTGGCTTTGATTATCGAAAAGGGGCAATAATTGTTGGGAAAAAAAAAGAGAAAGGCTTGAGCATATAGTGTGTTGCAAACACATATCGGAGTTGGGGTGGAGTAGATCAGTAGATGCATGTCCTAAGGAAACAAGAAAATTTGGTATTTTAAAAATAATTCAATCTAATATGTCTAGGGTTTATAATTTGTTTCCACATTAGGGTGTTGAGATTTGGAGGTCAGGGTGGGCATCCTTAAGATGTTTTGGGGCATGATAAAGAGGTTTAGAAGGGACATGGCTAAGTGATGATGCCATTACAACCTATGACAAATAAACTAAAATACAAGTTAATTAAAATAAAACTCATTTACTTTTAACACACACAAACTGTGATCTGGACATGCAGCCAAGATCAATACTGCCAAGTAAGCAACATGGCCAACTACACAGCAGAAAAATATTGTTGCCACTCCCATCATCACCAATGAAAGAAAATGTTTAATCATTGATCAAGCTGTGTGCACCAAAAATACCTGCAAACGCTATAAAGAAACCAGAACCACAGCTACTGAAAATTAAAACAGAGTAAAAGAACAAATAAAACTCAAACAAAAAGCCATGTTTATAGCTTTGGTAATTTTATTATTAACTGATTAAAGAATCTAATTTCAAATTTAAAGTTCAAACTTGCCATATTCTATTCTTAAATTATTTTCAAACAATGAAAAGAAATCAAGATAGAAAAACAACAATGATGTACATTAGTATATTTGTCCAATGAGTAATTATTTGATACTTTACACATTGTAATGAGTTAGGAGTAGGTCTAGTATTGTTCCGTGTGTGAATGATGTCTTGTGTTTGACGTCTTGTGTGCTTCATTTGTTCGTCGTCACTTTGGAAAAGGGGATGACGTAAAAAAGAAGAAAAAAACATAACTCTCACAAGGACATTCCTGTAAATTTGTGTCTCTTCATCCTCATCGTCATCTGGGGGGAGGGAGGGGGCTCGTCAAGCATTGTGTTATGTGTGTGTGATATGCGTCGTGCATATGCAAGGTAAGTGTATGTGAGTCAGATTACACACATGCATGAAGAAAGTCACTTAAAATGAGACAGAACATATGTGCTACAAATGCACATGCCAAGAATATCAAGTGTTTTCAGGCCTGTCTATTCAAACTAAGAAAAATAAAAAGCACATTACAATTTATTTGTGAAAATTTCTGCATTAATATTTTATAAGCACAATATATGTTAAAATTGTTCTCAGCCAATTTAATATTCTGTTCATGCTGACATCAGCAAACAGAAAACTTGCAAGTGCCTGATGGAAATATAGCATATGAAGGAAGGCAAAACGACCAGTGTCTGCTTATGTACATGCATTAATGGAAACGGACACAGATACCATCATTTCCAACTCACATGCAGGTACATGCATTTTACAGCTCAAGCATGGACTATTTAAAAGCAAATCAACTTCTTGAACGTAAAATTATTGGTCAGCTTGTGAATGAAAAATGGTGATGAATACACATCTTCATATTGCTTAAATCTTAAAAAAATTAAACTTTGAAACATATATATTGAAAAATTTGCCATTTCTCAATTTTTAAGCAACATCCATTTCTGAATTAAATAATTCTGATAATTAATGTTTCTAGCAAGCATGTACATTGTTTGCTTATTTAGGTCCTAAAATTATATTTCAATGACAAGAAAAATATGCACTGAAAATCAACAATCATTTTGTCAATCAAACATCAAAAAAGCTAAAACAGTATTCAGTTGGAGAGTTTTCACAAAGAAACATGACTGTTTAATAAATATTTCTTTAACAGTGATTATTGCAATTATATGTTGAGAACTGTAATGTGTTAAGCCCAAATTACTTTTACTTTTTTGTGCCACCTTATTTTCCTCATTAACTGTCCTTTCCAATTTTAAAGTGAACAGAGATCATCTTTTATTTCTCTCTTTTTTTTCCTCTTTCCCTCTTTCTCTCTCTCTCAAACACACACACAAAGCTGGTTAGGAATAAAAGACAGTCTTACGATGTCAGTTCTGGATCTGCTCCTTCCAAAAGCTCATTCTTTGGTGGAAGACGACCTACAAAAAGAGACAAACTATGCCTGACAGTTTTTATCTACATTTGTTTTCTTTTCTCACACTGCATTTACATGATGTAGTCTCATATAAAGACATACCCAATCTTTTAAAACCTATCAACATTTGCAGAGTGCCAAGATTTGTGCAGCTGGTAAAATAGCAATGGTTTTAAATGATAAGCAGGGGTAAATCTCTTAAGGCAATGTTACAATTAGCTCATCTGAGCCTGAACTGGAAAAAAGCGGCATAACATGGTTGTTTTTCTGGTTGGGTTTGCTGTAAAATGTCAAGAAGGCAACATCACTTAATATGATACATTCATTAGCACTTCTTGCCTATGTGTTCGTTGATGGCTTCATTCTTTGCAATGGACATCAAGAAACCATAGAAGGAAATGCGTGATGTTGAAAAAAGACTTTCTTTCAATGAGGCAACTGGTGGTGTGCTGTTGAAATGAACGTTAGCCAGTATTACATAAAAAGTGACAAATATTTTTTATACTTTTTTGAAAGTATTTTTTTATTAAAAGTTTTTTTTATTTTTTAAAAGAGAATCTTTGGCAGTTTTACCTTGTCTTTTCCACTTTACTTTTCCAAATGATTGATAGTAGTCACATGTTCAAACACAGGTCATAAC
Organism: Marisa cornuarietis; assembly: GCA_004794655.1. Classification (NCBI taxonomy): domain Eukaryota; kingdom Metazoa; phylum Mollusca; class Gastropoda; order Architaenioglossa; family Ampullariidae; genus Marisa; species Marisa cornuarietis. The sequence goes on along the minus strand of SMMW01000012.1, from coordinate 532,280 downwards.
ATATTTCTTTTAATACCTGTAATCAACACGATCACAAAGTGGATAAATGGCACGGAAAAACTGCATGGCATCAACGCCATCTGCAGGCATGTGCTGGCTGTGGTGCACACCCTTTATGTCTTGACTGCTTGATGTTGGTACAATAACTGGCTCCATTGGATTATATGTGGACTGCAGCAAAGACTTGTACAGCTCACCACACTTGTCCAAAAATTCTGCGTTATGAGCAATAAGAATAATTTTACTTAATTTAGAAAAAAATTACCTTTAAATAAAAAGAACTAAGCCACAATATATTAAGGCATCAGTCAAAAGATGCTGATTATGTACCATACAAACTGAAAATCTGATGACACACCACTAAAGTGCTGATTTTATAGCATACAAACTGAAAAAATTATAACAATTTTTTGCAAATTAAAATTCTTCAGTTACTTCTCATAACTGATGCTGAGTGAAGCATACCTTCATAATAAAACTGAACTTGGAAGGCATAAATGAAGTCCGAGAATGATATGAGACAATCCAGTGCATCATCAATAAGTACGATCCTGCCCAAAGAACAGTATTTCAATCAAGTAACAATCTTACCATCTGTAAGGCACGATCTTTAAAATCATTACAATAAACAAATGAGATGACCCCTGATTTAAAGGATACAGTAGTGTTCCTGTATACACACAAACTGAATACTTACTACACTTTAATCTTGCCAAAAATCCAAGAAGCAATGGAAAGATTACAATATAAACTACAAGACTGACTTTTGAAAATGATCATAAATATAAACAATCACAAGCTGTTCCTCAAGCTCACACAAGATAAGGTGTGTGAAATAGTACATGTTGACAATTTAAATCCACCCTGACTAGTGAGTGTGTGTGTAAGCCCCTGCATGCATGGGCATGTGCATTATGCAAAGTTGCCACGAATGTATGTCCGTATATATAAATAATTCAAACAAGAAACGTACACTACTTAATTGTGGATCCAAGTTCATGACAGGCAGTTCTGTTTCTCTTACATCATATGAATGTATTCGTTTATTTCCTACTACTACAAATTCAACAAGAAACTATATGATTAAAACCATATGCTTAGCAAAAGAAGCATTGACAATAAAGATAAAATCAAACATCAAGCAACATCATGTTAACTACCTTGCAGTTTTCTGGACAAGCTGAAATGGAAAGTCAGTGCACAACAACCCCAGCAGTGAATGATACTCTTGAATGCTCAGTAAGTCTGCAGAAACAAAAGCAAGCTGTCCAACATATTTCATACATGAGAATAATTAATCATTTTCTATAAAAAAAAAATTATTACAAATCTTAAGAAAATGTCATATTTAAGTGTCTACAGTTGACAGAAAATAGGAAAATGGCAACAAGCATCTGCATGTACAGATTACAATTTTTAAAGTGAGCAAAAGACAATTAAATCTATACCTCCTTTCCTGCCAATCAGTCGAAAACACTTCCAAAAGAGGCACACAAACGAAGCCCGATTATGTGGTGTGCTCTTGATGAAGGCAAACTCTCTGAACATTGTATGGTTCCCATCACGTAAACTGTTAAAGCTTAAGAAAGTATTAAAAAAAGATAGTAAAATGTCATTAAGTGGAACTTTCTTCTTGTGCACATGTGTGCATATGTGTGTGTGTGTGTACTTGTGTGTGTGTTTGTGTGCATATGTGCATTTGTGTGTGTGCATGTTGGAACAAGAGGATGCATGTATGTTTACATTTGAGCATGTGAGTGAGAGACAGATATAGTGTGTGTGCGTGGGACAGTGTAACAGTTTGATCAATGAGAGATAAAACATGAATGTGTAAATACTAAACAAAAAAAGAGCTTACTACTTGCTTAAAAACTTGAGTGGTTCCACTTTAGGGTTTTCCTCCCGGTGGGTAAGCAGCTGAGACATGGCATCTTCCAGGTAAACAATCACATAATGTTTACCTACAGTTGTGATATAAACAAATTAAGTTTTGAAATGTGTCCAATTCAATTTATTTCAATTTAAATAGCAAACTCAAAATTCTGCAAGATGAAGACTTGCAATGAATAACTGTATGCATCATTGAATATGTGCATGTTCCTTAGCTGAGAGTGCATCTGTGCAATTAGGCATGCATGTGTTTTTAGGAGTGTGTTCACTTGTGCATAAGCAATGTAAAGAAAATTAATTCAAGAGAGTGAAAAAGAGAGACTCAAAATAGATCAAGGACACAAATTCATCAATTTTGTTACTTATTTCAGTCTGCTTTTTCACTTTATATTTGTATTTGTTGTTGTCTATGTGGTATTGTTTGGTTTTCATAAAATATTTGAACCTGGCTTTGGCTAGGTTACAGAACGAAATAAGTCTTCTGATTACTGTACAATACGATAAAGCTTTATTATTTGTCTCAAAAGGCAAATATGCAGTTCATACATTATAATCAGTGACACCCATACAGAACAGCACCAGCACACTTGATCATATCCATCACACAAATTAACACCAATCAGACCCAAATAAATTTCAATTTATCCCACACACAAGCATTCAAAAGATTTTAATGACTGAAACAACAGACAGCCACCTGCTGCTGATCCCGCATGCAAGTGAAGTATACCAGCAATTTGATTGGACAAAATGTTTGTTTGTTTGTTTTTGTTTAACGCCATGCCAGCAACTAAGGCTATATCATAGCGAGAAAAAATAATCTTATTTTTAAATGTTTTGGGACAAAAAAAACCCCAAGTGATATAAATATGACATTGTAAAAATTAAAAACCCACACAAAACGCAGGAAACATGTTTGAGAGGTGGGAACATATAAAAGGAGTGTTGTGGCCCAAAAAGGCCACCAACAAACCAAAAACCAGAAACTATCAGGGCATAAAAAGCTTAAATCTTATGATAAAGCCCTATCCGCCTTAAAAAGGTAAAAATAGCTGACGATGGGACGGACCTAAACAAATAAAACAAGGAGCCTGCAGTAAAAAACTGCCGGTGGTTGGTTGGTTGGTTGCAACTAAGGCTATATCACGGCGAGAACAATAATTTTGCTTTAAAATGTTTAGGGACAAACCCTTAAATATTATAACCATAAATCTTAAAAAACCAACACAAGGAGCAGGAACAACATAAAAGAGTGAGTGACATAAAATGGGTGTTGTGGCCCAAAAAAGCCACCAACAAACCAAAAACCAAAAACTATGAAGTTATAAAAACTTAAATCTTGTGGTAAAGCCCTATCCTCCTTAAAAATGTGAAGATAGCTGCCAATGGGATGGACCTAAACAATGAAAACAAAGAGTCTACAGTAAAAAACTGCTGGCGGATACTCTGAAGTCCAGGACAAGTAATTAAAACATGTACAATACTCAAAATTCCTTGACACCAAGGACAAACTGGCATAGGTGTGTCCTACCCTTAATCTGGTAAGAACTACCTCCTCCCGCCGCACAGGACAGCATGAAGGCAGGTGTTCTGAAAGAGAGGGAAGGGTGGTGTAACAGGGTCGCATGTAACTTATTTTGGCCCAGAGTGTCCCAGTGGCGATGCCACAGGGACTAAACAAAGGCCGAGAGGACAGATTTAAAGTCAGAGGATATCAGTGATGGTAATTTACCAGGAGACTGACATGCAGCCTTGGCCGCCTGGTCCGCTCGAACATTGCCTGGGATACCTGCATGGCCAGAAGCCCAGATGAAAACAATGTCTTTTCTTCGTCGGAGTAATGCTGCATGGATTGTGTGAATCTGGACCATAAGGGGGTGGTCGAAACGTTGGGAAAAAAGGGCTTGGAGAGCCGATAGCGAGTCTGAAATGATCAGAAAGTTTTGCTCCGAAGAGTGGTGAACATGCTGCAAGGCTAGCAAGATGGCGTGAAGTTCCGCAGAGAAGATAGAGCAAGTCGAGCAGAAGAAACCTGTTGTGGTTGGCAGGACGGAACTGCTGCCGCAGCCACAGGCCCACTATTCGGGACTTTGGAGCCATCTGTAAAGATAGAACAGAATCCACGATAGTCCGAGAGTAGTTCTTGAAAATGCTGAAGAAAGATGAGGTCACAGGTGTCACCTTTCTTGAAAGCGCAAAGATCAAGATGGATCTCTGGAACAGGAAGAGTCCAAGGAGGAGCTGGTAAAAGAGGGAGAGTCTCTACCTGCTGAATATCTACTTTGGCTGCTTGTAGGTGAGGTGCAACGTAGTGATATTGGTTTTTGCTCCTTGGTACGAATGGCATACAGGTCAGCACGCTGAGGTCCGAAAACAGCACAGGAAGCAGTGTTTCCAGGATGAGCTTTTAAGCGACAGACATAAGATAGCATGAGTTTCAGACGACGGAGAGAAAGTGGAGGCTTACCAGCTTCTGCGTACAAACTTTGTACAGGAGTGGTGTGGAAGGCACCCATACAGATGTGGGGCTCTTGATGGTGAATAGGATAAAGAATTTTGAGATAGCATTCTCGAGCAGAGCCATAGATGATGGATCCATAATCTAGCTTGGAACGGACCAGGGCATGATACAGGCGAAGCAGGACTGTGCTGTCTGCCCTCCAGCTAACATGGCCAACTACACGAAGAATGTCCAAGGCTTTCTGACATGATAGGCGTAAAGATTTGATATGAGGAAGATTTGCAAAGTTACTAAGACAAATTGTAAAAAAAAAAAAAATGTGTGTGACAAATTTGTTAATTTGTTGTGGGTGTTAGTCGAAGAAAACGAGGCCGCCCAAAGGAAACCTGGAGAAGAACAGTGGAAAGGGAGATGAAAGGAAAGGGCTGGACATGGGGTCGCCTGGAGCGAGTTTCAGCCGATCGACATCAGTGGCGGGCTCTGGTTGAGGCCTTATGTGCAAATAGCACGAAGAGGATTGACTGATTGTTACAGTAGTATGGGGTTGGATGGGGCAGAATAAGTTTGTCATCCTATAGTAGCATGGGGTTGGCTACCACACATGTACAGTCTGGGGGCATTACAAAAGCAAAAGGTATCTATGATGTCCAGTGAACCTTAATGGTTCACCCAGAGAGTGAGATCCTCATAGCAACAGGAAAAGGACCTGGGGTACTTTTTAGAAAATTCAGGATATGAGGGATCAGAGTGTAGCCACAGAGTCAAAGAAAGAAAACTTGGAGGTGGGAACCTTGCCCCATCATGTATCAAATACCCAAGATAGTGTTGAGTTGATGAGATCAAGTGGAAGACTGGTCAAACAACCCCCCCACCCACCGCCATCTTCCCTGTTACTATCCTAATTATTTTTTTTAATTTTTTATCATGAATATTTTTACTTGTTAGTGATAATGAAATCAAAGAGTTATATATAAGGATCAATCAGTGCATGTCAATTAAGGAGCTTTCTCGCTATACCTTGCTTAATTTATAATTTTAGATTTGCACATTTCTGAGAATAAAATAATGCAGTAAAATCTTACTCAGATATTTTTCTGCCGACATGGAAAATCTATCTTCTGTCAGGGACATTTTGTGAAGCTTGAGTCACTGATCACTATTAGGCGCTTTGCAATGGAGCTATCATGCAGTGACTGCAATGGTGCCTGCTGCAAAATATTAAAACTGTAATTGTTGTTCAAGTAATTAATGTTTAATTTGGAAACAACGGTACAGCTTTGATATGGGGGAGGACGCGACGGCCATAACAGAAATGGCTCGCGGCATTTGTCGTCTACTCGCTCCACTCAACTGCCCAGATGTACATAATAACCTAAACCTAACCCTACCCCAAACCCTAACCCTACCCCAAACCTCTGACAAAATTACATAGACCGGCCTATGACGTCACGTCCTCCCCTATATCAAAGCTCTGCCGAAACAACAATGGTTAAGGAATACTTTAAATTGCACAGACATAATCAGAATATTTGCTAGACAACTTTTACCACGTGGTAACTGCTGTGATCTAACGGATGCTGCAGTACGTACACGCATTTATCAGTTACAAAGTGTCTTTATACATATACTAAATTTATCTATAAATGGTTTTGAGTGATATAATCTGTGAACATTTTTGTGAATTATTTTATGTAGCAGATCACTTTTGGTTATACTTCCTGCTCAGCAAAGAATGAGAAAAGATATACTTTCACGTCTTTTCCAATAGGCCTACTATTATGGTAAAAGAGACCAATCATGAAATGTTTATCATAGCAACCACTCATTATCTTCACTTTTAAATAAGCAAAGATAAAGAACGATGTTTTAAATGCAGAAGCCATAAATACTTATAGAATTTCAAAAATGCCATAACTTCATTTAAACATGTCAGTAACAGTCCGGTTTCCTAAACATACATTTTCAGCAGCCTCTCATCTTAACCTCCATAATAGATCACCAGCAAACAAAGCTGACAAACATAAAGTTTAGTTTTTTTGAAGATAATACTTCATAGAATTAAGTATTAATCGCTGAGAAATCATTCTAACAGAGTTTCACAAAATACGGTAATAATATAATGCAGCTTCACTCGGTCGGCATTGGAAAGGCTGGGAGGAGAAGTGACCCACTTTAGTTGTAAACAGAACTTGAACAGGAGTACAGCACATGAATGCTTCTGTGATCTATTGATATGAGGGCGATCGCTGCAGCCTTCTTGTTGTGGATTTCATTATACAGTAAGTTTTCTTTTGTTTGCATATTCTAAGAAGAATGTTTTAAATCGAATAATCATTAAAAGATTTATTGCATTTAATGGAAAACGTCCCATTTGCCGACGGCCACCGACTCTTCCAAATCGAATTTGACCTGCGACCTGCAGCTTGGAGTAGAACCTTTTAACCCGAGCGTAATGTGTGTGTCATGAAATATATACTGTTTAACAAAATATCAAAATGGTTTTTGTTTAAATTATTTTTTACCACGAATCCCCTTATAAATCAGTAGTGAAGCAAAATCGAATTGAAAGCGAAACATGCACATCTTGATTATAGGCTTCATATATAGGCCTACTTGTATATTGCAACGGATGAAAGGTAGCAGAAAAAGCTCAGATGGCAAGGGTATATAAATCACCCATTGGAGAAAATTATATGCGAAAGAATAGCGAGGAAAGCGAACGAGAAAAGCAGGGGAGTAGAGGCTGCTGTGTGCGTATTTAAGTGTATAGTTAGAAACTGGAAATGTACAACTATTAACGCATGAAAACATTCATCACTACAGTGCAGTTCATATCTTCAGAATAATACTGACCATGGAACAATTACTTAAATAACACGTACAGACATACTGCATAAAACACAAATCTTATGGCCAGTAATACTATTCCTATACATGTGCCACTGACAGCGGTGGCTGTTTAAATTTAAAAATGAAGTGCTGCCCTTTATTAGATGCATAGCAAATTCCTAGTCATTAATATTTGTTGACAACATTAGAGTGGTAAAGGTATGAAAATATTACCAGGGTCCTGATTCATTTTACAGTTTTCTTAATGGTCCGTTATCCTTCTCTTGTATCTGATTCCAAATTAACTATTTATTTAAAGCATATGCCATATTATCTGGACTGACCCCCTTGAGCATGATTAATTTTAACAATCATTTTTCTTTATACAAGAAAGGCAAATAAGAGTATTCATACAAACCTTTTGAGTATATAGAGGTACCTCAACAGATTTCTGAGCCTTTTTGCTTATCCAGGAGTCCTATTAGTGTGGTCTAAGAGCACATGCATACCTTTCTTGACAAAGGGGCTGTATTAGTCATTTCTTTAATTTTGGCCAGAGAACCTTACTCAGGTACATCCTTTGGTCTAACATCAATCTCTTAGTACTCCTAATTGATTATGTAATTAATATAAAATAGAAAATCCAAAATGATTAAAAAAGACCTTTCTGTTATACATTACACAGTATATAACATCCAGGTAAATGAAATATGCTTTCATGAGTGATACCTCAGATAAAGAAGAAAAAAGTCATTTTGGGTTTTAGACAACTTTTAAAAATGGATATTGTAGGATTTACTAACTTCAAAATAAAGCAAAGACTTTATGATGACTTAAAATTCCATGTTTATGCTCTTCTTGTGCATTATCTACATAATAAATACACAGATAACTTTATATTAACTTTACTTGCACTGTTGACAAAGACAGCAGATATGAATTAAAGTTGATAGAATGGTAATGACATTGGTGTATTTTGTCTCTCTTTGCATAGAATTTGAAAGTCTGGAAAAAAATTAACCATTATAAATTGATGTGCGGATCAGCAGTTTTTTTTCTTGTCAAGCATTTGCATATTGACAGTGTGCTTACAAATGACAAAAGAGAAGGAATCATTTTGAAATTTTTCTTTTACCAGAATTTAAGAAGCATGAAATAGTTTTGTGGTATTTCTGCTAACCATCTATCTATTAATGATGTAAATTCAGAAGTGTCATGAAATTCTGGCAAAAAGGAATTATCTACTAACAGGGCACACCATGTTGTCTGAGTTGATTTCACCTGTAAGCTTTTTTATTGTCAACTTAAAATCTTCCATTTTGTTTGAGTCAAGTTTGTTTAAATCAATAATTGATATGCCTGGCATCAGTCTAACAAAATACGGAGACACCTCTACTCTTATGCTTGCTGTACTCTTGATGTCACTTCCTAACTGGGTGTTGTTGAGAGCTCATTTTCTCTTTGTAGTGATTGCTTATTAATCTTTCTCTCGCTCCCTCTCTCTACTCTTTCAGTCTTTCTTGCTGTATTGCTCCCTTTGTCTTGTTTCCCTCCATTTTCCCCCTTTCTTCCTCTCTCTTTAACAGGGTATCCTGTGAAGTAACCTCAGAAACATAAAAAAGAGAAGTTAATGTCAGTGATGTTCAAATCTTTGAAAAAAATTTGCTGTATGTTAATTTTCATTTGGAGTAGTAACATCTTGTGGTGGGTAACATAAACGTTAACAATCCTTCTGAAAAATATACATGAACCAGACAGCCTATAACTTTTCCATAGAGAAAAAGGGGTACTGCAAAATTTATTAAGGATTGAACAAACAGTGTGGATTTGCATAGCACTTAGGCATGTATGCATGCACAACACACACACACACACACACCTATACAACCACTATTTTATTATCTGCTACACTTATTAAGAACTGCCTTTATTTTAGATCTTTCCAGCTTGTCTACAGGATTAGTGTTAGAAAGTAGGTTTGGGGGGGTAATCAGTAACATTTGTGGCTTTAAGTTAAACTTAGGAATGGTTAATATTTTTATTATTGAGGGGCTGAGGTCCCAGAAAAGTTAGTGCTTTCAAAGTACCTTAGAAACGCTTAAACAATGTCAATAAAAGTCCATTTTTGTGAAAATTAACAGTACAGCACGAGCTACTCATCCCGACTTTTTCAACTTTTATCTTTAGTTTGACAAGATGGGAGAGGCATACATGAGTTTTAAACTTATCACAGATATAGTTCATAGTTCCTTACATCTTTGACAGCTTTACCTTTGGTGGACATGAAGTATGAAGCCTTTCTCTATACTCTTCAAATACACACACCATGTGTCTTTTTCTGTCTTGCACTGTGAGAAGGAGGAAAGAAGGAAAACATTGATGGTATTGATGAGCATACTGATAGAAGTACATGTGCTGCGTATTTACAGCACATGTATTGCTCAGTGGTTTTTTTTTTTTTTTTACTTTTAGGCCTTTTAGGTTCTTGCTTTAAAATTTTCTTTTGTTTGGGAGTTTGGCTTTTTCCCTGAACAGGTGGTAAGTGTCTGGAAGGTTCTCACACATAGCTAAGAAAACATTGACTGGTAGAGAGTTTTGTTTTGATGTTCATCATGTTGTAACGTAGTCATAATTATTTTTAAAACCAAACTGTTTTCACATTCCACCCTACTGTTTGTGGCAAAGGTAAACAGTCACAGTGAACTTGAAAATGTTTTGTGTGCTCACCTGTTGTTGAGTATGCTCACCTGTTCTTTTTACATTTGTAATTTTCATTCAATTCAAACCATAAAACGTCTTCTCACAAGAACAAAGTATGGAGTGTGTGTGGGTTGGTGGGTAGGGGGAGACACACACAGGAAAAAACAGCTTTTTATATTGTGATTGTTGCTTACAGACATATTTCAGTCAAGGGAATAGTTTCACTTACTGGGCTGCTACACAGAGAACTGCTGCTCATGAACACTTTGTTGTAGTCCATAGTGAGACTGAAACAATAATTCATATTGTGTTGTTAGACCACATTCTCCCTAGAATGGGCCCACATAACATTAAGAAATAAACACTAAGGTAGCAGTGGTCAGCACCAGAAGACCTAATTGGTTAAATGGCAAGTAGAGCTCCCCTCTGCGAGCCAGTAGTGCCACAGCTTGTCATTGCCTCCTGCTGTGAAAAGTTCATGAGACATCTCACAGCCCTCTCTACCACACAAACCTTGAATCTGCAGTGTAGCTTATGCTAAACTATTCCATGTGTGGCCTTTGACTCAAAGCTGAAACTGGAAGTCCTTCTGTCTTTGATGAAATTAGACTTGTTTGTTTTTAATACATTTGGTAAAGAGTTAGTATTGAACTGAACTTCGAAGAGCTAAATTTTCAGGTTTATATGTTATTTAAATTTCTGTTCAGCAATTTACATTTTGCCTATTGTTAACAAAATTGAAGAATTTTTATAAAAAATCTTTGCACAGCATGATACTTTATAGTCAGGGAGTACAAAACACAGTGGTGACCCATTCCTGTTGAGTGGCAGGTGCGTGGTGTGCACCTGAAAACCCTTAAAGATGGTGACCTTATATGCTTTGCAGCAAAACCTGTGGATGTGCATAGAAATCTTTGGTTTACATGTTTCTTCATAGTTATGTGGTGCCATTAGAGCAGAATCAGATGCTAGGAACCAAAAGGAAAAGTATCTTCTTTCTGTTCTTGTCCAAGTTGAAAGGTACTTAAAAGCACTGTTGTGTTGTAAACGTTTGTGAAGTTGACTACATCGTTCACTGTTTCTGCAGTCCTCTGCTTCAGTAAGTTTCACTTCCTGAAAATTACAATGACCAACTTTATTTGTCCCAATGGGCAATTTGAATATGGAAATGTGCTCTAGTTCAACAATGAAGAGAAAAAAAAAGAATAATAATAAATAAATAATTGAAAAATGAAGAAAAAAACAAGAAAAAAAGAAAGAGGTGAAAAAAAAGAATGAAAAAAGAATTATCTTTCCACCTTACTGCTTTGTTGGCAGTATCATGCAAACCAACTAAAATGTAACTTTAATTGTGTTGTTGAGTAACCAACAAGCACCGATGACGCTGGAAGGAGATAACAAAAGAAACAAGGTGCAGTATGTGATCTGGGTTTTCTACAGCAATGTGTGTTCAACGTATCTCAACATCATAAACAACTTTTATTTCCAAATTCCAAAGTCTGGTTTGGAACTTAGTCATGTTAGTTTGTGCAAATAATGATTTTTATTTTACCTCCTAAAATAACTGGAAATATTGATAAATAAAACGATTTAGAGAAAAGCTGTGAGTAATACTGATAGTGATAGCACATATATTAGGAAAGAGTAAGAGAGGAAAATATGTGCTTATCTTGGTTTTATCATTTTCCTGTTTATTTATCTGTTTTGTCTATGGATGTTTCACATCCAAACCTTCTGCTTATAATGAAATGTTTTCCCATCAAACATTGCAATGATATATATATATATATATTAATATATTGCATTATCACCCTTTGTGTCATTATTGTTAATCTTGATATGTTTAGAATGATGCATCAATCCTTTTTGGGTGTGCACTTTTTTCCATCACCAAAAAGTCATAAACAGCAGCTGTTCCTATATATGAAGGAAGCTGTTATTCTAATCCAGTTATTATACATAGACTATATTTATATGTCATGTTCAGTTTACTTACATTTAGCATACAAGTAAAATGTTAACACTGAATTTTTTCAGATTTCATTGTACAAAAGCAAAGAAAGTAATGTCTTTATTCAGTTTGTATGCTGTGGATTAAAATATATTACATAATTCTTTAAAAGATGATTTCCCAATATACTGTGCATATTTTAATCTAAAGTATTATGCTGTCACATTTCTAAAAATGTAGAGCCTGATAATGAATAAAGAATGTTTTCCTTCTGGTATTCCAAGAATGTAGCTCTGGCACCTGCATTTGGAATTTCAGCATTTTTAGGGGTGAACAGCTATGCTTCCAGTTGCAGGGATTGTGTATTGTTCTATTGTTTCTGGAAAGAAGGTGTGCTAATATTTTAGCACCAGCCATTTACTAGGCTTTGAAAAAGTGAAAGATCGTGGGGTAGAGGTCTGAAAGTGCATCACATATATTTGTGAAATGCAAATGTTAACAAATAAACATATGCGCACATATATGTGAAGGAAGCAGTATGAGTGCAAGTGTATGCATACATTTATGAAAGTGATTGTATGAACTGCTAAGCATATGCATACACATGTTTAAAGGTGATAATATGAACTTCTAAGTGTATGCATACACATGTATGAAGGTGATTGTATGAACTGCTAACCATATGCATACGCATGTTTCAAGGTGAAAATATGAACTGCTAAGTGTATGCATACACATGTATGAAAATGATTGTATGAACTACTAATGTATGAAAGTGATTGTATGAACTGCTAAGCATATGCATACATATGTATGAGAGTGATAGTATGAACTGATGTGTATGCATACACATCTATGAAAGTGATAGTATAAGCTGCAACTTAAAAATGTTTAACCAGACTGTCTCTCTGAAGAAAGCTGGATACATTCCGGCTTGTCAAAGCATGTGCCATAATTCCAGGCTTCCTGTTTCCTGCTTTTGTTAATACTACGCCTTCCTTCAGATTTAATTTAGTTTTTTTTCCCTCACCCACACATCAGCTTGATGTAGCTTGATATCTTTCTAGCAATAGTAAATCCTCTTTTTGACAGACTAAATTTAATAGACACATTGCAGTTCTCATGAGGTTAGGGCTTCCTGAGTTGTGGAAGATACTGATAAACTCTTTTCCAAAATAGCACGTCCTGGTGAGAGTCACAGACCCTGCCCACTCATCCCTGATTACTGATAACTAGAGGCATCATAGATTCCAGAAACAGAACCCACCCTATTCTGTTTACTCCAGTTATGGTCTGTACAGACTGGTAATTTTATGTTCTTCTAAGCTTGCATAAGGAAAGGGGTTATGGGATAAAGAAGTTTTGAGAAGTCTTCTTGGGGTAGGGAATTATCCTGACCATAAGAGGTTTGTTGTTCTATCAGAGTGTTTTGTATTAATTCTGATCTGATGTTTAGGTTTGTGAAAGCTTCTTGTAGTCTAGTGCTGTATTTCTTTCTTTCTTTGTTTTTTTTTCAGTTTTAATCTGAATGCAGAAGCAAGCATGTCCTGTAAAATACTAGTAGAAAGTAATAATCAGTTTGATTCCCTGAATGTTTCATTAAATATCTGGTGGGTACTGATGTTTGCTGCTTTCTATAAGTGGTGCTTGCCATGTTTGTTGGATTTTAATAATAAATTTTGTGACTGATGAGTAGTCTTTGCTCAGGAGACAGGAAGCAGTTAATCCTTCCCACCCTACATCCCAATCTCGTAGGCAGTATTATATATACATACTAGATTGAAACAGATGGACATTTTGAGGTGTCATCTTCCCTTCCCATCTTTAAATAGTTTATTTCAGCTATAATAGTATACAATTTTCTCTGTTTCTTCCTGTTCCCCCCTCTTTTCTCTCCAACCACCTGTGGCATTTAGACTCCCAGTTAACACCACCCAGCCATCCACAAAATTGGCACATTCCAGCTCAGTGTAAATATCCCCATCCCAACTCCAACAGAAAAAAGAGAAACATTTGGCAACATATCTTCTTTAGTTAAAGTTAGATGAGATTGACAGTTGACCTCACCAATGATAGCAGGAGTGCTGTCTTGTATGGCAGTGCAAAAAGCACAAGGAGCAGGGGAAGGGCAAGGAAGCAAATTGCTGTCTAAGGGATGTTGATCATGCCAGGAATGTAAGCATTGCCTATAAACAAGTGAAGACATTCCCAGCCACTGCTCTGCCAACACAAAGACATCAAGGCTTCTTTATTTATTATCAGTTCATATGAATGAGTACAGGAGCAAAGGATAAATGTCTGGTGATGGAGAAAATTTAGATATATATGTGGAAAATATGTGTATTTAGAGAGACTCTTTTTTGGTAGTTGCTGAATTATTTCAACTATTTCAGATTCTACACACAAAGACATATTCTTTTTCTCCCGGTTCCCAGCCCCAGTTGGTGTTGATTTCTCTTAAAGGTTTAATGAATGTAGTAATCATGAATAAGCTGATCTGCTCCCAGCATAGGGTGATAACTATTGAGGGGAAGAGTTTGTTTAGTCAACTAACAGTTTTTCAGTTGATTAAAGTCTCACCTCATTTGGCGTTTCATTATCTATGTTTAGATGTGTTTTCAGTAAAAGGCAAATGCTATCAGTACAGCTCTGGCAGGTAAAAAGCTTTTGCCAGAAGTATAATGGTTAATAATTTATGTGCGTATGTGTGCATGCATGTGTGTGTGTGCATGTGAGGTGGGTGGGGGGCTTATGCTTCAGTCAGTGCCCCCACAACCAAACTGGCATTTTAAGAAATGAACAGGTGTTTCTAGCTGTCTGCCACAAATCTGTGTACAAACTTCAGGAGAAAGACAGGCTTGAAGGTGTAGGTATCATTACACATTTCAGCTGTTAGGTGGTGATGGTAAAATCAGGCATGGCTCCTTAGGAAGCAGTTTTCAGAGAAGCTGGTCAATAAAGACCTTGATTAGGTGCAATCTGAAATGCAATATGGTGTGTGTTTGGATAGGGTCGGGGTTATTATAGAACATTGGTTTCCTTGTAATATATCATGTACCAGACTCCCAGACTTCTTTGTTCTCCATCTAGTGTCTATTCCTTCTAATTAATTTCTTTTATTTATTGCACTTGCTTTCTTTCTTTCACTTTGTATGTGTGTGTGCATGTGTAAGAGACAGAAATATGTGTAAGAGACAGAAATAAAAAAAACCTAATATTTTTCAGGTTTGCTACTATCTGTTTAGTGACACCTACATCAGGCAGTTTAACTTAAGTTTAGAATCTGGAGGTAGGATTAATCAGATAAGGCTGCTGAAACCATTAGCATAGCTGAAACTGCTGGCCAGGCTTAATGAGGCAGGCAACCTTTCCCAGCATACATAATTTCACTAAACAGCAAGTGGCAGCTAGCATGAAAGAGGTTAGCTGACTTGACCCAACGCTGCTTGACATGATGCAGAGGATGCAAGACATTCTGGGAGCCTTAAACATTAAAGTTAAAGACAGGTGTTCTGAAAACTGGTATTTCATAGCCCTTGCTACAGCAGAGAGAAGAATTAAAAGCCAAAAAAAGACTGTTCTGTTTACCTACAGTGACATAATTTAGCTAGAGTTTAAGTAATTAGTATTATGGTTATTTGACACTGTTGAACGATTGCAGTCTTGGTTTTGAATACCTCTCACACCTTAAAGTTTATGTTCACAATCACGGATTATGTTCATGCAGTAATCACCCCTTTCAGTTCCTTCCCTATCCTTTTCACATATGCATTCATGCATGTGTGTGTGTTCCTTTATCTGGTGTCTGATGTCTGTCTCTCCCTCTTCCCTGCTGTTTTTTTCACTTGGTCGGTCTGCCATTGCTCTTCCTTGCCTCTTTGTAAAATAAACACACACACACACATACAGGTGTGCGCACACAGAGATCACAAAGAAACCTTTAATTTTGAGCTTAAACAGTAACAGTTTTGAATTAGTCCAAGAAAACATAAATATCCATAATTGTGTTCTATTTCATTCACTAGATGTGCAGTAATTTAATCTGAACACAGATCTGATTAGATGAAAAAGTCAAAGACAAATGAGAGAAGGAAAGGATTGCCAGGAAAAGGAGATATTTCTAGCACAATAACTTTTTGTCTTCCCTGTAAGACAACATTTTTTCCTCAGCTGTCATGTGGCGGCGGCAGCACAAGCCCGACTTTCTTTTGGCAGGTTTCTGATCGCCTATCTTGATGGATGGTTGCCATGAAGTCTAGAAACTGCCGGCATGTCTAGGCTGTTATTTCCACATTCTGCATGTTTTGAAGGACTAGTTCAGCATTTGAAAGATATAATTATTCCATCTCCCATCTATTTCTGGGGTGGGTAAGTGATTCTAAAGTAGAGAGTACTGTTGTACCCTGTGTCAGATCTGCTAGACTTTGGGATCAAGCAGACCTGTGTTTGGTTGTGGTCGTAACCAAAATCATAAACTCTTCTCTCAATTATGGCATTGTCCCCAAAGCTGAAGACTGTTGTTGTTATGGCTTTGTTAAAACAACAGTCCCTTGACACGAATGCTCTCAAAAGCTCTAGACTAATGTCAGATCTGCCCTTCAATGAAAAAGTTGTACCTCACTCAACTACTTTCATTTACATTTAGAATCAGTCTCTGGAACCTCTTTCAGTCAGCATACCATGCTGCTCATGGTACCGAAACTGTTCTTCAGATTCTCAGTGATACTCATAGTCATTTTTATATGATGATAAACCGCCTGTTTATTTTCTCTTTGACATTTCAGCAGCATTCATTGATTCAACACAATTGATCGTGCTGCTCCTATTTCTCATCTTGTAACTTTCAGCAGCACTAATTTGTTGGTTTTGTTACAGGATCACTTTTAATATGTGTTGGGCAACCACTTCTCATCTGCTTTAATGCCACTTTCATTCAGTGTTTCTCAAGGCTCACTTTTAATACCAGTGCTCTTCATCTTGTATACTTCACCGCAGTCAACAGTCATTAAACAACATGCAACCATTTATCACAACAATCTTGCAAGCCCACCAACATTGAAGTATTTACTCTTTGAAATTGCATCACCGACATCAAATTTTGAATGACAGACACAACTGAGGCCAAGCTGGATTCATCTTTGCCATTAACCTATTGGTGTAATATTGATATATCAGTCAGGGTTGGTTTTAGTGACATCCAGTTTTCCAACTGGTCAAGAAATCTTGGCTTCTTATGGATTTTTCACCATTAGAAAAACACCATGTCACCAAAGTCTGTCAGTTGTGCTACCTTGAGCTGAGGAGGATTAGTTTCATTAAAAATTCTCTGACTGAAGATGTGACAGCATCCCTCGTTACCTCCTGTGCACGTCATGAGGCCACTCTTTTCCTCTACAGAGTCCAACATTGTGCATCACACCTTATTTTCTGAGCACAACACCATCAGTTTTGCATTTCTTGTATGATGAAGCTGCATTGGTTGCCTATTCCTGATACAAATACAAGATTGCTTGTATCTGCTTTAACATTATCACATGCACATCTTCTGTACATTCTACCTCACTCCCTCCCTTCTTACATTGACAGTCCTCTTTTGTCTCTAGGCCACCTCAACCCTAAATTACATCGATTCCCTTCCTTTTCATGCTAAGGACCCAACCTTTGGAATTCTTTGCCCTCCAATGTTAAACACTCACCCTCAATTTCTGCCTTCCAATCTGACTGAGAAATATACCTGTTTCAAAAACAGTTTTTGTAAATGTGGCACGGCCTGCTCTATCATCTTGTTTGAATGAGCATGTCATGATTGTTACAGTTGGAAGGTATTATGTTGCATTTTATAAATGGTGTACATGACTGAATGAGTGCTCCTTGTACACGTTGAATAGGTGCCTTATAAATGCTTTATTAGTATTTGTGCATCTTTTTCCAGCAAGACAGGTTGGATTTATGAGTAAATGATCATAGACTTTCTCAAATAATCCATAAAAGAAAGCAAATGTTACTAAAGATTGGTAGCATTGTTAGGTTGTGTAAATCCAGTACAGTCCTGCCTTTTTGATGTGCAGTATATTCTTTTGAGTATTGGAATATACTCTAGGTAAATAGTATCAACTAATATGCCATAAAGCGTTAGTTAAATGCTAAGTGACTGTCAGTTATAGTAAGAAGTCATCTGTGGCCAAATTTAAATGAATTCTTATTTGTCTCTTAAGGTGTAGTTCTTCGAAGGATAAATAATTAGTGATCTATTTATACAAAATATTCTATTTTAATGGAGACCACTATTTCTCTAGTTTTTGCATTACATCCTGATAAATATTTGAAACTGCATTGAGATTGCATCCATTGATTCACCACATTTAAGTAAACCTAAAGAATATGGGACTAAAGCTAAGGAAAATCTTATTTCAGACAGCAACAACTTGTCATAACAATTTGTAATTCTAAAGGCAGATAAAATCATTGTGCAGGTTACTGTTTCATAGCATGCAGTGTTTTAAAACCTGTGTGTCTGTGTGTGTAGCTAGCCTTGGAGATGGTTCTGTATGTTCTTCTTGCCCATCGCGGCTCTTTGCCTGTGGTAACTGTGTCTGCATCCCCCAACATTGGGTCTGTGATGGCGATGATGACTGTGAAGACAGCAGCGATGAAGAAGGAAGCATTTGTGGTGAGTGTCAATTACCCCATGTTTGTGCATGCGATATGCATACGTATGTCATATTCCCAGTGGCAAAATAGACATCCATAACAGCACCTTATAATTCTGTTAATACTTTACTACTGTACAAAGAATATTTAGGCTGCTTTCGTAAATAACTCATCACACTTCACATCATCCTCAGGTGTACATCCACATACAGGTATAACTTTCTCCCTGTGTAAAGCACATCATAGTCAGGTGTACATACAGATACAGGTATAACTGTATCCCCATGTAAAGCACATTACTGTTGGCATCAGTATGTTCATGTTAATCACATGTTCTAGAAATACAACTATTTTCAGCAGTCAGTTTGGAAAAGCTTTACACTCAGTCCTGGCTTTTTGACTGTTAATCTGATTTCAAAGGCTTCACATCCTCTCATTGGTTTGTCTAAGATTGTACATCAATGTTGACACTAGCATCCAATCTCTCTCTCTTTCACACACACACACATTTTATATTTCCTCATTTAGACTAGATTTGTACTATCCTTTTGAAAATATGTAGAAATACCATTTCAGAGGCTTCACACACTTGCCCAGAAAAGGACTTTACATGCCACAATGGAGAGTGCATTAACCAATCTTGGTTGTGTGATGGAGACAATGACTGTGGAGACAGCTCTGATGAGATAGCTTGTGGTCAGTATAATTCACTTGTTTGTTGCAGTGACATAATTTCTTCATTAGCATTAAAAGCTAAGAAGTTACTGTATTGTATTATGAATTTTCTTGCTTGTATACTAAGAGAATGTTACCAACCCAGAACGATTAGTGGCACTTTAAAGACACAGCCTCAGCCTTTATCTGGAAAAGCTTGATGAACAGCTGCCAGTCTGTTTCTATGGTTCATTGCTAGATGACATGCATTTCATGCTCTGTTTTTTGAGGACCAATTTTTATAAGGCCTTTTTTTCTTGGCTCTCTGTTTGGATTTTCACACAAGCCTCAACTCCACTTGTGGTTAGGCTATAACACTAGACAATTCATACTCCTTCTACATGCCATGTGCTACTTGTTTATTGTAGTGAACTTGTAAAGTTGATGCCATTTGAGAGAGATTCAGTGGGTGCAGATTAAGAGAGACTATACGCTGCAGGCAAAATTGTGCTTGCAGCCATGGGGGGTCTGGTGAAGGGATCTAGGATTACTGGTTCTCAAGCTCTTTAAGATTTGTTCTGTTTTCCAAACTGGGGTGCCTGGTGAACTTCAAGATGTTCAATCTTCAGTCATTAAAGGATCCCATTCTTCTGAAGATGGATTACCTGACAGTTCAGTTGAGTCTATTTACCTTGGGAGAAGGCTGTTACTATACAAAAAGAATCAATATATACCTTCATGACTATCCATACAAATTAGCTTGAAACTGGCTTGATCTCCTCAAACTAAAGAATTCAGCAACTAACCTTTGCTGCAGAGCAAGCTTCAGTTGTGTCTTTTTCAGATGACTTTACCTTCTCAGTAGAGACATGCATGATGTCTCTAAGCTTTGGCCTCTATATTAGCCCAGTCTGAAAAGGCTTCATCAGGAATGGATCTTTCATGGCTTGTCGAAGAAGTTTCTCTACAGGAGGATCCAACTTTTCTCAATGCATACAGATGCAAGTGAGACTGGGTGGGTAGGTGTTTCTCTCTCCTTCAGCCCCAAGAGCATGGACTCAGTAGAACAGCCAATAACAGTATGGTGGAAGTCAAGGTGGTCTGTAACACTCTTGAGTGCTGGCAGACTACTCTCAGAGGTCAGGGACAATCTCATTATCTCCCTCCATGTGCCTCAGCTGTGGAAAATCTTGTATTCATGTCACGATCAGAACATTTGTCTTGGCATCAAGCTCTTTCCAGGCAACCTCTGTGTGCTGGCTACTTGTGACTTCCTCAACCACAGTTAGTAGGGTTCACCTGCAGACTAAGATTTCCAGGCATCTTTGTGTGTAGTCTCTGCATTCTAATGTAAACACAGATGCCAGGTCTTTTTCTTCCTTAAATTGACATGATGCATCATGAAGCTCCAAATCTTTGTGTCTTCAATTCCAGATCTCAAGGCATGAGCAGTAGAATCTCTGTCCATCTCCTGAGATGGCATAATGACATGCATTCGCAAGAATGATTTTATTGCCACAAGTACTGCCAAAACTCAGGGGAACAACAGCCAGTTTGTACAGTTTGCACTAGAATGGTAGGGAAAGTCCTGGAAGAATGTCTGTCTAGAATAAGAGATTGCTCACAAGCTCCTGCATATGCTGGAGTCTTGGATTTTTGTTGTTGTTTCATCTAGCTCCAGATTGTCAGAATCTAGATATCTGGGTAGTGTCAACCATAATGTTACTTATGAAGATTCTTCCATTTTATGCTGGTGTTGAGAGCAGAGACTCCAGCTTGAACATTCTCTCCTCCTCAAAAGGCAAATTTTCTTACCCTGCATATGTTAACAAAATTGATTTTTCCCACATAACTACCAGAACTTCAAAGCTATGCTTTTTCTTCTAGTTCATGCTGTGGGGTGAGTGGTGGTGCAGTGGATAATGTACCTGCTACAACAACAATGAGGATTATTGTTTGTCATTTTTATCTCCGTAACTTACTGTCTTCTTGAACCTATTTAGCAGCATAGCACACCACTGTCTAATGAAGAATATTTTTTAAAGACCTTGTTCTCACTACCCATTGTTTATTCTCCAAAGTCATCTCCTCTAATGAAGTCGACGAAGAAGTGGTGTTTTTTATGTAGCATATTCCATGACAGAGACTCTCTGCCTGCTTATGACATATGAGTACTCATGGTCACATGGTTTGTTATAGCAATAAACCTATGAAAACCAGCTGGTTACTACTATCCCAGTTGTTTTTCATGAGGTGATAACTTTATGGATCATCACAGGTTTGGGTGCAAACCTGTCACTGGTATGGCTTATTCCTCTACAGAAACGATGAAATTTAATTAATTAATATAAAAGATAGCATTCTGGCATAATTAGAAAATGTTTGCACTGTCTTGTTTCCTATTTGCAATGTTTGAGCTGTCATTTTGTCAGTTACGGTTTTGTTTTAGCTCCACGTAACTGTACCAGTGAGGAATTCAGGTGCAGCAATGGCAACTGTGTGCCAACAGAATGGAGCTGTGATGGAGATGATGATTGCACAGATGGGTCTGATGAAGCTCATGAACACTGCAGTAGGTGTTAGCGCACAAGTCTGGTGTTTCTTTTTATTTCTTTGGAGCCAGAGATGGGGTAGGGGGGAAGAAGAAATAAGTGGATATGTAATAGGAAGTGTTTACATGGTTCACATTTGTGCAGCTTTATTCAGCAAATATATTCACAATAAGTAGCAGTATCATGTGTGCCTTTCCTATTTCGACAAATACCTGCTGTTCAAGAACATATCCCTGTCTTAAATCTCTAAAGAGAGAAAGATTTTAGGATGTCCATCAGTTGTTGTATTTTGTTTTTGTGTCTTAATTGTAATCTTCATAAATTTTCAGCACCTGATAAGTGCAGTAATGTGGAGTTTCGCTGTCGAGATGGATCCTGCATCAAGAAGTCTTGGGTGTGTGACCGAGAGCGAGACTGTCAAGATGGTAGTGATGAGGATTCCTGCAACAGTGAGTTCTTCTTACTTTAGTTTTTAGCAGACAATATTGAACTGCATTGCTTCCATTTATGGCGGCTTAGACTGATAGCAAGCCTGGGTACAAGCTGGCATTAACCTTCTGGCAATTTACAGTAAAAATTGGAGATGTTTGGGATTTATTGTATTCTATTTATTTCAATTTTCTAAAGCCTTAACTCTTACTTGAGCTTTGGGGGGTCTGCTACTATGTCTTGGGTTGTGTTACAAAAACTTGCAGATCAAATGCAAATACATGTATATTGCAAAAGTAGACTTGTTGTATACCAAACTAAAGAAAAATGAATAAACATTTATGATATTAAAAAGAAAAAGCAAAAGGAATCACAGATATTGAAATATCTTTCATTTAATTATGAATAATAATTGTTAGTGATGTCTGCTAAATGCCAATGATCAACAGTACAAAGAAGGAACGTTTTTTATCCTGAGACAATACATTTTTAGATATAAAACTCTTGATGTCCATTCAATTCTCCTTAGAATACCACAATTTTATTAAATTCTAATTATATTTGCCTAAGATATTGCTGTTTAAATGTGTATACTGTTTTGCTGGCCTCTTTTGTTTTATTTTGAGTTATCTCACAAAAACTTTCTTTCCAAGTGCAAAAATGGTCAAGGTCTCATAAATTCAACCACAGTGAAATTTTTTTGTAAAAATTAATGCAAGATGCATTATATTTGAGACATTATTAGTAACTGTTAGCGACTATAAAAAGTAAACAAGAATTCAGTGTCTTTGTTACGAACAGTGGTTGAATTGTTTGGTTAAATGAAACTATTTTCTTTGTCTTCCACATTCCCTTCACCAGAGACAACAAAAGAGTTGTCCAATGAATAAAAACTTTCAGATTCAAAATCAAAATCAGACATTTTTGACTAGATTTGAAATTAAAATCAAAGAGTGTGCACAACAAACATGTTTGCATTGTGAAAGCGTAAAGACAGGAAACCTCTCAGTCCTTTGTGTCATTTTTCTTTGTTTTACACACATATTCTTTTAAAAAATGTTGTGTGTACAATTATATCAAGTTTTAATTATTTGTAAGTACTCTTAAAGTAATGAAATAACTTTTAACATAAAGTTTTAAAATAAACTGTGTTATTAGATAGTGGGCGGCATTCAATCTTGTATTTTCAAAATCAATGGAGTTGTATAGTGAGAGTTAAGTATATGGAATCTGTGTGTCTTTGTTAGAGTATTTTTCCATTTGGGACAAGTAAAACTTACTTAAAAATAAATAAAACCCTTCACAGGAATTGAAGCTCTAGTTTTCCATGAACAGATAAAATCTTCATTCCGTCTAAAACAAATAATGATACCTAATAGAACAGGAAAGCCCATAGTCTGACTTGAACAGCCATGTTAAAATAATATATGAAAGTTGGTATACCAGAAACATTTTACTGGATGCAATTCAGGTGGTTGTAATCTGTTGTGATTTGTGTCTGATACATCTCACTACTGCTGCTTGACGTTCAGATTGAAAATAAAGTACTTTTATTCAAATGCGTATGGAATGGATACTAGCACTGAAAAGAGCAAAGTTATGATCAATGGCAACGGCAAAGCAGAGGTCTTTATGAACGGGGTACAGCTCGAAGAGGTAAGCAGCTTCAAGTACTTGGGAGCCACCCTCTCCAAGGACGGCAGCTCCACACTAGATAACCGCATCAGGATCGCAACAGCAGCAATGGCTAGGCTAGATAGGATCTGGCATAGCCACAAGATAAGGTTCACTACCAAGTACAGGCTGTACAAATCCCTGGTAGTGCCGATCCTGCTCTATGGATGCGACACGTGGACTCTGCTTGCCGAAACAGAAAGGAGAATCCAGGCATTCAAGAATAAGTGCCTGAGGAGGCTGCTTTGGATCTCATACAAAGAACATAAAACCAACGACTTTGTAAGAAACAAGATTGCCACACTAGTAGGACACCAGGAACCTCTACTATCAACAGTCATGCGACGTAAGCTGGTCTTCTTTGGCAATGTGACCCGGCACGACACCCTGTCGAAGACTATCCTTCAAGGCACCTTGGAGGGTGGCCGACGCCGCGGTGGCCAGAGAAAGAACTGGCTTACAAACGTCAAAGACTGGACTGGTCGTCCTGTACAGGACCTGTTCACTATCGCCCAAAATAGGCAAGAGTGGTGGGCCCTGTCAGCTGCCGCATCTATCCATGTGCTCCCCCCAACGCCAGGTGCCAGGCAAGGGACGACTGACTGACTGACTGACTGACTGACTGACTGACTTTTATTCCTCCAAGCATGAGGATAATCTTAGCTGACATATAAATAGTTTTTTTTTTTATTATAGATAAAATGACTCTTGGTTTGTATGCCATAGGAGAGGATCGACTGTTATGCAGACCA
The DNA here is from genome assembly GCA_004794655.1 of Marisa cornuarietis. Classification (NCBI taxonomy): domain Eukaryota; kingdom Metazoa; phylum Mollusca; class Gastropoda; order Architaenioglossa; family Ampullariidae; genus Marisa; species Marisa cornuarietis. The sequence goes on along the minus strand of SMMW01000012.1, from coordinate 507,737 downwards.
GATGAAATGAAATGTTGGTCAAGTGGACGATGCATTTTGAGAAGAAACCAATGTGATGGGAACAACGACTGTGGTGACTGGGAGGATGAACTAGGATGTGGTAGGTGTCCACATTAGCAGATGTTTTAATGAGTTGATCTAACAGTGCACTAGGTGACATTAGTTTTGTTCATCATGATGGTGGTGCAATCTTTTTTACAAAACCTTACCAGGCTCCTAACTGTGCTAAGCTAAGCAGTGACTTTCCAATCTCAGACAGGTGAGAAAGGTGGCACAGAGAGGGAACCAGAGTAAACTGAATAAGACCAGAAACGTCTTCAAGTATAGAACAGTGATGCATAAATCCCACAGCTATGTAGAGTCCATCTGGATACTATGCATAATTCTGCACATTTATTAGCCAGAAAAAGCTATAAGCCAGAATATTTCTTTTTAAAATATGAACTTTTTATAGGGTATTAGCTGTATCATTGTTGCATAGCAATGCTGACTAATGAAGCTGACATTTTTGAAGATGAAAAGTAGCATCCTCCATGCAAATTTCCACCTTGTCTGATCGTAACCACATTTTATAGAAGTACTTGTGCTGTCTACTAAAACATCGCAGATAATGTTTGCTGATTGGCAGTTTCACAGGGAAGGGTACATGGATCTATAAGCTATAAGAAATAGTCATCAGTCATCACAACAGGAAGTAACTCTGCCAGACAAATAATAAACAATTTAGGGTGTGATCTCTCTGTCAAGAACTTACAGGATCAAAATTATATAAACATTTAATAGTCTATTGACACACTTATAAAAGTTTTAACATTCAAACTTCATTTTTACATCAACCTGATGTGCACATATGAATGAGAAAAAAAATCTTTCTCCGCGTAAAGGATGATTAATAGGGAAAGCAGACATCCAAGGGGTTAGAACATGAGTGTTCAAACCCAGAGGGGCAGAAGTTCGATTCTTGTGTGGCACAGTGAACTTCCTCCAGCCAACCAGTTGTAAGAAATGGATGCAGGACACCATAGAGGGTTGAGAAAAGATAAAACAGCAAGAAAGAAAAATGTGCATCACCCTCACAAAAAAGCTGGCCCTGAAAAAAGTATGGGCTTTAGCACCTCAACCCCACTAATGACCTAAACAAGGTTAGGGAACGACCTTTACCTTAATATTATTAATAATGTGTGAGAAAATTGATGCTTTTTGTGATTAAGGATCACACTTTGATATTTTTAGAAAGTGTAAAAGAAAATTAATTGCATACTGCATATGTATGATAGTGATAAATTTGTGTTTTGTTGATAGGTGAAAGAATATTTTACAGAATTTATGATTCCTGATTCACTTCTTTGAACATCATCACTGCAGATCTCAAATCTTTTCACTTACCCTCTCATAATTAAATGTACTATTAAAAAGTGATCAAGCAAATTTGTTGCACAAGAAACTGAGCTATCCAGGAGAGCAAGGAGAAAACAGAGGGGCATGGGAATTGGTTCTTTGGGGAATGTTTGATATGATATTGCTGTGTTGTGTAACACTTTGTATCTAATCATTCACAGTATTTCTTTAGTTGCTTCATCTGTTAATGCAAACTCTGTCAGTGCGCATGCACGCACATTTGCATGTGCTCACTTGAATCTGAATGTAGCAGGATGTCAAGAGGGAGAGTTTAACTGTACCAGTGGATTCTGCATTAATGGCAGCTGGCGTTGTGATGGGGACAAGGATTGTGAGGATGGGTCAGATGAAATGAACTGTGGTACGTTGTTTGTAAAATTATTAAGAAGATAAAGGTAATGGTCATCATGTTGATGAAACTTTGAACTGATGGTATGTAGGTCTTAATATGATTGTGATGGTAAAGTAATAACTACTAACATGCTTGTTGGTGTAGAGCACCACCTTAAAGGCTGATTGCCTATAGCAGAAAGACTTTATTTATAATATCACAAACCATGTTTCACTTAGATTTTTAAATATGTTATAGATGAGATTAAGATTGTATGATAGTTTATATTAAAAAAACAATATATTTACAGATGTAAAAAGATGTGGGCGGGGTCAGTTCCGCTGTGACACAGGCATGCAGTGTATTGACAAGCGTCATAAATGTGATGGTACAAAAGACTGCTTAGATGGCAGTGATGAACTGAGCTGTGGTGAGTAATATGAATGCAGGGATATGTTTGTGTGTGGAGGTGATGAGTAACATGGATGCACAAATATGTGTATGTGTGTGAAGGTTGAGGTAGTGAGTAACATAAGCCATACAGATATGTGTGTGTATGTGTGGGGGTGGAGAGTAACATGAACGCACAGATTGTGTATGGAAGTGGTGAGTAACATGGATGCACAGATATGTGAATGTCTGTGGAGGTGGAGTTGGGGTGGGGAAGAGTTCATGAGCATGTATTATGTGTATATTGAACAAAGAAAATATTGCTTTCCTTTAGATTGGACGTGTCATTACAGTGTTTGTACTTAAAATTATGTTAGTGTGAACCTGTAACAAGATTTATTTCATACTGTAAGGTAGATTCGTGGCAAGACTGATGAGCTTGAGGCGTGGGTACACAACTTTTGACTACACAGGGATACTTGTTTGTTGGCATTTACTGAAACATGGCTCCATGAAAGTGACTCTGATCAAAACATTACCGGCTTCTTTGGCCCAGTTAGATTGGATAGATCTGCCACAATTACCGGTAAGGCACGTGGCAGAGTATCTGTTTCTATGTCAACAACAAGTACTGTAATACAGTAACTCTTTGTGAAAAGATGTGTAGTCAGAACCTTGAACTATTCACAATTTTGCTTTGCCCATTTTACCACCTGAGAGAATTCCTCCAGTTGTTTTTCACCCTTGTGTACATTCATCCCAGGGCAAATGTTTCCAACACGTTATAGTCCATTGCAGATGTAACTCACAATCCCGACTCGATTTGTCTTGACGCTCCTAAATTTACCTTAGGAGATTTCAATCATAATGACCTAACATCGGTTCTTAATACCTACGACCAGTATGTCACATGTCCTACCATTCGGTAAGACCATACTTGACCTTTTCTACGGAACTGTACCACATGATTACAGATCTCTACCTCTGCCCAGTCTAGGTTGGTCATATCATCTGAGTGTATATCTTGTACCTGTTTATACACTGAACAATAAATTCCACCAGATGCTGAGTTTACAAGGCTGTTTTGAGTGTAACAACCGGGATGTCTTTTAAGATGCATGTCCTAATCTTGACAACTTAGTTAACACCATCTCATATATCTCCTTCTCTGTAGATTGCACGATTCCATCAAAACAGTTTGTGCTTTAACCAAACAACAAACCTTGGGTGACCGAGAGCTTAAATGCAGTGCTGAATAAAGAGAAATCTTGCCCATGACAAGAAACTAGTTTATAGAGAGGTCCGCAATGCTATCCATCAGGCCAGTATGGAATATGACTAAGGTTTGGTACAGGTAACATCCAAGCAGCTTGGCAGGGACTCAAAAGCATGGCCAATGTTGAAGACTGGCTTAAAGAGCTCTAAAGCCAGCATCTTCACCTCAGGCATTGACAGTCAGCCCTACCTAATGCTCTTAATGCTTTCTTTGCTCATTTTGAGACACATGACTTCTCTGTGAAAATTAAAGATGTACTTTCTCTTCATCCACTCCAGAGGATTGAGATTCATCAAGAACAAGCTGTGGAGATGTTTCAGTGAGTAAACATTCACAAGTCTTCAGGTCCAGATGGTATTTGTGGCAGAACATGATGTTTCTGCGTGCACCAACTTGGAGGTCTTTTCCAACACCTATTTCAGCACTCTAGGGATTCACTGCTTGGAAATTGTCCCAGTTCTGAAGAAGACTTTTGCTCAGCATCTCAATGACTTTAGACCAGTGGCCTTAACATTGTTGGTCATAAAAGTATTGGAGACAATCATCAAAGCACAGATTCTAAAAGCCACTAACAAGTGTCTTGACCCCTTGCATTTTGCATACTGTCCAAACAAAGTGTTGATGATGCTAAACTGTTTATCCTCCATACTTTGTTCAAACTCCAGGAGAATCCACAAGCCCATGCATGACTGTTGTTTGCTGACTTTTCATCAGCTTTCTGTACCATCCAACTACATATCCTACCTAGAAGACTCATTGATGAGTTTTCCCTTGATTATCAGCTAGTGTCATGGATCATTCACTTTATGGTTGACAGGCAGCAAAGAGTACTTGTCAATGGCACTTTTTCTGACTCCATCACAAGGTGCACCAGCTCACCCCAAGGCTGTGTTTTATCCCCGCTTCTGTTTATTCTGTATGCCAACAGTTGCCGTAGTAACCATGAGGTCAATATTTCATAAAATTCTCTGATGACACTGCTCTGCTTTCTCATCTTAGTGGGCCAATAGATATGCATGGTGTAGCATTGGATGAAGCACCTGGTGCAAAGACAATTTCTTAGAACTTAATGTAAGACCAAAGAGATTGTCAGAATTCTCTACCAGGTCCTGTAAGTCTCATCCATGACAAGGAGGTGGAAACTGTCCCTAGATTTACCTGGGCATCATCTTCGATGCGAGACTTTGCTGGGATCCCAACACTTAAACTGTCATAAAGAAGGCTTAACAGCACCTCTTCCTTCTCTGGAAGCTGAAGTCTTTCTTTCTCTCCCAGTAATTTCTTCAGCTCTTTTATATATTGCATGTAGAGAGCTTGCTGTTCTTTTCGTTTATGTGTTATTACAACAGTTTATCAGTGAAGGACAAGAACAGCTTACATCGTGTTGTATCCACTTGCTCCAAAGTATCCACTGCCCAGAGTGCTCTTCAGACTCTGTATAACGGTCAGACACTTCTGAAAGTGCATGTCTTGTCGGGAGAACTTTTCCAACTCCCAACGAGCCACTGATTCTGTGTACCTGCATGCAAAGACTGAGGCTGCCCTTCATTGTTTTGGCCGTGCAACTTCTGAATGTTACTGTGTACGAACGATTGCAGCTGTCTGAAACATGAATGCATGAGTCTGTTTGGCAGAAATAGGTTATGGTATTATTTTGTAATTTCATATCGAGATGCTCTGAATTGACCTCTGGGATAAATAAAGTGTTATCTTATCTTTATAAATTAATGCAGAAAAAACATTATATTTCATATAAAGGCATTTGTTAGGGAAACCTGTGTATGTTGCAGTTAAAAAGGAATGCAGCTTTGGCCAGTTTCAGTGCAACAATAAAAGGTGTATTGGAATTCACAAACTGTGCAATGGACGCTCTGAATGTGGTGATGAATCAGATGAACTTCATTGTGGTACAGGTGCGTCATTTTATTTTTGAGCTGTGAAATATTGTTCAGCCATAGAAACAAGACACCATAGCTAAATGGCAGATGATTATAATGAGATGCATTGGAACTATATACAGATCTTTCTAATACTGTCTAATAGTAAAAATTAGTAACTTGATACAGAGAGATCCTCAGAACATAAAACTTTGTTGTTAATATTGATGGCTTCAGAACCAGATCAAGGCTGTGAAACTGGCAGAGGTGGTTGTGCTCATGAATGCATCCCAACCAAAAGTGGCAGTCGCTGCCAGTGCCGGGCTGGTTACCAGTTAACAAGTGAGAAAAAGGGATGTGAAGGTCAGTTCATCAAAAAGCATTTCTTCATCTACTTTACCAAATGACATGAAAACAGAAATTACTCTAGTGTCTATGGTACTACTATGTCATTAGATAATTAAAAATTTAACATCATGCTTTTAGTCAGATCTAACCCATGTTCCAGAATGCAGTTTGTATTAAAGTGATGAACTGTAATGCAAGTTTTTAAAGAACTGACTAGGAATTATTTTGCTTTGATTTGATGGATATCCTTGGTTCTGTCCCTAGATGTGGATGAATGTAAATTTGAAGGTACCTGCAGCCAGATATGCCGCAACACAGTGGGTTCATTTCAGTGTGACTGTGTTAGCAACTACACTTTGAAACTTGATGGTCGGGGTTGCAAGGCACTAGGTGAGTGTTTTGATTTTAGAAACATGTATGTTTTCATTGATTTCTTTGGAAAAAATATTTTATGTGCATTTTTGGAGTCTGTCTTTCATTTAGCTGAAATTGAAATAAGAAGACTAAGATATTATCTGTGTGATTTCAGGTGGTGAAGCATACCTGATCTTTGCCAATCGTGTTGATATTCGACGTGTAACAACAGACAAGACAGAATACACATCCATTCTACAGGGTCTTCACAATGCTATTGCGGTGGATTTCCACCTCCAGCAGCAACTTATCTTCTGGTCAGATGTTACATTGGACAAGATAAAGCGTGCTTATATGAATGGCTCCAACATTCAGGAGATTATCACTGAGGGGTTGGAGAGTCCTGGTAAGAGAAGTCATTTTTTGTTTTTTTCCTGACAATCTCTCATTCTTAAATTATCAAACTAATAGTCATCCATCATTTGAAATTATCAGTTTTCATGTGATTTCATGATTTCATGTGTAATCTGCTTGTCAGTGTGCTTAACTCAGTCTATGTGGAGTGATAAATTTGACCATTAAGAAATTATCATGAATATTTCACAGGGGGACTAGCTGTTGACTGGATTCACAACAAGCTATTTTGGACAGATGCGGGCACAAGACGCATTGAAGTGTCTAACCTTGATGGGCAATATCGTAAGGTGATCATCTGGCAGGGGCTGGAAAAGCCACGTGCTATTGCTGCCCACCCAGGAAAAGGGTATTTATGCTTTCTCTCTTCTGCTGTTAATATCTGCTACATTTTGGTCATTTCATGACAAAAGACTTCAGCTAGTGTTTTCTGATGTTCAGATATTGCTAGAGAACATATTGATTGCTGTTATTGCTCAACGTCATTTCAAATTGTCTCCTTCAGTTTTGAAACATCATTAAGACTGTTTATAACTGCATAGTATATTTCTGAATTATCTGTCTGCTACACATAATTTATTAGTGAATAATTCCATGACATTTGACGTTAATCTGTTGTAGTTTTCAGTGTTGTTTTTGGTATTAGTCTCCATTTTTAATGAACTTGCTTTCACTAACTACATTTAAAGTTAAAGTTCTTTTGGTTTTGAAGACAAAGCATTGTTCTAAGAATTTTTGCAAGCAAACAATTTTCTGCATTTTGTCACAGGGCCCTTTTTTGGACAGACTGGGGAAACACCCCAAAAATAGAACGAGCTGGGATGGATGGCAGTCTTCGCACAGTCATTGCTAACACCTCTGTTTTTTGGCCGAATGGTCTGACACTGGATTATGCCTCTGAACGCCTGTACTGGGCAGATGCTAAGCATCATGTCATTGAAAGTGCTGCATTGGATGGATCAAATCGCAGAATTGTCATTAATCAGGGTATATGGCCTTTTCTGTAAATTATTTCTGATTTTCATGATTGAACTATGCAAGCTTTATGCATGCCACTGTAATCTAGCTCAGTATATGTTTTTTTCCGGTCAAACCCAAGAAATCACCTGTCTGAAAATACACCACCCACCTCTGCCTTCATTGTATTGAGTGTATTGAGCTACTTCAACATGCACAAATATGTAAATAAATCTTTTTAATTTTCTTGTATGAGTTGTGTCTGATTGCTGCCCATGATGTAGAAGACTCTCATAACGAGAGGATGTGAGGTACTAGAGGCTGGGACTAGTTGCACAAGATGTTTCTACACCTTAAAACTGTTTTGAAGAAGGAAATCTAGAAACTGTTTATTCTTAAAAAAATCGCCCATATGCCATTTAGACGCGCTGCACAAAAAATGTGACGGAAATGAAAATCTGGTTTAAAAAGCGTTTTCTTATTTTTTAAAAAGTTCTGAAAATGTGTTGTGCCTTTCTAAAAAGAGTTAAATCCTAAAAGTGTTTACAATTAGAAATGTGTCGTGCAACTTGCCTCAGCTGCCTTTTAACTGTGACAAAGTTGTCCATGATAATATAAATATAACTGAAAATATAAGTGTTCGGGTTTTGCAGGCCTGCCACATCCTTTTGCCCTAACTCTTTTTGAGGACGAGTTATACTGGACAGACTGGTACACTAAGAGCATCAACAAGGCCAACAAGTTCAGTGGACAGCCTTTGGAGACCGTACGAACTGAGCTGCACTACCCTATGGACATCCATACTTTACATCCACAGAGACAGCCTGCAGGTATAAAGGACATTTCATAAACTCAGACTGTGCTGCTGTATTTTTCCTCAATGTTTTTGTTCTCTTAGTTTGTCATATAATAATGCATTAAGGAAGGAAGATATACAGTAAAAATATATTTTCTAAATATATAAATTAAATTGTATGTTGATTTGCAGCAGAGAGTAAGTGCCTCGAAAGTGGGTGCAGTCATCTGTGTTTGCCCAACGAACACAGTTATACCTGTACTTGTCCTACAGGTCTGCAACTGACATCTGACAAACAGACTTGTTCTCAGCGTGAGTTTTCAGTTTTTTAATTTTTTTGTTTTATTTCATTTCCCACTAATTTGAAGAGTTTCAAGGGGAGTTGGTTGATTGAAACCATCTTTCATGTGTGTTTGTGCAGGGTGTGTGTATGTGTGATATGAGATATCATGGTTGATGTCCCTTTCCTGTCTCTGCAGAAGTCAGCTCCTTTTTGCTGTTTGCAACCCAGAAAGATGTGCGTCGTCTAGCACTAGACTCTAGTGAGCTGGCTGATGTAGTGATTCCACTGACTAATGTGTCCAGTGTGGTTGGGGTGGAGTATGACAGTGCATCAGATACAGTGTACTGGACTGATGTTGAGTTGGACATAATTGGCCGTGCTCACTGGGATGGCAGTATGGAACAGGTATCAGCTTCAGTTTGATTTATTTCTATCTGCCCTGTACTAAAATTTTAAACCTATAAATAAACAAAATATTTAGAAAAGCACAAAAATTGTAACTGTGGATAACTCAAGAGCTAGAATGTGATATGTTTTATGCAACGCAGAATTAACAAACTGTGAAATACTTTTCGTCATCATAATACTAACAGTTCTCATTTTATATTTCTTTTGTTGCTGTTACTGGATGGCACCAATGGCAGGTTGTGGTAGGCACCAGTCTGGAAAGTCCAGCAGGCCTTGCAGTGGACTGGGCTGGTCAGAATCTGTACTGGACTGATGCAGGAAATGATCGCATAGAAGTGAGTCGATTAGATGGCACTTTCCGTTCAGTCCTGTTGTGGCAGGACCTTGATCAGCCAAGGGACATTGTTGTTGATCCACGATCAGGGTGAGTTATGACACACTTTACCCGTCTTCTTTTCTTCTTTTTTAGAATTGAGCTGCTGTGCCGACTCAGCCCATCCCCTTGTTTTCTTCTGTTCATGTGATCACCAGCAGATGGAACAGAGCACTTCTGACTGTCTAGACTTTGTTTAACATTGTCTAAAGGCTTATAATAAAAGCCTGAGACCCACTCGTAATGCAGTTTATCAGTAATAACCTGAACTCATCAATCCATCTTCAGGCCCACTTTTCTTTTTTATGGCAAATGTCACGCTGTATATGACGGTAAATTACAAACAGGTGAGACAAAATAGGTGGGTATCACTTGAAAACTAGCTCAGCCATCTAACTAAAAAAAAACCTTTTCATAGGCTATTGCCCAGACCTTATGCATCACAGTTACTGAGAACTAATATCTTGTGTCTTTTGCAGCTGGATGTTTTGGTCTGATCTGGGCAAGCAGCCCAGGATTGAGCGTGCTGGCATGGATGGCCTTGACCGTATGACACTAGTATCCAGTAATCTGACATGGCCCAATGGACTTGCCATTGACTATGAGAAGAGTCGACTATATTGGATGGATGCAGGCCACAAAGTAATTGAATCATGTAACTTTGAAGGGCGCGACCGCAAGGTAAGAACAAAAAAAAGTGGAGAGGACTTATAGTTCTGTGTGAAGTATATATACAAGTAGACAAATGGGGCCAATAGACAACTAGTGTCAATAGACAAATGTTGACAGAAAGAATGTTTAAGATAGCTTGAGGCTGGCTATCTTTAGAAGGATAGTTTACATAAGGTCCTGGCAGCAAGGTGTAGGGTGATTGTAGGGCCACCTCAATGAATGAATGAAAGAGGAATTATATGAAAAATGTACGTTTTCATGCATTCATTTGAAAAAATGATTGCCCATTCTGTGCACACAGATTTAGAGCAGATATTTCATAAGTAGTAAGAAAGCTAGCAGTTAAAATATTTTTGTATACATGTATTTCTGAATAACAGGAGCTTTATTTTCTTAGCAGACTTTGATAGGATTTGAACTGAAGCATCCATTTGGCCTGACAATATATGGAGAAACATTGTACTGGACTGATTGGGAAACTCATAGTATTCATGTGGCCAACAAAGAGACTGGTGCTCAGCACAGCGTTCTGCTTAGCAATGTCAACAATCTTATGGACCTTGAAGTATTTCACCGCCACCGATACAAAGGTTAGCATCAGTATCAATAACATTAAGAAGTCATAGGGTCTGTGTTAAGTTTTGAAATTGCTAGATAAGTAATAAGTCAACAGTTTCATACAATTTAACCTAACTAAACTTGTTTAAACAAAGTAAAATATGGTGTATCTTTAAACTTTTTCAAAACAGAAGTGAAATAAACTTATTAGAAATTGTTCCACAACCTGAGGTATTTTGTATTTAAAATTAACGTGAAATCTACACAAAAAATATTCTTTGCAAGAAATGATACTTTTTATTAAAACTCAGTGCATAAGTTGCCAGAATGAAAGCATAAGGAATCAGGTATTTGCTTAACGCATCTGGAAGAAAAGCCTTACCCAATTAACTGTTTGGTTTTAATTTTCCAGTCCCAACAGTGTGCCGCACTAATAATGGTGGCTGTAGTCATCTGTGTCTTGTGGCTCCTTTGCCTAGGGGTCATAACTGTGCATGTCCTACAGGTGTGCTTATGTCGGAGGATGGTGTCACCTGTGAAAAAGGTGATTTCTTGTCATCTCATGAATCACTTGAATGTGATTAACAATTATAAAAAGTCTTAAGTATGTACAATTTCAGTGTGAAAAGTAAGGAAATGGGAGCAGAGGGTGTTTCAATAATAATATAAATAAATATGTAGTGCACATTTCTTCTCAATGCACTTTTCACAAAAGACTACAAAAAAACCAAAAGCAATCACAAACATCAGTTTAAAATCATTTTATCAAATGGAGCACTGAATTTTTTGTACATTTGTACAAATAACTAAATTTTATCTAGATAATTACATTCAGTTATGTGCTTAATTAAGGCCATGGGTTAATGGTTTGATTAATTAAGAAACAAATTATGACAGTGAAGCATATTCCAATGACTTTTGCTAATTTGATTGACATTTTAGAAAATCTGGGTACTAATTCTTCAAGTGAACTGATGAGTATAATAATATACGAAGTTACCAGAAGTGGTTCAGGTCTTCACCAGAACTTTTAAAAATACTTGTATTCCAGTTCAGGTGTCGTATTATTAGTATTATCTTCAGGGTGGTACACTGTTTTGAAAAAGCGCCAGCATGTTACTAGTGTAAATATAAGCTCTGCAGAAGCTAGGCAACAAAAATCAAACCAGACAGATGTAAATGTTAAAATATAGATGTCATTAAAAGTGATCTATCAAATAATGTTTTCAGAGCTGGACAAATGGTTTCAAACTTTTTGAACTTTCTAAGTGATATTTTTAACTGATTTTTCTCAATAATTATGCACAAAATTATTATGTTTATTAAAGATTGAATCAAGAAAGAAGTGAACATGATTTCCTTAACTGATTCCATTATAGTTCCTTTAAAGTTTTATAGCATCTGGTTTTTATAAACACTTCGCAAAAATTTGAGAATACAAAGACTTCTCCTCCCCAAAAACTCCAAAACAGGGTGTTGTACACAGTGTGGTCCAACATACAAGCGGTATGACAATTAACTTATCTTTTGTTGATGATGAAGTATAAAAGAAGAAAAAACAGAAACACCATGGAAAAGAGCTCCATCAGCTTTTTATTTTTGCTGTTTTTGCCAGAGATGAGCAACTTTTTGATCTTCACTCGGCAGCAAGACATTCGGCGCATATCCCTTGAGGTAGAGTACTATGCTGATGTTGTTGTGGCTGGAAGCCTGAGAAATGCCATTGCCATTGATGTCGACATTGTAGAGGGTAACTGTTTTTTATTTACATTCTATCACCTGTCGTTATACGGGTGATATTAATGCTTATAAGTCCTTCCCCTAAGATCTTGAGGAATAACAAAACTTTCTTCACAAAACCAAAGTTTGATACTGTTAAATGCAGAAGCCATGTTGTCAGAGAACTCCGTGATGTTCAAAATTCTTTTTAAGGGGAAAATGCTTTACCTGATATTCACAAATTTACTGGAAATCGTATTGAGCTGAAAAGTTAAGGTTTCTTTCAGTAGATCCAGTTTCAGGCAGAAGGACACTTCCTAGCATATCTGCATTTTAGCTCTATAACCATTACTATGCCATGTTAAATTATATCTCACCTAATCTATTTGACTATGGTTTGCAACTAAAAGAAACCAAAACACCAAAAAAGCACATTATGCCCAACACTCACATCACATGGACATGTACAGATAAGATTTGTTGGGATCAATGCAACATCTGTTTTTAACACTTTGGTTGAAAAATCATGTCATAATATCACCATCTGCAAATCTTTTAAGTCAATAGTGTTTTCATGTATAAGTGTTCATACACACTTTCTGTTATTTCACCCAGTCTATGTAGACTGTGAAGTGATAGAAAAAGAAAATGTTGCAGGAAAGATGTACTGGACTGACACAGTTGATGATAAAATCTCACGAGCAAACTTGAATGGTTCAAACGTTGAAGTGGTGGTGTCTGATGGCCTACACACCCCCGATGGTCTTGCTATTGACTCTGTTGGTCGTAAGATTTATTGGACCGATGATGGTCATAATCGAATAGAGGTAGCCAACTTAGATGGGTCAATGCGATCAGTACTTGTCTGGGAGAACTTAGACAAACCTCGTGCTCTGGCTTTACACTATGATGAAGGGTAAGTGCTCTTTCTTTCTTGTGTTTCCCTCTATGTGTTTAAATTATTTTTTTTTAATTTTGAGAGCAATATAAAGAGAATATAAATGTAGGACATTTTTGTTAGAGATGTAATATTATTGAATCAAGTAATTTGTGTGTTGTATTATTCTGTTCTATGTTGTTTTATTATTATACTGATTTTGCTGATTTTGCTTTTCTGAATCAAGATCCCCCCAAAATTATAACATTCAAGTAAGAATTTGAAGAACGAAGCTTGATATTTAAGAATGCAGAGATAGAGATGTGTGTGAGTGTTTTTGTTTTTGGGTATGTCATGTATACACAGTGAACCTGCATGTACAACGTGTGAAATGCAAAAGTGTGTGCAGCAGGTCTCTAATCGATGCAGTGTAATTGGCTTTTAGTCATATGTTCTGGACTGACTGGGGAGTAAGTCCACGCATTGAACGAGCAGACATGGACGGGAAGAATCGAGCAGTCCTCATCAAAGAAAATCTGATGTGGCCTAATGGCCTCACCATTGATCGCTCCACAAATCGTATCATCTGGGCAGATGCTCGAACAGAGGTAAGAAGTTGCTAATGCAGGTTAGAGGGCGTGATTACTAGCAACTGAGAAATTTTTTTTTTTTCAGAAGTCTCCATCACTTCTTATTTGATTGTTGCATCTCTTTGATCATTTTTTGCTGACCTTCTCTCTGTGCCATTAGACCAGAAATTCAACTGATGAGCCTTCTCCTTATCTGACCCTTTTCTCTTTGAACTGTGACTCCATTCACACATCTGGCTTTAAATTGTTTGCTTCATCTTATGTTAAACATCTTATGTTAAACTGTCAGTTTGTGGTCCTCTGATCACAGCATATTCAGCTCACTTGCATATTTAATGCTTATACATTTGGTTATTGTTTATTGTACTCATGCATACTTTTTCAAGTGTGTCCTAGATAATGGCATTTACCACTGAAAATGTTTGCGACTATGGCAGGGCTGGATGCCCCCCTTTTTTTATTGTTTTCTTTAACTGTTGCATGGTTGTGTTAGATTTTTTATAAGAAAATTCTCATTTTTTTAAATGTATATCATATGTACAGACCATAGAGTGCGCAGACCTATCGGGTCACTATCGCCGCAAGCTGGTGGAGAGAGTGGCTCATCCATATGGACTAACCACAGCAGGAAACTCTTTGTACTGGACTGACTGGCAGGTCAGTATCCTACTACCCAACAGAGAATTTGTAAGGAAGAGTATGTGCTAGATGACATTGACTGTCTCCACCTTAATCAATGACTCAAACTCAGATTGTCTTTCTTTCCAGGGTAGTGCTATATTTCGAGCAGATAAAACAACTGGAGGCAACACCACCAAGATTCGGGATCATCTCCATGGAGTGATGGATATCCATGCTGTACAGGTCAATGGTGTGCAGACCTACATCAATCGCTGTGGCAAGAATAATGGGGGCTGCAGTCACCTGTGTCTTCCCAGCCCTGGAGGGGTGTCATGTGCCTGTCCCACTGGACTGTTGCTACAGCCTGATCAGAAAACTTGCAATACTGGTGAGGGAGGTGTTGATTTTTTTTTGCACTAAAATGTATAACTTTAATTATAGTGACAGTTCTAAATAATATAGAATATGAAATATGTAAAAAAAAAAACGCTGTTGCAAAATAAATTTAATTTGCAGGCTGCTAGATTATGTCTCTGGCATGATGACTTTAAATATAATTTTGTTAGAATGTGTTCTGGTCTTTTATTGTGCTAATTACAAACATGTGCTCATGCATTTTTAATGCCTTTAACCCAGTGAGATTCTAATGCAAATTTTCTTCTCTATTGCACGTTTTGCATTTTCTTACAAAAGGTAATGGCCATGGTTTTAACTCATTGGCTACATAATGTTGACCTTCATTTTGATACCAAGATATGCACAAATTTCAACTAAACAGGACAGGAGAATGAATGAAAATTATAACTGAAATTTTAAGTAAGCAGAAAGAAACTGTTCCTACCTCATTCCATCGTTCAACAACACTTTCTTGTAATCCAAAGGAAGTTAGGAATATTTTTGGACATAATATTCATATAGTGTCTAGTTCTTTAGGCAATGGATTTAAAAGGTCAACTACCAAGTAGAAATGCATAAACACAACTCATAATAACAAAAAAAAGTTGGAGTGAAATTGTGAAAAATGTCATTAGCTGTGTTGATGTGTCCTTGTGTCATAATTACTTTTTTACATCTGGAAAAAATTCAAAGCATCAAATCAACATCTTCCTGTTTCTGTGTATAAAACTTCATAACAAAATGGTTCACTTATTTAATCAATCGGATTTTGTCTTATTTGGGGAATATTTGCTTGAATATCATGTCTGACTGTGTGCATCGCTGTGCATAGTTGCTGAAGGGTTGACACATATTCATACAAAATGCTATGTATGTTAAATGTGTGTACATGGGTAGACTTACTGGGGGAATTTATGATTGATACATGCAAATGTTAATCTGCATCTTGTCTGACCAGTTCCAAGAGAGTACTTACTGTTTTCTGGGCGAGGCAGCATTCGCCGTATATCTCTGGACACACCTGACCACACAGATGTGTACCTTCCTATTCCAGACCTTCACAATGTTATTGCTGTTGATTTTGACTATCTAGAGGGCATGATCTACTATACAGACATCCAGCTGGATGTTATCAGGTACAGAGCCAGTCTTAGACCTTGTAACTTTTATCATTTAGAAACTGAACTTTCTTTGCTATAAATTTCACCATTACAATACACCTGATGACCTTTCTTCCTGCCTCACTCTTCAAGCTTCATCCTGCCCACTTTGTTCAACAGCTGATACACTCAGACTCTACATTCCCCACACTATACTGTGCTATGCTGATGAGTGAACTTCTGCATAAACTGATCCATCTTATAGCAGTGCTAGGCTGCCTCTTTATGTAGTTTTCAAGTGGCTTCTTAAAACTCAACTCTTTTAAAATATCTTTCAGACATTACCTAGCGCTTTGAACTGTTTTCATGGAATCAGTGTGCTTTACAAGGCTCATAAACTTGAGTTAAAGGCATAAAAAAAACAAGCTTGGTTGACAATAATTACTTATTCAACTTCACCCAATGACATGAACATAGGAGTTACTTTACTACTAATTAAAATGTCAGCTTTAAAATGTTTTTCCTAGTCATGTATATAAAGCAAGAGAAATGGCACGAGGCATCACCCTGACATTTGTGATAGGAATGAAAACATTTGTAGTATGCCAAGCGTATGGATGATTTTGCTAAACTCACACTCTGAATCAGACTGTGTCTACTGTCAGACATCAATTCTGAAAGGGAAAGGAAAAAGTACTGGAAAAACCTCATAAAAAGCAAGCATTCCTGCAACACACAAAATGTAACTTTAACCCTGAAATGATGAGTGTTTTTGAAACCAACCAATTGTTGAATGACCGCAAGCAGCTGGAGAATAAAACTGGTCATTAGATGACAGAGGTTTTTTTTAAATTTATAACTGGCCAGGTATGCTACTGCTCACTTTCTTTTGAGTGAGTTCTTGGTGAGTGGGAACTCTCCACCTGACATTTTAACTAGTAGTAGCGTAACTGTTTTGGTTACGTTATATGGTAAATTACAAAAAAAGAGAACTTTATTTTGGAATCCTATACTACTTTTGCTGTATTAATAAGTATTAAGTACTTGCCACATCTATATAACTTGAAAGTTGATAAGGCCAATTGAAAATTATGTTTTCTTGACACTTTTTTTTTAAACCTATAATTTTTATGCTTTGGGACAGGCGAGCCTCACTAAATGGCAGTGAGTGGATGGAAACCGTCGTCAGTAAGGACCTAGTCACAACTGATGGACTTGCAGTGGACTGGATTGCACGCAATCTTTACTGGATGGATTCTGGTAAGCCATATATTGCACTGTATCCAGTTCTTTAGAGGGTTGAGGAAGGAAAGACAGGAAAGTATCAACCTCACCAAACAAAAAAAAAACTTGCCTTGAAATAAGTCATTGTTAACCCCAACACTTCCAACAGTTATTAGAAAATACTCCCTGAAGTCATCTTTAACACTAATGCTTCCAGCAGTTATTAAAAGATAATTCCTGAAGGGTACAGATTCTTCCCCTACTCTGTTATTCAGACTTGTACAACAGCTACATTCTAGTAAACTGACCATGTTGTGAAATTATTCAGGGAAGTTGTACAAGAATGAGTTACCATATCACGAATCTATCAAATATACCACATAAAGGTTCTTCTTTTGCTGCAGGGCGGGATGTAATAGAGGTGGCAAGGCTCTCTGGAAGTTGTCGCAAGACCATTGTTGACAAAGATTTGGATGAACCACGGGCCATTGCTGTGTTCCCTGTAAAGGGGTGAGCATTCAACCAGCATGCCACAAAACTGATTATAATCTGTTGAAAACAAAATAAAGTTTATTTCTAAAGCCTGTGTGTTTTTGTCCTCCTTTAGATTGCTGTTTTGGACAGACTGGGGCACAAAGGCCAAGATCGAGCGTGCATTTCTAGATGGTACACACCGTGAGCCCCTGGTCACCACTGGGCTTGGTGAGTGATCACAAATTCCCAAGCATTAATCTCAATTGGCACATATCTGTACTTTTTTCCCCCACGTTTGGGTCAAAATTTATGAGGTTTTTTTTATCAAAAAGAATATTATATATAACAGCTTTCAGAGCTTTAATGGTATATGTATGCTCATTGAAAACAGAGGTAATTATTTTTATGTCTAATCCCAGCTCCTTGGCTTTTGTAATTTTTTTATTTTCCCTTGTTTTATCCCAACTTATTTATTGAATCTGAAGTTGAAAATACTTTGAAATGCAAACGTGATTAGATGTGATCATTTAGTTACAACTTATGTCATTTATTTACAATGAGAGGGCATCAAGTCTTATAGGATGTAACTTGTTGAGAAATGTTTGTTGTGCTTGTAATCAGTGTTTTATGTGCCGGTGTGTACCAAAGGAGAGTAAGTTTTTATTCAGAAACCATTTTAAGTGTAGACTGGAATGCTAATGTTCGATAAAATGCATGGATATAGCTCAACAGACAAAGCTGAGGTGCTGCTGGAGCCACTGAACATGGTCAGAATAGTGATCTTTTCAGAATATTGTTGTCAGAATATTAACATTGTCAGAATAGTGATGTCAGCATTTACTTTGGTCCTCTGCTTTATCATGTGTTTTGCAGGATTCCCCAATGCATTGTCCATTGATTATGAGGCTGAGCGCCTGTACTGGGTTGATGCCAAGCTAGACAAGATTGAGACATCAGACTTAAATGGTCTTCATCGTGTCACCTTGCTGCAGCAAGTGCCACATCCTTTTGGTCTGACACTTGTAAGTAGTCAATGACTTTCATTGTTAATTGTTAAGGGGAGGGGGAGGAGTTACTCAAATATTTAATGCATCATAAAACTTATGATATTTAAAAAAAATGGTTGTCAACAGATCACTTTATTCAGTTAAGAAGTATTAGAGCAATGAAATGTAAGAGAATGCATGCAAGTGTGAACAAGTTTTTAGGTCTTTTGTAAAGCACAAAGTTTATTAACATGAAGATGAGCACAGAATTCCACAAATTATGATGAATTGTAAGTTAAACCTGGAAAATCTCATTGTAACTTGAGACATTTTGTATAGTTTGGAGACTATATCTACTGGACCGACTGGCAGACAGAAAAGATAGAGCGAGCCAGCAAGCACGATGGAATGGGTCGTACTCTTATTCAAAGTCGCCTAGAAGGGCTGATGGACATCCACCTGGTGTCTTCCCAACGTCAGACAGGTACACTTTTGTGGTACAGATTTTGTTTATTATGCATTCTTACTTTATTGATTCCACAAATTGCAGTTTATGTCTCTATTTAAAGTAGTATAAGTGTGTGTGTGTATATATATATATGGGCATGCATTCATTCATTTGACTTGGACTGGCTAACCTGGACTGGTCAGATGATAATGCTCATTTGAGTAGGTACGTTTGGATGGACATAGCAGCTGACCAGGCTTTCACCAAAACCTTTCTTGAGGACCCACAGTGTATATGGTTGCAGACGTTTTCATGTCTGTATATATGCTCTTGTGTGTATACAAGTGACTGAATGGATGAAATTGAGAAATTCATACACGCTTTCTCTCTGTGGCAATGTATGTGCTTTACGTAACTTTTTTTCCAGGTACTAACTTATGTAGCATCAATAACGGGGGATGTAGTCACCTTTGCTTTGCTCACCCTGACGCTTATGTGTGTGCCTGCCCTAACATTCCAGATGGAAAACCATGTCTTACAGGTATGTAATTGCTACACAGACTGAATAACATGGGTACACCATAAAACATTTTCTATTTACCTCTCTCCACACATGCGTGCACACACACACACACAGAGAACCTAAAGGGTAATGTAGCCATTAAAGTTGCCCTCTTTAACAATGCTTGAGAGTGAGATCGCCATGACTATGTACACCATGTAAGGTTATGCAGTGTAGATGCTAAAATCTTGTATTCTTAGTCACCACTTTCCACACTTTCAGTAATCCTCAGATGATAAGAAGTAACAAAGTTGTTTTCATTGCTCTGCAATGGCTTATGTGAGCACTCCCACTAGAAATTGCTATAGTAGAGCTGGTATATACATGTCCAGACTAGAGTAGCAGATTGGTCACATTTCATAATAAGTAGCTTTGCCACTTTCAGTGCCTGCATCATCAGATGACATTTCTGAGTATCCTTACCCAGAGATGACTCACAAAAATATGATGGACCCCTCAGAAGGGTATGAGACTATATGCTGTTTTTAATATTTTTGATAGCAACTAGCCAGAGTATATCCATCAGTTGCTTAGTACTAGGGTTTACTACAAGGTACACCCTGGCTTCAGCCCTTTGGAATTTCTGTATGGGTTACCCCACCTTTAGCACTTTGTCCTTTGCCCTACCCTGGGAGCACAGGGGAAATTTGGCACAGGTCTCACCAGATGTTTCAAGCTTATGATGCTGGTTACACGAGGAACCCACTGTTGGACACTCGGGGTATTTCAGAGGAAGTAACAGTGCCCTCTTTTGAACCCACCCTGTTAGTCTGGGACTGCTTATTCATCCAAGATGACCTGGCTTATTTCACAGCTAACCTCCTAAAGTACCTCCTAAACTTTTAACAACCTAAGGATTATTCACTATCTGCCATCTCTGACCTGTTGGTTTCAGGTTGGTCACCCTGCTACCTTTATGCATGTTGCCTGATCTAGAGCTACCTGATTATATAAGGTTGAGCACATGTATGTAAACTGTTTGCAATGTGCTAGGGTTCCTATAAGGGTAATGCTAATTTAAAAAGGTACCGTATATCAGTATCCCCCCTTATCAACATTGTTTGGAAA
Organism: Marisa cornuarietis; assembly: GCA_004794655.1. NCBI lineage: Eukaryota > Metazoa > Mollusca > Gastropoda > Architaenioglossa > Ampullariidae > Marisa > Marisa cornuarietis. The sequence goes on along the minus strand of SMMW01000012.1, from coordinate 487,237 downwards.
ATAGATTACATTTGTGTTCACTCTTGTTTTATATTTAGGAAAACTATGGTAGATTATGTGTATATTAATAAATTGTGTTGTATCAAAAGGATATTGGCAAGGGAATTTTTGTGTTATTAAGGTAACTGTTATATTATTATACTGGAACTGTTATGTTATTATACTAAAGCTGCTATTAAAGGAACTGTTATTTTTGATGGAATAGTCCAGCTGCACAGCAGGGAGGATCATGATGGGTCAAGGGTTAACAATTGTATGAATGGCAAGCATATTACAAATAAGAGGAATTATCTCCTTTTATTCTGTCTCTGGTCAGTTTGAGATTTTAATGTGTACGTGTTTTTCTGTGTCTCTTTTCAGGTGTAGTGAGTATAAAGGAAGAGGTGGTCTATGCCATCCAAAAAGCCCACAACATGGAAATTCCTCATCTGCATCAGGTACTATAGGCTGAAAACTTCTCATGGTATCAATTTGCAAGCAACGTAAATGTAACTGCTGTTGTGAAAGTTTAATTAGTTATTTGTTTTACTTGTTCAGCTTCAGCATTCGTATGTACAAAAACCACATTCACCTCTCAGTGGAGTACTTTGCTAGCATGCAGTTATTTTAATTATGACTCACTTTCTTGTACACAACAATTATTCTGGTTTCACTATATCTTTCTCCATCATTCTTGTTCCCATGTCTACTGTTTGTACTACAACTTCCAACTTTGCATTTGCTGTGTGATCATGTAGATCCTAGCTTATCTACAATGATTTGTTCTATGGACAAGGACTAATTCCAGTTATATATTGATCTGCTTTTATCACAGATTAATAGTGACTTTGTGGATCTGAACTACGAGCTTTAGATGTGTACCTCTTTCACATCCTAATCTGTGAAAGCTGATGAACAGCTGAAATCCTTGACAATATTATATCAGTGAATTTGCACTGCTTCTCTTCTGGCGGCTCATTTTGGTTTTTCAAATAGGCATTCTGCAGGCAACCCAAGGAGCAGACAAAAAGAAAAAAAACTATCGTTCTATGACTGGACTTATGGTGTGGACAGGAACATTTGCAGTCTAGATCACAGTTTTTCAAATGATTTGCACACACTGGAGCAGCTTCTTGCTAGATATCATTCATATTATCTGGCACTCTCTAGACAACATTGTTACATGATATGTTGCATGCATCCATGTTTGTCTCTGTTTTTTTTTTTTATGTAAAGCACAATGAGCCTCTCCATAGAACTGGGATATGGTGCTATACAAATTCACTGTATTATTTTAAAAGTGAATGTCTACTAAGTACAAGCATTGGCACATGTGTTAGTGATAACATTAATTCAGCACATGTGCTTTTGAAAATGTGTAATAAAACAGTAATATATGCATTACAGAACTGACACCAAAGTGTAAAATGTAAATGAATACATTTCAGCTAGCATTCATAACTGTCGTGCACACTGCTAGGCTTGTTAAGTAGACAAGAGGATTATGAGAACCCTGTCATCTGGGGATTCACGGTTTGAGTGGTGATAAAGAAATTTCTTGTGAGAAGCACATGTAGGAGTCCTATTCGTTCCCCTGTTCAAGAAACAGCAGATGGACACCTAATTGCCTGGATGTACCCAACTACCATTTTGCTGTTTTTGTGCATCTTACAGCATATTTTTTTACATTTTGCAGAGGCTGGAGTTTATGGAGCATTTGTTGCCTTGGGTGTCATCATTTTTCTCATCATCATCTGTGCATTCACTGTATTTCTCATCTGGCGTAGGTCAGTATTGATCAACAGACAAACATTTTGTAAAACTGTTAGTATATAGATATGCATGCTTTCTCTTTCATAAAACTTTTTGAAAGAGTAGTGAGAACAAGGCTAAGTGTATCAATGAGAGGATGAAAAGCAAAGAGAAGAAAATGGGCTTTGTTATTTATGTTTAATGCAAATAGAGTGTAGTAAATATGTGATGTTATTGTTTCTTGCTACAGGCATCGGCGGAGACGTTATAATATTGAGGAACTGACTACACTGACTTATGCCAATCCTTCTTATCAGAAGACCAGCACAGAGACAATTAACTCTCATAGTGATCAGCGCTCTTTACACAGCTGGGGCACACTACACTTTCAATCTAGCCAGGTGAGTATCTTCAGAGTGAGATGTGCAGGTAGACAAACCATGAACTGTCATTTTTTTCTCAGGAATGCAGAAATATACAGAGATCAACTTAACATGAGATCTTGAGCTTAAGTTTGTTAAGAAACTTTTTATGCAGATAGCAAGAAAGCCTCACTAACTATAACCTGATTGAATTTCTTCTTTCGTCTACCTTTCTCTTTTTCACTTCATTTTTAAAAAAGAAAATTGATAACAAATTACTGCCTAACAGGAGAAACTAACAGTGGTGGTGCCTGATGGAGAGTCTGTGCTCAGTGGAGAGACAACTGCCTTGGTTGTGCATAACAGAGATGCAGGTGCAGTTCCCCTTAGTAGAGGAGGGACTTCTGCTGCTGAAAATTGTGACCTTTACATGACACGCAACGTTTTCAAGCTAAAGCCAAAGCTGGACAGTAAGCAGATGGTGAGGCTGCAGATTCCATACTCACCTGTGGAGAAGACATGATTGCATAAGACTGGAGACTGATTTTCATTGTCTCATTGGGTTACAAACATGGCCTTGACACTTGGATGATGCCACAGTCTTTTAAATGTTTTCATTGTACTGATTCTGTCAGCAAAGGTGTATTTTCAAATGTCTGTTGTCATGTTCACCAGATTCAATCAGACATGCACCATGATGGCTGTGCATGTTTATATTGTCATTTGCCTGTTCTAAAAGGACTGAGTTGTACAGCTGCATGAGTCCACAACTTCAGACATTTTGAGAGAAAATGTGTGACAGAATGTGTGTGTGTGTGCATTCATGTTTGCTAATGTGTGCATGCATCGTTGTGTCTTTTGGTAACTGCTGACTGAGTGATGGGTTTTCTCATGCTCTGTTCCATTACTAATTAGCCATGTGCTTTCTACCATTTCAATCAGAAGGGGGGCCCTTATATGGCTTGCATTGTGGAGTTAAAGAAACAAGACTTTATTTTGAATTTAACCATGTTGTGTGTTCCACTGATAAAAAAATAATTCCAACACAAACTTGTTCTGCCTTTCCCATGCTCACTAATATGGCAAAAGGATGAGATATCCTAACCACAATTGGCAGCGATAACTTTACAGCTTAGTGTCAAGTTATAAAGATCAGCTTTCTCCCTTCTTTCTTGACAGATTTGTATGGCATTTAGTTTTGAGTGACTCAAGCAACTGTGATCATTAATGATTATTGTGGTAGTACAGGCAGTTATGGCATCCTCATTGGCAGCACCAACCCCACTCCACATAAATTTCTTCATGGGGAAGCAGGGGTACAGATTTTGGTGTAAACATTGCCAGACACCAGAAACATATGCTGCAGTAAATATCAATACCATCATCTTCATGATTCTCAGGCTCAGTCACTAGGAACTGCCCTCATTAAATTCAAATATTTCACAAGGATCAGATATGGTATACTTTATGGAATCATGTCAAGTGACAGAAAAACAAACTTACTGCTGATTCTTTTTTGGAAGACATTTGTCTCTAGCACACTCTTTTTATAGTTGTGGAGCAAATGCATTTCTAGCATCAGGTTGAATTTATAAGAGGTGGTGCTGTATTTATGCATCGATGCACATGAATATAATCATTTGTACAAGATGTGTCTGTCAAGCACTTCTGCAATGTTGTGAATTTGTGATGTGTTTGTCAGAAAGCTGCAGACAAGCGAGCTTTGTGAATGCAGACCAAGCTAGATTTGTGAAGATAAGCACAAAGCTGGCACTGAACTCATTTACTAGGTCAGCATTGCTAGAAGTATTACAGTATTGAGATTTATCATAAGTTGTGAATGTCATATACAAGGATGCCATTTTTATGATCCTGTGTTTAGATACTTACAAATGGCTTTACTATTTGATCTACACAATTCGTTAACTTTTAGAGTTGCATACATGCTGTATTTTACTCACTTTTACATTTCTTGCCAAATTTTTTCAAGGTGTTAGTGATTATTTAGTGTTTTGTAATCACATTTGTATGTACATTGAGTTTTACTCATGAGTTAACACCTGCGTTTTTTTTTTAAATTTTCCACAGTAGAAGTGACAGTCTAATTGTTAGAATCAAAATCCAGCCAGGCAGCATCGTTCTTGTTCACAGTCTGTAGGAGCAAAAAGGGCCAGTTGTGATTGGATGAGGCTAAATTTTTTAACCCTTTTTTCTTCTGGAAACATTTTGCAGAGGATCATTTTGTAGACTGTTATGTTTGCATTTTTGCATTATTATTCTGGTGAAGTAATTATTTACTTGTCAGCTTAAAAAAATGTATTTACCACTTATCAGCTTGTTATTACTGGATGAAGATCAATGTCCTTAACAATTAGAAAGAATGATGGGCTAAAATTAAATAATTAAAACCTTGCTGAACAAAGACCAGATGGAGGTCCCTAGCTGCCGCCTCACGTGCCAGACGGCACAAGGAGGACTGATTGTTGCTGAACAAAGGGATAAGATTTATTCACCTGAGTAAAGACTGGGAGTCTGCATGTCTGAAACTAGTCAGCAGTGATATTACTTGAGAATTGAAATAACATTTTCAAAATAAATGCCCCAAAATAATCTAGTATAATCAAAGTATACTAAGGGATTGATGTTAGAGCATTTCATTATGTACATGTGCCAAATTATGTCATTAATTATTCTTCAAGATTCTGATTATTGACTGAGAAGTTGTAAAACTATTTGGTAAAAAGTTTGAGACAAAGAAATCTAGATAACTACTAAAAGAAAGGGAGTAAATATAAAGGATGCAAGTAAACAAAAACAAACACTCTTCTTACAGGCTGTTGAATTTTCATGAGGTTCAAAACCATGGGATTATTTAAGTATTTGGGTTCTAGCAGCTTGATTTTAATACTGTTTGGGATTTGTGGATTCTTACCAACAACTTTGAAACACTTCTGTTGTTTGGAACGCATGGCAATTAGCAGAAGATTTTGTTCCTTGGAGGAAAGATACATAGGATCTTGGCTACTGTTGCCCTATTCTCTTAACAAAGAGATACCATGAGGACAAGCAACAAGCTATGCAAGAGCCACATTGACTGACATTCCTTAATTTTGTTAAATTGTGGAAAGGCAGACCAAGATATGATGACAGTGTGCTGAAAGTTTTTTATCTTGTTTACAGTTTGCCTTACCATTATAGGGTATGAAATCACGCTGTACAAATGTAATATTTGATGCCTTCTGGCGCTAAATTTGAGTGCATTTATCTGAGAGAGGTTGTGTGTGACATTACTGCTTGGAATGAGAGCATATCATCTATTTTGTTTATTACAATGGTGCTTACAGTGGAGCTGGCACTAGTTTTTTAATGTTGTATATCCATCTTGGGAGAAAATATTTTCTAAAGAAGTAGAAAAATACCCAGAAATGTAATCTTTGCTACTTCAAATATCATTTCTTCTTGCCTTTTACTACACTCCAGAATTGGATGTGTTCAGGGAGTGTGGGTTATCACTGTTTGTTAAATCTTCACTGAGACAGGTCATCTTTTTGAAGATGACCAATAAAACCAAGGGTCACAGCCTAACATCCTAAATATGTTGATGCAAGAGTGGAGCATGTTTTTGTCTGTAAATACTTGAGGGAGAGGAAGTAGATGTTAGAACATGGTTTCAGTTTGCATCGGTGTACTTCCAGTTCACATTGCATTATAAATAACATTTCCAGTTAAGCTATGCTGTTTGATTTCATACTCTATATAGTCACTACAGTGTAACTTTAATCACTTAAAACTACATTTTGACATAGCAGCACAGAAGGAAAGGAGACTTGTTCATTTGTAGTGTTATATATAGTTTTGCTTCTCATTCGTCTATCAATTAATAAAAGCTTGAGACAGAGAAGTCATCTCTTTTAACCTGATCCACTTCGTTCCTTTGCAAAACTAGAAAAGAGAATTTTGGTTCATAAATTTACATAACTGGAGAGTAAGGAGAGTCCACCTAAAAGGGAGTAATCTCTTTCTGGATGGGTCACTGGCAGAATTCAGTGTCATTCACTTATGGCATTGAGAGCATCATTACGGCAGTGTCCATCTTCCTACTTCTACCTTTTACCCAGAACTTTCCCTGTTTAGTCCTTCCAGTTTATAATATACATAGTTTCAGCATTAAGGCCATTTGCAGCAATGTCTTCCACTCTTAACTTTTCAGTATTCCTTTTGTTTTTCTCCACTTAGCCTGAAATTTTCTTATCAAGATTTTTTCAGGATTGGGCAACAAAAATTTGAATATTAGAGCAATGAGAAAATTACACAAAATGAGGGTGAGCAGTGTACAAGGAGCTATTGTCAAGTCTCAAACGTTAGTTTAGATTAGAGGCATTTGAGATTTCCGTCAACTGTTAACTGTCAACAAAGGGTGAAAAAAGTGCAGCATTAACATCTTGACAGTAGAGTGTGATCAAGAGATTTATGTGCCCACCTTTCATAGATCTAAGTAAATCACTTGTTTTGTAAAATTTCACATCACCACATTATGCTAAAGAGGATTTTTCACAAGTGTTCTTTGTTTAGCTTTGTTTTTTAAACTGCTAAATAATATCCTAACTTTGTTTGGATTTGGGACATTAGTTATTAATTGATCAATGACATAATTATAACAGTATTTTTGATACCTATCATTTTATTATTGATTTCATTGTCATGGAGATTCAAACATATATTTGAATACATTCTTGGTAAAACTACTCTGATCAGTTATTATTTAGCACCATAATTTTATGATACTTATAATTATTATGTCTCTTTATTTTTAGATCTTTTTGATAAATGCCCAATATGCAAAAACATGGCATGATGCAAAAGTATACTATATATGAACTGTAACAGTGTAAACTTTCCTGAGAATCAGGTACTTTGTGTATAAATGTGCAGAGCAACACAACCCTCTTCAAAACTCATCATTGTTCTTTTTGGTCAGCATTCTGCAGCTTTTGCATTTTGCAAGGCTGGTTACATAGAAAACAGAACTTGGCAGCATTTGGAAGTATTGTCTTTTACCTGGTGTCTGGAAGAGTTAAATCTAGTGCAGTAAGGGACAGCAATGAAAAATTGCAACTCTATTGAGCTGCTGATGTTTGAATTTTGAAAGTCTTCATGTTTGTGTGTATGTGTGTGTGAGAGAGAAAGAGAGAATTATGTGAAGGTAAGACAATAATTACAGCAGTTGTTATTAATACTGAACTTAGCTGTTCTTTAGAATTATCTTTTCATAACATTTTTGTCAATAGACTTTGGTTTTATGTCCCCAGAAATGTTCCTTTGTGTATTAATATTCTTCTATGCAGATGTCATCTTTTGGAGTGCTAGCCTGAAGTTTAAATTTTAGTGTTCCGTCCTTATGGTTTGGGTTGGTAATCTTTATGAAATTATGAAGCCAGAAGCTAGTATTCTTCTGCTTCAGACTGATCCACCATTGTGTGAACTGCATTATTTCTGAAACCTCTTTCATTTTTGTGTCTGACTCATCTTACCATGTAAGTCATTTCCACTGGACTGCCCACACTAAGCGTTTGGAAAATAAGTGTGGTGTGTACTAATGTATAATGAGGTTGTATAGTTAGTGGGATCGACTTTGAAGCAAAAGTTCATGGGTTTGAAGATTTTTTAAACCAGTAACTGGAAAACTTCCCTGCCCTTTGTCCACCAAGTAGTGAATGGGTGCCATGCTCTCAGGGAAGGATCGAGAATGCCAGTGCAGAGGACTGGACTCTTAACTTCCAGAGTTTACTCACTAGACACGACCACAAACAATTTTAAGAACTTGACTTAGTATCTTGTAAATACTTTTGAAAAGATCATATCTTCAAAAAGATTATTTTTCCATTGTCTTTTTTATATTTTAAGCATTTCTTGCTATATTTCACAGGGGGATATTTTTTAAACCAACTCTTTTAATACAGTACATATTTCTAGGGCAGGTGTGTGTGTTGAAAGAGTTTACAATTTCCAAAACAGTTTTCATATGTGTCAAGAATGTTTGCTGCTTTCACAACATACCTTATCAGATCAACTATCATTTGAAAGCACATTCAGGTATGTAATCACTGGTGTCTACATTTACAAACGTTTCAAGTATCTTGCCATCTGTTAGTGTAACATGTTTACAACTGAGCTTCCTGCTGTACAAGTTTCATTGTGTTCTGTGCCACTTTTTATGAAGGTGTTATCAGGCAGGTATGTGTCACTATATCGTAAAATAAAATGGTACATTTGACTTCTCTTCATGTGCTTCTGTGTGTGAAGGTGGGGTGAGGGTAGAGAGACACTTCGCTACTCTATTAATGGAGAAAAAAAAAACATACCTAGTACATAATCTTGCAGCATATACTATTAGATACTCTGGTAAAACAATTTTAAAGCAAATATTGGCATTATGTTTATCATTATTGGTAATATATAAAAATTTGTGACTGAATGGGTAAATGCTGCTTCTACTCAGATAAACGGCAGTTCAGAGAGAATGCGTAGTCAGGCTGTACTAGCTTTTTTGAGAAAGAAATACTAACCAGGCAAGGATGAAATGTTATATGCCATATACATCTGACTGAAGACTTGAGGGAGGAGAAGAATCTCAAGGACTGGACACTACAGGTAGAATTTAAAATAATTTGTCAAAAGTCCTGGCAGATTCTCACAAAGCTCAGTTTAACGAATTTTTCAATTCAACTAAAATTCAAGATGTTTTAGTTTAAACAAAATTCGAGACTCTGCTGAGCTTGACTCTAGTTTGACTTTGTGAAGAGAGGAAAGGTGTAGCCTAGGTGGGAGCCCCCGCAATAGACCTTGAAATACCACTACTCAGTCGAGCGGAGAGCGAGATCCGCTCTGAAGACAGTGTCAAGCGGGGAGTTTGACTGGGGCGGTACATGATGAGGATGTCAATTTATAATGCGCAGTTATCCATTCAAAAGATTGCTCATTAATGCCCCTCCCTCACTTCGTAATTGAAAGGAGTTCATGTCACCAGGCCCTCCCCATGCGAGGAAATAGAAAAAAAGAGAGAAAGAAAAGAACCTGCACTCTCGATGGCTTACAGTAGAAAGGGAGAGACTGGTGAGGCGTGAGCACGGCACAGCCTATAGGGTAAAAGACGTCGTGGCAACGCTACGTCATTTAATCGCAGTAGACGCATGCGCCTGTTAAACAGCACCAGATTGGACGACTATTGAAATTTTAATCGAAGCGCACGCTATCGCCGGTTCAACAAAACCCTAACGGACGACTACAAATATTTGAACCGCATCGCACGCTGGCACCTATTAGACGGCCGGCAGCCGAAACGCCGGCTTGAGTCTCTGTGTGTGGGGCACGTGGCAAGGAACGGCTGAGTAGATGCCATATATAAGAGAAGTCCGTTGTCGACTGAACACTGTATTGGAAGCCGCACATGGGGCTTGTCTGTGGAGAAACTTGCATCGTGTACGATTTGCTGTTCCCTGTCAACGGCTTGCAGTAGAAAGGGAGGGTCTGTTGATGTGGGAGCATGGGAGAGCGAATGAAGTGAAAATTGAGATAGTGGAAGGCGACGCTGAACAAGGGGAGGGCCTGGTGATAGAGAGGGTCTGGTGAAGCTTCGCCATGGGACTGCAGAGTAAAATCTGCACGGAGCAATTTAAGGGGGGGGGGGCACTGGTGAAAGGGGAGGGTCTGGTGAAGTTTCGCTTTGGGACTGCAGAGTAAAAAACAGATGTTTGGGCGATGCAATTCAAGGGTGGGGGGGCCTGGTGATAGGGGTCTGGTGATGCAAGGGTTCGCGACAGCTATCAGTGAACATTTGAGAGGTTTGGGCGATGGAATACAAGGGGAGGGGCTGGTGACAAGCTTGCCTATTGTGCGATATACTGTGCACTGTCAATGGCTTACAGTAGAAAGGGAGGGACTGGTGAAACGTGAGCATGGCGACTACAAATAATTCAATCGCAGCAAGGATGAAATGTTATATACCATATACATCTGACTAAAGACTTGAGGGAGGATAAGAACCCTCAAGGACCGGACACTATACAGGTAGAATTTCAAATAATTTGTCAAAAGTCCTGGCAGATTCTCACAAAGCTCAGTTTAACGAATTTGTCAATTACAGGACCTGCTCACTATCGCCCACAATAGGCAAGAGTGGCGGGCCCTGTAAGCTGCCGTGTGCCATTTGCTCCCCCAACCCCAGGTGCCAGGCAAGGGACGACTGACTGAGCTAGAAGACTCTTTGACGAGTTCAGTTTCTTTTGACCATCAGCTGCTATACTATAGTGTCATGGTTCATTCACCTTTTGGGTCGACAGGCACCAACGAGTAACCCTGCGGCGATAGGATCGTCGGTAATAAGCGCGAAAAGTTGAAAAGTTAGACGAAGGCCGGGATGACGCAACGGGCGCTGACGTAATGTGGGCCGCCACTCTTTGGCGGCGAGGGAAAAGTTGGCCCGGTCAGACGACGGGGCGTGGACGTGGTAAGGAAAGTGGGGGGGGGGATGAGCGGGAGAATCGAGTCGCCAGCAAGGCGGCAGGCAGGGAGGCAGGCTCTAGTCGTCTGCGGGGCACGTGGGGTGGGTGGCCCGAGCTATCCTGTGCATGCATGGTGTCCTCGATCTCTTCTTCACTTCTCCAGCGCTGGGCCGGAGGGGAAGGGGATGCATTCATGCCCCCTCGGTATCTTTTTGAGAAAGACCCCAACAGTAGCCCTGCGAACAGGTGTCACATACAGCCTTTTCCATTGCAGTGGTGACAAACGAGTGTCGTAGCCACTAGAAGATATTGGACGCGCCCACGGACGCAATAAATCACGTGACTTCTATATATAGCAGCTGACGACCACGTGGAGAAATTTTTATGCTATACTTAGTAGCTTTTGTTAATATACCTGTGTATATATATATATACGTGGGCTTTCCGGAATAGTTTTGTTTAGAGCAAGATTTAAAGAGTATCTTTCGTCTGGGACAAATGAAATTTAAAAAGTGAAAATCAAGATACTATTAGCGCTCTGAGCGCACTCAAAAGTGTGTCTTTCAGATCACGACCATGCGAAACTGAAAGTGGAACCGGATCAGTTGTTGTCATTGCATTCCTGAGGCACACCTGCATATGGTGCTTGTGTGTGTATATAGTGGAATCAAGACGACAACAGGTAATCCTCATATGTTTTATATGCTTCATTTTCTGAAAGTCAAAAGTAAGCGTGTGTATGTGTTCAGAGAGAGAGAGACTGTGTGTGTGTGTGTGAGTGAGAGAGAGAGAGAGAGAGAATGTGTGTGTGTGTTAACTGGTTAGCTAGAAACAATTTGTGATTTTGTACATGGGAGATGAAAAAAATATTATGTATTTAAAGGTGGAATACAAATTTGTTTCTAATGGCTGCACGATCCAATATAATTTCAAAAAATCTGGGAAATAAACCCCTGCTGTTTTCAGTACACATGTCTGTAAACATCAAGATAAGCAGAAAAATTATCAAACTTTTGACATCTTGTTTTTACACAGACATGCCTAATTGTCTCAGCTCCCTTTTGCTAAGACCTTGATAGCCTATCCTTGTACAGCTGTAACATATCTGTGTTATTGGCCTTTTATCTTTGCATGGATATGTTTGTACATGTATCTTAAAAAATGGAAAGGTAGGGTGGGGTATTCAACCCGATTTTAAAAAACAGCATTGGGCACTGAGATTTACTCAGTTATTATAGAAAAATATTTGCAACTTACTAGATCTTTAATGAAACGTTTGGTTAAAAGGCCATCTCTCATGGGTTGTCAAGTGTATAGCCATCTATGTGTACAACTGCTCAACTGGTTTTCCATAATGACACTTTGTGTGTGTGTGCACCTGTGTCATGTGAGTGTACAAATGTTCATGGGTGTCTGCTCTGTTGTGAACCAATAATAAAGACTCATTTAAACATTTTTGTCTAAAAATTGAAAGGTCATGGCCAACATTTCTCCTGCAATCAAAAAGGAGGATTTACTGCTGCCTTCAGACCAGAAGCAGCGTCTTGCATTTGTACTTCACAATGTACTGTCACTGGAGGTAATTGGCACTTCATAATTTACTGTCATCACATTCATAGACTTCCCAATATTGTCAACCCAGGTGATACACTTTTGTCCCATGATGCTAGGTGAGGCACTTCACAATTTATATCCCCTCAGACACTTCACAGACTCCCTGTCACCTGACGAGAGGCTCTTGCTGTCACCTGATGAGATACTTGTTTAACTAATTAATAAAAAAAAGGATGGCATGTCAGATAAACTGTAATCAAACTGGGTGAATCAGTTGATAACTTCCCCGAACTTAAGTAATGAAAATAAACCCTTTACAGAGATGTTTGATCTGGGTTTTTTTTTTTTAGTACTGATTGTGATTTGGTTAGCTTGATGGACTGAGCTACTATTCCTTGATGCCTGTGCATGTGTTTGTGTGTGTGTGAGTGTGTTTGTGTGTGTGTGTGTGTGTGCTAAATCTGTATATAAAACTTTCTTAGTGAGCCACACAGTTTATATATTTTTCAGGAGTGTGAGCAGTATATCAGTCAAACAGAGGAGAAGGGTTATGATATGGCACTGCTCAACATTGGTGGTGGAAAGTATGTATTTGAAACAGAAGGGAATATGTATATTTATGTAATTGATTATGATAATAATAATGATATTATTAAGGATGACAATAATTACATGTAGAGAACTTAAATACATTTCTGTGTTGTGTACCACTGTAATCTTACATCATAAAGATTGTGTTAAAGGTCTTGGGTAAGAGGGGTTACACAATTTTTTTCTTTTAATTAGGTAAAGGTCAGTGAAAGATACTCTTTTCCCAAACGTGGATGAATAGAATCCTTTCTGTTCAAGATGCATACCTATAAACAGCACTATAAGAAGCCAACAGCACAGATGTCAGGATTTTTTCTATGTGGATATATGTTATATAACTTGATATTATTGTTAAGCCCTCAGCCAGTGGGAGAATTGGGATCACATGCTAATTAGGCATATCAATGTAATGCCATATCATGTACAACCATGACACCATTATTTTTACCTTTTCTTGGGAATCATGTTGTTTGTAGGCATATATTTCATGAACAAAAAGGGGTATTTACCCACCATAAACTTTAAATGTATAGACTATAGAGTATATAATGTTAATTGTATAGCCATATCATACCTTTCAGCATAATGAAATTTGTTGACATGGATAAGGTGTTTTATAAAACTGCAGACTTTTCTGAATACTTCTTTTGTAGAGAACTGCTAATGACAGACGTGAGAAACAGTGATCGCTGTATCATTGATAGTGTAGAAGAAGCTTGCAAACTCTGGCAGAGAATCAAAGAATACATTCCACAAGAGTGGGATGGCAGGGCAGTAATAGGATTAAATGAAAGGTATGGTTTTAATAATGTCATGTAAAAAAAAAATGTATACATACTCAACGTTTTTCATGAGCAGGTGTATGTTGTACTTCTCATGAGCATAAAAATGTTCTTCAAAAATAAATTTATAAATTGAACTTCTTTTTAATTTTTTTAGATTAATGAATAAACTTTACATTATTTATAAATGTCGTGTACAGTATTATCTTGTTTTCTTTGCCAACCAGTTTTTTTTATTTTAGTCTCTACAACAGAGCAACTTTTTGTTTTAGTTCACACAATGATAAAAACAAACATGATAAAATAGAATGCCACATTGCATTGGTCTTCTGCCTTCCCAGAGATTGTCTCAAGTAGGTGTTTCTATTCAACACAAGTTGATTTGTGTTAATGATCATATCTGTTGGACAAAAAGGTCTGTATTTCATCTCTTGCTCTGCACTATGTGCTGCTTAACTTGAACATATGTCTACTGATGATAATAATTATTATTATCTGTGTGTTTGAAGCTTTCATATCCATGCATTGTGCAGTTTTATTTGATGGTGCTGCAGGTAGCATAACAAAATTAATTTCTTTTGGATCCTAAAAAATAATTGAATCAATGGTATCTAGAATTTTTGGAATCTGTAATCCATGCCTCCAATGATCTCCTAAGGAGACAAACTAAAGACCTGTAACTGTTTTCAGATTGCATGGATTATCAAAGGTGATTTGCAGTGTGTTTGTTTAATAAATGAACAATTTTTATAACTTGGGCCATCGTCACTTATATGTGTGTATATGTTCATGATAATTATAATAATAAAGTGAACTTATACAGTGCCACATCCTGATCCTATGGGCAGGCTCATGGCACTTTACAGAAAATAAACACAGTGGCGTAGGAAGATTCTCGGCTTTGGGGGGGGGCAAGCTCCATGCTGACAATGAATAACGTTCACATTCTTTTTCCCAGCATTCTTTTCCTACGCCACTGAAACACACACAGACATACACAGATGCACACATCAAACATAGAATGCCAAATGAGATGAAAGATATGCAGCCAGAAACTGTTCCCAGTGTGTACAATTCATTTGAGAAACTGTAATCCAGGTTGCAATTACTCCTGACCACACCACAGGTCCAGTCATAGAACAGATCTAATGGGGAGAAATTTTTTTTTTTGTGCTGCTCGATAAACCAAAATGAGTTCACAAGCTGTTGGAAGAGAAGCAGTGGAAATTATCTATCGATAAAGTAGTTTTAAGACGTTCAACTATTTATGATTCATTATGAGTCGCAAAACCAAATGCTTTAGTCTTAGTGGTACCAATTATGTATTACATACATTTTTTGTGATATTGCAGGTTGCGATTTCTTCGCTATGATCCTGGCCAGTACTTCAAACCTCACATGGATGGATCCTACATCCGTGAAAATGGAGAGACGAGCTTCATTACTATACAGACCTACCTGAATGAGGTGAGACGAGGGTTGATGAACTAGCAAAGTAGTTTGCAAAGTAGTTTGCAGTCTGATCGTCTAGGCAGCATCTAGATTTGTTGATTATCATTTCTAATGAAATGTTTATATCAAGTCACTTTGCTTAATTTTGAGTATGGCATATTGTTTTAATTGTGGAGAAAAAGAAACAGCTGGTAACAACCAAGCTTTGTTAAGTAATAACGTGAAATTATTCATCGCCATATCCTGGCACTTTGGGCAAGCTCATGGTGCTTTACAAAGAATGACACACGTATATAGATTCACAGTGACCGGACACTTAATCCCCAGACATTTAATCCCCGTCACTTAATCCCCTAGACATCTAATCCCTAGCCACTTAATCCCCAGACACTTAATCCTCAAAAATGCCCCCAAATCGCGACACAACACTCAAAACTGCTATTTTGTGAACTTGAAATATAACTGTAAGAGAAATGTGTCGCGTGGTAACTCTAATGAGACGTAACAATCGCCCCAATTAGGGTCTAGGGTGGCTTGCTGACAAGCCTGAGGCCCCTTATGCAAGAAAGGGGGGCGTATGTGCTAGTATAGAGGTGTTTGGGGTGGCAGCACGGAGGTGTTGCATGAACAAACAACGCTGTGGAGGGTTGGCATCATTCAATCTCTCTTCTCCTGTCACCATCCAATAGTGTGGACATTCCTTGATGGTCTACGTAAGGATTGTCAGCTACACAAGGCATCTGTTCTACACTCATGCACCGGGAGAGAGAAACGTCCAGAGAGGAAGTCCACTGAATTGGCCATGAGAATTAGCAACATTGTACAGCGATATGAGGCAATGGATCGTCTTCTGTACCTCCGATCATTAGCTTACCCGTCATTGATTAACAACACCTTTCATATCATATTGTTGAAGAACATTGAATTTAATAGCTCACATGAACTTTAACTAATGTTATAGTATTATTTTAATTATCAAACTTATTTTGATGTTACATGAAAATAATTATTGAATTTGAATTCAATTTTTCATTCACTTCATAATTTTTTTAGTTGAAATTTCATTTTGAGGACTAAGTGTTTGGGGATTAAGTGGCTAGGGATTAAAGGTCTAGGAGATTAAGTGTCTGGGGATTAAGTGTCTGGGATTCAGATTCACACAGCATGCAAACGTATTGTTAATACAATGCCATGTGAGATGATGAAAGATGTATCCAGAAATTGCTCTCAGCTTGTTCGATTTATTTGAAAAACTAATTCAGGCTGCAAATACTCCTATCCACACCACAGTTCCAGTCATAGGATGGATCAAATGGGTGGGAGTCTTTTTTGTTGTTGTTGTTGTCTTTTGTTTTTGCTGCTCATAGGGTAGCCTACAGAATGCCTTTTTGGAAAAAAAAGAGTTCACAAACTGTCAGAAGGGAAGCAGTGCAAATCCACTGATGTATTACTTTCAACTTGTTTTCCTCCTTTAGGAGTCACAAATAAAAAATTTTCAATTGTTAAAACACTCCTATAATCTGTGGTGTGCCCTCTTTAATTCTCTTTTGAAAATCTTTGGAATTTTGCATTTTGCTTCATAATGAAACGTAATTTAAAGTAGGTTTGCGACTGAATATTGAGGACTCAGACATTTTCCTGTTATGAGTTGATATTGTTCTTCTTTAAAACTTTGCTATTGCATTTCATGTAGAAATGATCTGCTGGTTATGTATAATAATCTCAGGAAGATTTGATTTAAAAAAATTTTCTCTTGTTGACTTACATAGGGTTTTGAAGGTGGTAGTACAACATTCATGTCACTTGATGGGCGAGAAAGACTGGAAGTGGTACCCAAAGCAGGTACACTCACTTCCAATGACTAGTTTGTGTTATTTATTTTATTTTACCTTTCCCGTTTAAGGAACATTTAAATATACTCAAGAGAAAGTAATTGTGTGCAGTTTGAGTCGGTGTTAATATTATATTGTAGATATGAACTTCCGAGGGATTTTCCACTTCGCCTGTGCTTGGCAATAAAATGAGCCCAGAAATTTAAAAAAAAAATTTCTTTTATTTTTCACCTCTTTAAACTTTTTCAACATTGCAACACATTTTTCGGCTCTATGGATCCATTTTTAAAAACACTCCAAAAATACCAATTTTGGCATCAATTTTAGCTGTTTCCTCACTCCAGGAATGAGTTCCTCTCGAGTTTCGAAGTTCACTCCACGCAGGGATTTTTTCAGTTTCTGGAACAAACAAAAATCACATGGGGCAAGGTTTGGTGAGTAGGCTTTAAAACCTTGACACCAATTGCACAAGAAACTCCAATGTGACGGCTGTGTGGGCAGGAGCGTTGTCATGATGGAGCCACTGCAAGACTTTTGAGGGTTTTGAGGCGACCTCTGACCATAGCTGCAAAAAAACTTCAGGAATTCACGAACTTTGTGGAGATATTCTGGGTCTCTTGACGTCTTAATAGGCCTTGGTTCACGATATTCGTCATCACAGCTGAAATAGCCACTGACAAATTCCCGAAACCAGTCTGTGACAGGTGTTTTAGATGGAACATCATCGCCATAGGTTTCTTTCAGATCCTGCAAACTGTCAACAGGCTAACAACCCAAAAGCCTCACCAAAGTGATGCAATGCACCGACGGCGCTGGTTGGTCAGTTGGGGGAGCGTACATCGACTTGCTTCTCCTCTCCATCCTGGGAAAACTAAGAGGGGAAAAATTATGAAAAATGTGAAACACCCTGAAGAATCACTCTGTCGAGTCCGCATGGTCTGCACTTTCTGAGAGCTCGCAAAATGCTGAAGTCCGGGTGGGAGTGGAACATCCCTCGTATATGCATACGGATAGCACAAACAATATAATGCTGTGTATGTCAATTAAGAAACATACAATTACATATGCACCGTTAGGCAGGCACAAAAACTTATGCACTCATACATACACGCACAACCACCTACACACACAGCCACACACACATGCACATTTATAAAATATTATAGCAAAATAGGACTTAGTGTATCTATTCTAATTTCTGTGGCAAAATAGTTAGATAATATCTGTATATATTGCTTTGCAGGTTCTGTGTTAGTTTTTCAGCACAATATCTACCACGAAGGCTCAGTACTGAAGAAAGGACGGAAGTACTCAGTAAGAACTGATGTTATGTACAGCCCTTCATCATAAATCAGTGATAGCTTACTGTCATAGTGAAACTGAGGTGTGAGAGGTCACAGTAAAACATACAACTGAGTAGCAGCTTCTTAATACAATGAGATGTATGCAAACTCTAGAAACACTAGCCTGATGGGAATTAACAACGTAAAACTTGGACTTCTTTCATAACAAACATATTGATTAGTAGCACACAGGTCAACACATGCACACACACACACAGAGAAGATTCTGAATGTATCCCACTTAGGTATATTGTAATGGCTGATAACATATTAAAGTTACTAGTATTATGTGCTTTGGATACATGGCTTATTTTCTTGATTAAGCCATTCCTTTTTTCTGCAAAGCTAGGTTTTGTTATTGTCATTTTTGACATCCATGTCTTTGCTGCACACAAGTCATAGTATTCACATCACATCCATATATTCACATCAGGTCCATATATTCACTCCATCTCATAATTTTTAGTTTTTGCACCTTATGTGCACGTGAAGGACACGAAGTTACATATATGTTTGCTAAATGGCCAGAACATCAGCTTAAAAATGTATATATATATATCTAAAACAAAGTAATGGTGCCCATAACAAGTGCTACTACAGATGAATGTTATGTCTTTGTTAGGGTGGGGGTTAGTTTCTAGGATTTAGGATTAGTATTAGCTTTATGTATGAATGTTAGTACTATCAGATTGTACTTATGCAGTCTACTGTGCTGTGTTAGTATTCATGAAGGTTTTTTACAGTTGGTGCTATAACATCATCATGACTGCCAAAATTTACTGGTATTCTTTTGATGTAGTGTTGTTGTGGCATGTTTGTTTGTATCATCCTCTTTTTCAGCATTGTATTTTTGTTTCTCTGTCATTGTAAAATCCTTGATATGTTTGTTCTATGTTTTCTATGAGTTACTAAAAGGATTTTAAATCTGTAATTAGATGTTATTTGTGTTCGGTCTTGTAAAGTACAGTCTCCTCTATAGTGGAAAAGTATGCTATATAAATCATCATCATCATCATCATCATCATCACTCTGTGTTTCTCTCTTGAGGCACTTAACATACCGAACAACAGTAAAGCAGAGATTTTTATGTGATTTTGATATATTTTGTAGATGACGATTTTTGTTTGTTTTTGAACAAATTTTTTTTTGCAATACTGAACTGTTTTTTTCATTCATTTGTACTCTATGCTAGAAATGTGTGTTTATTTGACCATTTTCATTTTCAGAATTTTGTGAATTTTTTTTAAGCTGGTCTTCTTTTTCTTTTTCTTTTTTTTTTTTTTACTGTTATTAATGGGAAAATGGCTAGTTGAGTTGTTAGAGCACTGGTATCCAAACTGAAAGGCATGCCAGTTCAGTACCCTGCAGTGCAGCTAACTTCCCTGAGTTGACCTAGTTAGCAGGAATGACTCCTTAGAGGGCTGGGGAAGGTAAGGCAGCAAAGATGGATACCACCCTCATGTAAAGCTGGCCCCGAGAGAAACATGGTCTCTAACACATTTTTGTTTCTTGCATACGCTGTTTATAGATATGGTGGATGTATACTTAGCTGTAGTGGCTGCTGTGCATATATTTACAAAGTCATTTTGAATGGATTTGTGTCTTGATTATAATGTCTACAGCAAAGTCTGTCCTGTGCTGTACAATGACCTTGATCAGTTCTTCATACCCTTGGTAGAAAAATGCTCTTATAGTACTAAAGTTTCAATGAATCTCTCTCTTTCTTTCTGTCACAGACTGTTGTGTTTCGGTTTGTTTTGTGGGCTGAAATGGTATATGAGTGGTGGGTGTGTTGTGAAGGTGTGTGATTGGGGTATGGGGTATTGTAAGGTGGGGTAAGGTTGATACAAACGCCTTAAGTTTCTGCTAGCCAGTGGCTGCATGTCTTCTCTTTCAAGATGTAATGATTCTTTATGTATGGTGTTGAGGTTCAGGGTAATGGTGTATGAGTAGGTGTGCGTGTATGTGAGTGGGTAAATCCC
Organism: Marisa cornuarietis; assembly: GCA_004794655.1. Classification (NCBI taxonomy): domain Eukaryota; kingdom Metazoa; phylum Mollusca; class Gastropoda; order Architaenioglossa; family Ampullariidae; genus Marisa; species Marisa cornuarietis. The sequence goes on along the minus strand of SMMW01000012.1, from coordinate 467,107 downwards.
TAAATGCTGTATTTTGAAGTGTATGTACATTTATGTGTAGAGTTCTAGGTAAATAGGTACATGTGTTTATAGAAGTCGTTATAAAATCTTGTTTATTACTAGATTAGTTTACAGTAGTTTTAAGATGTTGTATAGCTACTTTGACAGGTGCTCATACTCTTGTTCTAGATCAGGGGTGGGCAAAGTTTTCTATTTTGCAGGCCGGTCTCAAAATTCTAATAAAGCTATGTGGCGGGCCGGTAAAATACCAAAAACCCACCCCAGGTGACTACACAACACACTAAGTGATAATGGAATGGACAACAAATGAGTGCACAATGGTTTTCACATACCGAATTTATTGTTTAAAGTGAAGCTGTTTGAATTCGCTCATAATAAAATTTTAAAACAGTCTTTTCTTTGAAGGCAGCTGCCCTCGTTGTTCTCTAACATGTTAACCATGTTATTTGTTATCTATGTACCTTGTCTATGTTAGAATATTATTGAGTACCGATTTCTAAAGCTGTTGTACTTGATAAATTAACTTTCAATCAAATTAACCTATTTGAATGTTAAAAAAAGAAAACAAGTGCAGTTCACATTTTTGAAGACATGCCGGTCCAAAGATGTCCGCTATTCTCATCCAGCCCGCGGGCCGCACCTCGACCACCCCTGCCCTAGATTTTACCACAAGGGCTTCAGAACAATTTCCTTGATAGTAAAAAGAGGTTAATTATACAAAAAATAGTCAAAATATAGGTTCAATTTAACAAAAAATTACCCATAAACCAAGCGACTGCTGGCATTTAAGTAGGGTAACAGAAGTAAGTAAAAGTGAAATGACATGATATAATGAACAGTCTTGATGAAAGTAATATTCTAAACTAAATACGTCTAGAATATAGGAAAAATGCAACATAGAAGAGGATCTGGTAACCAGTGCACCACCACAGTGGACTTGGCAGGCCTCCTGGAGCCTAAGAATAATAGGAAGAGAGCACCAAAGAACCTATAACACGTGGGGTCGTGGAACAGTGACCCTCCTCCCACACGAGTTTAGGATAGGTGGGGGAGGAGGGTCACTGCTCCTTTTATCTCCCTCCCCTGCAGTGCGAAATCGCCTTCAGGTTGAAGCACGTTTCCTTTCAAACGCAACATAAACTCTGGTACATACTTCACCCAAACTAAAGTAAGGGCTACAAAGCTTCAGTAATCACTTTCCACCAACCAGTGAACCTAGTGGTGTGATAACTACAGTTGTCAGTCCTCAGAATAATCTGGCCAGTACCTTCATATTGTGCCGACACACTTGGCTTCAGGAGTGTTTATATAGTTTAGGCCGCTGGCCGGACAAAGGTAGCGGATATCGATTACGAAATGTGTATATATCATACCTATGCTGTTATAAATACCAACAACAATTAAAAAATACAGTAATTATTAGAAATGAGTAGATTTCAAACATTTCTAGAAAACGGATCACTTTAGCTGGTACTATTATAGGAAAGGCCAGGAAACATTCCCCCAGCAATTAGCTTCAGTGCAATAAAGACTAAATATCATGACAGATAAAGAACAAGCTCGTGAACACAAAGGAGTCGGACCTGCATGCATGCTGGTTGCTTTGTGAACCTAGTCAGCTGCTGCATTCCACCAGTCTCCCCCCTCCCACGACCAATGGAAGTCAAATAATCCACAATAACTAAACATGCTATGACAAATAATCTTACTCGCACAGAAAAGCTCATACGCTCACAATTCGCATGGAACTAGAAGTTCATTTCATGTCCATTTTATGTGCTAGTATATGTAAGTACATTACAATACTACAGATATAGCGAAATCAACAGAGTGGCCGAAGATGTTTGATCAATGAAAGCGATGTATGGGTGTGTGTGGTGTGTGTGGGGAGATGTGTGCGTGTAGAGGGGTGTTGATGGAAGGGGGAGATGGATGAATAAGAGCTCTCATTTTATGGATTCTATCCATGTATTATTTCCCCAAATCCCCATACTCCACAAACATGACCACATTTCGACACCAGTTCAAAAATTAAAAACTCAATTTAAAAACTTAACTGTGTCCCCAGTCCGTTGTCTGGTGTATAATTTCGATAAAGCAACTCACCGACGCGAGCACAAAACACATTTAGACTAACGACAATTAAAGATCTTTTGGGACGCAAATTTAATTATAATAATGACTGTATGGGTAGTGCTCAATTTAAGATTCTATTTCCCCAAATCTGAGCAAATACCTCCCTTCTGCTATCGAGATACATGCCTACAAACATCATCATGCACAGAAAGAAGTCAGAGTCGTGACAATAACAGAAGTCACCAAATTGTTTCCCCCGTGGGACCCCGGGGTATGTTTGTCTAGCGAGCATTGTAAGAAAAGGGTCTCTGCTGTCCAGCCAGGCATATCGTAAGAGACGACTAAGGTGGACACCTCACCTAGAGGTAAATTAGGTTGTGGTAGGGATAACTTTCCTGATGTTTATCTATTTATTTACTTTATTTTTTCTTATTTTTTATTTATTTTGTTTTTGCTGCGCAATGAGCATTCTTCTGAATGGATACCTGCGCATTACAAATGGACATCATCATCATCATGAAGCAGAAGAAGCAGCAGGAAAAAATGACCTGAAGACACTGTATAAAATCAATAAACAGCTAAACAACAGGTTCAAAAACAGTGAAGTGCCAGTGAAAGACATGAACGGAAATGTCCAGGGAGAGGCAGAAAAACTACAGCGCTGGAGGGAGCACTTTGAGTCAGTTCTGAACAGACCAGACCCCCCTCAGCTTGCAGACATCCAGACAGCAGATACAGACCTTGACATCTGCACAGACCCGCCAAGCCTGGAAGAAGTGACAGCAGCAATCAAGGCAATGAAAAGCGGCAAAGCACCAGGGGCAGATGGAATAACAGCAGAGATGTTGAAAGCAGATGTGAATGTGACAGCTCCCATGTTGACTGAATTCTTCAGGCAAGAAACAGGAATCAGGACAGATCCCCGATGCGTGGAAGACAGGGCTCATCTGCAAGTTACCCAAAAAAGGATATCTTGGAGACTGCAATAACTGGAGGGGTATAACACTTAATTCTTTCCCTCACCAGCAAGGTCTTCAGCAAGATTGTTTTGTCAAGACTGACGGCAACCGTTGAGAAAGACCTCCGGCCTCAGCAAGCAGGATTTCGCCCTGGGCGATCCTGCTCTGAACTCATTTTCACTCTGTCAGATTCTGGAGCAGAGCAATGAGTGGAACGCACCGCTGTACATCAACTTCATCGACCTGGAGAAGGCTTTTGACAGCATTCACCGCGGAAGTTGACAGTTTTACCTATCTTGGGTCCAAGATGTCAAACACCGGGAATGCGGAGATGGAGATTCGAGCCTGCCAGGCCTTCGCCTCACTCAGGAGCACATGGAAGGCAAAAAACATCAGCCAGAAGACCAAGCTGAGAATCTTCAAATCAAATGTGATCAGCACCCTCCTTTATGGATCAGAATCATTTAAGATTACCAAAAACATCGGTAACAGGCTTGACGTCTTCCAAAACAGATGCCTCAGGCGCATACTTAACATCTTTTGGCCAAACACCATCACCAATGAAGAACATCGAAGAACTGAAACCGACTCCATCACCACGCAGGTTCAACGAAGGCGTTGGCGATGGATTGGACACGTGCTCCGCCAGCAGACGGCAGACCTCTCCAAAATCGCCCTACGATGGACTCAAGACGGCCAAAGAAAACGAGGCTGCCCAAAGGAAACCTGGAGAAGAACAGTGGAAAGGGAGATGAAAGGAAAGGGGTGGACATGGGGTCGCCTGGAGCGGGTTTCAGCCGATCGACACCAGTGGCGGGCTCTGGTTGAAGCCTTATGTGCAAATAGCACGAAGAGGACTGATTGATTGACCAAATTGTTTGTATACAGATACGCCTAATTAGCATATGGTCCCAGCTCTCCCATTATCTGAGACCATGTACGTGATGCTTGTACGCGTGTATCTCTGGGAGGAGGATATTCCCTCAGATTTGTAGAAATAGTATGAGGGTTTAGTTGACCCAAGCGCATTAGAAAAAAATTAGCACCATATGTTAAATTAGGCCTTTAAGCGATCAGGTCCTTTTAAGTCTAACAGCAAAACAAGCACTTGACTAAACTACAGTAAGCATGATGCCACTGATAATCAGCTGCCGCTATATACTCAGAGCGCGGCAGCTATAGTCTAGTCATATTTTGCGTCTTTTTTTGGTGGAGTGAGTGACACAAAGTAAGGGCTTGTCTGTGACCACCTATAGCTTTTATCTTTCAAGTTTAAGAAGATTAAACAAAGCCTTTTTTTTTTTACAAAAAATTGAAGTAGCTGGAATAGACATCAACTAAAATTAACTGCTCACCTGTGAACGGCTTTCGATAAGCACTGTCCGTAAACACGCCAATAATTAAGTGGAGACAAGAACGCTGAGTGCTCCACGATACACTTGTACAGTGGATCCTGTTTAATCAACAACACGAAAGGTAATGGACATACGTTTCATAAAAAAGTATTAGATTATTTTTGGTCACATTGAATTGAAACTGTGTGTGTTTTTCATCTGTTTAAAGGTAAACAAAAAAGATTTTATTTAATGTTTGTGTCTAGAAAAGAAATTGCCATGGACAACACTGATATTGCTGTCATCAAAAAGGAGGACCTACAGCTGCCTTCAGATCAGAAACGATGTCTTGCATTTGTACTTACAATGTACTGTCACCTGAGGTAATTAAGCCACTTCACGATGTCACTTGTAGGGAGGCACTTTACAATGTACTAGTAGTCGGTTAAGCATTTCACAATGTACTACTACTTGAGGCGAGGCACTTCTCAATGTACTGTAAGCTTCTGCTCGACAAAGACATGTAATAGCAACCAAGTTACAGAAGCCACCTCTTTCAGTTCGATCAAGGCTTCCTCAAAACTTAAGAAACATATTACAGATAAAGCCTTTACTGAGGTTATGTTTATTTAATCTGTTTAGTTTTGCTGTGGTAGAGACATTTGTTCAGCTTCATATACAGAACTGTACCAGATCTTGATGCCACTCATTCTTGGGGTGTCTTACAGCTTGTATCAGCTATGTTTCAGGAGTGTGAGCAGTACATCAGGCAATCAGAAGAGAAGGGTTATCAAAAGGCTGTGCTGAGTACCTCTGATGGAAAGTATGTATTCTGTTAAAGAGAAGGGAATGGAGTATTTATGTCATATAGAGGATGATGATAATAACATTAAGGATGTGTAGCTACATGTTTTGGACCATTTTACATGTTGTTTAGGCCCGTAGAATGATGACAACATTGATCATAGTGAACTTTACCACAAGTTATGCTTCACTGTACATGGAATGTTGGTCTATAGAATGTGTAATGGTCAATTATTCTTACACTCTCTGTAGAAGACAGTTTTAGAGCTTGTGTTAAGGCCTCGAGAGTATAATACCCATGATACGTCTGTTTGTATTATCTAGTATTTGAAATTAATGATCGCCTGTTCTATCTGTTTTAAGTGCCTGTTATGGATTTACTTGGATTATGTTATAAGTAGAGGCATGAAAAATGATGTTTTGAAAATAAGCAAACAGCTTATTGTAGGGAAGGGAAATTTACTCATTGTAAAGCAGTCACTGGTAAGCTTCAGCTGCTTGGAATCCCCGGATCTGGCTTGCTTGGGTAGAATCACAGCTACTGAATACTAGTATTTAATATCTTGGGTAGAATCAGTGTTGTTCATTTTTTAAGCAGTCCGTTTAGAAACGGAGTAGCTTCCCCTTAACTGTATTGCCAGATTGTAAACCCGGAACACAATTTCACAACTTTTGTAAGCAACACCACGTAACTAGCTCTTTGTAGTCTGGATTCCAGATACAATGATGATGATAAGGAGGAGAAGAAAAAGATTTTTAAACAAGTAATCAGACTTGAAAGTGAAGAGCCTGTTTTGCATCTGATCAATAACTGTATATAGGGCCAGGGCCAATAAACTGTAGCTGAAACTATACTAAATGTATTGTGTATAGCATATCATGATATGCAACATCCTGTAACTGGTGTGCAAATATAATCATTAGTCACTAAAAATATTAGTACTCAGTGTTTCTGTACAAAAGATGTGAAGATGTACAAAGTTCAAGTTCACCCACACCTGGCAGCCATCAGAGTTTTTTTTATTATTATTGCAGAGCATGGATCATTACTACTAGTAGCCAGATATTTCTTATCATAAGCCTCCTGTAGACAACAGTCAGGGGTCTCTACATGTGCTATGAGTTTTTAAACTTACCAAGGTGCAACAAATGTGTGTGTGTGGGCTGAAGGTGGTCGGAAAAAATTGATATATTTATCAAAATTTTGGTTGGGAACTAGGAATCGATCTTCAGTTGTCATGTGTAGTTAATGAAACACACATTTATTGCTCCTCAGTTCTCCTTAATGATAGTAGTAATAATAATAATAATAGTGAAGATTTTTATAGCGCGTATTCACACTCATAGAGAGCATGCTCTTAGCGCTTAAAACGAGGAAGAGACGTGGACTAAGTAGATACAGAACAAAGGGGACGAAAGAAAACGACAATACTGACGAAACAGAAAACAAAAGGCATCAAGTAACAGGAACAGAGAAATATAGTGATTCTGCGAGAAAGATGGGTAAAGTAGCAAGAGGGAAGGGGGCGGGGTTAAGTAGTGTATATGGTCATAGGTATATTTCTTTCATAGTCACTCATCATCATCATCATCTTAATCTCTAATCTGTTTAACCTGTAACGGGTACTGGATGTAGGAGGCTTGAAAATGTGGGGGAAGTGTTTTCCTTTGCCAATAACAACCAAGGCTGTTTTCCCCTGAAAATATTGCTTTATTACAGAGGACAGTTACGGGCGTACGTATGGACCTGTTGCCCTGCAAATCAAACAACAAAAACTTATAACACAAATAACACAATACACATGACAAAAATTTTTTAATTTGTCATGGGTGTTACAAACAACTGACTGTACATAAACTACAAACCAGAACTATACCACAAGCTCATTTTGTAGAGCACATTTTCTTCTATGGGATAGATAGCTAGTGTGTTTTTAGGTGAAGCAGACAGTTTTAATTCTTGACATCCACACATTGAGTGAGTTTAATGCAATGATGGAGCTGAGTGATGTCACTCAAAAGAAAGAGGTCCTACATTATACAAAAATTAGTTTTTCCTAGACACTAAAGATAATTTTATCAGTGGTACCCACATAAGTCATTTCAACATGGATATTAAAAAGACATACTAAAGATGTAATTGCTTGGAGATTGCTTGTTGGGTATATCACCCATATATGAGTAATTTGCAATGTCTGTTTATGTATGCTGCAATTTCTGCATTATTTCTTCTACATAGGTGGTATGATGGCACAGATTATGCAATGTGTACAGTTTTTTTAATATTGCAGGCTACGGTTTTTTTCCTTATGATCCTGGCCAGTACTTCAAACCCCACATAGATGGATGCTACAGCCGTGAAAATGGAGAGAAAAGCTTCATTACCATACAAACCTACTTGAATGAGGTGAGGGTTGATGAACTGACAGATTATCCATAATCATCTAGGTTTTATCTAGCTTACCTGAATATAATTTCAAGCCATTACTATTTCAATATAATTTTACCTAAATTAAGTTTTACCATAGCCCATTATTTAAAATATTGAGAAAAAAAGGGAGTGGAAATAGTTTATGCTGTCAGGTTGTATTGTTGAGAAATCTTAAAGATATGATATACTTGTCATTAAGAAATGCAAAACAACCATGGAGCTGTAATTATGTTTCTGATATCTGTTAATTTTGATCTCAATGACAGCATGAACATTAGATTATTTGATTTAGAGTTGATCTGTCTTTTTTTGGTTCATGAAGATTTCTTTTAACAAACTGCTTATCAAACTATGCAGGGTTTTGAAGGTGGCAGCACAACATTCATGTCATTTGATGAGCAAGAGAGAATACAGGTGGTGCGTAAAACAGGTAAATGTAACAATGTTATGATGTGTTAGCAGTGACAATCTTTTTATTGTAATATGAAATGTTATCTTACATATGTGCAAAATATTGATAGGAGACTTCAGAGATACAAATAATCTGGTGCCCTAATCAGGATTAAGATTGTTTACAATGTAACACTGTGCTCTTGTGTATACACATGCACATTGCTATGCACACACAATGCAAACACACACAGGAAGGTTCCTAAAATGCAACATTTTAGCAATACATCATTTTACCTCGGTTCCAGTTTCTGCAGTAGAATTGGAAATGTATATTTTCCAAATATTTTTGTCCAGGTTCTGTGCTAGTTATGGATCACAATATTTATCATGAAGGTTCTGTGCTAAATAGAGGACAGAAATACACAGTGAGGACAGATGTGATGTATAGCCTGCCAGCACAGTCACTGATGATGAACTCTCATCCTGGGATTGACATACAGAGTAGTCACTGATAATGAACTTTCATCCTGTGATTGATGTACAGCAGGTATCATGTACACCCACAACATTTTGAGATTAGGTGTACCTATCTTCACAGGAAAAATGACATATATAGCTCCAGTGACACCTGGCTAATGAATTTTGCTGATGAACTTTGTGTGTTGGGGGGGGGGACCCGCATGCAAGTGCATGTGTTTGTATGTGTGTTTAGAGGGGGGGGGGGCTGAGAGTAGTGCACATGAAGGTGACAGTCACAGTAATCATTAAGACAAGTTCCTGGTGCTATGTCAGTTGGGAAATAAAGTCTTATCTTAATTTTTTTCTTTAGTAAATTTGACAACAGAAGATCTTTGTTTGATTATGTTCATTTTGGAATTTTTGTGAAATATCCTTCAAATGGATCATTGCAACCATATGTGTTTCCATGGCAATTTTCTGTAGCTATATAATCTTGATTACATGAAAGCTGACCACTTGGCTATGTGGCCATTTGGATGTATATTTTACTGTTATTGTTTCTCTTCCTCCCTCTGTCTGTCAGATCTTCTGTCCTTTGATCCCTCCTTCTCTCTGTTTCTCTGCCTCTGTTGACTCGCCTTCAGTTTCTATCTTTATACTTTTAAGAGATGTCTTTTATATGATTTTCTATTATGTGTCACTTAAGAAACAAGCAGATAACAAGAGGAGAAATCTGTGAGGAGTGGAAAGATAATAATAATAATAGTGAAGATTTTTATAGCGCATATTCACACTCATAGAGAGCATGCTCTTAGCGCTTAAAACGAGGAAGAGACGTGGACTAAGTAGATACAGAACAAAGGGGACGAAAGGAAACGACAGTACTGACGTCTAAACAGAAAACAAAAGGCATCAAGTAACAGGAACAGAGAAATATAGTGATTCTGCCAAGAAAGATGAGTAAATTAGTAGCAGGAGGGAAGGGGGGGGTAAGAAGGACTAGCATTGTGGACTGTGTTAGGAGTAATGCTCAAGGAAGAGGTGCGTTTTCAGTGCAGATTTCAAAGATTCAATTGTAGGAAGGTGGCGGATATGGAAAGGAGGAGAGTTCCATTGTTTTGCAGCACAGTAGCCAAAAGTCATGTGACCATATGTTGTTGTTTTGGTGACAGGAACAGTTAGGATACGGTCGTCAAACGATCAAGAGCGTATAGTTGTCTGGCCGGAGAGTAAGGGATGAGAAGTTCAGAGAAATAGGACAGGAGCCAGCAAAGAAATTAAAACACAGCACAGACAGTTTGTACTGGATGCGAGAACGGAAATAATGAATCTTAATGTTTGGTGTGTTCGTCGGACCTCAGTCGGGAACTTCTATGTATGGAGACGACCTAACTTCCTGAGCAGCCTTGATCGATATTATAAATAGATATGATCCTTTTATAATGGAGAATCGATAGTGGACGTACGTATACGGCTGTCACAATTTCGCAATCGACTCAGCCGTTCTCGGGTACAGCCACAAATTAAACATAGAAAATCGGTTTGGCACAATCTCTGCATACAGTTTATCGTTTCACATGTTGAATAATTTCCTTGTGTGTGTGTGTGTGTGTGTGATTTAAGCCTTCACACACACACACACACACACACACACACACACACACACACACACACACACACACATGCACATTCGCGGGCGCACGTCACAAAACGCGAATTATTGGTACTACATCCTCTGTGATAATAACTTGGCCTCTAAACACAAAGTGTTGCTAACATTTCCTACAGTTTAATTTACTGCAAAAACATCAAAGAACAAGACAGCAATATCAAAGCTCTACGTACGAAGCAGACAATGCAACAAGAAAACCGTTATTTCGTGTGGAAAATTTTATTGCAGTCTCCACGTGGACATCACAGATGCTAAGGTGTCAAAGCAAGGCCTGTGAAGGCACCACTCCAACATCCATGCTGACTCTATAGAACGCCAGAGGTTAGGATTACCCGGTAATATCTATGTCGAATCAACGACAGCTTTGCTATAAAGTGAGAAAGTCCGTGCATCGCTATGAAGATTGCTGTTGTAACTATGGTATTATACATGGCAACTGCACTGATTGCAACCTACTGTACATAACAAATTGATAAACGTATCAACAACTTTTGCTTTCGAGGAGTCAACAGTCCACATATGACACCAGCCTCAACAATCTATTTACATAATCGTATTCATCTCAGAGCAAACAAAACAACTCAAATAAACAGTGTTACTGAACAGCTACTTCAACAACAGTCGCCTTTACCTCGAACAACCAGTTCGAGTCCTGCGATAACTGGTGCCGAGTATTTCTGTCTGTCAGAACGTCAGGGTTCTGTCGTCAGTACATCCTGGAATGATATGTCAGCCGAGTGGGTGGGCGCACGATATGTGCCAGACATGGCAGCGTACATAACGAACAATGAAAGGTCGTGCGCGCGCGCGTGTGTGCGTGTGTGTGTTCGTTCACGTGTGCATGCTTGAGTGGGTTTGCGTGTGTGTGTGTGTGTGTGCGGCGCTTGTGAGAGAGGGAAAACGAGGGAGCAGAATTGGAGGTGAATTAGTTGGGTGGATGCTGGAAATGATGTTTAATATTGGGAAAAGATGACACTTTTGCGGAGTGGCTAATGGCGGTGCAAGCACAATAGGTCAAATACTGAGGCAATGTTTACCTCCTTTACATATCGGTTAATAATAACTCAGATTAATACTAATTCACGTGGTTAATGGACTGTTTGTTTTTGTCTAGCTAATCCCCCTTCCAATACTATGACTTAGGAACAGGATAACAATTCTAATAAAATTGAAAAAGTGTACCTTTGTTGCCAGCGACTTCACGAAAGCTAATATAACACTGCGGTACAAAATTATCCATGTCTTGAGAACATTACAGTCTTAACATCATTGATTATTGTGCTGTTATTTTATTTTGTTGATAGCAGATACCTTGATAGAATTCACCATCTAAATATCAACAAATATTACTGATTACGCCAGTATTGTAGTCTTGTGTTTCGTCTATAAAAGAAGACTGCATTTTTTCAGAAAATTGAATGCATGAATTTTCTCGAAGTGTACTGGAAAAAAAAACAGAATGCGATGGTCTTTTCAGTCTTACAGCCTGAATGAAGAGGTTTGTTAACCATGAACCTGCAAAACCCAGGATTGCAGCAGTCTATAATAATGTCTGCACCATGCGTATGTTAAGACTACACGATGTTGTTATATTTTACATGTGACTTCTTGCAAACTAAATTTCATATAATAATAAATTATTACTTCAGAAATATTATAATTTATCAGAGCCAACAATGTCGGGAAGCTTACGCAGATGCATTAACAAATCTTTGGTCAGATCATGAGGTGTCTGGGCTAGGGCCCCCGGTAGTGTAGTGGTTAAAACACTCGCTTGTCACCACTGCAGTGAGCGGCTCGGGTTCAGATCTCGTCTCGGGACACTCTCTGTATGTGACACCTGTTCGCAGGGCTGGGCGGCGGTGGTTTTCTCCGGGTACTCCGGTTTCCTCCCCCCTCCCTTTCCCCCCATAGTGCAAAATCACCGCAAGGTGGAAGCACTTTCCAACTAAATAAACAACAACAACAAACAAACAACAAATGAGGTCAAGTGTCTGGGTCAAGTGGTCACCAGCTCAAGTTGCAGACAATATATATTTGTCCACAGAACTAATCATTGCAGCTGTGAAACGACTTCAACGAGTCCAGTCGAACACACAAGTTGGCTGGAAAACGCGCTGCCGATACAACTGTAGGCTCTGCTCCTCACCTATAGTAAGGTAGTAGTGAGCTAAATCTGGCTGTTCTATTCTTCATCATAGTGCGGCTACAATGAGCTAAGTTTGTCCTCTGTTTTTCCACCATAGTAAGATTGCATTTAGTTTGTCCTCTGTTTAGATGACTCCTCCGGACCTCAGCTTTCCGTGATCACGAACCACTAGTAAAACAATTGCTTGACAGTGTGGGGTATAATTAGTTCGTCATTAGTTTGTGTTGGGCGGAGAAGGAGATCAAGTGACAGCTCTGTTAGTAAGTGTACCATAACATCAACTTTCTAGATATATATATATTGCCATTTAATCAGGGGGTATACTAACACACTATTAATAAATATATTCACAGCGTGTTTTCAGTCTGAACAAAGTGTTTTTTCTCTCTCTCTCTATATATATATATAGATAGAGACTAAAAACACACATTATATATATATATATATAGCGTATTTGTTAGAATATCGCCAGGTCGAATGGCTGTGGAGCTATATATATATATGAGAGAGAGAGAGAGAACTATCCAGCCAGTCAACCTGGTGGTACGCTGACGCAGACTACATGTATATACGCACTGTTCAGTGTATATGTATGTTTATATATATATATATATATATTTTGTGTGTGTTGGGGGAGAGAGGTGCAACATATTTTAGGTATCCTGCAGTTCCATACACAGGTGTTCAACATATTTTACATTTCGACATCATTATTTAGTTTGTAACAAATTGAAGAATTATACGAATGGCCGTTGCTTCAGTAGACCCCCAGGTCAAGTATATTTTCCGCGCTTTGCTTGACTGGTCAGCACTTGTTTCCACGTTGTCATTGTGTATGTTAGATACAACTTGTGCTGAAGGTCTCGCATGGCCAATCAAGTTTCAGTTTATTCTAGAAAACTGCAGTTTTTCGATGTCTTCTGCAGATGTGCTTCGTGCACTTTACAGGTCTGCATAAGAATCCGATGTGTAGAGCAGTCAAGTTCAAAAAGTGCAGTTGTGGGAGTCAGAGCACAATAACACAGTCTATCATTACTGTTTATAAACAGTTTGTTATTATATTGTCTCGATGTAACAGGACAAGCCAATCAGCCATGTGAATATTTGAAAAATAGCGTTTCATGCTGTTTGTAGCGCAACATAACCCTTTTAAAATGTATTCTCGGGCATTTTGGACACCTTGACATATCGCTTCCAAAGTCAAAGAAAGACTAAAAACTTGGTAACGAAGTTTTCCGTTTTTTAACGAACTCATCACACGTAAGAGAGAATGTTGATTAAGATTTTTATTGGGAAATTTCATTTCCGTATCGACGCTAGGAAAGACGCTACTTGCATTAGCGGCCTCACCTTTTGTGCCTGAATATCAGCCTCTGAGTAAGACTCAGAGTTCTGTACCACAGTAACGGGCGCTAACAGCACGCGAGTATTGTTGAATAGCGTTGGAAAAGTTGCCCTGTAATAAGCCAGTAAACCTAGTTTTAGGTTTTCAACGAAGGCAAGATGTCCTTTGAAAGAAAGAACCACGGTTCCCCTATTATGTGGCTCGCACGTGGTTGTTAGAAAGGTTTTTTAATTCAATCATCGCCATCGACGGCGTCCTTTCGTCTACAGACTGACGAACAAGCATCATCGCGATTCTTGCACTTTAGCATCATTCTATAACCGACAATACAGAAGTGCAAGTGCAGTTCGCCCAGGTGTGCTTTGCTATCTGACTATCGGTTTTAATCGTTATGTGACATTTTCGTTGAAGCTAAAATGGTCATAATTAAGCTGTGACCACCCCAGGTGTAGTGTGTTATATCCACACAGTTCTTTCATCAAACAATTCATGCTGAGATGTTTTGCACTGTGGTTAAATAGTACTATTCCCTTAATTAGTTGTCAAATAACCTAATTCCCAGGAAAATGGCTGAGAATATAAATCAATGACACATATTTTCGATGTTTCTTTTCATTTTTCTGCTGCTTCACACCGGAAGGTGATGTGAAACAAATGCCGTTTTGTTTATCGTCCTTCATGCCTCACCTATTTGTACGCGGTGCATCCTACTGATAATGCAAACCTGCACCGGGCACCAGGGGTGCAACGCCTTCTACTCTGTGAATGAGGAGGCCGCTCCAGACTGCACGGAGCGCACTGATGTTGACCCCCATCAGTTGCAGCTTGTACATTGCCTCTCCCCACCACGTCTTCTCCACAAAGGAAATCATGACACACAGATCGCACACACGTACAAAAGCATGCATTCAAGCGCTGTGTGACTTCATGAGACGGACCGGCTAACGTCATGAGGAGTGGAGGTGAGGTGCGGGTCGGGTGAGATGTCTTCAATGCTGGTTTCGCTTTGTTTTGCCGAAAGGCAGGCCTGACAGTGGAGTTAAGAGTTCAACTTCCTAAGTAGGTAATCTATCGTTATACGGACTGACGGTAATAGAAGCACAAAACAACTCTAACAGAAAAAAATTGATCCCGCGCTAAAGAAAGCTTTCACGGACAACGATGAACACGATGAACATGAAAATTCGATGTGTAGTAGTAGTAGAGTAGTGAAGTGTAGTAGTCAATGATTATCGATGAGGATGAGGACGATGTTAGTGTGTAAAGTACAAACCGTATTCATTACTCAGCTCTGCAGTTCCCCATTCAACAAGACCTGAGATCATTGTCCAAACATGTCAGGACAGTCAGGAACCGCTATTACACTGCATACATTTGTATAATGCTGATCTTTCTCACACATTCACGTCCTCTGTTCATCTAACGGACGACTCGCTCCGCTGGGCGAGAGATGCGGATGGAGAGCTACATTCCGCTACCTCCCTGCCGCCATCTTGTGTTCGCTGGACGTCTCTCGTGTTCCTCAGGACGTCGTTACGCCATCTACGAAACACAGTGTCCATCCACCTGAGTACTGTGACATACTACTTGTATTAACGATCCCGCTACACAGCCTTATATACCTTAGTCACGTGACACTATACCTGTGCACACGCACATGCACATTGACATCTGTACCCGTACCCATGTCAAGCGACGGATACGTCGTTCATAACGTCGGCGCAAAAAGGTCACCAGGGTCATGTCTCTGTCTGGCACAACCATCTTCTTACTATTGTGAAAGCATTGCTTCTGAAACCGGCTCTTGTATCTTCTGCTTTTTTCTGTGTCCGCAGCTCGGCTGGCTGCCGACAACCTTCGAGAGAGAGAGAACTGTTTCAATAGCTGACTTGGTGCAAAAGGAAAAAAACCCCAATGTCGTTGATCTTAGTGTAACAAGAAAATGCTAGACCGAAAACAGGAAAACCTCGTCTGGTGACAAGATAGCCAGAAGATTTCAAAGCACGTGGTCCGGTGCCCGCTGTCTGCGACCTGCACTCACACATCATGCCATGGTCACGTCAAGGCCAAAAACGTAAGAGACACAATCCCGGGCAAACTCGTTCGCGTTCATCGTTTGTTGGCTTGTTTGTTTGTGTGTGGGGGTGGGAGAGTGGGTGGAATGAGGTACACTACCAGGACTTCCCCTGACGAGCCACTAGTATAGTGAATTCCATGGGCAGATAATTATCCCTGAACATTTCTCTGTAGAGGACGACGAGAAAAGCAACGAGCGGTAGAGCATCCCCTGATCACGTGTCCTTTACAGCGTCCGCAAGAAAATATGTTTTCTCATTTAATGCAAGCAAACGAAAGGGCCCTGTAAGAGTCCACACTGAAACTATCTGAAGTAGCAAGCACAAGAGAAAGCAAATCTATGTCTAGCACTGCCCTGAAACATCACAGCTAACTCACTGACGTCAAGTGTCTTTCTATGACTAATGTAGGAGCTAAGACGAAGCCAGCACAGCCGGTGCACGCTAATTGCCCTTGTCACACTTGGTCCCCAAGGGCAAGCATATGGCCACAACTCGCTGTCCAGACAGCCAAGTGCACGCCTGTCCAGGCAGATAGTTTTTTCGGGAGGAAGCGCCGCTAGGCGAACCTCAGGAAAGGTCAAAGTTGACGCGACGTGGCGACTTTTGGCGCCGACCTTTGGCTTCGGCGTTGAGACTGAGGCAGGAGGACCTTCTCGATGGCATTCTCGAGGCGAACTGAAGGTCGGTCAGGGAGTGCGAGTCGGAGATGCGAGGCTTGTGTCCGCGCCCATGACTGTTGGGCACCATCAGGAAAGGAGTGGAGGGCGGGGTGTGCAGCTTGGCCGCCTTTCCCTTCTTGAGTGTCTTTGTCTCGCACCTTGCTCCACCCCCACTGCCACTCCGCGCTCTCTCCTTGCCCACGCCCAGTGTCCGACCGTCGGGAGCAGAGTTCAATGAGGTCTCGGCCATGGCCTCGATGTCGCACGTGTTCTCCGTACTGGGTGCAGTCAGCAGAATGTTGGGAGTGCTGGGCCGTGACGCCAGCTCGTCTGACATCATAGACTGGGTGTCGTCAAACCGGAAAACGGGAGGTCCGCCAGGGACCCTCAGGAAAACGTTAGGTGACGGACAGGGGGAGACCTCGGGAGACACGGCCGGTGATGGAGAGGGTGAGTGCGAGCTGTAGCCGTCCTTGTAACTCTCCGCATCCGAGGCCACCGAGCGAATGTCGTAGTTGCCTGCAGGATAGAGACGATTAGTTTAGATCACGATAGAAAAACAGTGTCTATGAACTATCGGGATAGAAACAGTCAATAATGATCACCACAGTTAAGACACTACTAACTACAAGCTACACTATAGTCTACTGAAGCCTTAAAAAAGCTATTCCCTTGCAAAAATACTACCAAATAAAAAGAGGAACAGAGAGAGAGAGAGAGAAGCGGAGGAAAACAAGAAGAGTAACTGGCGGTTTCTTTCAGGTAAGTTTCGGAGGCAGTGTCTAGAATTAGAGGTACGACTAGAATTACCAGCTCAAGAAAATTGATACAAAAATGTTCAGAGTTGAAAGGGACTTGCTGGAGTAAGAACACCCCATAAAATTACTGACATTACAGGTTTCACAATGAAAACAAAAACTAAACTATGAACTTGCCTGACACATATTCTCTCTGTACTTTCTACTATTTTTAATTTAATTAAGTTAAAATGGTTTCATAAAAGGATTTCTCAACATTTTTGCATGAGTACGATGTTGGCGTATGATGAAGATGAGTTACATAAAACAGTCAGCAACATACATGTAGAAACAAACAAGCTGTCAGTTTCATACAATAATCAGTCACAGAAGAGTCTCAGCTACAAGCAGCAAGTTGTCTATGATGCACTCCAAACTATCAGTGACACACTCAAAGCTGTCAGTAACACACCTAAACCTATCAGTGACACACCTAAAACTGTCAGTAACACACTCAAAACGTCAGTAACACACCTAAAGTTACCAGTGACACACCTAAAGCTGTCAGTAACACACCTAAAGCTATCAGCGACACACCTAAAGCTGTCAGTAACACATCTAATGCTGTCAGTAACACACCTAAAGTTATCAGTGACACAGACAGACCAAGCTGTCAGGAAGTACATGACAGTAGCTGGGATGATTGCAATGCAAAGTTCTAGAAGGACGAAGGTGAGTAAAAGCACTAAGACAACACAGACTAATCTCTAACCCTGAACGTTTAAAAAGTTGAAAGAGCTGATGGTGTTATCGTTACTCGTGGAGCAATCGTTGATGTTGAGAACGCTGTCACGATTGGCGATGGCACGGATGTCGTTTTCGATGGAGGAGGAAGAGATTGAGTCTCTGTCGTCAGTGACGCTGGCTGTAGACATGACCAGCTTGACCAGCGCATAGAACTTGGAGTCTTTCCGTCGGCGAGGAGCAAACTTACCTGTGAAACAACCACGACAACATTGTCCAAGAATCAAAATTCAAGATTCTTCATTCGTTTACCCTCTCAAGGGTATTAAGACACTCAACATTTAGCCTTCGCGCATTGCATGCAATATAAAGCATATTTAGAAATTGTTTTATCTATAATATAGAATATTCATCCATATTACACATTCCTGTCTATGTTTATATCAGTCGCTCTCTCTGTCACACACACACACACACACACACACACACACACACACACACACACACACACACACACACACACACACACACACTGTGTTAATTCTTCTAGACCACACTTCTAAGTAAAAGCTTAACAAAGAGCTACTCTAGTGAGGGTCTTTTTATTTCTTGATGTTAATAAAAAATGGAATTTAGAGACATTTTGATGGTGAGTACAGTAAAGTGATAGTGTCATGTCCGGGTCTACTCCGACATAATAAAGTCCAACGCAGGAGTTACAAGAGTGGGCAGCCAGAATCAACCTTAATGTTTCGAAACATGACATGTAACTTCAATTTAAAAAAAGCCACCAGAATTAAACTGTACCAGCTTGATGCACTTTTACATGCTGGCTATTTCGCCTAAAATATATAAAGCATAAAACTACCCAATAAACACACTCTGCCTGCACTACATCGTTAGTATTTTCATTTAGAATCTCACAACAGGAAAAAAATTCATAGCCGTGCATTTCCGTGGGTTCAAAAGACAATTACAATAACATAAAATAAATAAATAAAAATATAAAGTTTTGCTTGTCACACACACACACACACACACACACACACACACACACACACACACACACACACACACATTCCATGCCAGGTAGCGGTCGATTTGAGGAGGAATCAGTCCCTGTGCGAGAGCGCATCATTACAGCCCGCTGGGTGATGTTTACCAACACCCGAAACCCTCTTCGGGTCGCCTTCCTCCCGGTTTTTTAATTAACCCCCTCACTTTTCATAACCTGATGTTTCCTCTGCACTGTGCCAGGGGACTGGACTAAACCTGTTACAAAAAAAAACCCTCATTAAAATGTGCCCACCATTTGACAGCCTGGGCTGACATTGTTGTCGTAGTCTGACGAGTCTAATTCAAACATCACTGTTCTTCACCCGCATAGTGACTTTGAAGATGGCCCTTAATGACTTTGGCATACCAGCGTCAGTCCTTCCGTATAGCTACATCGTGGCAAGTGGCATCTCAGCCTAAAGCGGTTTATGAAAGACTTTTCATTTTCCTGTTACGAAAGCATTAAGAAAAAAATGGACAAGAAGTTTTCATATTTGGTTTTAAATAAAAAAAAGTTGTAAGCAAAGTGATCTACAAAAACAGAACCTATTGTCAGTGACCATAATTTCATTCCCGTGTTTACTCGAACATAATACAGCCCCAAATTACGTTTACGTGTCGCACGAGCAAGAAACTGAGCTGATATCCAGACTTGCTGTGCACAATTGATTATTTCCAGGCGCATCCACCGTTTTCTCTACATGTGAGTGAACGGACTGGAAGTGTGTCCCCCTCACTCTTAGAGAACAAACTGCGCACTGAGGCAAACACATTGTAAAGCAAGTGCAGGAGAATTACCTCCCCCACCCCCAAGCCATATCCACTGCGGGGTAATTACCTCTTCCTGCCCACAGCCATATCCATTGAGAGGTAATGTACTTAACGCTGGCCAACCGAATGTGAAGAATCCCTCACATAAGACACCAATAGTCTACAGAAGCTTGCAAAACACGACATCAAAATACCAAGGCTTTATGCAAGTCCTTCCCCGGCCTTGGAAATGGAGTATTGAACACGGGCTGTACATCAAGGCTAGCTGGAACCCCCAGTCAGTCGAAAATTGCTGGAGTGGGCTGCACGCCGGACATAATTAACCGAAGCGATCCACTTTGTTGTGCGCGGAGAGGGTTTTAGGGAGGTTGGAGGGTGGCAGGTGAATGGCGAAGAAGAATTGGGAGCAGACACCGGGTCACGGCGACCATGAAGACAGCAGGTCATGTTCACTTCTCTAAATATAGCCTGTACATCTCCATTGACTACAAGTGTGCTGAGGGCATTTGTTATGAACATTAATGTCATCAGGACTACATTTATTGAGACCATGGAGATGACATAACTCACCCATTAAAGCCGGGCTCCTTGGAAAGATACTTATCGACTGTTCTTGCTAATTGACCAGAAGCGTTTCTGCGAAGAACTGCGTCCCTCCCAAAGCAGTACTAATAGGAACCTTGCCAATGGTAATCGTTTTATTACAGTTTTGTTAAGGTTAAATAGTACTAGAAGGTACTTGACATTTATTAACAAGTCAGGGTGCTAAAAGGTAAAGCGGAAGTGGAAGCACGTGATGGAACTAACCATGACAAGAACTTCAAAGGGAGCGAATACAAGGATGGTGTGTGTAAGGAAACCAAGAGAACGCACCAAACAGCCAAAAGTCCCTCTACTTTACACCACGCACATCCCTTTTTGTTTCTAGATCAAGGGACCAAGTGCTTGCACGCGCTGAGGTCCGTGCCCGCGGGCCCTTGTCCACGGCCTGACAGCCCGCCACGCCCCAGTCAGAATGCAATGTGCGTACACCGGCCACCAGTTCCATTACCAAAGGGAAATCAGTCGCATTGGTCTAGCGTAGCGGGATAAAGTGCGAGACGAATCGAGATCCGAATGGTGATGAAATAAATAGGGACAAATCGACCACCTCACGTGTCCTTATGGCCGCCGCTGATGTGCATAGCAATGACTGCCCGTCGCGTGCCTCCCAACGGTTTCAGGGAAAGAAAAAGAAAGGCAGGAAGGAAGAAAGAAAGACCCTGTTGTGAGATAAATGCGCTTAAGGCTGGAGATTATTTCTGGGCGCGTTAAATGCTAGATACTATTTGTGTGTCTTTAAGGCTAGATATTATTTCTAGATGTGTATGCAGTTACGATGACGCCATTTGTTGTTGTGCCAATTAAAGAATGTTAGAGGGATGCTTGATGGCGGCATTGTACAAGACTGAGGGATGGAAGAAGTTTGATTAGCTAGACTTCTGTTATTAATTCTTTTTTCTTATTCTCTTTGACAGTTTATGAATTTGTTCTTTTCAAAAAGAAATATGCAAGTACAGAACGAATGAAGCTCGTAACTGTATTTTTTCATACACTAATATTTGAAGATAGTTTAGTGTATGTAATATATCCTTCATGAATACACTAATATTTGACGACAGTTAACGTATGTAGTACCTCCTGCATAAGTACACTAATGCTTGATGACAGTTTAATTTCCTCGTGTTAATGTAGAAATTTAAAGACTAAACGAACTTTCTCTCTAATGCATTAGACCTTTCATCACAAAATCACCTATTCTCTCACCCCGTTCCCCCTTTGTCCACTTTTTTGTGCTCACCCTTCTGTCTACTTTGTTTGTGTTCATCCTTCTGTCCACTTTGTGTTCACCCTTTTATCAACTTTGTGTTCACTCTACTGTCTGTTCTGTTTCCTGTACGACTGACCATGTCTACGCCTGTTTCCAATGAAACCGAGTCTGCTAGTGTTTCGCAATTGACCATGTCTACGTGTTTTTTCCAACAAAACTGGCATATTTCCTGCAAAAACACTAATGTCTACAAATATTTCACATGAGAGCGATTCCAAATACTGTCTACAAGCTTAATGTATTGATCATAAGACAGTTATTGACCCTGTGTTTGCAAATGAGGGTTGATATTATGTCCAATGAACGTTGAAAAACCCCATTGCGAACAAGCGGCAGTTCCCTGTAATATCTTGCTCTCTACTCAAAGGAAGGAGAGACAAAAATGGTTAATTTAAACAGACGGCTTAGTAAGTATTTTGCCGGAAAAGGCCTTTGTTCCACCAATCAATAAAAGATTATTAAAACAATCGAAACAACTGTGGGAAAATACAGTTTGGGGTCAAAACCGGTTCAAATGTGACAATGACACTGTTACTATTCCCCCCCACACACACACAGACACACAGAAAGAGAAAGCAACGAAGAAAACGCCAGTGTTGCTGAGGACACTTAACTGTTCTAGTGTAAAACTGTCTTCATCGTCAGCCTTTCATATTCATGTCGTCTTTCCTGCTCTCTCTTACTCATTCAAACACATAGATGTGCACGCACACCCCCCCCCAACACGTACAGGCGAAAGGCGTGTCTATATGTCTGTATGTATATAAGCATGTCAGCCTACACAGAATATATGTTATTAATGGCCACCCGAGGTCTTCAACAAAATGTCGATTTCGTCAAGACAGGGGCTGACGGAGGCACAAGAGTAAGATGAGAGTGGCGAGATGCCAGCACTCACCGCCCGACTTACCCAGTAAGTTGTCGATTTTCCACGACTCCAGGCCTTCTTTCAAACACAGCGACCGCACATCTTGAAGTAAACCCTGCGAGAGATTCATTACATTGAGACACAAACCTCGACTGGTTATCACATATATAACCGGCGATTAGTCAGCCGCACTTATTAGGATCGATGTTGCCTGTTGGAGATTGTCTCCAGTGTCTCCAGGCAGCGATATCTTTTATTTGTATTCGAAAGGGTATACGTTAGCCTTTGGCATACTTTGTGGACGATATTTCTTCATTTTGTAATGTGTCTGCAATATTAACAGTGATACCAGTACAGGTCTGGACCACATAGTCCAAGGCGTGGATGAAGGCGTGTGGTGCTGGACGAGGAAAGGCTCATCTGGAATCTGGCACTCTGGTACTTAGTACTCTGATACTTGGGCATTATGGGAATATTACTATGACACTCTGGTACTTAGTATAATGACACTTGGACATTATGACACATATCCTTTGATTATATTCGCTATTTCCTGACAGTTTTATCTCTATCTTGCTTTGCGTAAGTGGCACTTACATTTTCTCCGCACTTTATTAAGGTTTATTGCCACAGATGAGTGTTGAGTCTTATGCCATTACCACAATGGCCGTGCTGTGAGTTAAAATCATTTGAAAATTGTAACCGTCGGCTACCGCGCCTTCTGCTGACATCAATTTCTTCAGAAATATTTCGTAAATAAATAATAAACGTAATTAAACTATTCAATCAATCAGTCCACGGAGAAGCCCATAGAGGAGAAAATTACAGAGAGAGAGAGAGAGAGAGAAGGGGGAGAATGTGTGCAGTGAGACAAAAGTGGAGATTGCGTGACACTGATGATGTCACTGTTCGTCGTTGTTCTTGCCAGGAGAGATCCCTCCACTCACCTTGAGCTCGTCGACTTCATTCTTAAGAGTCTCCACAGTCTTATCCAGTTTCTTCTTGCGGCTGTACAACAGTCGCAGTTTGACGTGTTCGTGATCAATAACAGCCACCACCAGACCTGACCACACAAAACACAAGGACCTAGTATCCGCCATCACCGGCACCTGGGCAGTGTTAGGTCTTGTGACGCCGCCTACTGCTGAGCTTTTCAGACAGCACTTTGTGCTTAGTTTATATTCACCGACTATCCATTGGCCAAGTGTCAAATATTTGCATGTTTTCAAATGAATGTTTTAGAGAGATTTAAAAAAAAATTAAACACTGGAAACGTTTACACTTTTCTACAAAAACAGGCACATAGGTTTCAGGAACCAGGTTACCCTATTCCCACATGTTTAAATTATGAACATGACCCAAACAGAACTAGTGCTGTAATATTAGCAACTGAAGTTTATTAAAATCATCAACGCATGCTCAGACACACAGACTCACACATACGTCACGCCAGCATACATTCGCGCATACTTCTCTCTTTTCACACACCCACACAATCCTTTTTTTTGTGCATTATGCCCTGGTGTTGTTTCAAAGCCAAGGGTAAGAAACTGGTTCGTCTCCCCCGTCTCAGTAAGTCGGGTATAGAGGCCGCATGGTTGGGGAAATGAGGGTTTTATCACGGAGGCAAGGGGACTGATGTTGTGAAATGTCGCTTGGCACTTCGACCTTTTGTCGATTCTGATTTAGAAACCGGAAGCCCCACAATGCCTTTCGGCTCGTGTTTCTGCCGGATACGCCAGTAAGAAAGCTGTGAGACGCACGCAACGTACTTGAGCAGTGGAAAGGGCCGACTCATGTCCTCCCTCCATCCCTCCCTCACCCCACTCTCGCAATGGTCCCCCGGGAAGCGCGTGGAAGCCTGGCTGTACGTGCAGAGCGCGCTGCCATGTCATTTATCATTTTGATTCGCGCGTGACATGCGCGCCGTGTGCAGCGCTCCCACAATGCACCAGAATTTCTCTCTCTATACTGGTTACAACATGGCAAAGCTCTGCGGACAGCTTGCTCCGCCATCGACTGGAGCGACTGACCAAGCAGTAGAATCAACAACAAGCCTGTTACTGTATGTTGCAAACAAGCCACAGAAGTACCTTGGGGGATTTAGCCTCTGTGTGTGTGTGTGTTAAATATACCTGAGCGTTTAATACTTTATTAACAATTTTCAGCTATAATGAGTCACAATGAATGACAAAATACAGATATTGCTTTCCTGATCCAGGATGTATGAGCGTTCATGTATTTCCATACATAAAACTTTCAGTATGTTTTACATGTTTACCGTGTGGATTGGCCCTCTTACATATGGGCAAAAGAAGAAAAAAACCACTGATGCAGCTTGGCCCTGGCTAAAAGTTTGTCAACAGTTTGCATGCAAGTACAGCAACAAATCTATGGCTTCCCAATCTTACATCCACGCAAAACAATCGCAGCTTATGCATATACAGAATGGACCATTGGACTTGGAGACTGATGTAAACGGTGTGCACTTAGAGGTAGACACATTGTTACAGTAGAAGTTCGCGTACCTTGCTGTAGTCAGAATCTGAGGAGGTCTGGATGCACTTAGAGGAAGATGCGTAGTATCGCTGGCAGTTCGCGTCCACCATGAATCAAAGCCTTTTAGAGCCTGTACGTTTAAACTTCTCTAAGGTTTGGTGTGTGTGTGTGTGTGTGTGTTTAGCATGCACTTTGGCTTGTATTCAGCTGTCTAGCGGCGGTTTTCTGAGAGTTCCGCTCCTAGCCGCCAAGAAAGGCTTTGTGATGCATTGTGACGAGTTAACACGCCATTCATCCGCAGATAATGTCACGGCAGGACAGATGCATCTGAGGAACCTCGCCAGCCGTGTAATGAAAATGTCTTTGGCGAAAATGACACATGGTACATTTTCAGGAACTGTTTGGGATTTCTCGTGACAAGTGACGAAACGAAAGATAAACTTTTATAAACTGTGAGAGGAAAACAACACATTATTAAGATATATTCCTTTTGTAAATGTGAGCGAAGAGAGAAGCTTTAACCGAACGCTGAAGGCAAAATATCCCAGCACAACTGTGATGATGCTATAAGGGTCCTTCCAGACATGCTTATTTCAAGAGAAGGAAGCTTGCTACTTTATCGCTGGCTCTGATCACGAGAAAGGTGAAAATGAATTGTTTTATTATGTTGTCCCTACCAGCCACACCCTACTGGATGCTTTACAATCTAAACCTCCTAAAACACGATCAGCATGGAGATGTAGACCATCTTGTTCGGCTAACGTTTCAAATCTGAGCAGCCCCTTGTAATGTCCCGCTGATGTTTTACTGCCGACCAGCACCTTGTAATTTCCAGCTGTTTCAACATTGACTAGCAAAACACCAATTTGACAAACCTCGCTTTTTTGGCGCTGCCGATTGGGCCCATGTGGACTGCTTCAAAGGGAACACAACCTAACTGCTAGAGAACTTGATGAGAGCTGCTTTCATATAAACTGAACACACTTTCATTCTTTCAAGAACATCTTAAAGTAGCAAACTCTTTGGCGAGCAAGGAGGAAATGCAGGCAGCTGGTGACACGAGGGCTGAGTAAATGAAGGGAAGATAAGGAAAGGATAATACAATTTTACAAACGGTCAAATGAAGCCACGTGGACACATGCTGGATTTTTTTCTTATAGAAAAAAAGCTGACAGAATATTATGTTAATGCGCACACACCAGCCCCATGAAAGAACCTTGGCCTTTCTCTGCATCAAAAAAGTGCTCTACGAGAAGTACGTTGTTGTATGAAGGATTGTTCTGCAAAAGCCCCGTGGCTCTTGGGAAGGGGTGGTGGATGGTGCAATCACGAGATACCTACATTAAAGTTCTGCCTGGCCGTCGATCGACGAGAATTGGCTTGTGTCCACCAACATAATATTTTATAGTTACAACATATTCATTTAAATTTTTTTTAGTCCTTTTTCTTTACTAGAGCCCAAACTTATTGTGCTTCCAAGCTGACGTAAGCATATGGTTTGCTGACCAGGTCGGTCTCGTCTGCTGTTTTTCCAGACATCCAGGGAAAAAGCCCAGACCTTTAAGCGCCAACTTCTTGGAGGTTCTGTGTGGTGATCATTGCCGCGCAGGGAATTAGCTGGGCGCTGGCCACTTTTCTCATCGCCTTCACGCCAGGCGTAGGAGGCTGCACTGACATACTTGCTAAAGGGTCGACCAACCTTTTTATTATCATCATTGGCGAGCAAGGAAGGAGAAAGTTAAAGAGAACCAGCTACATCGTGAATTTCCAATGCATCTCTCGTTGTTTCAGAAAGTGGGTGGGACATTTTTGTATAGCTTACTTCATCCTAAATATTATTAAAAAAATATCGAATTATTCATGCTTATCTTTATTTGCGAAGGTTAGATATTTGCCGGTCTGGAAGACTACAGTGGGACTAGCCTTGTGTTTTTGCGCATTTCACCTTGTAAAGTGACATAGAGTTTAAAAAAGGAAGCAAACGTATGCTTATAAATACATTTCATACGTAATAAAATAATGAGCAAAATCAAATGAAAATAAATTTACTAGTTACATCGTGCAATAATGTCCCATTGACTAGAGTCATGGTCACATGTGAGTGGAGATGAATTTATTAGCTACATCATGCAATAATGTAAAAACAATTCATATTACTGGAGAGAAACTTACTATTTACAACCCGTATCACTCGCCATGGCAACAAAAATGCCAGAATAAATATAGATTCGTCGACGACGAAAACCGGAACTCCCTTGATGAACACGAGATCCACGACAAATGATGCAAGAATGATCACAGCATCAAAAACCTGCAACAACCCATAGGGACATTTACAGTGTGTAGCAGCACATAAACTGCAAGTGACACATGATGATACGGCGTGTAACAGGAAAGAGGGAGACATTTATGGTAACAGCAATGCCAGCGTTTATTCCAGACGTTTATTCACTAGTAAACTATGACCTAAAGTATCAGACGATCGCAAGGTGTCAAGGGAGTCACCAGACACAGATAATTATAAGACACTTCTTGTTATAAGTTTGTGTCATTATATACAATACATCCCCAGTATATTTACACCTTGTTAGCCGGGTCACGTCCCTACTCAGGTTTGACACCAGCACATGTAGGAAGGAGCAGCTCGAATCTTCCTGATACCTGTCTCTCAAAGATTGCAGATCTGCACTTTGTTCGGCATTGTGTTAAGCTGTTTACTAGCCTGTGGCTTTTTTTTATTTATTCCTCTGCTAATATCAACTTTGTCATCGCTGTTAATCCTCTCTAACGCCATCACAATTTTTTTTATTTTTTACAAATTGTCCATGTGGTAGACTTTACATCAGGGCCAAACAGGCATGCGTTTCAACATTATATTTTGTGATTACCTGGATACTCTCCCGACAATTTGGTCTACGTGTTTGATTATTGACTTATTCTGCTCCAGTCCAATCCAATGACTATAGTTCTGTCTCATCGACATCTTGGTCTATGAATGTCATCCGACAGAAGAACCACCTGACATTTCTATTAACTTTACAGAGCCACAGGATTTGTGCCTGTCTTATGTTTTTGTGTTTGTAATGCGCGGAGAGCCGGGCTTTGGCTGGAACACCGTGTTATACAAGCTCATACCATTAGGTCATCAGCGACGAGAGGATGTCCCCTCGATAGACATGATAGATTTATAGAGAATGAAAGGATTAGAATGTAAAGGACAATAGAATTAGACAGTAGCTTGTGTCGGCGAGTATGCACATTCGATCTTTGCCTGTATTTTTCAAGTCGACTCTTTGGCAGTTAGCGGTATACTCTACACAATCAATTGTGTTCGTCAAATACTACACCTGTTAGATTCATTAGCGTTACTTACTACAAGTGACTGGCGTCAACCCCTTTTCTATTTAGCGCTTGATCCATGCAATTATTTATGTATCAAAATCTTGAATATTAATTAATTATACTCTACACCATAATTATTACTGTCAAATACAGTATTATTTACCGTTATGTTCCGTAATTATAATTTTTAACCCCATATTAACGCCTAACACGCTTTGCATTTAAACAGTAACCATAATTACTATTACTCTATGAATCTTAACATGTCCAGTACTGTCAGTGTTACCTTCTGGACGTCTAGAATGAAACAGGTGGGGTCTGGAACGTAGAGCCTTCAGGAGAAAGGGAATATTTAAGCTGTACAATACGTGAATAAATACAGAAATAATATAACAGATAAGAATTAAATGAGGTATTTAAATAAAATATAACTATTAATCACAGTAAACACAAACCTCTATTTTTCTCTTGACAAAGTGCGATCCGGAGCACATCATCTTCAATGCAACCTGTTGAACAAAGAAGAAACAATTGTAAAAATTAGGTTAATAGAAACATTGTATTTATTAGTGTAGCAAGTTGAGTTTGATCTCGTAACCCCCATCTTTCCGCTTTTTTACTGTAACTCAACGTACCAGCAGGATGGAGTAGATGTAATAAAAAGCAATCATTCTTAAACAGGATATCCAGGGAAACATACAGCTTGCAGTTTGTCACGTGCCACGTGGCGTTATAATTACCTATGTTCCACAAAATTCCAGATGAACTGAAATACATAAACGCAATTTTTGTAGAATCTTTGAGTTCGTAACACGGAATTCGGGAAAGACCGCAGGAGAAACCAGAAAAGTTTGAGAATGAACAAATTACAATAGGAATATATATACAAATATAAAAACAACATACACGAACATATGTAAATGAGTAAAATAGCATACTAGCTGCATATATTTTCTTGGTCACTTTTTGCTTCACACAAATATTTAGACACTAATTTATATCATGGGAGACGACTAAATCTGTGATTGGTTACATCAAGACATGATTGTTTAGGACGCGTATGAAAAAGACATCAATACACGTCCACCATTCACGTGCTGCTTTTCCAACAGAAATGTTGAAAGTTTTCCCCGACCGCTTCTTCACCCAGCCGGTAACATATTAAAAAACAAATCTTAGTGCGACAGCTATTCGATGTGAATATCACACTGGGTGGCTTTCAATTTACTGGAAGCGAGGCTGGACCAGTTTCCTGGACGATGACCGGCCTGTAACTACGAGTTATTTCAGGCATAGCGACCTTTCCGTGTAAAAGGCAAATTGGACGACAGCGGCAAAGCGTGCGTCTGGCGGCGCATCGAGCGGCAAACGGGCGGCGAACCCCCATACTGCATAGTCACAGCCCTCGACACGTCAAACTAGCGGCTGCGGAGACTAGCTCGCTGTGCGCCATGGGATCGATGCGACTGTAAGCTTCATGCGCCTGATGTGAACAGGATTCAATGCTGTCGATGACGTCAACAGGCTCTACAATGATGCCAGGGGTTCAGGGTGGATGTGGGCGGGGGCAGGGAATAAAGATTGAGGAGGAAGTCTGACGTGGTTGCGGCGTTATAACGGTCGCATTTTGACCTCTTTGATAACTGAGCAGAGTGACAGACCGACATGTTTACTAGTTCTACTATCAAAGTAAAAAAAAGTCACATTGTCTAAAGGCAGCAGGAGCTGTCAGCGTGAGTGATCAAGCATGTCTGGGGTCATGGTACGTTAGACCCAATCATCTCCATCAAACGCCGATACCTACACTGACAAATCCCATACTCATTCTGTTTCTAAGTTGCTGGGTGGGCAAAAGTGGGGAGTGGAGATGTTTCCGCCTTCACACGCGAGCAGGTACTGAACACCCGATATTCTGATCCACAGTGTACTGCACTAGCTACTGGGCTACCAAGTCTTTTAGTTATTAGGACTGCAGTATAACAGAACACATCCAGCAGGATTAAAAATAAATTAACAAATAGGTTATGTGCTGCAGTATTGAGAAAGTTTGTAAAGTTAGACGGGAGTGCCAAAAAAAGCCTGGTTCATGCCAAGTCTGACAATTTGAGGTAGCTACGGGCATTCCCAGGAACTGAACACCACCAGATGATGAGAGAGAAAGAGAAGCAGCATGTGGACAATAACTTCTAGTAGATTCAGGTCATACCCAGCGTGACCTCAGAGCTTCTTGCCGCCATTGCGATGTCGCAGCACAGGTTATGTCTTTATCCCAGCAGCGAAACGGTCGATTTAATGGAGACTATCAACATATTTTGATCTCATGTTCACCCAATCTTGATATATTTCATTGCATTTCATTGGAGGACAATGTGTCCATAGCAAAGTGTATTGACTGTAGATATAGTTTAAGGGGAAACTGCTTGCCAGATGGGTTTAATTCTGTACGAGACACTAGATGGTGCTTTGGAACTGGATCTATCCTACACACCTCAGGTGATGTTTGCTTCGCTCGGTCATAACGTTTTTCATAATGTTATTTTTAATAAAAGTTTGCACTTTACTGGTCACTAATATGCTAAAGATCTACTAGGAATCCAGCCCATTAAACACATTGTGACAGGCAGCTTCAGGCCTGAAGGATCACACGCACTGGCAGAGTACACCCATTTTATAACCACTGAACCAATCTACTTAGAGCGAAAAATCCAGGACCACCAGGTACTCTGCCTACCTCAGGGGTAAGCGCCTGTTCGCGAGTAAGGGAAATGACTTAAGGCCCATAACTACTTAGAAATGTCTAGAACAGTGGCGTGCTGTCCGTGGACACGGGGTACTAGACTAGTCCCTTAAGAGTCACAAGTAATCATTTTTTTATTTGACGATATTTTAACATAAAGCGTTTTAGAATTATTGAAAAGCGCCGGTGAAAAATGCGTCCTGCCTCTCTTCAAACCGTAGCGCCACCAAGCGCCTGCTGCACTCGGGGAACTAACCTTCGAAGTCGCTACCGCGTTCCGCCTGCTGTTGAATAGAGTAGATCACGTGGTCTGGGGACTCGGACCAAAGCTCCGCTTCCCCTCATGCCTTCAGCACTTGTGTTAGCGCCAGCTTGTCCCGTGTGTCAAGTTACGTGCGAAGTTTCTACTGAAGATCGACAGGAATCCGTGGTTGCACAGTCACAATCTCCAGCCTAAGTTTGTTAGTGCATTTTGGTGTCCAGTGAGCGTACTTAACTCAGGACTGACTGAAAACAAAACTCTTTTTTTGTAAATGGAGAGGGACTCGGTTGACAAAATCTATTCCCTCTAAATACGTCATCAGGAGCCCGCGATGGCTCAGTGCAACATTGCTTTCAATCAGTCTTTGCCAGCTATGAAACTTGCTATGGGGCTAAGCTCAACGAAGCTTAAACATTATGAAGGGCTGCATACAGTTAATGGTGACAGGCAAAATAACTCAATACCTAAAACTAATGACAGGTTAAGGTGAAATAAATAATAGTTTAACACAACCTAAGTAGGTTAGTTTACACACAACGATAGCAGTGCCTGCATGGTGTAGTGGTTACACGCAGCGCCTTCTCTCTGAAATGTACTGCGTTCGAATCATGGGTGGGTTTTTTTGTTTTTGTTTGGGATTTTTTTGTTCTCAAATATGATGAATTCTCTGTCAAGCCTTTCATGAAGACCCACTGATTACTAAGCGAAACGGTATAATCTATCTGTGTAAAGTCATATCGATAGACACTTACCTAATTTCTACTATCGTACATTGATATCGAAATATAGATATTTTAGACTCACAGGTGATAGAAATTGCTTTAGCTTAGTAATAACAGTTATTGTGTTTGAAAGAGGATATTTTTATTTTTTACATAGCGTGTAATCTAAAATACTTAACAGGTTACATCGTCTCGCTTGTGTTCGACTATTTCCCCTTTCTAACGTCATTTAACGCTTATATATGGTACCTGCAAAATTATCTGATATTTTCACATAAATCATGATCTTATAATCAACATTATTATAAAAACTGATTTGCTCGTCGCTTATTTGTATTACGATTTACGAGATACATATTGAGGCGTCAAGAGAAATGCAGGAAATTGAGTAACTTACCACCCACCCCTCAGCCCCTAGCTGGTCCCCAGTGGGAAATCCCACCGTACGCCAGGAAATAACTGTTCCTGTCACCAGAACAACAACATATGGTCACAGGACTTTTGGCTACTGTGCTGCAAAACAATGGAACTCTCTTCCTTTCCATATCCGCCACCTTCCTACAATTGAATCTTTCAAATCTGCACTGAAAACGCACCTCTTCCTTGAGCACTACTCCTAAAACGGTGCACAATGCTCGTCCTTCTTACCGCCCCCTTCCCTCTTGCTACTTTACCCATCTTTCTCGGCAGAATCACTATATTTCTCTGTTCCTGTTACTTGATGCCTTTTGTTTCCTGTTTCGTCGTCAGTACTGTCGTTTTCTTTCGTCCCCTTTGTTCTGTATCTACTTAGTCCATGTCTCTTTCCCGTTTTAAGCGCTAAGAGCATGCTCTCTATGAGTGTGAATATGCGCTGTACAAATCTTCACTATTATTATTATTACGCC
The DNA here is from genome assembly GCA_004794655.1 of Marisa cornuarietis. Classification (NCBI taxonomy): domain Eukaryota; kingdom Metazoa; phylum Mollusca; class Gastropoda; order Architaenioglossa; family Ampullariidae; genus Marisa; species Marisa cornuarietis. The sequence goes on along the minus strand of SMMW01000012.1, from coordinate 434,253 downwards.
ACTGGTCTAGAACATCTGTGGCCCCCAAAGAGTAGACAAGTATACATGTCTGTCCCAGGCGACTCCCATTCCCAAAATTTCAGGTGTAGGACAAAAAGGGGGGGGGAAGTCCGGCCTTCCCTGACTAGCCTTATCGTCATCGGCATCAGAAGTGTCATGAACATGCCACGTGCTCGGCGTTCTCGTGAAGGGACTAAGGGAGCATGCGCAAACAATCGCTATTGCTATAGCTGTCTGGCATTTGCTGTGCGATTAGAAGCAGCACCAAAGTAAATTCTGTGCGGGGAGGGGAGAGAGTGAGCAGATCATTTCATCAAGTTCCCAACATAAGCACAATTAATTTGTGCCAGCTTAGCAGACTTCAGCGATCTCTACATCCCTGTTTTCCCTTATATATATATATATATGTGTGTGTGCGTGCGTGCAAATGGATCTTTTTTGTATTCATGTATTTGTGTAGATAAGGAGAGTGAGGTGTAAGTGTGAAAGGATTAGAAGACATGTAACGAATATGTCACTGGTTATAATGTTGTCTCCATGTTAGAATGCAGGGACTAATTAAGCATACAAGTGATGAAAATATTCATATGAACGGAATGAATATAATCAAAGTGTTTATATTACTTTATTAGTATGTGCGGAGTAAACATCATCCCTGGGGCGCGCGCCCACTCGAGGTTTATCGAGGACGTGTTGAGTGCGTGACTGCGCTGAACAAAGACAAACTCTCGACCTTTACCAGGACTGTATTTTGAGCAATCAAAAACTATCACCAGTGTTCTGCCTCAGCCATGAGGAGATTTTAGCAAATTCGATGCCCGTCGTCGTTGATAAACGATTTCGACGATAAAAACGGAGCTGCTCCAGATACTGAGGTCATGAAACTGAGGGGCAATGACGTAGCACAGCTATTCTGGCTGTTGTCTCCCGCTGCATCAATACTAGAGCGCGGAGTGACTTTTGTCAGCACGACAGCTACACCACTAAGTACCTGGTAGGCTTAGCGCATCTCTTGAACCACCCGCATGTTTAATCACGGGTACCTCAGTGAACGGGTATTCATGTACAGCATCTGCTTTCGTTGTACGTTAGAGCTCAGCTTGTCACGAGCTGCTCGACCTTTGGAGTTACCTGTCCGTCAGAGAGCCCAGTCGGGCAATACAATGACTAATCAAATACGTTTTCAAGTCGCTACCGCTGAGAGGTCGATAGATGAAGGAATGCGAGCTAAAACGTAGTCTAGTAAGTACACAAGTACACTAGCAGGTAACCTTACAGCGTCCAGAAAGAGTCACTTACATACCAAGCGTCACTAAAACACTCATGTGAAGCATCTATATATATATCACAAAAATACAATCGTAAAAGATCCGTAAAGCATTTATATATATATATATACGTGCATCACAAAAGCACAGTAAAACATCTATACATACGTAAATCACTAAAATATTTACAAATATACAGATATGAGCGCAGCAGAAAAAAAGCCCCAAAACAAACAGACAAACAAAAAACAAACAAAATACCGCATCCATACACGTGCACTCACATGCACACATAGATTAGTCCACAAAATGAATTACAGTCACCGCAAAAGACTGATTTGCACGATACACGTTCGTTACAGAGAAAAGAGGGAGAGATGGCAAGAGGATGAAATGGAGGGTGTAGGAGGGGAGACGGTGTGGGGAAGAGGGTGTGTGGGGGCGCCATTCTTGACAAGAAAAGAATCAAAAGAAAGGCTACCTGTGCACCTGACAGAATATTTAGGCCGCGTGCCAAAGTGTGACGAGCGATTGCAGATAGACGAGCAAGCAAATGGGAAAAGAAGACGATAAGGTGACGAGCAAAGAAAGCGGAAAGACAGGACGACTAAATGAATAGACAGAAAAGGAGGCCGGGGGGTGGTTGCGCGCTCGCGGGGACGCTGATGAGAGATGAGGATGAGGAAATGTTGATGTTGGCATTGTATGGGACAACCTCTACACTCCAGCAGCTGATCACGTGGTCCGTGGCTTTTAGAAAATGAGAAGAGTTAGTGACCCTGGGAAAAGCTGGCGAGTTCACGGCACGCGTTGTGAAGGGCATCGGAGGACGGTGCGCACGCGCGCGCGCGCGTGTGGGTGTTAGAGAGAGGGAGTGGAATAAAAAAGCATGAAAAGGAGTTTGCATGTGGATGAGCATGGAAAGGGGAAAGAAAAATTTGATGAAATAAAAATGGTGAAGAAGTTTCTGTTCACGTAAACTCCGATCGTTACTCCTGAAAAAAAATTAAATAAAGGCAAGTAGATGTAAAAGCTTCTTCCACAATCAGGAACATCTCCACGTCCTCAGAAGAGAACTCTCATCTCCCAAGGTACACGTGCAGGCTATATAAAATGTAGCTTTATTTCGACTGCGTTACGTCAATAACAAAGAAACTTTGAGCAAGTTTCGTGATATTCAATCGTGCCAGGGAAGGCGGGTATTTCAGGCCTCTGAGTGCGCTTCATTCTGTCTCTCTGTGTGTGTGTGTGTGTGTGTGTGTGTGTGTGTGTGTGTGTGTGTGTGTGTGTGTGTGTGTGTGTGAATATCGGTATTTAATTACAGCTAAAACACAGAGTTCGAAGTAACGATAGTGATAGTACTTTTAAATATTTTATTCTTGTATTAAATTTACAGAGACTTAGAAGTTGCAGTAGAGATGTCCAAGGATTTCATCTCTCGGGATTTATGTGATGCAGTTGACGCGTAGAAGGATATATGTGCTGCAGTGCCAAAAATAATTTCATGTTTCTACAAGGGGATCATATCTTGGAAAACATAAGAAAAATAGGCTTATTCTTTTCATTTCCAATAAATACATGAACAGACATCTCAATGGGCTGCTTGCTCCCATTCTGGAGCCTCCGCCGTCACATAGACATGTTAAACTGATGTCATACTCGTCTCGCTGTTTACACTGAGTACAGATTTTTAATACTTACGTAAATGTTTATAAATGGAGAACTAGAATTAAATGTCTTCAAATGCTCTTTTATAGCTTGCGTTGTTGTTTTATGTAAAGTGGTGTGCTAATGTAACTATCAGCAGACAGAACGATTTCCTGAGAAAACGCTTAGTAAAGATGTTTTATATTGTATTTTTATCTGACAAACCTCTTTTTATCTTTTCAAACGTTAATTTTAAGTCACTTGCTCTTGCATTAACTGTAAAGTATGAAGTCAGATGTTTGATATTAGTTTGGATGTCGCCTAAAAATACCGGACCGACACAAAACGGTTCAATTTCATAGATGTTTTACATTATTCTTAAATTTTCAGCTCTAGAAGTAAAGAGGGAAAGGTATCAGGCCTTCGAAAGTTTCTGTTGCATCTCCATACAATGTTCTTATCAACAAGAACATCATTTTAAAAATAGAGAGAGAGAGGGACAAAAGGAAAGACGTAGAGTACATACAAAAGGGTACAGAACAAACAGAGGAGAGAGAGAAAGATAGGAAGATGTATTCAAGAAAATAACCTTGACATTAACACTTTTATATTAATGAGTGTGATAGGATCAGTAAATCAATTATCGCCCTGAAAAGTATGCCAAATTACAGACTACCATTAACTAAAATAGGCATATAATAAAGCAGGAAGGACAGGCAAGAAAATCTACGAAGGCAGCAGTTCTTTACAGATAGTTACAAGAAGTGTATAACCTCGGAGTAATGATGCAGCTAGAATAGAAGCTCCTGCAATTTATTCTCCAAGTAATTTCCGTACGAGTCCTCGTGTATGGTCTGCCAGTGGTGCACAAACAGGAGATAGCAAGTCATGATAGATTTTAATGTAGACAGGGAGAGATGAGGCAGAAATAACAAATATAAGACAGAAACTAAGTGAGCAAAAAGATAAAATTTTAATCTTTGTTTGCTGTCACGCTGCCATACTGCCGTGATGTCCTCTCAGTCCTGGTGCCAATTTTTGACATGTCAAATTTGTAACAAAAAATTATTTGTCCCACGCCATGAATTTCATTCTTGTATCTAAAGCCAATGTTTGTGTAATAAATAATGAATATTAAAAGTACAATGACGTTTATTTGTACATGTATATTGAGACTGAGGTTCGTTTCACAGACATTCGAAGTATTTGAAAGCCAGGTAACTAGGTAACCAAAGCACATCTTGTTGTTTCTCCAAAAATCACAGCATTAGGAGTTGGAGGACTAGAATTAAAATATATTTCATGCACATTTTTAAAAGCTAAAGACGCATAAAAGTGTTCATCTGCTAGCATTAAGCAGAAATGAAAAGAGGGAAAAGGTGAGAGAGAAAGAGTGTGTGTGAGAGAGAGGGGGGATAAGGAAAGAGAGAGGGGAGGCTACCTACCTCCACTAGCAGGACGGACACAACAGCGAGGCTGGCGTAGTGCAGCTTGTGGGCGATGAGTGTCTCGGGCGAGTGGTGTCGCTGCTGGTCTGGGTACCCACCGTGATCTCTGTCTGGCAGGTTTTGGCCTGCGGTGGTGGAGTACTCGGAGTAGACAACCCCCATGCCCACATAGCTGGCACTCCCAGACACGTTGGTCAAGTTGCCCGAGTGTAATCCCAGCCCAGAATGCACTGTGTCTAACACGGAGGTTAGCGAGGAGGCCGCGGCACCGCTGACAATGCTGGCCAACCTGATGTCTTCGGGTCCCTTGCCCAGTCCGTCATCACTAGAGCTAGTTCTCAGACGGTTGTCTGTTCCCACAGCATCACGGACAGAACGCGTTCGAGTATCATTGCCAAGACGATCGTTGGTCACATGACCGGAAGCGGACGGAATGGATGCGTCACGATGAGGCTGGCTCATGATGGCGAAGCCTGTTAGGTTCCAGTGAACCGTGGACTGAAGCACCATATTAAGGATGGTATCCACGGTCATGCTGCTGGAAAGCTCTTTCGGATACTTCCCACGCAGGTCTTCCACGAAGTTGGTCACTGCTTCTGATGCAGACAAAGTTTCTACAAGGAAAACACAGAAGGCGTACTGTTAGTATTTAGTGTAAAATGTCCAATCATTTAGTGGTTGGATGATGATGATGATGATGATGATGATGATGATGATGATGATGATGATGATGATGATGATGATGATGATGATGATGATGATGATAACGACGAGAAGGGGAAGGAGAAATCCCATTCCCCCAACTTCAGGCTTTCTCACCTGTCCACGTCAAGCGCTTTAAACCAGAACATTGTGAGACTGACTTTGTGCAGCTTTAGAATATTGTGAGACTAGTTTTGTGCACCTTCCGAACTTTTCTCCTTGTCTCTTTTTCAGCAATCTCAAAGTCTGACGACCACAAACAGTATTCACAATGTACGGAATGATCTCTCACTGCTTATATCTTTATGTCTATGTTCGCTTTGGGCATAGTCTGTTTACTACTGATGCAAACAATAATACTTTTTAATATTTGTTTCCATGAACATATAACAAGCAGACAAACAAACAAATAAGCACAGCGGCGTTTTTTATCCCTTCTCTTGTTTTAGAAGGCAGAAGAATATCCAACACGAGCAAGCAATCGTATCAAACATCAGAGACCAAACATGAGAGAAGTGACTTTTTTTCCCTAAAGAAACGATACGAAGGCATGAAACTCAAGCTGTTCAATTTCCATTAATCTGCACCATTACGTTGAATATTACTAAACGATGGGTAAATACTTCTAAACGGTGGCTAAGCACTGCCAAACGGTAGGTTAATACTACTTTTAGTTCTGTGAACTGAAAATTGTTTTCCAGCAGTTCATTTGCACAATGGCAAGATTCTATTTACACATAAATTCAGGACTTAAACACTCGTCTGCTTTAATGCTCGTGCCCTGACTTCCCGAATCTGACTTTCTAAAGAACACCAAGAGCTGACAAATTTCCTATTTTCTCCTGCTTGTTCGTCGCACATCGACATCAAGACGCAGAGTGTGGCAAATATAGCCAGCTCCCGTTGCCAAGGAGAGGAAAACTAAATGATGAGACAAGAAAACCTTGATATTGATTTTCTCCAATCTCTCATCACTTGTTCCACGAAATCTCTTGTCCACTGCTACAAGTTGATGTGAACTCGCGTCCAAACATAGAAGCATTCAAGTGTAAAGAGGTTAATGAGGCATGGAAGGAGATCATGTACTGGCTTCACGTTTTCTAAAAGCACATTGTTCTGGCTACCTAGAGACTATGACTATCCAGAGACTAACACATGATGTTCTGGCTATCTAGAGACTATGGCTATCCAGAGACTAACACATTATGTTCTGGTTAAATAGAGACTAACCCATGTTCTGATCATCTCGATAGCAACAAGTTGTTATGACCAACTGGTGAAAAGCACGTTTTTATTGTCACCTGGCGACGTAGCCTTAGAACGCATGGACCGCGTTATTATATGTAAGCTGGACAAACCTGGGGCAAAGCTTCTGCGTGAAAGAGATCATCACAGCAACATCCAGTATAGTGGGACGAGGCCACTTTTGACATGCCTTGACATGAAAGGTGGAACCATCTTTGAATGGCCTGACGGCTAACATGAAATAAACTTTGATGTGTTCTGATGACCAGTATGGAACTTTGACTTGCTTAATATCCAGAGTGGTAAAGTTTTACTTTGTGTGTAGCCATCTATCGGACCTCTGTCATCATCTAACCGTGTTCTGCTTTATTATCAGTAAGTGTACCTAAAACAAAGTAAGATGGTATCTCACAGGGACGTCCCCGCCTTTTACTCAAGGCGCTGAACACCTGGGGAGAAAGTAACGTGCTGTACATAACATCCACAACACTAATCACTCTCTGTCAAGTCTCTTGCCGTGTACATTAAAATTAACGGTATGCTGATATTGTTTTTAACTACCTCCATCAACACACGACACTTTAATAGAGGCTTTGAAGGGCTGTACTTTCTGAGCAGACGTTAATCATTAAAGGGAGGTAACCAACGAAGACACAAAGCATCCTTAGAGATACTCTATGGACCAGTAAGACATGGTGCGCACGTCATCGCCAGCGCTGCCAAGAAAATGTATTTTTAGTGTTTTAGCTCTCGGCACGCGCGTGCAGGAAGGACATCTAACATTTCCTGAGTACAGGCAATTCCACAAATCTTGTAGGTGTGCAGGCGATAAGCATAACTAAATAGTTGAGGGGATTATTAAAAGCTGATTTACTAGCGGCCTTCTGTAACATTCTAAAAAAAATTGCTACGCTCGTTTAAAAATTCCATTTCCTAAATACTTTTTCGGATAGATATGTTTCTCGTTCGCAAGTTTTTTTTTCCTTCCTCTCGTAAAAACCACCAAGCAGGCATGAAGATAGAAGATTAATTCCTTTCAAAACGACATACTTTATGACGACTAAGTACTCGTTACATGTCACACCAAGGGCTATTTGTCATAATTTCAGTCATTATTCGTCACTTGAATCCTTTAAACGCCTACTGGTGCCTGGGAAAAAGCCGTCGATATTTTGCTGATTTCTTTTACTACAAATCATTTACCACCGTGCTATAACTTGACTTACTACTGTGCTATAAGTCGAATTTTATTAACAATTTATAAATTGTTTTCCACAGTGCTATAAATTGTTTTCCGCTGTCCTATGAATTATTACCACTGTGCTAGAAATCGCTTTTACCACCTTAATATAAAATCGCTCCTCATCTCAGATACTTTCGTTTTGGATTATGAGACTAGAAAGTAGAAACTCTATATTTATAGCCACATTCGTTCTGTGTTTACTTAACATAGAAACCGTTTTATTGTTTCTGTGTTTATTGATCTTCTAAGTATTGCTTACTGTCTTTAAAACGTAATTTGAGTGTGGGAGGGATGTTCAGGTATTTTTTTTTTACTTAAGTTGGTATTTCACATTTTATCAGTTTTGTGGCGGTATTAGTGACCCATTGACGTCACCATCACATATAGTGCCTGATATAACAATGTTAAAAGATAAGCGTGATTATGGGCGTTATGAGTCACACGCTTATTGTTATTCACTACAACAATCTGCGAGTGCTATTCTTTGAAGGTAAGATGGCGAATATCCCCTTTATGGCAATCAGTGAGGCAAAATTTTCAGGTTGACTGGTATGCAGAGGCTGTAACAATCAGGATGACTGCTATATAGCAATCGTAACAATCAATTTTCATTCCTTCTCCGGTCGCCCTAGGGTCCGAAGCTTCTCAAGGACTACCTCCTCTCTTCCTTCCAACCCTGCCCGCATTATGAGAAAGCCACGCAGACACCAAACTGTCTCAAACTAAAGAGAAATCCATACTTTTCAGTTAGGCAATTTTTACAAGCTTCTTTCCTTATTTCATTCATCCTATAACACCGGTAAAAAAGGCGTCTATTCTCTGGCACGATTTCTCTCCCTTCAATATATTGCAGGGTGTATGCTGCACTGGCCGGTGCGGTGACGACTGACTCAGTATAACTGATTATTACTGCTTATTACTGTCATAAAGTAGGCGGTCGCTGGAGACAGTGTCGCTCAGTTAAGCTCTGCCAGACTCGGGCTAAAACAAAGGGTCGTGCATTCTCCCATCCCTCCCTGTCTGTTCCCTCTCTTTTCTCCATTTTCATGTCTCGTGTGGAACTGGCTGGGCTAAAACTTGTTCCTATGACATTGCTATAAATAATATAGAAATAAATAACCTCACGAAAGCACCCGTTCCGGAAGTGGCGTACATTATTCTCACCCCAATGTGCGGAGGACGGCTCTGGTCTAACAAACGCTCAGTGTCCAGTTCTCGTATGGGACCCTCCCTCTCCGTGACCGACATCAGGGACGGTAGGCGGGGGCGTGATCATGAGGGGGAGGGGGTCTCCAGACAGAGGGTCTTGTGTGATCGTCAAAAGATCGCTGAACTAACGCGGATGTTATGTTATCTGGATTGGGTCGACGGAAGAGGAGAAAGAGGAGCGATAGCATCAGAACAAAGTCCAGAAGTCACGTAGTGGGAGATCCATGTGACTGACAGGATGCTTGCATGCGTACTCGAACTCGCGTTTATATCTGTGCGTGCGTGCGTGCGTGCGTGCGTGCGTGAGTGAGTGAGTGAGTGAGTGTAGACGCAAATTTACGACTAGGACTGGGACCCACATACCACGGACAGGCGTGGTGTCAATTATCTGGTAAGTGGATGAAAACTTGCAGAATATTCTCTGGTACCCCGTAAACACACTATGAGCATCGAAATATGCGTGAAGCGACATACTTTTTGACCAGAAGAGTCCCACTCAGAGAAAAAGCCGCCCTCACTTACACCGGTGAGACAAGTGTCGGATCATGGCAGCGTGACCAATGAAAGGTGCTTTGAGTCAACTCATGTGACCCCTGACCGCTCCACGCACGGCGCGCTCACTGACGTCTCTGTTTGATACCGCGGCGGAATATGATGCACGGATGTCGGCGCGATACGGTCGGTGGTAGCTGTGCGAGGGCATCAGATGTAGTTTGTAAACACATTTCAGTAAATCACCGGAACAAGGGGCCCTCTTTATAAGGTGAGACAGATGAGTCCTCCGATAGATCCCTGAATCGCCCTGGCTATAGATAAGTGTGCTATTCACATCCAGCTGGCAAGAAGGCTTCTTCTGTCTGTCTGCCGCTCTGTCTCAAACACGGCTTATAATGAACAGGGGAGATAAACAAGAAAGTTGTTGTAACAACATGGGCGGCAAGAATTGTGATGTGTTGCGGGTGTGCGTGTGTTCATGCATGTTTGCTCGCGCGCGCGCGCGTGTGTGTGTATGTGTGTGTGTGTGTGTGTGTGTGTGTGTGTGTGTGTGTGTGTGTGTGTGTGTGTGTGTGAGAAGAAGAGAGTCGTGAACACGCACCATCCTTTTACAGATCGATTAACGCTCCTGGAATATAAAAATATGTTGCAAATCTGTCACTTGTGATCTTACACAAATTGAAAGCTTTATCACTAAACAGTATTTAAGTAATGTCAAAAAATCATAAAAACAGAGGGGTGGAGGGGAAAAGAGAGATAGAGAATAGACAGAAAAATGAAAGGAAGGAAGGAAGAAGAGGGAATAGAAAGGTGAGATGGGAGAGTACTTACTCTTGACGCTATAAAGATCCAGAATAAGTTCGGCGATGACCAATGCGCAGTCGATTATGGTCAAGATGATGACGCATATAACAATGTACTTGCTGTGCAGAATCTTCTCTCCCTTCTTACGGAATCTGTGACATGGGACAAAAATCGTGCAGTTAACAAGAAGTGACTATGTCTGACCCAACACACACTCAAGCACATTCTGTGACTTTCATCATAAAATTATCGCCCATCCTTTCCTGAAAGTTGCCTGTGTGTTGGTGTCACCAATAGTCTGTACGGTTGTTTTTAAAGGACTAGTGGGTAAACGACTGGAAAAAAACTGAGAAGAATATTCTATTTTCTAATTTCAATACCCGCTTTCGTTTTTGAGATACAAACATCACCATGCACAGAAGGAGGTCAAACTCGTGACATCACTCGTACAAAGGTAGGCCAAATTAACTTATGGTCTCAGTTCTTCCGTTTGCTTTAGTCTTGGCAACATAGACGTACATATGTACAATCCTGATGTTTGTATTGTTGACCTCTTTCTGTGCAGGACCTCTTATGTTTGTATCTCGAAAATGAGTATTCACCCAAATCTGGATAACAGTATCATGCACTTTATTTAGTTGAAAGAAAAAAAATTACCCCACCAGACCCTAAAGTTACTTTGCTTGCATTAACAAGTACATACTTTATCGAGATGGCAATAAACAAACCACGAACACAAACATTCAGGTCAATGTCTTGCACAGCTGTGATCAGCAACACAGTTTCTAACAGAATGTGCACAAATAATTTACACGCTTTTACTGTCTGCTAAGTCCTTTTCAGGTGACCACATAGGCAACTTCCCATAGTGTCACTGAAGCAGTGAAAGGCTTTATTGTTTAAGAACTTGAGAAGATCCCTGCTGATCTTGCTATTCTTGCATAAGATAGAAATGGCGTCTCTCCGTCTGTCATGTGTTCTTTCGAATAATGATAAGCTTTCACTGGTTTTACTGACTCAAACAGAAAGGCATCATGTTAGGAGAGATGTTGAAATGTTTAAGGGCAAACCCGAGTGCAAAATTATTTTCAAACAAGTGGGTTTAGTTTATTAAAAGATAATCATTTCAAAATGTTTATATCTGGTTAACATTAACCTTACACAAGCAATGGGAAGAGGGCCGTATAGGATTTATACATGAACAGTTAAGAAGAATTTAAGTGTAGTCTAACACTAACGTACAGAACCAATGGAAAAATGTTTTAATGAGAATGTGCTTTAAAATGGTGTGTGATGGAAAGTTTCACGAAGGCACACATTGAGCTAAAGACTTTCTTAAATTTCTCAAAGATAATTTTGCAGACAGAAAGCGAGAAGATCTGTAAAGACATAATTAGAACACTCCATATGAAGCTCAACAGTGCGCACGCATGCACGCATTCAAACATGCACGCAGGACTACACAGTACTACCGTCCAAGGATATAACACTTAGGACAGCACGTTACTCCCATTTAAGGATGAAACAGCAGCGAGATAGAGTAAATATGTAGCAGTGAGGTCCATGGTGATTTGTAGCGTGGATTGGGAATAACTGTCCCCAGACACGCGTTTATCAACTGTAAATGTCCAGTGTGCAAGTAGCGTGGCTATGGCAATTTTCGTCCCGAGATTGTGGAGACTGCTGGACCACACAGCAGTCTGGTACCATGAGAAAAGGCTAACTCTTCAACCTTTGACCTCACGCCATTGACAAATGAAGACAATGGGAGGATGGCGTGATCTTCACACAGAGCCAACGCCGCTAGTTTCTCGCACAGTGCTCACTGGCTTGTGCTAGCTGCTAGGCATCTGACCTATACAGTTATATATAGGGAACTTATATTGCCGTATTGGGTTGCATCTGCATCAGGTAAGTGCATGAGCAGAGGGCAAGCGTTGTACGTTAACATTGTTTAGGGTGGTAGATGAAAGAAAGATAACCTTTTGTTTAGGTGCACCCAAGAAGCACTCAGTAAAGATATAGTGACACTGCGTGTCAAACTTGAAAACAGACAGCAAGCCAGCATCCTCCCAACTTCCTACCAACCTACTTTGAAAGACGAAAACAATAACAAAGAATGAGTGTTGATGTACATTGTAAATTCTACTTTAAATACACTTACAGGGAAGAGAACTAGGATGTCAATGTTCACACGCGTAGTTTGGAGAGAACTAAGAACGTCAATGCGCACACCACCAGTGACTGAAAAGTGTGTAAACTTACTTTAGTGTTTAAGTCGTTCACAGTCTGCTTTCTCACATATTGGTGTAAGCGTACGTGAACCAGCACATCATACACAATGTTGGTGAAAGTACATGTGAACCAGATTATTGTACACAATGTTGATGTAAGCGCGTGTGATCTAGCTTAGTATACACAATCGCAGCACATCAAGTTGTACACACAATTTAAAATATGCGTAACACAGCAGCTTAAAGAACAACATTAAAACGATTTTTTTTAAATTTGCGAGAAGGGATTGTTTTTTGTCAGAGAGTTCTAAGGGTGGACTTCATTTGTTTCTTTTGCTCTAGAAACGTGCGGCGATGATTCAGGAAAGACATCAGCGTCTAGAATGCAAGCATTCACACACACACACACACACACACAAACACACACACACACACACACACACACACACAAACACACACAGACTTACAAACACACCACAAGCCTTCGCACATAGCACAAACTCTCCAAAAAGACACACTTCAGGTACGTTTAGTGGAAAAGCTCTGCGATGACCCCCCCCACCCCTACCCCGCTCGCACTCACCCCACTCACTCTCTGCTTCATCTTCTAACCTTTGGAGTAGCGAGCACGGTGACCGATAAAGCGTACTTTGGAGAGAGAGTCCCGCGCCAAAATAAAAAAAAATAAATATCAGTGCTTCTGGTACTTCTTATTGATAAACATACTGAGTTTCCTGAAGATGGGGCAGCGCCTCGAGCACGCACATGAAGGACACGAGCACTGCACACACAGCATCATGATCTAACGTTAAGCCGTTACCACGGCAACAGCGCCGCGTGCAACACATTTTGCAATGGTTCGTGGGAACTGAAAAGCTCCCCGAGTGCAATTAAAAGTCGCGATAAATTAATTCTTACACAGCCTTCGAGGATGTAGGTCTCCAAGAAGAAAATGAGTAGGCGATTTTTTATCAATATTTTTTTACATTTATAACAATTTGAGTTTTGTTACCAATACTATAAAGTATAACATATCAGTTCCCATAATTTAAAGGTCTACAAGAATCCAAAAGTTGTTTTTCTAATGACCAGGGTGAATTACAACAAATTACTAATATCATTATAAGATACTATTTCTCTAATCTGAATGAGTTCGTTATCAAGACCCACGCCCACAAACATCACCATAAACAGACGGGAGTAAACACCATAAAACCATAAGTGGCCCTGGATATTAAATTGAATAAATGCTACAATTTCTTCCATTGGATGCAACTTTGACAACATAGTTTCCTGATGTTAGAGATTCTAATCTCTTTTGCGGATGTTTGTAGGTGTGGATTTTCAGAATGTTTGATTGCTAGAAAAAAGTGGCCCTAAACTGAATACGATGCTTAAGTCTACCATAGCATTTGCATGAAAAAGTTCTACGGAAGACACGGACAGCAAGAGCATGTCTGCAGGTGCATTGAGCTGCTTATTTTGCCGTGCGCCAACAAACCATGCAGCGCAGTGCCTTGTCTTGGCAGAAGCGAAATGCAGCACATGCTACTTATCACCTTTGATGTTTTCTTCGTACCGCTTTTCTCGAGATACTCAGATGAGAGGACTGTGAGGTCATCCATAAACATTTGATACCGCTTAACGGTCTGTTGACAGCAGTTCCCATACAGTGGAAAAACACTCAGAAAAATGAAACAGGTCTGACGCCCACTGATCCTCTCTGTACCTTGATGATTTATGAAGACCATGCTCCTTGTATAAGTGTTTTTATTGCCATGGGACTTGTAGAGTTATCAATAACAGTTTCTTGGGCACAAGGCAACAGCGTGGGTCTTAATATTTCAATGACACCGCATTGACAATGACACTGTGACACACTGACTCTGACACATGGACAATGACACACTGACAAGCTGCTTCAAAGCAGAGGCGCACTAGTGCTCACTTAGTTTCCTGCCTGCAACTTCTGTGGAAAACAAAGTGTTTTCTAAGTACAAAGCTTTCCAGCTAATCGCCACTACAAGGGACAGAAGGTGAAAGGAGTGGAAGGCAAAGTGTTGTCGAGACGTCAGACTTAATGGCGTGCATTCGGTGATTTTGGAACATGGTGTAGCTCACCCATCTCCCCAAATGCGCAGATTCTCGACAATTCTATGACAGTTCTGAGGATAAACCTGTCCAGAGTAAAGGCCATCGGGATTTTATTGACGGCTGCAAGATATGGCTGTGGTCACACAGTACAATGAAAGCTGAAAGAGTCAAATCAGGAGACGTGTGTTTTCACTTGGCAGGCGGCTAAACTGAAACACTAAAACTCAGGAAGGGCTTGGGGTGCAAGGCTTAGATTTAAATGTGCATTAAAGTTGCCTGTAGATTGTACACGTGCACAAGTCCTCTCCTGCAAGCTGGAGTTTGACTTACTTTTAATCAACATTAAAACAACTTGTGAAACAACGTTTCATTTTTACCCGGAAGGCTCTCTCAATCTCTCTTAGGCGCGCTGTAAAACAGATTAAAAGAGGTCTCCACAAGGGCAGATTAATAGATTTAAAGTAGTAGTGTTGACATATTTTAATTTTATTTCATATGTGCTCATTCATCAGAAGTACATATCTGTTTTATTTGTATTTCATATACAAGTCTCATTCCATTAACTTCACTGGAAAAAATCTGGAACTGTTTTTCATCAAACATCCCTACAAATGTCAGGTAAGTCTCATTTTTCTGCTCTCGCAGAAAAATAAAGAAAATAAAAAGTTTTGTGTTTACTGCAAAATCCTAGCTAAATTTTCAATTATCTGAGTGAGAAAAAGAAAACAAAGCAAGCGGGTTGTTCAACGTGTCAGATGAACTGCAAGATAAAAGAGAGTTACAGCTCGAACCCAGATTTCAGTCCAACTTTCTCTCTTAAACCCATGCAGCGTGCTTGGTACATAAGCTGAGAGTTCCTTCTCGACATCTTAGTTCTACTATACACACAGAAAGCTCTCTATAATGGACTTTCAGTGAATGTCCTTGTCCCATCGACAAGCATGAGCTCCCCTGTCCTGGGGACAGCGGCTGCCATATTTACTCGCCATTATCACTCGCCCCAACTGAGCCAATCAGATATTTGCAGGTTGTTTTCCCCTACGGAAGATGGCCAAATTAATAACCAAGCTTCGAGATTCGCATCCAGCTTGACCCCTGAGGATGTACCCTCAGGTATCCCGAGTGTTACGTAATCGATTTCCATGGAGGCGGTATTGTCCTCCATGCCGAGAAGCCCCGCAAAGGTGCCACCGCCTCAGGTGGAACCATGTGACGTAGGTGCCACAATTAACTCTCCTCCCCGCCAGTTGAAATTGAGGACGCTCGTGCTTAGCAGCTCTGTTAAGACGGAGACGACAGAGACAAGGACTGCCATCTCACGAACGGAAACAGCTTACGACGCGCATGCGCTAAATTTCCGGTTTCCCATTATGTAGTGCATTTTACAGTTTTGTTTTTGTTGCTTTACCAGGGGAAACAATCCGAGCAGCTCTGCGCACAATTATTAACACGTAAAACCGTTTCCGTGTGAATTATAGTAGGTGTGAGGTGAATTCCATTATTTGTATGCATTTCATTCTAGTCATAAACTCATGTGAAAAGCTTAGCTTTTAAAATATTTTGTATAATATCGATGTGCCTCACCAGCTAAAGAGCGACAAAGCAAAACGACATATAAACTTCATTGATTTTATTCGATCAAATGTGTTTCCGTTCAAGAAATTTCCACTAAATAGCCTACCTCTGAGCTGTCAAAATGTAGAAAGAAAGGAGGGGGTGTTAAATTTTAAGTATGTTCCAGAGGCGACCTGAGTGTTTATGGCGCCATGGGGCGCAACACGCCGCTGGTCACCGTCAGTTAAAATACTTGCTGAAGTTATGAAAGATACCTTACATGGGACAGTAGAGGACTAGGGAAAGAATCAAATTCAAAGCTGATGGCTTATTAAAAATATCAAGAATATTCAAAAATTGAAGAGCATACATCTGTTTAATAGACATTTCACTAACAAACCAGTCAAAATAAAATTACATGAAAGTATCATTAAGGCGCCCATTTCTTTATATACGCCACTGGTGTCCTTAAATGTCAGGATAAATTCAATTGATGAATAAATGAAATTTGGAGATATTACTAGCAAACTTCTGAACTTAGAAGTGGAGTTAGTAAAATCGCTGCAGACTGTCGTAAACACGCACGAACCTGAAGGTTACTTTGCTAACAAACCATCCCATCTTTATAGCATATATATATATATATATATTGCGAAACAACACGTATGTAGAACTAATTTGAGACTTTTCTGATCTGCTGATTAAAATAAACAGATATATGAAAGCATAATTAAAAAGTGAATTTCATCGATATCAAGGAATTTCATCCTCCCGTACATCCCAACGCAAAAAACACAAGTTGTTTGTGTCCCAGAAGAGACCTGTCAGCGCTACTCCAGTGCGCACCCAGTGGCCTGTTTCTGTGGTGTCTGGGTAGAGTGCAAGTGATGAGCTCCACGTGTCCTCCAGCCACAGCGTCTCTTCAAACAAGAGCATCCTGATTCCTGACCGTGACCACGTCTCGGCCAGTGCCGCCATATAAACACCAAGTTAAGAGCAGCTGGCAACATGCCCACCACTGCCTCGGTGACCGGGATGGGCAGGCAGGGTACTAGACTGCCGGCGTCCATGCTACAAACCCTACTTTTCTTCTTGGTTGATATGTGTGTGTGTGTGTGTGTGTTTTGTTTGTTTTTGGTTTTTCTTTATATTAGCTGTCATAAACCGACCACTCAATGTGTGTATGTGAGTGAGAGATACTGTATATAAAGATAGCAATATGTATGGATATATTTTTACTATCCCAATACCCCTTAGAGGGTGACAGAATAAAGAATCATGAATCTTGGGACACTCAGGGCCGTTGAAAGCTAGCACGGGCCCCGGGGTAGATGACCTTTCCCGGCACCTTTGCATTAATTATTAGTTGTAATCGTTAATTATTTTTCCTGCGCATAACAGTTTGCTAACAAGTTATAATTCGACTGGCAATATCTACATTTCGTTTAGTCACGTAATATAGACAGCAAACGTTAGGAAAAGTGCACTCAACTAGGATCTTTAACACTGCATGGGATGAACATATTAGAAATGTGTACACGTGAGTGCTCAGTAAATGAGGGACAATGAAGTAAAAAGATCAAATTATTCACATTTGTTCTATAGGAAAATGCACCAAGCAGACGGGAAAACCGCGACAGATAAAATAAAAATGAATATTAAAGACAATACAAAGTTTATGTCTTTCATTCTAATGCACGTGTGATGCCACGGTCGTCACAGATTTATGTACAATTATTGGAGGTAGCAGTAACTCTAGCAGTGGTGAACCCTACACTTTATAGAGTTCTTTGAAGTCTGGCTTTATTTATTTTTTCCTCGTTATGCCTTTTGTTTAAATGAGAAAAACGAAAAATAAAATACTAAGGCCCCTTCCACAGCCGCGGGCCCGGGTACACCATCCGTTCCTCTCGACAGGCCTGGATACATTGAAATGAACACACCAGAAAATATGATGTGCATCGAAGCTCGTCTTACAATATTGGGCTTGACTGTATTAAGAAAGCACATTCTCAGTGGTCAGATGTATTCTGGTATATTTAATCGATAGCGATAATTTTGTGATATCAGCTTATGAGCCGTTTACACTTACAAACCGTCTGACATTGCTCAAGATAGCGCTTGCAGCCCTGCTTTGTTCTTCGTTCTTTCGCCAGAATTTCTCGTGGTTTTCCAGCTTATGCCAGTGACGATCTTCCTTATCAGGCCTCGTAAAAGGTATGGATCCCTGAAGATGCTGTATCTTTCTGGAGAATTATGCAAGCATGTGACCTTCACGCTGATTATGGGTTTGACTTCTTCGGCCTTTGATGCGGCTCAGAGCTAAGTATTTCTGCTTACTACGAAATAAACTGTCGTCGAAACATTGTTGGCAAACTGCATTCAACTTCAAGTTCGAATGCCCAACCTTGTTTCTCGTGAATTTTCTGATTACAGCATATGTTGTGACTAATTTGGATGTAAAAATTCGCAGCGGAGTACGGCCGCATCTTGTTTCAGCGAACCGTGATGCTTCGTTGGCATCAAGATTTCCTTTCACTTTCAAAGATCATCATTCCCTAAATTTGCACAGAATGTGCCATTTGTACCACCAGACTTGGCAAAGAGAATCAACAGTCTGACGCAAAACTGAATTCCCTTAAAAATTCGCTGCGCCCGTTGTAAACCATGATATATCCATGTTTTGTTAATCAAAATGATGATGAGGTGGTGTTAAAGTAAAAGATGTTCCTCGTCAACTTTTTTTTAAGTTACCTTTTGAAGGCGATACAGTTACAAATAAAGACATGCACATTTTAATCGTTTTTGTCAGCTGTCAAACTGGTGACAGAAAAGGATTTTAACCATTACTTTTTAAAGGCATAAAAATGGATAAATAAAATTAGACATGATTTTCTCGTGTGAAGAAGGAAGGCCTGTTTTACCTCCCATATTCCCCTCCCTTATCATTAATCGTTTGACCAATTTTAAAGCAAAGAAACGTAAATTTCAACGGCAGTGGCGAAGGAACCAGAGAGGCAAGGGTAGGGAGCGGTTGCCCTCTCAAAACAGATACTGAGGGGACAAGAATGTGAACGTCTTTCACTGTTAACATAGAGTTTCCTCCCTCCTCCCCAACCCCCAAGCGAGCATCTTTCTACGCCACTGAACGGGTGTCATCTACTTTTAAAGAAATAACCATTTTTCTGAAAGATTTACTCGAAGTTGATGTGTCACAACTAACAGTAAAAGTTTCGTGTTAGTAAGTCTTGAATACAACATTAACAACAAGGACAGTGAACAACAGTAGCGAACGACGCATATTATTGCGTCCTGCTTTATTGTCTGTCTTAATTGCTTGATGTTTGATGTGCAAGATTGTATTGCACTCTTGAGATGTTTTTAGCTCTCTTGATGTTTATTGTATGTCTTTATTTAATTTGATCGACTCTGCTGTAACTGTTGCAGGCGCACTCTCGTGTATGACACTCTCAATCTATTATTTTTATTATTAACTACTTGTACCAGGCTGAACGTTTGCGCTTGCCTCAATTTGGAAAAAATTGGGAGCTAGACTGCTCCTTGATATTATGATACTCTGAACAAAATAGTCAAGAAAGACTAAAAGCTTCCAGGAGAGATGTAATACAGCCATGATATCAAGGATCGTACATAAAGCGAAAGTACCGAACACGATGATTCTGTGCGCATATCTTTCGCACAAAAAAGTACTAAAAGGTTTATAAATATTCAAACAGAAAAATTGACAAACAGTATTTTCAAAGCAATTAAACCAGCAACAACAAAAGGAAACGGTAACGAGTACAGATATACAGGTCATCCCTTGTGAACAAAAAAAAAACAACAAAAAACAAAAACTAAAATAGAGAGCACAAATTAAATTTATAGAAAAGTAACAGGACGACGGAAAACAGAATACAGTAAAAGGTGAGCCACCTTGTCCGAGTGTATAGGAGGCCTACCTAGTTTTAAGTGTCCCACTTTGTACAAAAGAGTTAAGTTTTAGCTAAAAGTAATATTTTACAAGCTGGAAGACTGGCACAAGTTTATGGAGTCAATAAATTTAAATGCAACCCGAAATGAAAGCTGAAAAAAGATAATTAACCAGTGCCCCAGGACCACCCTGCTAAAAATACACTGACATTAAACATATACAGGTGCTTCAGCCCACACAATTAACCATAGCATAATGTGCTGTCAACAGTATTAACGATGGCGGTAAGCCATTCCAGTTCTGGATTGATGTAAACAAACAGGAAACAAAGAGTGCATAATAAACACAAAATATTCTTTAAAGTTCTTAAAAATTAAAAATCTCATAACTATATTAATGTCTAGCTGTAAACGAAATAAGGATACCACTAAAAAATCATTAAACTACGGGGCCTCTTTCATCGTCTATTTCATCACAAACAATCGTATTTCTAGTTTTAAGATAGGATAAATAAATCTAAAAATAGATGAGAAGTGCATCTATATCAGAAACAATATAGATAAATAAAATAACAAAACAAAATCCTCGCTAGATAATGAAATGAATGTAACACAGGGTTCTGGCAACCAGCATTGAACGCCACCACCGCGGACTTGGCAGGTCTCCTGGAGCCAACAGCAAGGAGAAACACACGGAAGAGGGCAGCACATACAGTAACTGACTCCTGTGGTATAATGGAGCAACGACCCTTCCCCCGCACCTACCCTAACCCCTTTCATTCCTTTTCCACACAGACACACAGCCCCATCCACCACCAACCAACAAGGCGATATCGTCTTACGGTGGAAGCATCTTTCTTACAAGAACAACCAATGCTCAGGGTCCTTCCATCAAGACCGAGAACTTAAGCCACAGAAGCAAAAGACTCGGGAGAAAAGCCCCATCGCGTGAGCTACAGAACCACGATGCGAGGTCCAGTCAGCACCAGCAAACCGTCGGGACTGCCAGCTGTTGTCGGGACTGTCAGCTGTTCTCGCGACTGCCAGCTGTTGTCGGAAGACACAAAGGACCACCCGGTAGAAACAGAATTTTGGCTGCCTGCAAGAGGTAGATGTTCGAAGCCAAGGCCAGCTGGAGGTACCGCCAATTTCAGAGCAGAGGATAATGCCTGGTATTCGCCCGTATTTTAACGTCCCGGAGCCAGGAAAGATCAGACCCAGCAGTATAGTATTCGCTCAGCGCCTGTAAGTGGCTTTGCACATCTTGGCTAGTACCAATTGGTTTTGCGGCAGCTGCTAAAGAAACCACGGCACGTCCCTGGACCGGGACGGCAATCGCATGTCCGTGTCGCCAAGTCGACGCCCCCCCCCCACCCCTGATTTGGAAGGCAGTTTGACTGCGAAGGAGACGACGTGCGGACAGAGCATCACCAGTTCCTCGTGTGGCATGGCTGTTTCCTAGCTGTTCATCTCTGAGAACCGACCCACAGCAGGAAGTATAAAGCTAGAGTGACATGGTACCGCTTTCTTCAGCTTCAAAGGGTTTTGCGCCTCGCGTTCATTACAGGTGCAAAAATCACCTAAACATTTTGTATCCTGTTATCACATTGCTAAACATTTTGTACCCTGTTATCACATTGCTAAACATTTTGTACTGTTATCACATTGCTAAACATTTTGTACTCTGTAATGACATTGTTAAACATTTTGTACCCTGTTAACACATTGCTAAACATTTTGTACTGTTATCACATTGCTAAACATTTTGTACTCTGTAATGACATTGTTAAACATTTTGTACCCTGTTAACACATTGCTAAACATTTTGTACTGTTATCACATTGCTAAACATTTTGTACTCTGTAATGACATTGTTAAACATTTTGTACCCTGTTAACACATTGCTAAACATTTTGTACTGTTATCACATTGCTAAACATTTTGTACTCTGTAATGACATTGTTAAACATTTTGTACCATGCTATCACATTGATGCCAAAGAGCAATGACGTGAGGTTTCAATGACTGTTCATCCATTTAATTCAAACCCATTTAATCTCAGTGCGTGTGTGCTGATGTGAAATTGTGTTTGTGTATCCGCACACACTTCAACCTAAACAGCTTGCACTCACATCACCATAAAAGAGTTGACGTATATACAATATGTGTTAACAAATGAATTCATATGTGCAGACATACCAGAAGTGACCGACATATATATATATATATATTAGCATAGATAGATTCTTAAGTGCTGACGAACCTTATGCATTCAACTTAACTACAGGTCGGGTTAAATTATTTCCTTTTAGTATTTACCTTTTCATCGCTCACTCTATGTATTGCTAGTCACAGTACCGGCTCCCTAACAAAACTAGTGAAATACTCATATTATTGACACAGTAACACCGTACGGCCAAATTTACTCTCAAGAATACTTTAATTCTTATTAATGCTAACTAGACCTTCTGCAAACTATAAAATATTTCTGAAAGGATTATTTTCCTTAACCTATATGGAAACACGTTTATGCTAAATTACGGTGATATACAAAAGCAGTGTAGTGCCATGTCAAAATTTTTACAAAATACTAATTTATGAATTAATAGACAGCCACTTCCTTTACAGAAATAACCTGCATCGAAGTTTGCGTTAAGCGTTTCTGAAAAAAAACCTCAGGCCACAGTACAGCTGATGCAACAATAACAAAGGTATCAAAACACCTCCCATTGCTGGCATCAGTAATGGCTTTCATTTTGGACATTACCATTTGTCATTTTATTTTATTCATTCACTCCATGAGGGATATGAAGAAATTTTAACTATGCGCCATCAACAGTTCACTCATCGAAAGCTTAAAAACGCGTACACAGATAAAAGATAACTAAAAGTAAATACAAAACTGTTTTATATGAAAAAGGAAAGCATAAAAATGATATTAATAATGGCTAATAACTTTTGTTCCATGAGTTAACTAATGAGATTATTTAGCAAAGCAATCACAATTAATATTGATAAATAAATAGCCACTGTTAACCTCACGTTTTCTAAATTCCTCTACGTGTATGTAACAGATTGTAAAAGCCGGAACTGCTCCTGCCTTTTTCCCCGCAATAACCAGAATAGTCCAGCTTGTGGAAAAAATATCCCGTAAGCATCAGCCGTTGTAGGATTAAAAAAAAGGTAAGAATGGTCGCATTCCTCAGAAATAGCTGGCTCATGTGGCCTAAACTAATGTCAGCTCTACCTGTGAGGTGTGAGAAGCTTCAGCTTCACCAACAAGAATTCCTCCTTATCTTGTGCTCCCAGATTTCGACAGGCGATGCCGTCCGTCCCAGTTTCCCACCAGCATCACGTGACCAATATAGCAAACTTCTCCCCCTCCCTCGCCCCCTCGCCCCCTCGCCTTGCTAGATTCTCCCCATGGCCTGGCGGCAGGTGTGACTGTTCCTCCGAGACTTACCGTTGGGTTGTAATGATGCGGAAATACAAACGAAGACGATAGTCACCTGAGAAGCTGGCCGACTGCTTGATGTTTACCTGAAAGGAAGTGTCAGTAGGTGCGGTACCATTTTCGATTGATGCAGACGTCGTTCTTGTTACACAAAAATATTATGTTCTTCCAATCGCACATAACATAAATGATTGACATCTGGGATTACTAATTTTCTTCGTCTTTCTAAAATTTATTTGTATGATTGTTTATCTGTATTTAAAAAATAAGTCCTAAGTTTATCTCTAAATTTACTTCCTCTTGTGAGATTACAATAACATATACTAAGTATCGTCAGTCGTCAAATATTCACAGATTTCAACGTTTTTCCACATTCAGACGCAGAATAAAGATAGATGTAGACATGGTTATGATTTACAGTATTAGTTAAAAAGTTGGAATATTGTTGAGTGCAAAACATTTCAAGTTTGTCTAGCAAAGGAAGAATGACATCAGCAAAACCCTGCGAGTTGCCGATTCACTGGAGAAAGGTTTTTCGAGACATCCATATTCTTTCGCTCCTGGGGATAATCACCTTGTACTTGCTCGTTACTGAATCTTCGGACCCAACGAACTACAGAACCACTGGACCCGCTAAAGATCATCGGAGCACGCAACTCACTGAGGATCTGGCCTGCAGATGAAAGACACTGACACAGAGCGTACTGATCAAGCTCCACATCGCCCCGCCGTCCTCTGGCACTGGGTGCACGTGACGAGGGAACTCGAGAGCAGACGACACACGCCCTAGGCGACCTGAAGGCCGGCAACAACTTTGCATCATTCTGCATCTCCGTTTTAGCCATACATTAGAGGAAAGAGGTGAGGTGGATACAGTGGGTGTAGAAAAAGCCTTTCCATCCCATTGTCTGTCACCTCATCGATCTGGACTGTGACACAAACTGACAAAACAGCAGCGTGGCAAGTGTGGAGTAGTGACAAAGTACCTTCTGGTGTTGGTAATGTAACGCCTAACACGGGTTTAAGAGTGCTGATATATGCCACTGCAATAAAACATGAGCATAAAAGTGGTAATAAATGCTACCTTTGACAAACCGTGTGAGTAATGATACTCCGACAAACTGAGTGCGAGTAATGATAATGGTAACGGCCGTCTGAAGTGGGGGGGGGGGCAGTGGTGAGGCACGTCTTAGTCGTGGAGATGCGCGTACAGAAGTGACAGCGCACAAACAGTAGGCTGATTGTGTGAAGACTCAACATCGGCATCAGTAAGGCTCTAGTCTACATTATTAATAGTTTTACAATATCTTTGTTTTGTATTTCCTTTCGAGATATATGAAAGTACTTTTAAAGGCGAAAGAGCATTTGTTTATGTGTACCAGACATACGTCAGTATGAAAGAAGAAACAGACAGCCGGGTGGATCGCGCAATAGCGTCCGAACCCTGAGGCACGTCGGTTCGATACTTGTGTGGATCAGTGATCCCCAACACCCCCCCCCCCCTGTTCTATTCGACCCAGCTGTCAGGAATGTGTGCTAAGCGACTCCTAAGGGCAAGACGTTTGCGCCCCCCTCAAAAAAAAAAAAATAAATAAATAAAAAGTAAAAATCAGCCTCTTTCATTCGGACTGTGCTGTGTCGACATTCCTCAAACTTCCTCGCACTGGATGGTGTGAGCTGTCATTTGACTTTGTCGCACTGTGTGATGTCAGCGGTCATATTCCATTTGACATTGTGGCACCGTGTGGCATTCAAGCCAGGAAGTAACAACAAATGAGAAGCAACAGGCATTCGTGTATACTTCATGCTCGAGCCTTAGGCTGACAGTGCCCTTACAAGGGGATCACTTGGGCATCGTGCATGTATAATTCGCAAGAAGGATTCTCTTAACCACTGGGCCGAGAAGATGCAATTACAAGATGAGGAAGGCAAACTGGGTCACCAGGTTTAAGAAAGATTATCTCGTTCAGGAAAGAGATGCTGATAACTGCAGGAAGTTAGTTTTGCGAAGAAGAGAGAAAATTCATAACAAACTCTGACACGGCAAGAGACGTGCATACGACATAACTCCAAGATGCGAAAGTGCACACAGCAGAATTAGGCCGACCAACAGATGGCTCTCGACTAGTTAGCCCCGCCCTCTGCTCGATAAACAGCTGCTGACGCTGGCATCAAGACCTCACCCAGTGACCCCCGACATCGTCTTGTGACCTTAGCGATATTATTGCCATATTACGAGACTTCACCAACATTATCGTCATATAATTACATGACATATGTCCTGGGGGCACCAGCCCTGGTTCCCACTTAAGGTCTAGTAAGTACAGCCCAAAGGGCCGCAGCAGGGCTGGAGGTGAAGTAAAGAAACAACTTCTCACCGTCAGACGCCTCGCTAACAACCGATTCTGACGAGGAGATATACACATCTTGTTCCTTGTTTTTAACGTAGATAAACTCTCTTTCATTCGTGTTATAGTTCCCAAGATCTGTGTGTGCATACGTTTGGATGCCTGCAAAAGTATGTGCCCCTGCCCCTCCCTCTGCCCTTTGCCAGACTCAGCAATATAGATAAATGATACCAATACCGTGCAATAAATCGCGATCAAATTTGATGAGAAAGAAAGACTGGCTTTAATGGCTTTGGATTTCTTTTCTTTTATTGGACTTGTTGCCAAATGTCGTGCTAATGTAGTCTTTGCTTTCTGCGTGAACAAAGGGTTTATTGGAGGCTACAATTAAAGTATCCGATGTCATAAGCGGCCGATGTGTTGGATAATATAATTAAGAAGCTACTTAATTGCATTCTGTGTCTCAGTCACCACAATGTGCTAAATATAGAGTTGATTATTCGAACGTATGTACAAAGACACACGTGCATCAGGCGCAATCTCTTTCCTTCTTTTAATTTTGCACACACAAACAAAACAGTGGCCTAATTATTTTCTAAGGAAATAGTGTGATTTGTAAATCCACAGTTGAACAATTCGACAAATCACAAGTAGATCTCATTACTATTTAAATAACATGACATTCATTCTCGAACAGCCCTGTCAAGCAAGCTCTAAACATAGTTTCGATTACAAGCGTTTTTAATTTATTTTCGTTCCTGTTACCAATATTCATGGCAACAGCCACTAACACGATAAAAAGGTTCACCGCTGTCTCTGGAAATCTATAGCCTTAAATATCCAGCGTTGCCAGGCAACGGTTCCGCGAAGGGTGTTCCCTTGCGCTTGCTGTAGACCAGCCTGGTGAAGTGTGGCTTAAAGAAAACACGCACACCTACACACACACACACACACACACACACACACACACACACACACACACACACACACACACACAGTCACGCGCGCACTCACGAAGAAGCCCTGCAACTGCTTAGGCAATTCCTTTAAACAGCGTTTCTAATGTAATCAGAGATGTCATTCTAAGGATTCTTTCTCTTTACTCGAGATAAATGCTCGCCTTAGAACTGTTTTTAAATCCACGTGTGTGCACGTGTGTGCACATTTGGCACTGTTGTATGTCCTGCCGTGAAACGAAATGTGCACCCTCCCTCTGATCTGTTAGACTGCCCCGATGTGATCAGAAGTCGCTTGCGTGATGGAGAGTTCTAAATACTCCCTCTCCTTACACACCCCAGCACCATGACGCAGAGACACCTACCGTAAAGGGAGAGGTTAGATAATCACCGTGATATTTATTGTCTACAGCGTTGATTTTTTTATTATTATTATTTTAAGCCAGCACAGCAACTCCACAAACCCAGAGCCGGGTGTAGCGCTTGCGTAGGTAAGAGTAGCGAGAAAGGTACAGCTGACAGTCACGATTTACTGCAGCAGGGTGGGGATGTACCCGATAAAAATATCTTCGAGGTTAACAGTGATCTTTTTACGGCTCTCTGCTGGAAACTGCAGTGTTTCGTCTATAATCAAAACTAGGCTGTACTGCACCACATTTTGCTGAAGACGTAAACACACATGGGTTCTGGACCTGTGCTGTGATAACCTTTCAGCTCGTGGATGGTCGAATATATAAACGGTGCGACGTCTCCCATCCTTCATGCGTTATTGTGTTCAGTGGAGAAAAAGAGGCAAACAATGGCATGCGACACAAGCTGATTTCTATTTTTTTTTAAAGTTATAGAACAGTTTAAGTTTATGAGAGAAAAATAAACGGTATGATGAGCGGCCTGGTGTTTGATTGCTTCTGTCTGTGAGACGTCAAGACGTTACGGATTTTATTACTTATGCCAGAAAACTTTGTTTCCATTCCCATGCGCCGGAAGAAACCTTGTAATTATTAGAAATATTTACAAAAGCTTTAAAGAACGGTAAAGGCAAGGAGACTAAAAGGCAGATTTTTAAACACACACACACACACACACACACACACACACACACACACACACACACACACACACAAAGAAAGAAAGAAAGATATTTACATTCATGAACTCTTTCTCTCTTTACACAAGGCAAGCGTTAGATGGGTTACGAGACAATTGCATGTGTGTGTGTGTGTGTGTGTGTGTGTGTGAACTGCAACAAGTGTTTTATACACACAGATGAAAAACGCTACAACAGCAGTGCTACATAATAACGTTTGTTGTCGTTACTCTTTTTTCATATTTTCAGACAAAAGTGTCAGCAACGTGACTCTAATGACGCACACAAGTAGCATGTGCTGGGAGATCTGTCCCACCATTGTGACAGGTACGTCTGCATCACGTAGTAACGTCTTTATGTCTACGTAAATGTGGCTGCCATTGTGACATCATGTCTGCGTGACGTAGTTATGTCTACCTCATGTGCTGATTGGCTACTGGTGTGTGACTCTGACGATGATCGTGTGACAGTAAACTCACTCACACCCACAAAGAATTCACTGTCTGGGCTAAAAGAAAAGGTTTTGGTCATAGAAAGATGGGCAGCTTCCTCCCTCCAGTAGCGAACATGTTGTATTACTGTCAACGCTGAACTCGTTACTGGTGTTATCTAATGATAATTTCTGGACGAGCGTCTGCTAATGTTTCAGCCGGCGAAAGCCATGATTGGGGTGGTTAAGGAACAGAGTGGGGTTGGTACGAGAAGACCAGGTACCATGTTACTTCGTTACCCAAGGAAGTTGGGGAGAAAGAAAGATTTTTGTGTAATCAACTCGGCTTTTCGTTGTGCACACACTTCCTGATCTTGATGAGGTGTGTAGTAGGGAAAACCTACAACCGCTGCAGGCAGGAAGTTAGAAGGCTGAGCGCACGGCGATACAGGTAAATATGAGCGAGAAAACAGGGAGGGAGGGAGGAAAGAAGGGAGAGAGAGACTGACAGATGTGAAAATAACGCTACTCGTTACTAAAGCTGAGAGACATAGAGAGAAAGCGAGCAACAATGCCAGTTCTTATTATTATAGAGTCTTTAGATATGAGGGCGATAGGATAATCAAAATATTAGGCTTCTACACCCTAAAGACTGAAGCATAGTAAATTGCTAGACTAAACACATAATATAGAAAGTACGGGATATTACTAGACTAAACATAAACATAACAGGCATAATATAGAAAGACAAGAAATGGTAAAAAGAGAGAAGGAATGAGAATTCACTTGCTCTAGTATGTAAGCGGTGCACACTATGCAAATAGTTGAGGTTGTGTCAGCTCACAACTCTGTTTCTTTTCTTTAAAACGAAAGCTCGTGTGCGTTCTTGTGTCGAGATTGTGTTGTGAAATGAGTTAATCAAGCTTTAGTACGCCACTCGACACCTTCAACCAGGTTTCTTGTATCTATAATGCTTTCCAACAATGAATGTGCATGTTTACCAGTGTACAATGTGTAAACTGGTAGAGTTACATAAAGCTCTGTATTGTACATTCATCTGGCGAGCCAGGCAGCCATTCAGCTAAGCAGAGCGTCAACCAGCTCGTCGTTAAAACGAGTGGGCTGACTATCTGTGTTTTATGCTGGCGATTTCTGTTTTAACTCAGCAGAAAAAAACTTGAAGGTGAATGGGGCTGATGTATCCGCCCTCCCCTCCCTGGGTCTGGCTGAGCCTGCTTAAGCTTGCTTGAGCCTGCCTGAGGAATCTGCTGACAGCAGTTCAATAGGAGACTGACACAGCGCAGACACACGCCATCCCGCATGTTTCACCCCTAGCTCCCTAATCCTACACCACAACACGCAAGCGTCTCTAACAACATTTCCCACGGTCAGCTAGTGATTTCAGCAGCCGCTGAGCACTGGTTGGGATGTCCTGCTGAACCCTGCATTCGGCGCCTCGGACACCCACGCTGAGTAAGTCACCCATCACCCAAGGTCACACAGCAAATTAGTGAAGTCAAGAAACGACCCACACATTCCAGAAAGACCCTCCTAGAGCTCAGAGAGAGCAAGGAAGGGACAAAACGGTAAAAAAGAAGGGGAGTTTGGGGAGGGGTTGGATAGAGATGGAGGTAGGGAGTGGAATAAGAACTGAATGAAGACTGGATAATGCTGCAAAGAACTGGTGGTGCAGTGCTCTTACAATGCTTACTCAAAGGCTAGTAGAGCTGAAAATACCGCGCACAACCTGTCCGAAATTTATCAGAAACATGTACCACAGAACATCTGTCACACACAGTACCAATCATCTACAGAGAGATTTGTGACACCTCAGATGCATCAGTGTGTCTAACATGGATACGATACAGAAAATTTCTGGCCGGCGTCTGTATATCTAGCGTGGACTAATGCATGATGTACAGGTTGATCACGTGCCACCCTTATACATAATAATTGCCCGATGTATCATGTCCACATTACGAATATTTTATCTGAATCGTGTCCACATTGCACTTCTGAATACTTTACCTGCCCATTGCCTAACGTATCATACCCACATTGCACCCATATACTTCACATATAGTTTGTACAATGAATCAAGTCCGCATGCTACAAGCAATGGTCATATCCGTGACACCGGAATTTAGGGGCATCTTGAGCGAATCTGTTAGGGCTCAGGGCCTTCCATAAGCCATACACCGCCGCCAAGAACGATTTCATCTTCTACATCAACTACAATAACACTGGTGACAGCCACTGTTACAACATACTGGTGTCTACATCAGCTGTAACACAGTGACCACCTCAACCTTGGCTATTACATCAGCTATGACAACACTGGTGACTACATCAACTGTTATACCTCCGGTGACTACATCAAAAGCCACATCAATGACTACTATACCAGCTACTACAGTACTGCCATCACCTGACGGGCTTTATCTTTATCTTTATCGACCAGTGGAGTGTTTTCGTCTCTAGCTGATGTTTTTTTTCTCCAAATATGACCCCCCTCACCCAACAGTCACAAACAGTTTTCTGCCCCACCCCACCCCACCATCATGAAACATGTAGATGTAAAGATCGGAGCTGAGGGATGACGGAATTTTTCACAAATCCCATCAGTTCCGCTGTCAACAAAGCGAGTGACTCGGGCAATCGCCTATAAATAGCGGCCCTAAACAGCTCAGCTACTTTACTGTGTAAACAATTCATCGAAACAATACACTGCACAAACAACAGCAGGAGAATCAAGCATTTTTATATAGACTTGGTGTGTGTAGTGATGGCATCAAAGTCCGCCAGAAACAAATCGTATTCATAGTAACAATGATGACGATCATTCTCACCATCGTCGTCATCGTCATCAACACCTCTTCTTATCCTCTTTTTTGCCACTACTGTTGCTGCTGTTGTAGTAGCTGCTTGGTGATTTACTAATGACACATTATAAAATACATGCTCTCTAAAATAGTTTTACAATAGATAACTCATTATCAAAGAGAATGTAAACCTATTTGAATGAACAAGTTTTGACCACGTGATGACCAAGGTTTAACAGTCTCACCAGCCTCCAGCTTCATGCAGCTGCAGTTGCTGGCCTAGCAAAACATGTCGGCTCTCTGGAAACAAACGTTTGATGCGAGATTTACATGCCAGTGGCCACCAAACTGCCATCACTCCCACCGTGATAGGGGGAAAATCAATCATAAAATGATTGTCGGTCTAATCCTAGCTAATTTCTAAGCACCTTTCAGATTTACAAGTGTTCCTCTTCAAGAAAATTTTGATCTGAAGCATTCTTGAAAGGAACTAAATAATAAGGCCATAAAACAGACAATGAAGGCAACAGCTCATTGGCTTGTTTGCTGCATCCCTGCCGACATCAGCAGCGTGTAGCGCCGTTAGGCCACAGACAGCCGTACAAGTGGATTCCCGTCAATTTCTCTCAGATTCCTCAGTTTTCTTTCGATCAGCATGTTAGTTAATTGTCTTACATGTATATTTCTTTCTTGGTGATATAACAATCATCATCATCATCATCATCATCATCATCATCATCATCATTCCTTCCTTTTGCCGCTGCCGTGTGTTGTTGCTATTCGTTATTTTTTTTAACCAAAGGAAAAAAACTGTAACCTTAGTTAGAATGCCTTCTGCACTAGTTGTCTAAATATGTACAGATTATTAGATCGTTTCCTCTACTACTGGTTTATATAAATAAAGCTTATTTATATAAGAACGTTTCCTGTACTAGTGGTATAAATAAATACAGATTATTCGGAACTTTTTATGTACCAGTGGTGTACAAAGATAAATCTTGTGTGACTCATTGACTGGACCATGTTGTGGCTGCGTGCAGACTGGCTGCTGGCCTCAGTGGCGACGCCTTGTTGGAGGCGGCAGGTCCGATAACCTCATGGTCGGCTCGTCTCCGGCATCTATTTCACATGGCAGGGGGCCTCACGTTACCCAGTCAATGATGGATTGCAAAGTTGCTTCTAATTATTCAAACATCACTTAGTATGACCGACATCGCCAAATATGGCAGCGCTGGCTTTATATGCGGTCCATCCAGCAACCCCGCCGATAGTGGTCACTCTCTCAACTTCTCTCTTTCTCTCTCACACACACACACACACACACACACACAACGGGTAATGTGAAAGAACTGTGACAGCATGAGAAATCATCACCTGTTAGCTGCAGTCGGCGGCAATGTCCTGGAATGTCTAGAAAACAGAGAAGCAGTAAATCCGTGCTTGTGGTCTACAATACCTTTGTGACGAGGGGCACATAGCCCACATGTCAGCCGCTGTTCGCGGCCACCTTTCATTATTCTCTGGCTGCTACCCGCACAGACTTCTGTGATCTCTAGACTGAAGATTTCGGCGGCAAAGCACGGGAAGCTTACACTACAGGCAAAAAGAGTGCAGAGCGTGTGTGGTTATACAACCAGTACCCGACCATTTGTTACCATGTGTAAGATATGGTGAGTGCAGGCTGTGCAGTCGTTTGCACCAATCGACAAATGAACGATTCTACCAAATCTCTTCACGTGTTAGTACTCGCTACTGATATGCATTTAGATGGTTTTTGTATACTTTATAGTTGAAATTGTGATGCCTTTTGGAACATACTTGTCGTCCATCGGTCAGTGCGAATAACTTTAGCACATATGCAAGTTACATGTGAAGGTCTTTTAAAATCTGATTAGACAAAAAATATATATCTCAAAGTTTCTGGCACTACGTGTAATGCAATTTTGATATTATAATGTAATATAATGATTACATTTGAAAAAGACATTTTAGATATTTGAACACTATAAACCATTGAAAGATTTACGTGGCAAAGCTAAATGAGTTAACATACACTAAATGAATGGTAAATGATAGCTTTAAGAATATATCCTTAAAATATGCATTTAATCAAAGTTATTCCTTTTCACAAGCAAATGTGTGTTGACATTTTAGGTTACCATCAGATCCGCCAGGGAGGGCTTTGGGGCTAAGAGCTATAAAAAGGATTGGCACTGGAAATCAACCTTGGGCACCATCAAATCATGAAGTAATTTATTCAGATCATTTCAAACTTCAAATCTGAAGACATCATCCCAAAATCACACATTAAAGCTGCTAAAGGAATCTGCAGTGCCATCAGGTTTTCTTCATTGCAGATTCTATTAAAGGGAAATGGATGCCATTCACTGATTATATAGTTAAAGATGAAAAATTTCTTTTTAGGTTCAGCAATATTGTGCAAACTTTTGTTTGGAAGACTTTTTGCAGTTGTAAAATTATTAATAATAAAAATTATAAATGACTTCAAACAATATGCATACATATGTGCCATTCTTTGTTACAAAAACTATAAATGTTAATTCAGAGTAAAAAAAAAAAATGAAGGCTGTGCTTTTTGTGTACAGATTTAGTTTGCACTACATAAATATTATTTTCTGTATTTTTTACAGAAAGGTACCAGAACTACAAGTAGGAGAGCAGAGAAAAAAAGAAGAGACTTTGTATAAAGAAAAGTATCATAAAGAAGATTTCACTGCTATAAATAAAGATCACACTCATGCAATTGAAATTACTTAGTTGAAAAGAAAGTATGAAGAATGTAGTAATATATGCTGTGTATATGCTAAATGCATGTACTTTCTATCCCAACCCATTTACCTTCAAAACCTATACTTAGCAAAAGTTCACATACAAGATCATGACCATGTTCCAACAAACTGTATATAAACTGTTCTGAAGACAACAGCATCATAGCTTTACAAATTAAAAAAAATAACTCAGTAAAACATTCTATAACATGATACTTCACATTAACTGATAGGCTACTTCTAAAAGTCGATTTAAGACTAATACGGTATGTAGCGATACTGAAAACTAGACCGCGACCTCAGTGTTTACATCACTAAAGACAGCAGTAAGGAGAACCAGTACAAAAAGGTATGTGACAGTTGTCAGGTTTACAAAAGTGGGGTGCAGTCGGGCATTAAGAGATGATAAAAGAAAGAGGGAGGTGGGTCAGGGAGACATAATGAGTTTAAAAATGAGTCTCAGAATGAGTACCTCAGAGTATTTCAGAAGCCAAGTATCATCTTCTGTCACAGAAATGCGTGCGAACATATGGAGGATTCAGCTGTGACTATATATATTGTCTTTTTTGTTGACAAAGAAGTGTTTCCTAGAGATGCCGAGTGCTTGATCAAGCACTTTACAAGTGACACAGGTTGTAACGGCAAAAGGGACCTGACAGAAAACGACTGGAGAGTGATTAGAGTTCTTACTATCTTCATTTTAACAATGACAGCAAATGATGCTGGTGTGCAATGTGAAGGGTAACATGATGTGACTGGATACATTCGACCTTTAATAACATAGTATGACTGAGCACATTAGACTGTCACACCTTCTGTCACGCCAGTGTGTTGTCCAGGTCTGTGTACCTACTGCATCACAAGCCCTGACAGTAACTGCTCAGTTGTAGGCACCTGTACGCATTGCTCTTTTCAAACGAAAAAACGATTGAGTACAACCTAACATCTCTCTTCATCTTCATCTCTCTCGTTCACTCGCTAGCACAGACAGACAGACAGACAGACAGACAGACAGACAGACAGACAGACAGACAGACAGACAGACTAGCAGACTGGCAGCTTCTTTTAGATGGAGTGTGGACTTGAAGTCAGAGTTTTTCTTAATGCAAAAGAATGAAACTAGTTTTATTCCATGGGTCGATAATGGAGATCAGTCAAGGGGGCGGACGGCCTTATTTCAGACCGCAGTTTGATGTGAAGGTTAAAGCTGGGGCTGATGAGCCTTTTCACACTTCTACCTACATGGGATGCGCTGAGGGTCTTCACGGAGAGAGAAAGAGAGGAGAGGTAGAACGGGGGGAGTGGGAGGGATAGTCGGAGGGGGAAAGGGGGTTCGTAACGAAAGTGCTTCACGAAGGAGAGTGACGGCACAGCCTTAAGGCGGAGACGGAAATTGCACCGACTCCACTGCAATTAGGTAGGACGTGTGTAGTCTATCTGCTGGCTTTGAAAGCTTGCCGAGTCCCTGTGGTATGTCGGATTTCTCTAGCAGCTCTAGCTGCACAGGAATGCGCAGTAATCAACAGTAGCATTCAATGCCAATTATATTATATAAACAATTTTTAAAACATGTAATGACTTATCAAACTTCAGTGGTATAAATCAGGCTCTCTCTCTCTCTCTCACACACACACACACATACTCTCTCTACAGGCACACATGCCTGCTTGTGTTCATGTACACTCCTACAACATCAAGTGATCTTGTTCCCAAGAAAAAACATTTTCTAGGAGTCTCTGTGGGGTATGTATTTTCTAATACATACATATATTTAATGTCTAGTCGACACATCACATGTTTCTGGGAGTCTTCATAGCACACATATTTAATATCTAGTTGACACATCATATGTTTCTCTGGCCTGCTGTTATTTTTCTGATATCTGGCTATTCACGGACTGTATATAAGACTGACTCTTTGTGTGAGTCACGTGGCCTCTGTCCGTCGGTTGACCCCGCCGATACACCCAGTGACAGGGCGGTTGGTGATACCCTGATAAAGCTATTTAAAAGGACTTAACTTCTAGAGAAGAATCGGAAGTGGACCCCATCTTTGAAAGCTGAGAAGTTGCAAAGATACCTGCACTTTCTTAGACACATCAACATAGAAATACATTACTACATCAGCTGTCTCGTCAGCAGACCAATAAAGGGACTGAATAACAGACACCGAGGGCAAATTCCTGGAATGAGTTTCGTGGAGGTCCGCAAGGTGTGGAAAAACTGGATTCACTCCAATCGCCAGCGAAATTTACGACAGGTGGAGACGACTGAGGTGCAGTTCACAAAGTGTTAATTTCTGCCGAAAGATAAGACAACATGTGCTGCAGCTTCTCCTGACCGACAAGTAACCCCCTCCCGTCCTCTCACCCTACCCACATTGTACATTTTGGCGATTAGTTGGCGCTGTAACATGAAGGAGGTGTGTGTGTGTGTGTCGAGGTTGGGGGCGGGGGTGGTGGTGGCTGGTAATAGAGAGCCACGAACAGCCAGTCTGTGCCGTGATACGACTTTCCTTGCTTTTATTCTATCATCTATTTTAATTACTACATTGCCATCCATTTCTTCATGTATAACATACTGTGCTGCCAGAGTCTGCCTCACATTGTTAGGTGTTTCACCTGAATCGTAACTGTCGTAGGTACAAAAATGTTTTTTTCCAAAAATCAATGTCCTATAACGAACTTCGAAAGA
This sequence comes from Marisa cornuarietis, assembly GCA_004794655.1. Lineage (NCBI taxonomy): Eukaryota > Metazoa > Mollusca > Gastropoda > Architaenioglossa > Ampullariidae > Marisa > Marisa cornuarietis. The sequence continues at coordinate 397,798 of SMMW01000012.1, read as the reverse complement.
AATTTCCTTCAGAGGTTATTGCACCCTGAAAAATGTGGGGTTTTTTCCCCTAAACTCGCTGTCAAAAGATGTCCGCTCTCCTGGGCACCAGCACTGAGTGCGTATGCACTCCACCGCAATAAGCGTTATTCCTAAGCCGGTTGTCTGCGACAAATTCCAGTTAACAAGCCTAACACCAGAGTGCCGAGATTATGCCGACACCACTACAGACAAGAGACAGATTATGTCGACACCACTAGAGACAAGAGGCTGAGATTACTTCAAAAGCACTTGAGACGAGAGGATGCAATTACACTGAAGTCATCCGAGATTAGTCAGATGAGCATTTCATCAAAGGCTCAAGAAGACAAGGCAAAGTCGTAAAAAAGTGCCTGGCCTATCAGCTGACGTCACTGGTACACCTGTCAGACTCTTTACCAGATGGTTTGAAACATGCGAGGAGGAAGATGTCGACACCAGACGAGCATCGACTAGTGGTAGCGCTGGAGGCTAGACCTAACGGGCTGACATGGCGAGGGAGCCACAATCGTGGTAGACAGGATACAGGGGTATTGCACGCGTGCGGGAGGGGCTCCCTACATGAAGGATCGTAATGGCGGCGAGGACTGAGTGCCGTGTGCAGAGATTGTCAAGGGAACCACAAAACTTTCTAGAAGTAAACTGCAAACTGACTTCACCAGCCCATCCTCTCGTCTGCCTGTTAATCAACCTCGTGTTGCTGAGACCTTGGTTTTTTTCTCTCTCAACCACAGCGAGACGGATTACAGTAAGCTGTTAGACCGGCGCCTGGCTTCTTCCAGCTGCTGTACATCGTCATAATGTCCTAACATAGCAGCTGTACACCACTATCGTGTCCTAACGTAGGTGCTGTACATCACCATCATGCCTAACAGAGCTGTTGAAAATGAGCTGACCCATCCATCCTCCATCGCGCGCACGCACACACACACACACATGCTGGCATTGGAAGAAAATCTGGCCTTAACAAAGCGCATTTCTCTCAGGCTTCGATTAATGTGACATTTCCGCTCATGCCGCCATCGATTAATGGGCAATGTTCTTGACGAAAACTTGACGCTGAACCTTGCAGTCTTGTCGTCAGGTTGTGTATTGCCGGAGCCGCGGCTCTCCCTCCTTTTCCTCCGCCATGTTTAGACTCGTCACTACCTCCCTAGCTTAGTGGCAAAGACAAGGCTGACCTTTGACTTCACTTTGCCATTTGCACTGACTGTATTGTGGGTGAACGATTGCTGGGTGTCTGTTGGCTAAAGTTTGATCAGACTTACAATGTATTGTTCAAAACAAGGGGTTAGAGACTGCAATGGAGGGAGAACGGGTCCGTTACTCAAAGGTAAAGAGCACGTCATCAATCATAATGCCGGAATGGGTACTTTCATGGGCACAAGATGGTCCTAAGGTAGGTATTTCCATGGAGATAAATTAGCCTCTGCTTTCTTTTTAGCTTAAGGAAGATGCATTTATGTTGATTTTAAAGGACTTTGCAATATCTTATTGTTTGAAGAAATGAGAGGTGCGTTTCAAAGGAGGAAAGTTGAATTAGCGAGTGGTATGAAGCAAACAGTTCTCTTGAAAGAATTGTCTGAACGAGCAATAGCAAAGGATAAAATCAACGCGTCAGAGTTGGGTCACGATAACGGAGTTCGATACGGAAACAATCTCCAACAAATCTGAGATACTTCTTACCTTCATCAAGCAACGGCAAGGAAACGAACAGCTCAAAAGCACTCAATTGGCTAACGCATTGACATGCTGGAGAAGAATAACAAACTGGCATGCTAGAGAAGGTGAACAAACTTTCAGGTTATAGAAGGTTAACGAACTTTCAGGCTAGAGAAGACTAAAAAGTTGAGCTAACAACTGAATGAGAAGTAAAGCGCCAAGAAATGCCGCATTTGTGAGAAAACCACAAGAAAATGGCATTATGGCGTCGAGAAAGATTCTGTTTTGAGAAAATTATAATCTTGTGATAGACGATTCCAGTTTTGGGGGAGGAAAGTTGAAAATGCGGCAGCAGTGTTGGTCAGGACAAGTGTTGACTACAGCGCGATTTACAGATACAACAAACTCGCTGCCAGTTCGAGTGCGTAGGGTTGGAGATCAACACGGAGAAAAGCAAGGTCATGGAAAACACCATCGGATCTAGCAAGGCAGAGATTCGAATGAACGGAGTACAATTGGAGAAAGTGCATTCCTTTAAGAACCTGTGCGAGATCCTTTCCAAAGACGGTGGCTGTTTGGCGGACGTACGTCTCAAGATCGCAGCAGCGACAGCGGCGATGACCAAACTAAACAAAATTGTGGACAGCAGTAGAGTCAGCTTCCTTCCAAATTCAGGCTCTACAAGTCTCTCCTGGTGTCAATCATACTGTACGGTTGATAGGCGTGGACCTTGCTCATTGAATCAGTAGCGGATCCAAGCGTTCGAAATAATGTGCTTCAGGAGACTTATCCGGATCTCCTACGGAAAGCAAAAGACGAACGACTTCGTGCGCAGCCTAGTCACCTGTCTGGTAGGTCCCCAGGAGTATATGCTGGCTACTGTCAAGAACCAAAACCTGGTGGTTCGGTCACGTCGTCCGACATGACACCTTGCCGAAGACGGTTCTTCAACGTTACTTTGAATGCGGTCGACGCCGTGGCAAACAGAAGAAAGGCTGGGTGACTAACGTGAAGGAGTTAACGGGGGACCTTCTCATGAGGGCGCAAGACCGGCCCTGCTGACGTGAGTACACCGCTCATGTGCTCCATCACGACTCCCCTATGACTGGTACTTCCGCTACCAGTTACGGAATGATATGAATGAAATGAAATGCGCACATGCAGTAATGAAGAATGGGTTTTCGAATGTCTCAAGGACTGTCTTCTCTCCTTTAGCTTTCTTCCACAGACGTCTCCCGCGCACTATTCCTAATGTAAATTATGTCTGCTACACACGCTACCGACCGACTTCACCGACTACAGCCCCCAACCCCTTCCTCGCCAGCTCACAACTGTCTGCTTCTGGCGTGACCAGCACCCTCTTACGTAAGCAGTGTCACCCTGGGTAAGTGCATTAGAAGATACAGGAGAAATCTCTACCTGCAGTTGCAGACCTCACTCTCTCAAGCAAACACTTGACACGGCGCCAACTGATTCAATGACCACTTTCTCCCAGTTCGTCCACAGAGAGTAAATAGCCTACAGGGGGCCTGCTTCAGCCTACCGCACAGTCTGTGACGTTTGCAGAATGGGAAAGTAGCTTAGCCCTGAAGCAAAAGTAGGAAGAATTATAAGACAAATATCACTGTACAGAACACATCATTAAAACTATCTTTTCCGTTTGCCGTCAGTTTAAATTTTCATTTTTCTACAACATTAATTCTCGCTCCTTCAGGCTACACCACCCGCATCTACACGCCACCCCATGTACATGACACCTAGTGCGCCAGTCCTTTACAGTGACACCACGCCACAGGAGGACAGTATACAATTATACATGTTACATACTGCATCAGTGCTTTCATGTGACATTCCGTCAGTATTCAGTACACCAGTTAATAGGTACACCGTCCTCACTTCAAGTTCAGTAACCCACCGATTCTTGATTTCTTTACTTTCACCACAAGTTGGGTCTAATCTTCTTATCAAAATAACAGAGTGTGGCCATGTTTGTTTATGGTGGGGGGGGGGGGGCGTGGAAACCTAATGAAATCCACGCCGTGTTCTTGATCCTTTCCAAATTTGGCAGGAATATTTCTATTGATTATGACTCAGTCATGGACTATGCTTGGATTGTGTACGTTGCTCCGGATAATGTTTATTTCCAATGTTTATTTTCTCCTTTCTGTTACCGGTGGTTAGAAATAGAAAAAAAAATCACGAAGAAGAAATTGTGACGTACCTCAGCAAACGTGGACAACATCGTAATTTGAGACAGTACCATAAGAGACAGAGAGAAATAGAGAGAGAGAATGATAAGGGTGGGTGGGGATTTATCTGTTGGTTTTACTCGCAATGTCGAGTTTTAGAATTTTTCAGTTCAAAAAAGGTAAGGTAAAGGTCATCCCATAACCTTTTCAGGTCGTAGGGGAGTGAGGTGTTAGAGACCCCACTTTTCTCGGGGCCAGCATTTACATGAGGGTGGTGCCAATCTCCTCTCCCTCGCTGCCTTACCTTCCCTAACCCACTACGGAGTCAGGTACCCATTCCCGTCAGCTGGGTCGACTGGGGGAAGTTTGCTGCGCTTATTGGGAATTGAACCAGCGCGCTCTCGGTTCGGAAGCCAGCGCTCTAACCACTCGGCCATCCGCTTCCCCTATTCAGTTCAAAGGCAACGATGTTAACTACAACGTGAACATAATAAACTCATTCAGAATGTCATCAGCCAAAACTATGGTGTATCACAGACTCACGACAGCACATACCACAGACCAGTGCATTCAGTCAGTCGTTCCGTGACTGGTACCTGCCAATGGGGGTGGGGGGGTGCTCATGGAAAGAGACAACAGCTGACGAGGCCAGCCACTCACGCCTGTTCTGGGCGATAGTGAACAGATCCGCATTCGTAAGCCAGTTCTTCCTCTGCTCACTGCAGCGTCGACCACACTCTAACCTAAGGTACCTCGAAGGACAGTCTTCGACAAGGTGTCGTGCCTGGTCACATGGCCAAACCAGACCAGCTAATCTCCCTTGACTGTTGCTAGTAGAGGTTCCTGATGTCCTACGAGTATGGTAACCATGCTTTGTATAAAGTCATTGGTTTTACGTTCCTTGTACTTCGAGATTCAACCACCTGATTCAGCCACAGCCATAGTAATTCGACCACAACTCAGTCGATTCGACTACCGAGTACACAAGTTACTATCCAGTGTAATGACTAATGCGTTTGATGTTGTGTTTATACAAAAGGAAATGACATTTTTTCTACATAAATTAGACACGTGATAGGTCAGCCGTCATTCTTGTCAAATGAAAAGTGGACACTGTTAGATGTGGCGCATTAATACCTATGTAAGAGCAAGAAAACAAAAACATTCCTTGCTTAGTTTAATTACTGCAAGAGCAAAGCAATCGGCATGGCAAAGCCGTATGGCACATGGCGTTAAAAAATGTGAAGATGTTAGAATAAATACGCAAAAAAAATCTCTGATTTATATTGAATTCGATCCACTCTTTCTCTCTCTCTCTCTCTCTCACACACACACACACACACACACACACACACACAGAGCAAGATCGACATGCGTCAGCCAAAGAAAGTAAAGAATACAAAATTTTGTAGCCAATTTATGCCAGGTATTTTCAAAACGATTCGTGCCTTGGTCGAATCGACTGATGGTCGAATTAGCAAATGGTTGACTCGACCGGTCATAAGGTTAATGCCAATCTCCATCTTGCGCTGCCAACCAGTACATAATCCCACCAACTGAGCTCTTGAAAAGACACAGTTCCTGAAGTTTCTGAGTGCCAAAAGCAATACTGTCAAGCTGCATAGATGGTAGGGGGCTGTGATGAAGGAGTAAGATGTAATAGCTACAGGGCGGGTATATAGAAGCTATAATTCTTTTAACCACTCCTAGTCTTCGTGGGCAGCTCACACTTCACTCTGTATTCCCGTCTCGGGCCTTAACTGCTTAAACCAATCAAGTTCTTGTGAGCAGCGGTGCCTGGGAACATATAGAACTGGAAGCTTCGCAGCATGTATTTTCCACCTTTTAATCATTTACTTTGGCATGAAACACAAAGCCATCATTTTGTAACTAGGTTAACTACTCTTTCTAAATCTGCGGGCTTCAAAATGGAGACAGTTATAATTTTTAAAAAAATCTGCATCACGGAAAATAAATGTTCAAAGAGCATAAAAGAGCGGAAAAAGATGGCCAAAAATAAACTTGGAAATGTCACTGTTCTCATGTTTTTTTTTCCTGGGTGTGCTAGGCAGGCGGCTGTGCACTGAACGCGCCTTTCAGACCACATCGAGACAGAAAGACAGGAGACGTCGTGTTGGTATCGAGTTGCGGCCACTTGGCAGTGATCATCATTGGGGGGGGGGGGGCAGACGTCTTACGTTTCTTGTAGGATATGACTGCAATCTATTTAAAGTTCTGCAAAAAGGAAAACAAACTGCCGGCAGCTAATGTACATTAAGCTGTGTAAACTGGCTGGTCGTGTGATGCAGTGCACATGATTCTTTTTTACACCCAATACTCGCGGCGTGCGTGCGTGCGTGCGTGCGTGCGTGCGTGCATTATCCTAATCTCGTTTCTGAGATCTCGCGTGGATGGGATTAGTTACCGAGATCTCGCGTGGACGGGATTAGTGAGCTTAGCAAGGGCTTCAAAACATTGTGGAGGAAAGGCTAATGAAAACACGTAATCGTATTCGTACTTGTCCGCAGCTGCCATTTTGAGCTTCTTCCTTTCTTGATGCCTGTAGATGCGTCCGACAACAGAAGAAAATAGAGAGAGAGTGTGTGTATAGTAAAACGAATACTGACTCCCCTCACACGAAAATAGATGCACTTTTTCTATTTTATTTCTCAAATTTGGCACTGAAATTCTCTGAAAATTCTTTTTTCTCTGAATTTTGACCAGCATCCATGGGTTTTGAAATAATACTGGCAAATAGGGAAACTTCCATGTGACAGAGACACAAAGAACGTGGAAACATTTTTTTTAATGTTTAGACGTTCCTAGTGTTGGTGGTGCTGATGTGAACATTTTCAAAATCAGAAAGTCTTAAAATTAAATTTATTGAATGTTACATGCATTTATATTCAAGTTACATGTTGCATATGAAACTGCTCAAAATCGTGAGCTTTTTTGGCGGGGGGTGGGGGTGAGATATGACACTCGAAACAAGCACCTTGAATATTGATAGCCTCGTGTTCCATGTCACCCAAGTGTAGCTTGTTTGTGAAGGAGACTCCTTCCAGGAAGCCTCTGCTGCACGTAAGCAAGCTAGGATGAGACGCCTTCAGCAGATAAGAGAGATGTGTCCCCAACTTTACCTGTTTTCCCTCCCTCTTCACAGAAAGTAGACATCTTCGTCAATTGGACATCACATCAGACAGCCACTGCACGTCATGCTCGGCAAGGAACATAAGAAAACTGTTCAAACGGTAGCAGCATCAGCAGCGAGTCAGTGCTGCCATCTGTGTCCAGAGAAAGTGTTTTTGTTTTTTTTTTTGCATTTGCCAGTATCTGATACCATCACGAATCTCACCGTTTTCGTCATCTGCTAATGAAGCGCCAACATTTGTGAAAGGGGGTTACGGTAAAACTGGTACGGTTCTGTTACATGCCGATGATGATAAGCATTTTCTGTTTGGTTCGCTTGCATTGGGAAGTTACTTTTATTACTTAATGATTAAAGTAAAGGGAGGTGCTTTTATTATCCGATTAAGACTGTAAATAATGTCTTCAGTGTCTATTTTTCTATCACACCTGCATAAACATTGTTTTTAATTTTGGCTTTGAGGCAGCCAATACACGAGCATGCTAATAACGAGTGCACGTGCATGCTTGCGTGTGTTTCCCTTTTTCACTTTTTGTGTATGCGCGCGCTCCAAAGTGTACGTGATATGTACAGTACCTATAAACGCAGTCAGTGAAATAAAGGATAGTATATCATGTGCGAATTGAAATCTCGACAGCTGCTCCTCTTCCTATTTCCTAATGTCTGACTCCATTCCATCATTACTGCATCACTACTGAACACGATCTTTGGTGAAAGTAGTTGCTAGAGGTTAAGACGTGGTGTTTGCAATCAGGCGAGAGAACAGCGCATACAAACGCAAGTGTAGTTCATGACAGTCATAATCACAGATTGCCATGGAGTTCCAAGGCTGCTGCTTTCTTCTTTATCGAAAGTACTGCAAAGGGAGGCCACAAAACATGTAGTAGCCCTCCCCCTCCCTCTAAGATAGGTCACCGTCGCATTTTGATTTTCGGAAAAGGTTTAGGCCATAAAACCACGAAGATGACCTGGTAATATTAAGGCTGCAGACAAAGATGAAAGGCAGTCGCAGGGGGACATTTCGTGGGCCGTGTACATCCCATCATGCCCAGTTTCTCTGGTGACAGAGCTGACACCCAGATCCACGGTCTTCAGAAAGGCGCGTCACGCTAGTCACGAATGGCCCTGTCACGCACATGAAGACAACTGCCATGTAAGATGGTCTTCGCCAAGTACTAATGACAGTCCAGATGAGGACAAGGACATGTATGGCGCTGTCACCCGATAGAAGCTATGGTTGCTGACAGAGACGACAGCAAATGACTGCGCATGAGATGGCAGTCAGTCTAACAGGCGCCCAGGGGAGCACCATATAATCTGCAAGCAGCTTCGTGGCATAACACGAAGGCTTGTTAACATGTTCTTGAGTTGTCTGACTGCATTTTGCCATTAGAGGTTGCACCCAGTATCAATCACTGAATAGCATGTAAATTTGTCTTTCTTTTTGTGAGTTATTACCTTGATTGTATGCCTTCTTTCCCTCTATCTCTCTCTCTCTCACACACACACACACACACATGCACGCACTCACACACACACACACACACACACACACACACACACAAACACACGCATGAACACACACATTGTCTAAATGTCTGCTATTCTATCTCATCCTCTCCCACATCGTCTCCACCCCGCAGTCCGTTGACTAAGTTAGGTCCTGTAAAGATCTGTTTTCATTGACCGCTATTCACATTCCTGTATATACCAAACCATTTCATTGACCAATCTACAATTATCCTGTCGATGTGGTTGGACAGTTACCATGAAGGTTTGCAAGGTTGAAGACAATCCAGTCTCATGACGAGAGGTGGCCTATGTATGATAAACTTGACTGTTCCTGGCCAGGCTGAGAACTTGTCCACAGCTAGAAGGGCATGGCTAGAAATGACAAAGCTAGAAATTATTATCACCAAATACGAGGGCTTTTGGGGGGAACATTACATCCTCCTTACGAATCCAAGAGACGGCAACAATTACTTAGACATGAACGCAAGTTAGAGGGTTGATTAAAAAAAATACTTCACAATTATCAACATAATTTTAAGGGCTGCAAAAGCACTTGATAACCAGGAACCTAAGCTAGAGGGTGGGCACAAATACTTCACAATCATAATCCCTAGCTAGAGGGCCGGCACGATTACATCACAATCACAAACTCACGGCAGGCGTTACCACAGCAAGAGGGCTGGCAAAAGGGGCTGATGGTAGGCCAGAACAGAGCCAATCACTTTTGCGAGGGAAGAGATGCAAACTGGGATGGGATCGATGGGATCCCATGGGTGCGACTACAGCAATCACATCCTCGTGGGAGGACCTTGCGGCTTAGGAAAACGAGCCTAATTAATAACTGTGGCGTGGAACAACTTTGAGACAAAAATAACGAAAGACAACATCAGCATTCACAGCCCAGTATATGAAGCTCTTGAATATGAATGAAATATTTTGGCGTGCCTACACGCTGGGCTAATTGCTGTACCCAAGTTTCGCGCTAAAACCGGTGTTGAATGCCACATGCAAGGCCCAGAAACTGGATTCATTCACAAAAAGCTCTCTTCAAAGCTCTGACACAGATCAAAGCAAAATGTCTTCATAAAAGATGAACTGCGTATACAAAGAAATCTCGCCTAAAATGTATTTCTGAAAAATTTCTCACAAAACCTGGCCTACATGCTAATGACAAAACTCTTTGTTCAAAACTGAACCATAGCTGAGCCAAGTCGTGTAACAAAAAAGAAAATCAAAAATGAGCAAAGCGGTGTAACCAAACTTAACCAAAACGTAATCACGTGCTTTAATTAAACTCCTCGCCAAAACAAGAGGGGTGCGGAGCGGTTGGAGGAGATCACGTGGACAGGTGTTGTTAATTTGCTCGCCAAGTTTTCTGGTCTGTGTTCACTGCCCTCTTTACTGCCCACTTGTTACAGTTATGTTAACGTATCCACATCAGAAAGAAACATTTCCATTATCCGCTTGGCATGGCTTCAAAACACAAGAGGAAGAGGTGCTACCAAAATCACGTGAAAGGTTTCTTGTGCTTGTGATTGGTGCTATCACTGGAATGTCTCCGAAACGATAACGTCTACTGAAGTTTTATCTAAACACTCAATTTGGCATTTTCTCTTGCTGCCTTATATGATAAATATATAGAGTTGTTCGGTTGAATAAAATACCCATCATGCACGTCAAGTGTCATTCTGAAAGGCGTCTTTCAGTAACGATATTAAAGGCTGTCATCTTTATGAAAATGTTACAGACGGAGGGACAGACAGACAGACAGACAGACAGACAGACAGACAGACAGACAGACAGACAGACAGACGTAACACGAGCCTCACAGGTAGAGACGTGTATCACAATCTCGTAAACCGCAACTGTTTGTATTGTTATGATTACCTGAAATACCTGGTCCTGATAGACGGGTAGACATTGTCGTCATCGTTTGTCTCTTCAACAAAGTCTAGATGGTTGCCGGTTCGGTCTGGGAGTGCCAGTCAGTGTGAGAATGCCAGTTGGTCTAGGCTCTTTCAGTTCCGATTCATACTTCTGTCTTGCCAGTACGCTATTTTTAGTCTACTGCACTGAATCAACATCGATCGGTGTGTGTTCTTAGTGTGAAATCACAGATCATACACATTGTCTGAATGCACTAATTAAAAAAATCCCAGTTCTGTTACCAGGAAGATTCTATTTTCATTCGCACAAAATCCAGCAGAAAAGCAAACAGTACCAATGTCAGAGAGACTCAATATTTCGACAAGCGTGGCGGTAAGCCACAGAATAATACTGGGAGAGAGTATTGATGCCTGGTCAGCGGGGGAAGCGGGGGGGGGGTGGTGGAAATAAGCCACGTAATAACACAAGATGTGTATTTATACCGGGTCAGGGGAGCAAGCCATATAATAACACAAGATGTGTACTTACGCCGGCGGGATGAAGTCTAGGCTGCAGTTCCCAGCATACCAGCCACGCACTGGCTCTATCTCCATATCGTGGAGATATTGGCGGAGAAATGCGAGGCCATATACTCTTCAACCTCAGCCGCAGCCGGCCACCGTGTACGTTTGTGGCATTCTCTGTGGTGCGAGTTTGTGAGAAGCTTCAAGTCCTGCCTGGCGGTAGCCTTACCCTGTGGCCACGATGCTACTGTTATCGGCGTTCACCATAGCACGGAAGTCTTGGTGTGGATAAAACTAATCTTGCTAATGAGCTGAAAGCACATTTCCATCCGTGGTTTCAATTGCAAACAGCAATTCTTCCTTCCTGAATAATGACGAAGCACAGTTCCACCAGACTTGGTATAGTGGCAATGAAATCAAAGTTGACGAGAGGATGAAAACGAAGTACAAGTGATGATGCTGACTTTGGTGTTTTTACATATATTTTGTGTATCACAACATGTACCAGGCAGGTGTTCTGCAACACATGTACCAGGGTGATTTTTTGTAGCACGACATGACGTGGGCGATTTGTGTTGTGTGTTAATCAAGACACTTACCCAGTTCTTCAAATGAAAATCTCCAGTAAATCAGCCACGACCTCGACACAGAACTCAAGTTCAGAAGGGGAAAAAATAAGGCCGTCGGTTTTTTTTAAAAGCTCTTCTCATCAAAGCCGACATCAAAATGAATAACGACTGTCTTCCTAGGACAAGACACAAGCAAGGAACTTGAGTCTCTTTCGGAAAATTAAAACTGCCGTTTTAAATGAGCATCTACATGGTAAGAAGGCTGCTTTAGGTTTAAGCTTCTTTGAGTTCCTGAAGTACTGAGTAATGTTAGCGAAGTGTGTTTATTCTGACAAAGACGCTTTGCTGAAGAAGCATGTTTTACTATCATGCAAAAAAAAAAAAAAAAAAAAAAACTTACATGAAAACCGAAACGTTTTAAAAACCGCTCCTCTAAAAAGAAACTAAATTTAAGGAGAGGTTGAGGAAGAGAACACATTCGTGCGAGGTTTGATCAAAGAATGCACTAGCTGTTGCCAAGCCGAAGGCAATGTTTTTAAAATGATCAGTTGGACTTGAAAGCGAGGAAATGAAAAGCGGCAGGCGGAAGGCGCGCGTATTACTTTTCTTCTGACCTGCCCGCCAAAAAGGCCGCTGGCCTGCCCGTGACGTCAGAGCTGACTATCTTGGGGCTCGAGCCAACCGACATCTTACGTATGCATGAGAAAAGACGTCAGAGATGAATGTATCGCCGAAATCATTTCCAGTTACAAGTCAACAGTCGGGTGGAATTTCGGCAAATCACCTTCGATGAATATTTTCTTTACAACACATTTGGATATGGATATAAAAGCTGCCTGCCCGTTAGTCGCTGTCTCCTCTCCCTCCCTCTCTCTCTCTCTCTCTTTTATTTCAACCAATGTCTTATTTCTGTGGAAGGACCAAAAATCAAGCCTGATTAGAGCAGACAGGTTTGGCGGTATTTTTAGGAGCAGGGTGGGAAGTGGAGGAAAGGGGGAGGGGCCGATTCAGGCGAGGGAGGACCGGGTTCAGCAGCAGCGCTCACGTTAAACTGGCATTTGACGCTGATCAAAGTAAAATCTATCTCCGGCCGGAGGAGAAGCTGCGAGATGAGCTTTCGGCCGAGACCTTCGGAAGGTTCGCTGGGTAATCAGCAAAGCCTCAACGTTTACAGTTTAGCGAGGACTAGAAAGCCATACAGATCGAACTTTGAACAATGAAGGTTGCATATTTTTGTTTCTGTGTGCAGTAAAACGTAGTTGTGGTCTGTCTGCAAGTTTTCCTTCATCCTATTTCTGTCAACCAATATATCTGTCAGAATGTCTTTCGGTTTTTGTCAGTCAGTGTCTCTATCTGAATGATTGCCTGAATAAAGGAGTAAACAAGTGACTGACTTCTCGTTTTTTTTTTTTTTTGGCAAGATCGACAGTACAAAAATGTTAGTGGCCTACTTCTTTCTTCTCCGATCGCGGTGTGCTATTTTTAACATCACCACGTCTTCTGACTTGGCTGAAAAATCTACCCGATCTTCTCCTTTACACCTAAACAACCGGTTTCTGTTAAGGATGTTGTGATTGACTGAAAACAAGTGACTAGCACAATAAAGGGTCGAACGAAACGTGCTGTCCATTTGTCCATCGGTCTGTTTCTCTGAGTTAGTCCGCCATGTTTCTTCACGTCATGTTACTGCCGCACTTACCTAGTTATCTAACGACTCTTAACGCTGGCTTTCGTGTTATTACATCCTTCTTGCTGACCATAGGGGGGGGGGGTGTCTTCTCAATGGCCTTTACTGTCTTTATGTGATTGCTGGCTGACTACATAGCACTGCTGTCTTGACAATGTCTCACTGGATCGATACTTACTGACTGGTTCTGATCGTTGAGATGCGGTCCTGATGATTACAAATATCCAGTCAAACAAGAAGCTGATAAGAGGCCTGTTATCGATGTTTGCCAAAGCAGCCTTCTGGAATTGAACGACTAGTGTACCAAAGGCTCAGCGTGCTTTCCTCGTTGATTATGTCGATGTTAGCAGCTGACGTCGAATATATTTCACTCTCGTGTCAGAAACTGTAATGTCAATTATGCAATCCAAACATACCACTGTTTGTGCATCTTGATGATTTCAACATAAAAAAGCTAAGGAGTGGGGCGTAAATAAAGGAGTTACTGGCCCTTGTGGTCAACAGGCGCTGTTCATGCAATACTCCCGCGTGCATTCTGTGACGTAGTCATATCAGGGCGATCGGCTTTAAACGTGCATGTGCACTGGTGCGTAGGAGTACAGATATTGGCGTTTCACTCGCCGTTGTTTCAGAAGACGCCAAGTGTAAGATCACTGAGGCAATGCGCCGTGTTCCACATTCCGACAGCTCAAGAATTCCGTGACGTCACAACTCTAGCCCCCTACCATCGGCACAGGTCCTCTCCCCACATAGCAGAGTCAGTCACCCGCACGAAGTACCCTACCCTACTACGTCACACTTGGAATACCATCCGCACGTGTTACCCTGCTCTTCAACGATGTAACCAGGGTATCCTGCTACACTACACCTGCAGTCAGCACCTGCAGCAACTACCCTGGTGCACAGCACCTGCAATCAGCAGCTTCGAACCCTTTGGCTGACAGCCCAGTCCAGTGGCTCTCCCTTAGGCTCAGCTCTGCCGCCTAGCGGTGTGACTGGCAATCGGTCAGATTCCCCCCCCCCCCGCCACATATCTGGCGGTCTTTTCACAAACAGCATTGACCTGCAAGGCTTTTTCCTTTCGCACTTCCCCTTGTCCACGTAGTCTGACGTGTTCAAAAGATGTTCTAAAACAGGAATAAAGGAACCGGCTGTGCTATTTGGCTGGCTGCTTCTAACTGCTAAGCTTCAATTTGTGTGTGGATAGATGACTGTATACGTCCATGCGTGTGTATGTGTGTGTGTGTTTAAGTGTGACGTGTGCGCGGATGTGTAGCGGGGTTAGTTAAAGAAAACACCAAAACTGCCAGATCCAACATATCAGCATCAGAGAAATGAAGACAGCGAAGAATACTAGAGACACGGCTTTCTCTTTTAACTATGTTTGTCAAGTTGAGCTGTAGCTGAAGTCAAGGGCTATAGTTCCTACCACACCTACCAACACAAGGTGTTCATGCTGTTCACATGTCCGCCGCCGGTACTCTCACCGCTCCTACGAAATCGCACTTTCCTCTCCTTCCTGAAAGCTTGCGTTCTCTCCGATGGTAGTTCGTCACTGCTCTCCACTGCCACCAGTCCGTGGAGAGCACGTGTTTTGATAGTCACCCTCATGTGGCTGTAAAGTGAAGCTGACGCTGTGGGGACGGCTGCAGTGCCTGAACTTAATTTGGTCCTCGCGCTTCCCTCTGGCTGCACGTCGACGTCATGGTGCAATGTGATAATGTTGACACTAACGCCCTTTTTCCGCCTGACGCACTCTCACCACGAGCCTAGGAGGTCTGACGCCTGTTAGAGTCGATCTTCCAGAAGTTACACTCATAGCTGGTCACGTGGCCAGTTTAGTTTCGCGCCGTGCGCTACGTACATTCAGCTAATTAGCTGCCGCTTTATAGAAATATCAATACTGCATCAATACAGAAATCCCACTTCACGTGCTGATGCCACTGGGAGTCGACCAGACGCTGGAGAGTATCCCTGGTGTCAGTGATTGTCCTTAGGAGTGGACTTCTCGTAGACACACCCGCTGCATGTTTCTGAACTCTGCTCATTAAGACTTGGTTGGTGACACACTGCGAGGAGCCACACCCTGGCGTATTTTGCAATTTCCCTTTTTTCTTTTTTTGTTTCAGCTAATGGCCAACAACTGTAGGCGTGCACGTAACTCACCTGACCGAGAGGCCGCGTCCTCATTTTCTCATAAGCGCAAGACGTCACTCCAGCGGACGACTGTAGGGATCGTAGGATGCTTCGGACTCGGGTGTGATGAAGTACAGAGTCACAGCTAAGCGGGTCAGGGTCACCTGATATGATGGCCAAGAAGGTTTTCATCACTGGGAACTGCTAATAGGCTTCGTTTCAAGTTCCTTGACCCAGCTGAAACTAGCTAGACTCTATGCTTCAGAATATGATCACAAAAACTATGCTTTTAATTCTCGTTTCTCGAGTCTTTGTCTGTCTGTCTCGCTGCCTGCCCACCAGATGTCGGTCTGACAGTCTCTTTGTTTGTCTGACCGTCTGCCAAACTTTCTGTGTATCTAACTACAAGAATATCGTATTATTTCTTGGCCTCTCTGTCCTCCCACCTTCCTTTGCCTATGTACCCATCTGTCTCCACTTATCTACCCATTAATCTTTTACATCATTCCAGATACACGTGGCGTCATTATCTTTCTGTGTCAGTCTTTCTACACCTACACTAATCCCTTTGTACCAACATCGAACACTGAAAAGAAAACTTTCTTGATTTGGTTGCAAGGAAATCAAAAGTCAAGGAAGAGAATCAACAAGCAAAGACTTTGTTCTTCGTTACCATTCTTTCATTAGAATGAGGTGCTGTTCTATCTAACAGAGGTACAAAAATACGAGATTAAAAGAAGTTAGTATGCTCAAAAAAAAACCCTACGTGAGTGGAGGACGCTACTCCTGTGTGGTGAGAGAAGGAAGGTCGCTAGGTGGCTACACCACTCTATGGCTCACCCTCACAAGGACGTGCAGGCACGCGGGATGCGCTGCGTCGAGCTCGTGCACTCGTCCTGCTGGATCCCTACATCAATGTCTTGCTGCTGCAGGTTTTCATTGCCATGACGCCCGCTAGAGTCGTATCGATTGTTGCAAGACTTGGTCTGGAAAAGTGTGCCACTCGGGGTTGTGGGTCAGACCAGCAACTCTAACTGCTATAAATTGCTCATCTTGTGTTTGCGCTGCTCCCACCTGATTTCTGCTTCTGACGGTCAATGTCCACGTGTCTGAGGAGTGCATTTCGCTCTAACAGCCCCCATTCCCTCCTCTCTCTCTCTCTCATAAACACTCTCCTCCACCTCCGTGACGCCGGTCCGCAGCAAATCATGGTGTTAACCCTTTCGCGCACACCTTACGGGCAGGCCACTCCCTTCTTGTATCAGCTCCTCACTGCCATGCCTTAGCTTGACCTTCGTCTTCTGACTTGGTGTTTGTCAGACTGAAATTACTCAGAACTTTCTTACTTATTCGCTGGTTTGTTCGTCCTTATTTCTAAACTATTTCGACGTTGACAATTTATCAGTCTGCTTCCATTACTTGCCTTTTTTCTATTTTCACCGCTCACACTCAGTCACTCCAAGCTTCCTCCATTTCCTCTCAAAGTAGATAACTTTTATCGGCTTCTTCAGCCTCAAGTGACAGTACAAAATATGCTGTTTTAAAAAGTAGTGAGCACGACCCAGAAAAGCTGATGGATGATGGTCATACGTACATTCCTCCGCCATTTCAGGAAGTGAGGTCAGTGTGTCACGTATATCAAACACGCTTGGCTTGTAGATGATTGGAGTACTGCTTTCCTTGTTGTGTAATGCAAAGTGCTTCAAACCATAATTCAGGGCTACAATTTTATAGAGATTTTCATCACAAAATGGAAAAGGACTGTTATTGACAGTAATATTAGTATAGGGAAAGAATGGCTATATTTTCTACTTCCTATTAAATCCTTTTTTTAAGATAGTCAGTTTCGGATATACTGTGATATATATATATATATCTATACTGTGATATATATATATATATATTGTACAGTAACAAAACATCTCTGAACAAAGGTCGCCAAAAAGTCACCGCAATTAAGGCTTCGTTCCCATGTTGGTCATATTTGATCATCGTTTTTGCCCCAAAATAACCCCAAGTTCATATTTTTCACAGTTATCAACGATTCAGAAGCAGAAAGAAATTTTATCTCCTTTATTGATTCTGGACATGGGCCGGCGATGACTCTATGGAAAACAGTGTGGGTAGAGGTCCAGGCCCCTGCACGAAGCAAGCGAGGCCGCCCAGTCCAATACTAACAGTAATTATGACATAGTTATGTGTCTTATGACGTGGTTATGAACGTTATGACAAGGCGATGCACATTTTAAGTCGTTATAATCCTTATGATGCAATTATCTACATTATGACATTGCCAACTATATCATGGCGTAGTTATGCACATTATGTCACGTATAGCAAGGTTATTTTTATGCGCACTTCAGTCTGAAAACGACGAAGGTTCAGTCCCCTAATCTTTTTTAATGTCCTCTTGAGTTTCTCGTAATAAAGAAATCGGCTGGCGTTCGTTGTGTTCTGTATTACGGCTACTGTTTTTGCCAGTTTTCTTTATGACTGTGATTCGGTACGCAGATTCGTTACGGATTACCTTAGAACAATTAACAGTGACCTGTGGTATGTTCCGCTGCTCCTAATGTATAACTACGCCTGCAGTGGCACGTGGAACATGTCCATCCAGAGACCCTGCAATATTCCTGCATGAATGGCGTCCTTGCTACAACCAGCACAAATATTAAGAGTTTTAGTCTTGCACTCTAAGCCAGTGTGGTCTTTGAGGTGTGCAACGTTGTATACAGAGAAGTTTAGGAAAATTTAGTATTAGACAAGACACAGAAATGGAAATGTCTTCGTGAACGTATTACAGACAGATCACGTGACACTATTCACAACCAAGATAGCGTTATCTCATTTCAAATCATTAACCAAAATGATTGAAAACTTGCAAGGAACACGCTTTTTAAGTTAAAAAAAACAATCATGAAGTCTAGGAGTCTTTCTACTACTTCTCTATTCGCACAAACTTCAAATCGAGACACTAACGCGGTCAGTACAGTTATACTTGGGTTCATCCTCGGGATATCGCTTTGTTGCCGACGTGGTGTAAAATCCGAAAACTAGCTGCTGGTTACCCAGCATCTTCACTCAGTGAGCAAGCGACAAATACATCAGGATGCCGTACTGTGCCTCACAAAAGCAAATAAGGCTTAGCAAGATTACTTCTGAAGATTCCTGTATTCTTAAAATGTCAGGATAACTTTTGTCTGCTGGAGTGCCCATACGAGAGGAGGGGGAGGAAATATTCCCACAGGCACCGAACAGCCAGCAAGCGACAATATGGAACGGTGTGGTTGGGGTGGAGGGTTAGCTACAATCATACCGTGAAACTCCAGAGACAGGCCAAAGCAAAAAGTGGGAGGAAAGTCGATCACTATGGTAAGCTCCAGATACATGGCCTCGAGCGAGGCAGACAACTCTGATGCCATCTTTCACAGTCCTTATTCTTAAGGTCAGACAGGGTCTTTGTAGATCAATGCTTGTTATTCGTCGTTGATTAACTTCCAACGTTGAAAACAACAATAACTGATTTGTCAGAAAATGGTATTTTTCCCCAAAACGAATAGAAGTCTTCTGATAAAAAGGGAGGTAGCATACATTTTTAAGGACAAGCTGTTTTGGGGATGAAAGAACATTTCCTTTAAGTAGAAAATATAGCTTCTTGTTTGGTTATTGATTTGATGTTGTTTCCAAAACCATGCCGTAGTACCTCCGTGCCGCTTTTTCGATTAACATTGTTTTACTGCCGCTCCTCAAGCCTAGCTGAAAATTGTTTTAGCTGTGGACTGCGCAGTTCAGTTCCTGGCTGGCTTGTTCATGCATAATGAAGTGCATCCAACAGGAGAAAAAAGCTGGCGGGCTTAGTCTTTGGAACATCCTGTTGGACGGGATAAAGACAATAAGGTCGCCAGAGCCCGTGTATGTACAGCAGATAAATCATCCACGGAAGATGTGAGTGAAGCAGAGAAGCGTCTCGTGAAATAAACTGAGAGTAATCTGTTTGTCCCAGATGTCTTAGGGACGAAGACATAGTCCAAACCAAATGCATCAGTGTAAGAATTTCCAACTCAGTCCAGTAAAGCAAACGCCCCAAACACAACTTTTCTGATCGTAAATGTGACACCCGGAGCTCATCTGACTTGAAGTATGAGTTGAAAATTAGACTTCCGCCCACAATGTTCTGAGACTGGAAAGGAAATTGAATTACCGAAATGTGCCTCTTTAAAGTTAGATTTCTCTGCTGAATTAAAGCCTGAAATGCCTGCAGAAGCAACAAACACACGCCCGGGTGTACTACTGTATGCACTAACTACTGTATGAAGTGACGTACTGACCACTAGCTACTGTATGAAGTGACGTACTGACTTCACGAACTACTGTATGAAGTGACGTACTGACCACTAGCTACTGTATGCAGTGTGAGATGCTGACTTCACAAACTCCTGTGTGAGGTGTCTTGCTGGCTGCACTAACTACTGAATGCAGCGTGAGATGCTGGCTGCACTAACTACTGAACGCAGTGTGGGATGCTGACTACACTAACTACTGTATGAAGTGACGTACTGACTGCACTAACTACTGTATGCAGTGTGGGATGCTGGCTACACTAACTACTGTATGCAGTGTGAGATGCTGGCTGCACTAACTACTGAATGCAGTGTGGGGTGCTACCTGCACTAACCACGGCGAGATGCTAAACTCTATTGCTGGGCGTCAAGGAATGGTAATAAAGTTGAACACAGGATCTCTACAGATTCTACAGCAGCCTGGTAATCTCTACGTTGCATAATAGGTCACAAGAGATTTTACATTATAAGAACATAGTAATAACATGCGTCTATCCTCCAGACAATCTACCCGTTCATACTCATCAGCTTGTACTCGGTGTACCCAGAGATTGATCCGCAGTTTTTACACCTGGCCTCCTTACCCCTCCGCCATCGACATCACATGCTTTGATTTTCAATGCGTCTGGCAGGTGTGAGATCTCTGAGACAACAGCTGGGAGTGACAGTATGTCTCAAATTGCGTTAACCGTTACACGTTATGTTTCAATCACTCGGAAAATTACAGTCACGTGGATTGTTTTACACAATAAAGACAGAAAACAGACATGGAACTAGATTCAGCAGCGACAAACGTTAGAAAGTATAACATATGACTCACATACGATACGAAATCTTTTAACCGAACATAATAAACACACATAATATGAATTGAAATAAACAAATAACATTATGAAGTCACACTGTAAAGTGAACTTTAACATGGAATGTACACAGAATGAAACAAAGGGAAATTCTCAATACAGCGCAGTGTCGAACACCGATAAGGCCATACAAAGTGAAATGAACAGAACTCTTCTCAAATAATCTCAAATAATATCCCCTCTCTTCCTCCTCCCCTTTTCCCTCACTTTTCCACTCCAACCCTCTTCCCTCTCAGTGCCGTGCGCTACGTCAGCCGCAGCTGCCCATACCCTGACAAATGGCTAAAATTAGATGCACGCTTCTGAGCTTCTCTCCTGCTTGTCTGTTGTCTCATATACAAAAAAAAACAAACAAACAAAAAACTACCCTCCTCTGTGGAGAATGATTCAGAGTGGCTCCGTGTTCCCCAGCACCAAAAGCTAGCATACAGGAAGAGAAGTGATCCCTCCAGTGACATAACCCCGCTCTTCCTCTGAAGGTTGTCACTTGAGCAACGTTTGCTGGACGCTCTGTGAAGACTGAACAGATCAGGACATGGCCTCTAGCGTCAACAGAAACGAATAGTGCGAAGATTGTGAACCCTTGACCTATAGGTTAACAATCCAACTGCTCGTGATTTAGCTGTGACTACACAGGTCAATGTTTACGTCGACCCTGACAAACAAGAACAACGTTTTCATTGTTTACATGACCAGCACTAGTTCTCACTAACATTGCCAGCACTAGCTCTAATAGTTCTCACTAACATGGCCAGCACTAGTTCTCACTAACATGGCCAGCACTAGTTCTCACTAACATGGCCAGCACTAGTTCTCACTAACATGGCCAGCACTAACATGGCCAGCACTAGTTCTCACTAACATGGCCAGCACTAGTTCTCTCTAACATGGCCAGCACTAGTTCTCACTAACATGGCCAGCACTAGTTCTCACTAACATGGCCAGCACTAGTTCTCACTAACATTGCCAGCACTAGTTCTCATAATTCTCACTAACATTGCCAGCACTAGTTCTCACTAACATTGCCAGCACTAGTTCTCATAATTCTCACTAACATGGCCAGCACTAGTTCTCACTAACATGGCCAGCACTAGTTCTCACTAACATTGCCAGCACTAGTTCTCATAATTCTCACTAACATTGCCAGCACTAGTTCTCACTAACATTGCCAGCACTAGTTCTCATAATTCTCACTAACATGGCCAGCACTAGTTCTCACTAACATGGCCAGCACTAGTTCTCACTAACATTGCCAGCACTAGTTCTCATAATTCTCACTAACATTGCCAGCACTAGTTCTCACTAACATTGCCAGCACTAGTTCTCATAATTCTCACTAACATGGCCAGCACTAGTTCTCATAGTTCTCACTAACATGGCCAGCACTAGTTCTCATAGTTCTCACTAACATGGCCAGCACTAGTTCTCACTAACATGACCAGCACTAATTCTCGCTAACATAGTTAGCACTAGTTCTCATAGTTCTCACCAACATGGCCAGCACTAGTTCTCACTAACATGGCCAGCACTAGTTCTCACTAACATGGCCAGCACTAGTTCTCATAGTTCTGACTAACATGGCCAGCACTAGTTCTGACTAACATGGCCAGCACTAGTTCTCATAGTTCTCACTAACATGACCAGTACTAGTTCTCACTAACATGGCCAGCACTAGTTCTCATAGTTCTCACTAACATGGCCAGCACTAGTTCTCATAGTTCTCACTAACATGGCCAGCACTAGTTCTCACTAACATGACCAGCAATAATTCTCGCTAACATGGCCAGCATTAGTTCTCGCTAACATGGCCAGCACTAGCTCTCACTAACATGGCCAGCACTAGTTCTCTCTAACATGGCCAGCACTAGGTCTCACTAACATGACCAGCATTAGTTCTCGCTAACATGGCCAGCACTAGTTCTCATAGTTCTCACTAACATGGCCAGCACTAGTTCTCGCTAACATGGCCAGCACTAGTTCTCACTAACATGACCAGCAATAATTCTCGCTAACATGGCCAGCATTAGTTCTCGCTAACATGGCCAGCACTAGCTCTCACTAACATGGCCAGCACTAGTTCTCTCTAACATGGCCAGCACTAGGTCTCACTAACATGACCAGCATTAGTTCTCGCTAACATGGCCAGCACTAGTTCTCATAGTTCTCACTAACATGGCCAGCACTAGTTCTCGCTAACATGGCCAGCACTAGTTCTCACTAACATGGCCAGCACCAATACTACACTAACACTGGTGACAACTGTTGTCTAGTGTACCGAAGTGGGGTTAACCTTCGGAGCTCACAGGATGTAAAAAGTCTGTCTACTGACATGTCAGTGCAGGTGTCCACCAATGATCATTGTTAAAAATCGGACGCTTCCACTGCTGCTGTTGTTATCATTAGTAGAACTATTAAAACTGTGTTAAGCTCACACACGTCAGATACTATAGAAAACGCCATGAAACCGTTGCACAATAATGTACAATAACCAATACAACAATAGCCGGTTGCGACACATTTCACTTACAGTAAGTCTCATGAGTGCAAGTACTGTGTCAAAATGATATGGAAAACACGGCACTGCCCACACTAGATGAAAGCAATAGCTCACGAACTCTGTCTGAGGTGGAAAGAGGGGGAGGAAAAGAGAGAAAGAGAAAGCGAAGGGCGAGTTAGGTAAAGAAATCCACCCTTCTTCAAAAGATTGGCTACAGACGCTTTTAGCGGGGCTTTCTGTAGACAGGCTGACCATTAAACTCTGTAACCAGAGAAATAAAGTGTGGCGCTTTCAATTTGTCCGTTGATCATGACAGCGTCGTGCGTCCCCCGTTTTGTCTTCCTTGCATAACTAGATTCCCTCCCTGAGTATTAACACCCAGCATCCGCCAGCTGCCGTTTTCCTCCTCTAGTCTCATTTATTTTTTCCAAATGCGTAGTGTAGAGACTTCAGCCAAGTTTACTGGCTTGTGGAAGTAATAGGCAATGATAATGATGATAATGATAATCTCAGTGACGAGGGTTGTGATGGTGGTGGTAGTAGTAGTGTCGTTGATTTTGATTAATGAAGCCTTGACTTGGTACATTGACCTGAGTGAACCGGATAGGACATCAGTATGCAGATAATGACACCAGTAAGAACATTATTTAGGACAGGTAGCACAACAAATATATATATATACGTACATTGCAGAAAAGGTTGATCCTGTTGGTTGTGACAATAACACTTAATATCGTGAAAGTCAAGGATAGCATTTGTGTGTGGGCGCGTGCATATATATATATAGATATGTGTGTGTGTGTGTGTGTGTGCGTGCGTGTGTGTGCGCTTTTTGGTTAAAAACCCACACCTCGTTTCACGTCTATTTCTGCCTCTGCGTCTTGATGTTGTGAGCTAGTGAAAGTGCGAGCAAATGAGCAGTGAAAAGAATGCATATTTTATGAGGTGTGAGAAAGTGAATTAACTCTCGAAATAGTAAGTATAACGGTAAACGAACTGTAAGTAAATTAAGTTCTTTGAGTTGTCAGTAAATGAATGACATTCTTGGCGTTGACCGTAAATTAATGAAGTGAATATTTCCGTTCGTCTCCTCCCACCCAACCTCACATCATCTCGCCACACACCGCCACACGATGTGTAAGAAGAGATCATATTCTTGTCGGTCACAGGATTTGTTACTATTCTTTACAAGCAAGCTGGTCTAAAGCATTTTTGAGTGGTATGCTTGGCACGCAGTGGGCAGTGTTCAATCTGCTGGCATTACATTTTCCGCAGCATGCAAAATTTTCGTCGATCGAGGTTGTCCAACCAGCTCAACATTTTGTTCCGGTCCAGAAACGTCCATCCTCTCCCCCTCAATGTCCAGCGCTTCAAGTAAGGGTTTTTTTTTTTTTTTTAAGCAGGACGCATCTGGCAAATTTCTTTTACAGAGCAGTCACATAAACCCAAAAATGGTTATTGTCAAATATTCCACAATGTATCAATGTGAACAGCTTCTCTCCCTGCCACGCACTCAATGTATTGGAGATGTGGCGGGCTGTCAGTCCGGGAATCCGTTGCTACGTGCGTAATGCAAAGTTTTCAACTGCTTGGCAGCCACTTTTTCCTTTATCTACTGCCCCCTAGAGTTCCTCTTGAAATCGTAAGGAATAGTCCCTGATAATGAAAGGCACAGCCGCGAAACGAATGTAGTAATCTACTGAGCTCTATTTTTGACAAACGCAAGCTTAAAATATGGAACATCATGAAATATTCTGACAGATGATCAACGTCCGCTGCTGAGCCTGAGAGCTCTGACACTTGAAAAAAAACAAATAGACCAGAGAACTAATACAGACACTGGCGATACAGCACAGGAAAGAGGCAGCAAGCTCAGAGGATTCTACAATATTATATGAGATCTACAATATCTTTCTATCTCACCCAGAGCACCTTTAACGTGATTCTTTTAAAAAGGCTTGGAAGCCTTCTCTCCACCTGTCTTTCTTCTCCACACACCATACATGTGTGTGTGTGTGTGTGTGTGTGTGTGTGCGCGCGCGCGTGTATGTTTCGTGCATTGTGTATATATTTTTTCATACATCCATCATACATGGTATATATATATATCATCTTGTTTCCACGTCTTGTTGGCCCAACGCAGTTACCACACGCAGGTTGCCTGCCTTTTTCCATTCCTCTCTTCTTTCATTTTTGAAACCTTCCTTGCATAAATCTTTCCTCGTTTTCCATGCCATAGTAAGGACAGGGCGAGCGGATGCAACATGCCCTTATTAAGCGGAAAGTTGATTCGATGCGCCGCATGGAGTCGAAAGAAAGTTTGTGTCTCGCAACAAACAATAGAGAGTGTTGAAGACTCAGGTTTGTCTTCTGAAACAATGACAGCAGGCCTCTGGCTGTCGTCTCTTGATAAAAACAGTAGTAAGCTTAATTCTGTACAAAACGATTAAAAGAGAAATGCCACCCCTATAAAAAAATGCATTGCGATGTACATGGTAACAAAGGCAAATGCCACTCAGTTGTGTAACACTGACATATAAATCTCGCTCGTGTGGAAAGGTGAAAGAGTTACCGACTCTTCTCTGTGACGTCGAAGATCCCCATATCCTTCCCAGTCATACAGAAAAGTGAGTTATCCCTTTTCATTTTCTAGTAAACATTGTGACATTTTTAGACAGAAATGTACACCGCTTTCTTCGTGAAATACAAGGAGAAATGCCGCTTTGTTCTGAGGCAGAAAAATAAGACCAAGTTCTCTTTGACGCCCATAGAAACTGTGTGTCGGTGTGTATGTCAAATGGCAGGACATACACGTTGCCATTCGCACGGTCTCTTGCTCTCTGTCCGCGAAAAATAAGATGAAGTTTCAGCAAAAAAAAAAAAAAAATAGACATCTATATTTCTTATGTCATGTGTCAGAACTACAGTCTGCCTTATCGTCCGACGAATGCTGTCAATGGGCGCCCTGTAAATTGTATCTGGCACTCGCCTCACCGAATCCAGATCAATTGTCACAGTTCCAGACCAGTGCCAGGACCACGTCTTACAAGGGCGCGGAAGAAGCAGTAAATAAGGACTTCCCTTTTATTGCAGGCAATAAACTTTCCGAAGTGCAAGAACGAACAGGCACCAACCTCTTCAACCAAACGAAGACAGAGCAACAAATATGACCAACATGTTTACATGAAGACGGCAATGTTACCGACAGTCATGCTACCAGCGGCTACCACTTGCTGTCAGGGTTGGGGCGGATGGTGGGGAACACTAGTGGCGGTGTTTGTAGCAGAAGGCAGGCAGTTTGCTAAAAGCTACAGCTGATGGTTGGGGACAGTCGTGGCTGGGGACGGTCGTGGTTGTGAAAGGATTGGTAAGAGAGGTGATGGTAGTTAATGTAGTTACGGAACAACACCAATACTTTCGCGCTCCACGTCCTCACTCGCAGCCTGAAAGCAGCTCACGCCAAACAAGCTGGCGCCCTCTATCACGACTGCTGATGCCACTGGCTATTTTGGTTCTGGCACACGCATGGTAGGCGCGCGGTCGCTCAAGGGGCAGACAATACTGGCAGCAGGCGACTCAAAAGCTTGGAAAGCTGACAAACACCCTGCTTGTGGTGTGGTAAAAATGCCAGCAATATTGCTGGGAAAAAGGCGAGATAAAATGGCGGGGCAAATGCCTTAGTATTTCAATGCATTGCTCAAAAGGCGTTATTTCGATAAAGGCACTTGTGACAAGCGTGTGGCAGAACATACAACATTCTCAACTAGTATCTCAGGCAGCTGTCAGGCTTTGTTTCTCTTATACACCCTCTTCTTTATTAGCATTTCGTTTAAAATATTCACGTCTTCATTTTTTTATCTACATTTGAAATACCAGATCGTTATCACAAGAAAACGCTAGTTTAAAAAAAAAAACTCGAGCTATTCCACATTCTTACAAATGTAGCCTTATATTAAGCCGATTCGCTCTGTACATCTGACAAACCAACGTCAAGGTCCGGCCATGACGAAACAGAAATCAGATGATGGCATGTTCCCAACAACCACCAGAAAACAGCGCATGATCTACAAGTCACAGGTGAGAGGAGAGCGAGATGAGTGTGGTGGAGAGCCGAGGCATGCTAAGCTACGGCGCTAGGGACGGGGTAGGAGGTCGAAGGGAGGGACGTAGATTTTGACGTAGGCAGTGACGTGCTCCTACTGGTCAGCCGCCAGATTGCAGCGGAGCGAGCTACCCGTTACCGTGTGTGACGTCACAAGTTCGACGCACGTAACAAAGTCCCCGACGCGATATCCAGCGAGGTACTCGGGACAGGTAATGGAGCAGCACAAAATGTAGAAGCCTGTAAAAACGTAATCGTGGCAGTGTCTCTACATTCTTTTCTCTCTCCTTTCCTTCTCCTCTCTCCCTAATGTGTATACATAGACACACATAAAAGTTTTCCTTTCGTGCTTTATTTTCTCAATTTTTACCTCTCTTTCTCTTCGTTCCCTCCTCTTCACTCCCCACTCACGTGACCTCTCTCTAACCCACCCCTTGCTTGTCTTTCTCTCCCTCTTCGCATCCTCCTTATCTTCATCGCTGCTTCCTTCAAGGTTACGCGTCCGACCTCATAACCCACCTGTTTGAAAAATACTTCGTGCAAAAACTCTCTTATTTCCCATTTTCATCCATCCTCTGGTGTATTCGCCACTGTGTAATCTTGATACCGTTTTAAATGCGGGTTTTGTTAGATGTTAAAGGACTAGCATGATACAAAACATTTTTCTAATGTTCGAGTAAAGCTCAGTGCAGCATACTGTTTCCTCAAATCTGAGTGAGTACAACCTGTTCACTGCAAACATCATCATGTACAGAAAGACGGTAACAACACAGAGGTCAGGGGCCAGTTGCACAACGTGTTTCTAAACCTTAAAACTGTTCTAAAGAAGTAAAATCTCTTCTTTGCCATTTAGATGCAATGCACAAGAACATACAAAAAATTGTGTTGACAGGACGGAAAGTCAGACTTAACTTTATTAAAGCAGTTTTTAGTTTTAAAAATTCTAAAATTGGGGTGTGCACTTTAAACTAATTATCTGAATAGATTTCAGGCTTAAAAGTGTTTAAAATTAGAGTTGTGTTGTGCAACTGGCCCCAGGACTGTACGCGGATACGTTTCTGTATCCAGTGGAAAAGCTCGGATCACACATCAATGATATCTAGGTGCGTATCTCTGTACAAACGAGACGTCTTTCTGTAAAAGGTGATGTATGCCGTGTGTGCCTCCAGAACGACGAAGAGAGGGGTATTAACCCAGATTTTAGGAAAGAGTAGCTGGCACTGCGCTTTATCCAATCACGTGATAGGCAGGACGTCACATCCTCTTTTCTGATAAAGAAAAGAAGACAGACATAAGAAAGATCAAGTGACTACTGAGACGGCTACATGTGGAGGATTAGAGAGAGGGAGGGAGAAACAAATTACTAAAACGGCTACATGTGGAGGATTAGAGGAAGGGAGGGAGACACAAGTTCCTAAAACGGCTACATGGAGAGTTAGTGAGAGAGAGAGAGGCAGGCGACTAACAAGCAAGAGTGATAAGCGAAGGTGAGGGCGGTTGAAATGCTTGTGCCAGTCTAACCCTTTATTAAACAAAGCGTCTGCTCTTACAGAATGCATGGCAACCTAAAACTGAGGCTGGCCACAGAAAACATCGATCACACCGTAACACAGCAGCTAGAGCCACCGGCACACCACGCACAGAATGAGGAAGTAAGGATCTTCTGTTTTTTTCACACAGAGGTTCAAGGAAGAAACCAGATTCCAGAGGACGCGAGGCCTAATTATAATTTATCCCCATATACGGAAAAATAAGAGGTTTTGCAGTGCAGCTTGGAATTTGATTCCGAAATGGATTGAACAGAAGATGTAGAGAAACGGGAAAAAGTCAAAGAAAAATGTGAGCGCACCGACAAACATAAATACATCAGAAAAAGGTGGCATTGTAAATATATCTTGAACAGGATATTGTAGGAAAGACAGTTTATGCCTCTAAACTCGCCGTGTGTGTGTGTGTGTGTGTGTGTGTGTGTGTGTGTGTGTGTGTGTGTGAGAGAGAGAGAGAGAGATAATAGAGAGAATGCGACAATGCTAGAAGTAGTTTCAACCACGCATTCACCATTTCTACAAGTTTGTTTCTTATAAGGCTGGTCTAGACGTCTGGCACATAGATGGAACAGCAAGTGACCAATTCAAAGGGTTTACTAGTACTACTGGACAGTGACAAAGTGACCTTTATTATCCTCTGACTTTCCAGGCAGCACTGCTAATTAATTTTCGACCAAGACTTGCAAAAATGTAAGTGCTACAATCAACCTCCTGTGTGAAGTGACTAACCTGAAGATGAAAACACCATGGAATCTCGTCTTCTGCTCTGGCTGTTCAATCACAAAGAAACGGTGTCAAATGGCGTTCATTCAAACACAAAAACAAAGCCAAATGTTTGTTGTCAGGTCACATAAACACGGTGCCAAATAATGCTTGTTCACAAAAAACCGGTGCCAACTAATTCCAGGTGATGTCTATTCATTCATACCGACAAGATGCTAAATGCTGCTTGTTTATTCCCACACAGTTACGGTAGCCAAATTTCTGTAATTCATTTACGCAGACACCGTGCCAGATGTTGCTTTAATGATCATCTCACTTTCATAAATTGAAAAGACGAAGTGAACTTCGCCGAAATATGTGACGGAGAGCGTCGACCGAAGCTTGTGTTGAAATGAGCCAAACCTCGCTCATGCGTTTGTGTCTGCCTTGCTTGTGTGTGTGTGTGCACGCGCGAGCGTGCCTGCGTGCATACGTGTGTGTATGTACGAAGCTCTGGTAGTTATAGCAAAATACAAACTACGTATTGCTAAATACTACACATCAATCTTCATCTAAGTTTGTCTTCTCACAGCAAAAAAAAAAAAAAAGAGAGAGATAGAAATAGTCAGTGTGTAGCACCTCCTTATTGACCTTGTTGACATGGGACAACAATATTGCACCTAGTCAATATGTTACTGTAGACATTTATTTAGTAAATGTATAGCACTAGTACTTGATCGTCATTATATGACACAAGTAGTTAATCTTGTAAAGGTAGGGCAACAATGTGAGCTAGTCACTAAAATACAGAAACGAAGTGTATTTTTAGAAGGAAAATTAAAGCAAAGAACATGTGACAGAGGTCTCTGACAAACGATATGTACCTGACACAAACAATAACAAGCGTCTGACAGAGAACGTGTACCTGACCCAAAAAATGGCAAACGTCTGACAGAGGGCGTGTACCTGACGCAAACAATGACAAACGTCTGACAGAGGGCGTGTACCTGACGCAAATAATGACAAACGTCTGACAGAGGGCGTGTACCTGACGCAAATAGTGACAAACGTCTGACAGAGGGCGTGTACCTGACGCAAACAATGACAAACGTCAATGACAAACAGCCATGGGCGCTGAGCCCCAAAATACTTCTTTCAATATGACGGCCTCCGCAGAGTCTGCATTTGTTCCTAGAAGAATGCTTTAAACCAGAAATAAACACACGGCGTCACGATCTCTTCCTTTCGGTGAAAGTGAGTAAAAGACTTTCAGGTCCACGAGCATTGTGTTGGATACTGTGACGTAGGATGCGTCTTACTGACACTAGAATAGAACTAATTACTCAAGCAATGTCACTGATAGCCTGACAGCCGCAGCTCCGGAGGCCTGACCTGACCTGACCTGACCTGACCTGACTTTCGAGTAACAGTCTTTGCCACCCTGCCCAACCGCTACCTTAGGCTACGCAAACTTTAGTCTTCGAGGTCTTCACTACTTTTTATCTAAATGTGCTTGTAGCTTGAATCTGAAATGAAAATCCCGTTTTGACGAGATCACCAAGCTACTAAACGACTTTTCAGATTTTTTAATTGATCAGAAAACAAAATTAAAATACAAAATCTTTATAGAAAATGCAAAATACAATACAAAATCTACATCTGAAAGAAAGATCAGAAGAAGTTGGTCTGAGCTATATAACGTTATCTCCTGGCAGAAGTAGGTGACCTTCCCCAAACCTGACAACCCCAATGCGAGTATCGATGTCATTGTCGATACAAACGTCAACACCAATGTCAGCGTCAGAAACAGTCCCAGTGGTAGTGCCAATGTCATTGTGTCAGTGTTATTACCACGTCTAGTGTCAATGCCATTGCCATTGTCAGTGTCAGTGACTGGAAACAATTTTTTGTGGTTCTCCTCTGTCTCCTCCTCCTCCTCCTCCTTCTCATCAGTCTTTGCCCTGATTGGTCTTAGGATTTCCTGACGATACTACTGTCGTCCCTTGCCATCTTTGTAAATCTCAGGAATGCGCTAAATGACAGGCGATTCCGCTCTCTCAAGAACAATGATGGCTAAGGACGTATAAGACCGCCCAGCAGGTCAGATCTGTAGCATCCAAAGTACTAGCCTGCTTAGTAACATTAGCCAGTTTTGCTTTAGCAATCATGTGTAGAAATATCTCATGGTCAACGTGTAAGAAAAAAAAAGCTGTCGGCAAAAGACTCAAGCACTGGAATAATTTCTCTAGAGATGTGCAAGCTTTGCTAACAGCTCGCCACGAAGAAGAGTCAAGGTACTGATGGAAAAGAATCAATTGCAGTGTTCCGCATGCGACAGCGAAGGGCGGGGGGACGTGAGAGGGAAAGTAGGAGGAAAAATTGAAACACCGAGAGAAAAACAAGGGATGTAAGTCATGTGTGTTTCCGGTGTGACTAAATGCTTTTTTCACCTTTGCTCCTCTTAACCTTAAAAAACAGCCAATCCCTATCATTCCTTCTCCATATCTCCGCTCTCTGTCGCTCTCTATCTCTGTCTCTTATCCCCTCCCACCACACATCTACACACAGACAGGCTGTAGAGGATGCCAAATACAAATCCATGGCTACCATGCTTTAGATCACTTTAGTCGCCTCGTCTTCTTCCCATTTATATCTCCGCCGTCGTGTTCTGGTCGTTGTTCGTCACCGATATCGCTGCACGCCTTGCAAGTTGACATAAGGCCCCATTATCGCGGTCGCTCCGTGTGCTGGCTGGCAGGTCGGCTGGCGGGCGCTCCGTAGCCAAACCAAACCAGATTGTAACTCGGCTCATCGATCGGAATTCTCAGTTTGGAAATGACGGATAAACTGTCTACAGCAGCCTACACTAAGTGACAGAGACACTTCAAGTCAAAAGACGCGAATCAGCGGGCTGTTCTCTTTACACTCCATAAACACCGCGCTCTTTCGCTGCTTTGTCTCTTTCTCACCCATGTACACTGCCTTCTCATGCCATGTGAACACTCCACCAAACGTACATGTGTGTGTGTGTGAGCGCACGCGCGTGCGTGTGTATATATATATATATCTATGTTCACCTGTATATACTTTTCAAAGTTGATGTCAGTTTTACAGCAAAACATAGTGACGGACATAGGATAGATAAAACAAGGATTAGTAGAAGATGAAACAATGAAGGTAGACTCATGTGACAATAAAGAAATATACACCTGTGCATGGTGACAGAAGGCAGAAGATGAAGGAGAGCAGATGGGGTGACGCGCTCACCTGGGGAGCCATAGTGACGTATCCCGGGCCTTCGGGATGCACGCCTGAGCTGCATCGCCCATGAACGTCTGTCCGGCTGGCGACACGTCACGCGGCCACACCGCGCCGTACTGCACCAGCCCGCCTCCCCCCACGGGACCCGCCCGGGGGTCACTGTGTCCTTGACCTCGTATGACTGGCGAATGGGGTGCGAGACGTAAGCACCGACAGCACGAGTCGCACGTGGCGCCCGTCACAATACCCGTGCAGAGCGTCAGCTGAGCGTCAGGCGAGCGTCATCATCAGACGAGTATCATTGCGGATTCCTTCACTTGCTTCCTCAAAATCCTCTCCGGCGTGTCGTCCAGATGTCGAAGTGGGACGAGAGGCCAAGTGCACGATTCTAAGAAAGAGCACGTAGGGGCGGCCAGCACCTAGACCGTCAAACAACGTGCAGCGTGATGCATCGTTCAGTGGGTGCAGCATGATGAGTCTGGTCCCTCACTCTTGTCCTTGCAGCCTGACCTCGGTCAAAACACAGCAGGCCGGAACTCCTCGTCAACCTGCTTACGCCGACATGCCGCCCGTCGAGTCGTGCAGCACCCGCAGCATTCACCTGAAGAAATGGCAACAAACTGCACCAGCAGTGTAAAGGTAGCGGGCCAGGTACAAGTGGTGCAAATGCCAGGAGAGCCGTGTGTTCTTACGGATACTACAAGCAGGAAGCTGGATGCACCTGTAATGGAAACTTTTTAATTAAGTCACTGGCTCTCAGGAGCGGCGGAAATTATTTCCCCTGTTTCGCGCTGGCTGACATTTTAGCAGGCTATACCCTTTCCCAACTTTGACTCTGACTGCCCTCCTCCCCTCCCCCCAAAAAAAGCAAGACCACGGTACGCTTGCCGGGTGGGCCACTCTCCACTTCTTTATGGATATCTTTTACAGAGGTATTCGTTGTTGCAGGCGCGAAGCGTTGTAAAGAGCGGAGGTGTTATCCCCCTAATCACCAAACGCAGGAATTACAAGACGTGAGATCGGCTGTAGAAAAGATCGTAAAACACTTGGTCTGAGGCAGCAAGAACAACTCATTCAAACCTGGTGCGTCTGTGCTAAAGGTTCCGATAGACAATGTGCAAGTCTTCGAAAATCCCCAGGCGGAGTGAGCTTTCCTTATGGGAGGATAGCAGTTAAACCACGCGTACACTTTTGGGTGTGGACTGGCGAGGTTGACGTAGAGAAGGTAGACAGCGAAGGGGGGGAAGGGCTCTGACCAGAAAACCGTTCTGAGGAAATGACCTTTATTCAGATCACGTGCTTATGACAGACCAGTGCTGATTAAGAGTGAAGCAAATTCCTTGCGGTGGAGTGTGAAGACCACACATAAGGTAAACTGACCGGAATAGTTCAAGTACCCCAGAGGCATCTGGAATAATGCAACTTGACGTATGACGGTCCAAGTTAAAAGATTATCCCATATAGTCTAGCATTCCACAGTCTGGAATCATTCGGATTGTGCGATGTAAGCTCATCCCAGGTCACACTTCGTGCCATATAAACAAGAAATTAATGTTTCAATACAATGGTCGTTTCTAAGATGTTCGCGAGGTAAAAACACAGTCACAAGACTATAGTTTCTTAAGTTCCTTCGCAAGGACGTCTTGTTTTGGCGTCCTCCGGTAAAACACAACATTCAAAAGACTCTGTCATCAGAGTCGTCCTTGAGGGCCAAAGAAACAGAATAGATGGCATTCCAGAAGACATGACCAGGAAACTGGGCGTTCAAAGGAAGCAGCATTTGTCGCTGGCAGATGCGCTTCGCTTCTTGGAATTTCTTGGCGTCCGTCGCGAAATATGCTAATGTGCCGGTACCGCACGTGTTGGGCAGCGCGCGGCCTCCACCCAGGTGAGCACGCGCACACAGCAGTGGCCAGTACTTAAACTGCTTGCCTGATGGAAGCGTGAGAGAGTCTGCGAGTTCATTCCCTTCGCGTCGAGCATCCGGTGGCCACCTTCACCGCGTGCCGCCCGTCAACACTCAAGTTGTACGCGACAGCCCCGAGCAGGCGACACTCATTCCCAGTTGCTGTGACCTCAGCTGGGTTTCTCTTGTTTGCTGTAGAGGTCTGTGGCATCGCCAAGGAAACTTCTGACTCTTTGAAAGTAGCGACACTGTGGCAGATGCTTTTTAGAAAGGGTAGTAAACATGTTTACCTGGTTTTGGCCGAGGCGTCATAACTTGTCGGTGTCTGCCAAACGTTGAGATTGCAAGTGAGCGGCAGCTTCTTAATGTAGTTTTGCGTAAGATGCGGTCGCTTGAAGGAACGCTTGCCTCGTGTTTTGATCGTTATTTTCTTTGTCTTGAATAGAAGGATAAGGCTGCAAAAAATATTTTCTCATCCCGCAGTTGCGTGGTGACTGCGGCTAGTGGCGTGAGAGATGACATGACAAAGCATAAGCTCGTTAAAGTCCCTGCAATGACACAAAGCGCTGGAAAAATACTTTAGTTCCCTTTACAATCCTCTTCAATGTCTGTCCACAAACACGCACACGCCTCTTGATCTGCACAGTCTATCCCCGAGGTCTACCTTGCGAAAGGTGGGTTGAATCCGAAGCGCAGGTATCGGCACGTCACCACTGACGTCACAACCTCTGTCCAGGGCCGGAAGGTGCGCGGCTGTCTCTGGGCGTGACGTCAGTCGTGTGTTGGTGAGCTTATCACACGTTTCAGACATCAATGCCCCGGCTCATCTTGCCGGCTGCCGCTCTAATGTTTTCCGCTGGAGACTGCCAGGAGGCCCTCCGCGGAATAGCGCCCGCGCACACTTTGCTGGTGAGCCGCCCGCGCCAAGCGGAGTCAGGGCTGGAGGCACCGATCGATCTTTTGGCGCGCGCAGAGGTCGTGCCAATTATTTACTGCGTTAAATCTTAGCAACACCCAGGGCATGGACACTACAGTCCACTGCCCATGTGAATCCGTCAGGTTCAACACCACTGTCCACTTCTCTTGTCCTCGCAGGGCTGCAGGTCAACCACCTGGCGCACCGCTTGAATGCTTGTCACAAATATGCACACGGCGATGGAGGGGGAGGAAAGTTTCTGGACACACCGACTGTTAGGAGGCGTGACTTTCCTTGTCTTACAGTTTCGGGGGAGGAGGAAAGTGGGGGGGGGGGATTTAAAAGTTCGCAGCAAAAACGATATCGCTGATCAAAACGATGACCTCGCGCTATGCTTTCTCGGCGCCGTCACGTGATCACTAGATCACGGCATTGACGATGGGCTGGCATGTCCGTAATCTTGTTCTCTCAAGGAGAAAGCAGCCTGCACGAAAAAAAACCCGTTAAAAATATTTAATGTTGTTTGTGATCTGAAACATTTAATTAAGTAAGAAACTTAAATTTAGTGTCTGTGGTATTGTAAAATAATAATTAATATAAAGTGCACCAGCTGACATAAATGACTTAAGACATTCAGAAAATAAAACACAAGTAGCGTATATGATGGAGCTCTAACGAAGTACATGACCGAGTCAAACGGGAAAAGTTAGAAAACATAAAGGAGGCTAAACATTAAGCTGAACATTAATAAAAATGAAACAATGTGCTGTAATTATAATGAAATTCTAACTGATTTAAACCAGAAAATAAGAAAACTGGGGAGGCAAAGGCATGTGTATGTCAGAGAGAGAAAGAACATGAACGTAAGCGTGCCAGAGAGAAGGGGGTGCTGCTAAAGTGCGCTGCAATGCTTCTACAATTACAACCGTACGGGTGTACTCGCCACATACTCCATTCCGTAAAAGAATGACAGCAGGACAAATCAAGGCAAACTGCAGGTGGCTCATGTGAAGAAAGCATTTCAACTGGATAGAGAACAACATGTCACATTTATTGGCAAGAAAACAAAATGTCAGATATATAATCTCTTCTACCTCCATCCTCTCTGCCTAGCAGAGATTGTTTTGTTCAAGCAGCCCTTCTATCTACATATGTAGAAAGATAGAAAGATGGTGTTATATTCATGCCTATGACAACTCAGAATGGACAGGTAATCCCTGAATGCACTTTATGCGAGTGTCCTTCTGCTCCGAAAGTTCAAACTGCCCAGACTGCGCCGTGTTCCTTTGAATGCCCGTCGTCACAGGCTTGTGATCCTATGACATATTACTCTATAGGCTGTTTGTACAAGCTTGTGATCCTATGACATATTACTCTATAGGCTGTTTGTACAAGCTTGTGATCCTATGACATATTACTCTATAGGCTGTTTGTACAAGCTTGTGATCCTATGACATATTACTCTATAGGCTGTTTGTACAAGCTTGTGATCCTATGACATATTACTCTATAGGCTGTTTGTACAAGCTTGTGATTCTATGACCTATTACAATATAGGCTGTTTTTTCAAGCCTTTGACCCTATTACATATTACTCTATAGGATATTTTTAAAGCTTGTGATGCTATGAGAGAGAAAGGGTTTACAAGCTGGCTCCTCGCTGTGACGACACAAGATAGACATGACACTGTCAGTGAGTCCACACTTTCAAAGCTTGTCCTTGTCCCCCATCGTACCCCCACCCCCAATACATTTCATGCAGACTCTCAATCTCGTGTAATCAAACAAGATGTGTAAAATCTGTTTGTCCAGCCAAACTTGTATCATCATAACAACTTGGATTGCATTTGACGCATTTTATAGCTCAAACCTCAGCTCAAGCCATAATATCGCCACGATGGGACAAAAGAAATTTCTCTTTTTGCCAATATTGCGATAACATTAGTGTACATGATTCAAAATTAACTTATAAGAAGACATTATTTGAAAAAAAAATCAAGTTGGTGTATCGATGTGGGATCTCGCATAAAAGCGACAAGGGCTTCGCAAACTGCGAGATTTTAGCTTCGCACATGGGGTAGCTGCTGCCAATGGTCGCCAGGACCTAACAGCAGTCCTCTTGCATTAGAAGTTTTGATGAGAAATATGTGTATAGGCATAGCGAGGCAGGTCTGGGCCGGGTGAAGTTTTCCTCTGGGAGCCCGTCCACCTTAGAGGCATCGACAAGCATTGACTTGGCGCATTTCTCGCCTGTCTACGCCTGAGTGGCTGCCACATCGATCGAGCCACCCGCGGCCTTTGTAGTGCTGCCGCTGAGAATTAAAATCATTCCCACCACGTAGTTAAAACGCAGTCTGCGGAAGAGTGACACAGCTTGGAGCACTTTCTGTGGACGGCCAGCCCGGCTTGAAGACGGAGCGAAGAAAGAACAAGACGTGAAACTCATTGACCGCCAATTTGGTCGGAATAACGGGTAATAATTAGTCAAGAATTGCGGCATTTCGGTACAAGTCGATAGGTGGAGAACAATGTGTTTTCTGTGGTAGTGAAGTGTTTTGATGATAATCAAGGCACATCTATTATGTACGTTTGATGTATAAGTGTGGTACAGATACCTGTTATTTAGACTTTGTAATGTATTGCTAGTGTGTTTTACTTAATAAGACAGATATACAATTACAAAGTAAGATGTTACGAAAGCAGTAGTCTAGTCACTTATTACATTTCAATGTATCCACATAGATTTGTCGGGAAAATGAAATTACATCTTGGCAACAATCACGATATCACATTCAAACGCTATTGTCTGGATGTGCCTCACAAACCCGGTAATATTTGTATCGCCGCAAAGGTGTGTGGCATGCGTCCATGTGTACTGGCTTGTTCAGCAAATATCAGGTGAACTGTCCTTTGATATATAAATGTACAAATGAATCTGTTTCAAGTAAAATCAGTCTGCTTATTAGCAGCCCAGCATGTCATTGATTCAGTTAGGGACAATATTCATCCTTAGTCCTTGTTTCCCAAAGCGATGCATGGCTTTTTATTATACGAAATTCCGATTTTTTTGTAGTCTCCTGTGGCTGTTTTCGTATTAGTTCGAGAAGCCACGAGGTGTTATCACGTTGCTGTTTTCTTTTCCGCTTCTGTATCCCGCAGTAACACAGACTCTTCACGCTCACCACGTGGTATGAAAGGAAGCAGCACAGATCTCCTTTCGCTCGTTCATGTTCGACCTTTCCCCAACCTAGCATTACCCATACCAAAGGCAACTGGTCCCACTGCTTGTGGGTAATCTTGTGAAAAATAAAGGCTAAGGGACCACTACAGAAATTGTGATGTTAACACGGCATCACTGGGCGAAGGTTTTCCACCGTGAAAGCTCTCAATGCTGTGGTCTCGCTTGGAGAGGAAATGGGTTCCACCAAGTATATAAGCCCAGAAAAAGAACTGTCATGAATAACTGACGCAGAAGAAGCATCGTGCCGGGTCCGTCGAGGCCCAGATCAGCAATGACCGCACGTCCGACCGGAGTTCTCATGGTGTGTGCATGGAAGAAGGCGGCAGTGAAAGGTGTGCGGTTACATCCTGACAACCAAAAATGCTGAGAAAAAGAACTTCCATTGGTACGTGAAACACCCACACATAACACCAGTGTGGTAAAGTGAAACAACTCACCCAGGACCCAGAATGATACCAGCAAGACATTGAGGGACTGGCAGAGATCAGATGACCAGATTGGGAGACAGCAAGTGATGAATGCCACATGCTTTGGTACAGTGGAGAGGAAAGCGAATACGAGCACGGCCTCGTACATAGGGTCGATAGGGAAGTGGTCGGAGCCGTCATCAGTTGTATACCTACTTCCAGTAGGCTGATCCATATTCGAATCTCTGTCAGACCTCATAATTTCACCATTACCCAAGTTGACGCTTCGATTTTACGCACGAAGACGACGTAGTGGAAGAGTTCTACAATCAGCTGCAAAAGGTTTTAAATGCAGTGCAAAGGAAGGACCTCCTACACGTACTTGGTGACCAGAACGCCAAGATGTCCCAGACGCTTACCGGAAATTGTCAGAAACAGCAGGTAAGTTCAGCCTTGGTGAAACCAGAGACAAGTGCGCGACTCCGAGTGTTTACACAGAGCCATCGACTAACTTTAGCCAATACCGTCTAACTCCACAAGAAATCCAGGACGGAAACTTGCCCCTCTTCAAATCGACTGGTCCACAGCGAAATAAACTTCACCCTACTGTCAACGTGCTTCACATCACATGGCCAACACGAGGACACACGCGCCGACAGACAGCCACCTTGACCTTGTCTTACCGAGCCTGAAGATAAGATGAAGTCATAATGCCCCTCAACCCAGCCCCAGAAATTGCTTTGAATCCCAAACGTCGAAAGGACCCAAGCTGGAGGTAAATTCTCTGCCCCAAAATACTGTGGATATCATTTAGACATCCTTATCAAAATATGAAAAAGTTGCTAGTTTCAACAGCCCAAGGGAAGCAGAGGAAGAAGAAACAACTTTAGATTACCGATGGTATTCTAAATTTCTATGAGAAATGAACTCCCTTGAGGAGAAAAAAGGAAAAGCAGTCGCCGAGCAATTTTTAACTACAAAGCAGTGAATTGTGATATCGAGAAGGAGGTAAAAGCGCTAAGAAGGACTGGTTTGAAGACCAATGGCGGACCTCCAGTTATAGAATGTCACCAGTTTACAGCCAAAAACTCCCTATTTATCACATATTAAAGACCCTCACCATGCCAGTTTACTACAAGACCAAAGTCGCCGAAAACAGCAGCGACCATCTCTCAGAAAGCAAGGTAATAACTAACCTATGGACTGAGTATTGGAATGACAAATTCCAGGACAGACGCCAACGTCCTTCAAGGCAACCATGCTAGAACCAGCGAGCCTGCAGACCAACCAGTCTGGGGGGAGAGGTGTCGTTACTTGGAGCTGATAACGTTCCAGCTGAGCTGCTCAAGCAGGATGATGAAAAAAACATTAAAGGCTGGGCTCTTCCTATTTTATTCCAAAGAATCTGAAAACGTAAAGAATGGCCGAAAGAATGGACGCAATTGTTTTTCTTACCCCGATTCCAAAAATAGGAAGAACAAATAGTGCCAGAACTACAAAACCATCCGTCTAATCATCCACCCAAGCAAAATCATGGTGAAAGTAATCTAGAATTACTAAGGAGCTGCTTGCAGAACAGGCTGGTTTAAGAAAAGGCACAAGCACAGTAGTACAGATTTTTAACTGTCATATCCTGAGAGAAAATAACATCTGCAACACAACGGGATCTCTACCACAATTTATCAACTTAAAAAAAGCATTTGATAGTTGTGCACGAGGGGCTTTGGTGGGAAACCTTTATACAACTATTGTTTTTGAGACGACATAGACCTGATGGCAGGCATCAACAGCAAACTGCAAAACGTTACAAAGAGAGTGACACAACATGCCAGTGCATATGGAATGGAGACCAGTACTGACAAGAGCAAGGTCATAGTTAACATCAGCGGCAACGGCAAAGATTTATATAAGCGCGTAAACAGCTTTTAAGTACCTGGAAGCCTTCCTCTCCAAAGATGGCAGCTGCACGGTAGACATCCTATCCTGATAGCAACAGCAGCAGCAGCAGCAATGACCAGGCTGTACAGGCTATGGAAAGTAATACCATCAGGTTCGCTAATAAGCACAGAGCGTACAAGTCCCTCGTAGCTCTACCCCCGTGTGTGTATGCCTTGGACTCTGGCGATAGAGAGGACAAAGCGTGAATTGAAGACCAAGACACGAGACGCGCACGTTTGAGGTTAAGTGCACGTGGTAACTGGAATATTTGTGTTTTTCGTGACAAAGTGTCGACTTTCTCTACATATATATTATAAACGACCACATCCTACTCAGTGAGTGCACAGTTCTGGTGAATGTTTCTGACTGCTCTTAATCTTCCAGGCAGAGATGTTTTGTGGAGGGAGAAGGGATGGATCCGTTAAGGGTTTATACGCGTCAGGCTTAAAAAATTGCGTTCAAAGCTGCTGCCATGTTAAGCGAGCATAGCGCGCTGCCTTTACTTTGTAACTGTAAAAATGCATCGTACTTTTTAATAAATTTTGTTTAGAACATCACACGTGGTTCTTCTGACAATGCAACAGCTACAAGCACATCTTAATAACGCGTTGACTAATCAGACAGCCTACTTTTGTGACATGGTAAGAAATGAGATATTCTCCAGTTTATAAATTTACAGTGAGAACTGCGATGTTCAAAGGCTTGCACCTCGCGCACTCATCTTGATTAAATTTATTATTATTATATTTTTAATTAAGGTAAACAGTTTCGGCCACTTGGGAAAAGTGAGGTTGGTGCCCATCTCTCACTTGCTGTCGTTCTTTCTGCAACTCTGTCAAGGTCAAGAGCAGGCGCTTCCGCCAAGACACATGAGTTCCTACTACTCAGCTTTCCTCCTTCCTTTTTAGAATCTTTAGAATAACGAATTGAATCAAAACCATTTCATAATAATGTTGCTCTCGGGTATATCTTTCACCTTTATCGCATCCTTCTTTTCTCGGACAACTTCACGATTGTGCAAATATATTATAATTCCGTACTTGAACACAAAAATGCAAAAGGAGTCAGGTTAATGATAACAGCCCCGCTCAACTCGTGTAAATTTACAGCACTTGTTTCAGTGAGTCCTGTTCACGCGTACACGTTGACAGTTTGTGAACGCAAAAACGTTCATATCCCAGCTCAACTACTTACATGCACAAAAAACAATATTTTAACACATTCTTACACTGCAATCTCCGGGTACTTGGAACCACACCTGCATATACAGAGCAAAGAAAACCGCAGGTTCCTTGACGTGAAATATGATTGACTATTGTTAATGTACACAGAGACAGCATCTCTGGCTATTGCCAGGGTAGCTTACCCAACGCTGCTAGCATGTGCAACATAGAGATATTCCGTGTGCCATGGCTCTCACTGGTTTGGTGACAGCCATTAGACATTAGACATTATTTGTATTCACACCCCTTGAGGAATGTAGAGAAATTGATATACCCCAAAGGCAGTCCACCCCCTCAATTTCTTCATGCAGAGCTTGGATAATTGTGCATAGAACATGAATAAACATAGGATAAACACAGCCCTATGGAAAAAAGGGAATCAATAATGATATCAAAGATAATGATGGCAATAATGTTAGTAATATTAGCACAGTATTAATATGGTTTAAACCAGTATCATTGCTTATCAAAGTATCACAAATGATTTTTATAAATAGGATAGTTTTCTCAGTGCACGCTTTCTTGTAAAGCAGAAACGACTTTTAAATTTAACTGCATTGGGATATTTAAAAAAAATTCAGGAATTAATCATTGCACCATTGTGTATGACATTAAGTAGATAAACCTTTCTAGCATCTTGCTACGAAAAGATTTCAGAAATTCATTTGTAATATTTTTGGGGCACACGATTTTCGCCTCTTTAATATCCATAAAAACTTACTTCGTCCTCTTTAAATGGTAGATTAAGCATTAATTAATCAGACTTAAGTCAGCATCCTGCAAGTTATTATCAAAC
Organism: Marisa cornuarietis; assembly: GCA_004794655.1. Classification (NCBI taxonomy): domain Eukaryota; kingdom Metazoa; phylum Mollusca; class Gastropoda; order Architaenioglossa; family Ampullariidae; genus Marisa; species Marisa cornuarietis. Next base: position 354,749 of record SMMW01000012.1, on the reverse strand, counting down.
TCTAGCTCACTGTCATCACATTCCTGTAATCTACTGGTGGTCATACAAATTTGAGCAGGACAGCATGTTACTATGATTAGTCATATTAGATTTTTGATTCAGTAATTTCCATAATACTTTTGGATCACAGCTCTTTAAATTTCTTATTTCGTTACCCAGATCACGGTAGTGTCTACTGTACTCCTTCCGTACTTTTTTGCATTCTTTACTAAATTTCGCTTTTGGGTTCAAGACCATTACATATTATTTTTAACATCATGAGAGAAACAGAATGGGCATGCGCTTACTATATTTTTTTATTTGTGATTCTTAGGATTGGTTTTCTACGCTTTACTATGTGTAGTAGATCACATAACAAGAGCATTCGATTGTACAGCTCATACTGGCATACATCTACGAAACATTTTGGATGCACTCACAAACAAATCGCAAGACTAAGTGTCAAATATTAGTAAAATATATTCTTGGGGAATACGACTCGCTGTGCGCACTGCTGCCTCCTCTCTTCACCCTGCAGAGGACAGCGTGGCTCACAAACTCAAGAAAGCAGAGAGGAGGGGGACCAGCCTCCAGCAAGCAGAGAACCTTCATGATTCTGTTTTCACTGCTGAAAGGTGTTCACACTGCAACTTTCAGTCCTTGAAAGCAAAATACAACGTACTCTTTTATCCCAAGTGGTCAGTGTGTTTCTAGACTATGCTGGTCCGCACGTGACCACTGTTTTTTTATATCATGTGGAAATGTGTAACTCTGTGAACTGATGTGAATGGCATCCATCTTTGGGTAATGAAAACACTGGTTAATTGTGTGCACGCACACAGCTTGCACAGTTTATTTTGTGCACGCACACAGCTTGTACAGTCCAGAGGCGACTGTGCATGCACACAGCTTCATATCCGTTATTGTCGTGAGCTTTACTTTTATGTATTTATTATAGAGTAGATAAACAGATATGTGCATGTGTGTGAGGAAGTGTGTGGAGGGAGCCAGTGTGTGTCGTCTTTGTATCAATTTTGTGGTAATAAGAGACCACACACTTAAGACCACAGTGACTCCAGTCCCGAAACAACCATTTATCGTCACCAAGTACCAGACCCAGCTAATTGTGCTTCGAAAGCGACCCCGGTCCTGAACGGAGGTTTGTGTTTCCAGCACTCTCCGGCGGCCATTTCAGGGGCTGTTCTGTCAACATCATTCGTTTGTGGCCGCGCCCTCGACTAGCGATCCCCACCCCTCACCCGACGCAGTTTGTTGGCATTGGTCTGTGACACCCGCCCGGGGGCCAGCGCCCATTTGCCTTCTGGGGAGATGTAGGGGGTGTGGGTGGGGAACGTGGCCGCCTCATCGATCTTTCTGCCTCGACACTAGCTCCACTTTCTCAGTCGCTGGCGGTAATGTCAGAAATCTCGCAGGTCTCACTGTTCTCCTCGTGTTTACCAGTAGGTGTACTCATACCTGACCAGCTCACAGTGTTGGAGTCAGGTCAGTGAGTAAGTACTCGAGTCCACGAGTGGCTGTTAGATGAAGGAGTGTAAGAGGTGCTTTAATATTAAGACAAGAGGGATGGAATGAACAAATGAGCTAACGAACAGTCGTATACAGAATTTTGTATTGTATCGTGTCTTTGTGTATTATATTGTGTATTAACTATGTGTATGTCGTGTATTTTTGCAATGTACTGTGTACTATATTTTATATTGCATTGTTTATTGCATCGTGTATTGTATCGTCAATTGTGTATCGTATAATGTATAATGACTAGTGTATTGTAGGTGCAATGCCTGTGACTTGTACTAAATGGTGACTTGTTTCGTGTGTTCTTTTATTTTTTATACATTGAGAAAAAAAAAAGGACGGCTGGGATGACACCCCGCAAATGATGGATTGTGATACAACATCGATGTATATCGCAAATATTATGAATCGATGCACCATTATGTGTCAGAGGCACAAGCTAATAGCCGAAAGAAGAGTTCTGTCGGGAATGCATCGATATGTCATTAGAACGGCCTTTCGTTCCTGTATTTCCACTGAACGCAATCACTGGAGCAGAAATCGCATTCAACCGTTGACCACTTCATTTATCTAACAACACTGAAGCTTTTTTACTCTTAATGTATACTTTGGGGATCCAAAAAAAGAAAAAGATCCACATCGATGTAATATGATCTGCCTGATCTGCTTGCTGACGTTGCCGCACGGATGCATGCACACTAGCAAACATACAGAAGTAAACACACACACACACACACACACACACAGCATTATATCACAGTTGGCCAATATCAGTCGGTGATGTTTGTTCAATGGCTGCTTTGTGTTCTCAGCCCGAAGACCAGTGGAGGGCATAGAACTGTATCCGGGTGTAAGGTAACACAGAATGACGTCACTTAGATAAACCAATGATCCTTTCAAAAGCTATGACGTCTGATCTCGCGTTGACGCGACGTGCTACACGTGCTATTTCAACCACTCATTGAGCCTGCGCACAACACTCAGAAAGCGTTACCTGTAGTAGAGTGGAGGTAACATAAATGTCGCCGGCATTTTGTCGGATGTTGGACCCTGAGAGTGAACACGGCCACAACTGATTTGGCTGGCTTCCGGCTGTGAATGATCTTTGCGGCTCTTAGACCGCTAGCGAGTTAACACACTCCTCAAACATGACGCGCATAAATATTCGATTCTTCAGAAAACTGTTGTTAAGAGCAGTTGCGAACCAATGCCAAGATTATCTTTAAACCTGATGACCCCTTCTCGCGCAACCTCTTCTCCACCTTTCTCCCCTAACAAGAAAAAACAAAAAACAAAAAACAAAGTTCACTGCTAGGCTGTCACAGCTGCTGACGTCGGCAAAAGCGTGGACACTTGTCTTCCTTCGCTGAATCTTCTTGCACTCCATTATCTTCTCGCTTTCTCCCAATGCCGCATTTAATACAGCGGGGGATTTTTCCTGTTAATGTATCTGCTGCGGCCACTGCAGAGGTTGCAATTGCATGAGGGGAGAAAAAACGGCAACGACGAAATGAACCTTGTCTGTTGTTGCTTCACAGCCTGCGTCATCCGCTCCAACAACCTTGGTAAATTGCCCTTACAGAATTTCAGCACACATTTCTTGAAATAAGGCTTATCGCCAACTGCATAGTTATAACAAGAAAAATAATTACAGGCGTGGGTTGAAATTTGACTTGTAAATGGCAAAAGCTGTCAAATATTGAGAAAGATGGTCTGACAGGAAACACACGCCGCTCGGCGATGATACAGAACGCATTTGAGCTGACCAACGTTTTAATGCCACATCAGCATGCATTCGAATGACCAATGTTTTAATGCCAGACTCCAGCATATCTCTGAGTTTTAATGTTATACTTCATAATATTTCTCGTGGCCTTGATGCAATACCTCAGCATGCCTTCAAAGTGACCGACTTTTGATTGTGCCTCAGCGAATTAAAAAAAAAACTGGGACAAATGGCGAGTGCCGGTAGTAACTGACAGGGTGGCCCCACGACCGGTTAATGCAACTATCTAATGCAACTCCTCTAGTGTCCACAAATCAAAAACAGGTGACTAATTTATCAGGTAAGGTTAAAAAAACGACTTGAGCTTGGCCCTGCATATACCATCCCTTAACATGGTGAACCACTTACAGCTCACTTCACAGCGCTACTGTCACGACAAACAGCATCGTCGTAAAGTGCATACCAATGGAAGGAAACAGGAATTCCGGCACCTGTTAAACTTTGAATACATTTATCTCAAATGGAGGGGGGGGAGAGAGATTCTATCCATTTAAGGGTTGACCAATGGACACTCATCGATTGGTTGGTTAACACGTATTCCAGAAGCCAGTGCACGGTAGATAAAAGCGGATGATACACGTGGCTCGCTGTCTACAGGGACGCCCGATAGTGTAGTGGTTAAAAACACTCGCTTCTCATCAGAAGTGAAAAACTTACGGTTCAGATCTTGTCTCGGTACACTCTCTGTACGTGACACTTGTCCGCAGGACGGGGCGTTGGGGGGTTTGTCTGGGTACTCTGGTTTACTCCCTCCTCCCTCTCCCCCATAGTGCGAAATCACCTCAAGGTGGAAGCACTTTCCTACTAAATAAACCAACCAACAACAAAGGCTTGCTCTCTGTTTAACTACACACTTCCCAGAGACAAAGATGTAGCGAAAACAAGCACGCGCGTTGTGGAGAGTGAAGGAGTGAGCACGAGGAAGTTAGATGTTAGACTGTATATGCAGGGTTTTAGGTTAAGGTTATAGGAAGCGGACGTTATCTCTAATTGTTGCTGTAGTATTAATAAAGTAGTGTTGAAACCTACTATCCACTCTCTGTTCTATGTAGCAAACACACGTGGTTCCTAGAATTTCGGATGTGCCGGGTAGCGAGGTGCCCAGCTGCGCTCTTTTCTTATCATCTCTGTCTTTATTCTTTCCTTCTATTCTGTAGCGGAGGTACATTTTCCCGGTGCGACATATCAAGCGGTCGAGATATTTTGGCCATGGGTATCTTGAGGGCCAATCTCGATACCGTGGGAACGTCCCCCCGTTACAAATTCAAACTGCTTTAAATTTACAATACCTATTACGAACACCTATAAGCTATTTTATTGTTAACGTGTCATCAATACGTTTTAGTCAGTGTTGACATTGACTATACAAAGGTTTGTATTGACACAAGTCGGATCATGTTATACCAGCAGGTCTCTACAGACACACTGATAATATCGAATTATACAATTCGAGTATGCCTCACCTTTTCCCTAAAGAATCAGTATATTATTAGTGTGTCAGTAATAAGGCCATATGTTAGTGTTGATTTTGACTATACCAGCATGTCTCTAAAGACACTGATAATATCAGATTATGCTAATCGAGTATTCCTCTAAACAAAGTATAATTAGAAGTCTATAGAAAGTTGAATTATGCTGATGAAACCTCGGACACTTGTTTTCGACTGCACGCTGAGAACACACACTGACGATGTGTTAACACAATGATAGCACCTTTGTCGCAAAACAGTGAAATGTCCGCAGCTTGCCGACACACACGTGCGGCAACACACCTACAAATCTTCTGACTTATAATCGCCATGTTTTTATTCATCCACACTACAACAAAGATTCACGCACCACAGACCAATGATTACCTTCAAAGTCAGAAAACACATCCCATTGATTACAGATGATGACCTACGCAATAGCGTGTAAGGAAAAACAGACGATTACCTACAACTCCATATTACCAACTGTCCAACTATCTGTCTTTGGTATTATCAAACGAAATTTATATCAAAATCAAACGGTTACTCGTCAAAGCAGACGAGTACCTAAAGATCTAACGATCGCATGAAATTACGGATGAGTACCTACAAATCGAACGCTTTTGCGCAAACAGAAGATTACCCACAACAATCAAATGTAATCAAAGACAGAAGATTACTCACAACAATCAAATGTAATCAAAGACAGAAGATTACTCACAACAATCAAATGTAATCAAAAGACAGATTACTCACAACAATCAAATGTAATCAAAGACAGAAGATTATTTAGAAATCGAACGCTCTCGTGTAATAAAAAACAGAGGGGTACATGTTCAGTTTACTGCCGGATGAGGGAGTGAGCCTGTTCTACTCATAGGAGAGACTCCATGGCCAAACGAGAACATACTGGGTCTACCGCACGCAGCACAGGTCAAAGGTGACATGAACAGGGTTTATCTGCACTCGCGCGCATGAAGCCATCATTTACAGGAAAACGAGCAGATGTTCCGTTATCGCAGCTTGAGGGCAACAGCTTGAAACATCTGAAATATGTATATTGAACGCAGGTCATCTATTGTATACCCCCCTAGTGAATCAGCACCACATTTAAAAAAAAAATGTAAACGCTAAGCGTTTGGTCCTATCTCCTTTTACCAGAACCTGAAAATTTCAGAAAGAGGCCACGTTCCTGGGGTTTCGTGCCATATCGGTGGAGGAAATGAAGACGAGTCTGCAGAACCCCACACACCTGCCCGCCGCCCTCGTGTTACAGCGGTTCCCTCCACGTGAAACCTAGTTTCCAGAACGTTCGTGATAAATTAATCAAAGAAGACGGAGCACTTTCGGCCGCATCAATGACTTACGTTCATAAAAGACATCTTTCTTCGGTAAGAGTAAAGCCTGGCTAAATAAATCCACACAGCGCTTAGTGGCATCATCACAGAGCTTAAACTCCTCTCTGCTGCATGTTTCCCTTGTGTTTCCACCCCCACCCCCACCAGCCACTACAGCTTACTTGCTGGCTTGCCTGTGCACACACGTAGCTCGGGCACGCGCGCGCGCGCACACACACACACACATAAATTCACGCACAAACACACACGACACACAGGAAAACAGATGCGAAAACACACACACACACACACACACACACATAGAAGCACGTGCAAATACAATGATTAGTGCAAATGAGAAGAGCGTTACCAAGCTGGCGTGACGTCTCCTGCCTGACACTGCGTTCCTCGCTCTCAGTGAGTGGTGCCGGAGCTGCCTTGGAAGACATGCAAGTGTTAAGGTCCTCTTTAAACTCTCAGCCTCGGTCCACACGAACTTTGTGGGATGTGCACCTCCGGGTCGCCTGCGTCACAGCGGGGAGATGGGGGTGGGAGTGGGGGAACAAATCCTTGTCTTCTCAGGACCGTCCCTCCCGACACCGGACGGACACGAGTGCAAGACAACCCCTTTCTAGCATTTTCTCTCAGCTGCAAAACAAGTCTTCTACGAGCTTTTTTTTTGTTGTTTTGCTGTTTACACCCCCTGCCAGTTGTAAGACTAAATTTTTTTTTTTTTACGCTCGCAGCCTGGAAGGCGGCGGTTAAAAAAAAAAAAGACAGATGGTGATAAGCGTTGAAGTTGCTAGTAAGCGGGGAGTTTGCAGTTGGAAATGACAACCGTCAAACTCCGCTTCTCTTGAGCCCACGGCTACCGGGGTCGGGCCGCGAGTGGCTGCGGATGAAAGCGGAGGTTGCCCAGCGTCTGAACGGCACGTGCAGATCAATGCTGCTGATCGCGCTGCTTGTGCTGGTACAGACTCGGCCCTCCGCTCCGCCATACACGCTGCCTCCCCACAGCCAAGTCAGCCGGCATTTCGCCAGGATTAAAACGTTCTGTTTGCGGATTTCACCGAACCTCTTTGCCAGACGCTTGTGTGGAATATGTATCAGTTGGTATGTGTTGGTATGTGTTGGTATGTCTTGGACCATAAAGTCCGTCGACGTCCGTTGGTGTGTTTAAGCAACAAGCAGACCGTACGCGGTGGTTTGCATCTAAGCGATTGGTTATTACACTGCAAGAAGAAAAGGAGGAAGAAAAGAAATCAAAACTAGCGAACAAAATAAAAAGAAATGACGGGAAGAGGAAAGTATTAAAGTATGAAGAAAAGAAACAAACTCCAGAAGGAACGTGTTAATAACTAACTGTAAAGAGTTAATATCTAGCCACAGATTTTATAAAAAGGAAATGACGCAGAAGCAGAGCAAAATGTAATGAAAAAAAAGACAGAAAGAAAAGCATCCCAGAATAAATGAAAAACGAAAGAGATGGCAAGTCCGATAGGTGTCAAAAATCAGAAAATTTTGCAAAATGAATTCCTTTTCAAAAAGTCACACAAGAAGTTAGAAACCCTTTGACAAAAGGCGGCTTTTAAAATATTCCATCAGAATGCAGAGGTTTTAGTCTGGCTTTGAAGTGTCACAGATATCAATAAACAAGTGAGAGGCAAGCGCGCACACGGAAGACATATTCTCCGAGGGGATGGGGGCGGAGAGAAGGTGGGGAGGGGCGTGGGGTCGAAATAGTACTGGCAGACGGTCGACTGGCCGGCCGACTTGTTGACGTTAACCTGTGACGTAGTAAATGACAAACATGTTTGACTGTTAAGTCAGTCTATTCATAGGAGACTGGAATGTATAAGAGGGGCAAAGAATGTCAGTGGGCTTTTTTCTGATTGTCGGCGGCTTGTGCCAGAGCTGCAGCGCAAGTTGGATCAGGAAGTATATCTTCCACCAGACCGACCTGACCAGTTCCCCTGTTAGGATTGTAGGGATGGGGGAATGGAGGGGAGTGAGAGTTGCTGTAACCCTTATGCTACCACATTCTGGCAGACGCACCCTGCAGGAAACGTGTTTGGAGGATATACACGGTGGTACATGTAGGGTAAACCTGTGAAGACAGGTCCACGTCGTAGAACGAGTAATTAGCACATGAGCGTCCTTCTCCCTCGCACAACCCGCACCCAGTCCTACTTTTTCATCTGAGCAGAAAAACATTGGGACTTTTTTTGACCGAGAACCTTACTAAGCTCTTTGTTTTGATTCTTGCAGTCTTCAGAAGAACGGCCTACTCGGGACAGGAGGCTTACCCGCAGGTTGTTATTAAACGGGCTTTGACCTGCCTTTCAGAAAAAGCCTTCTCAAGCAAATGATGGGAAGAGCAAACCTGGAAAAAACACCTGGCATACAACAACGGCAAACAAGGTAAAACCAATGGAACTGAGGAGGTCGTGTCGACAGAACAGCGATGCAAAGAGCAAGAATTATTACATCTCCCAGTACACTCAGATTGGCAAACAGACGACTTAGTGAGCCACATGTGAGCCAAGAGATCCTGAGGTAGCGTCTGCCTTAAGTAAAGAAACCTGTAGCAGGGGATGTTTTAGTTATTTCGTAAAAGACTAAATCAATTTAAGAACAGTACTCGGATAAGCCCTGTGTTTGTGCGGGATGCTGGTTTCACCGGGCGTGTGCAACATGAATGGAAGCACATGCACAACCGTGTACACGCTGCACTGACCTTTAGCAGATGTCAGCAAAGTTTCCAGAGCTGATGCAGCTTTTTAAAGTTTAACGTTGTAAGCAAATGACAAATTTGGTGGGCAGTCATAGAAACGCGTAGATATATAAATAGAAAAATTAAATGATCAAAACCTCCGCCCACCTCCTTCCATGTCCTTCATGCATCATCACCTCCCTTGCTCAGCAGTGAGAGTGTAACCAGGTTTTGCAGCAAGAGCCGACAACCGTGCCCGGCGCTTCGGTAAGTGGTTTGCCTGCACCAGAACACTGCTCCCGAGAAAATGGACAATCGATATCTGTTGTGGAAGATGTGGAGATTATTTTTCCTCTATTTTTTTGCACGGGCGATCTGCCAGACCTTAACTTTTTTCTTCCTTCCATTCTTTATTTTTTGTTCACCCTCCGTTCCCCCCCCTCCTCCAATCTGTCTTGTTTATGTGTTAGTCTTGGGCGCGATATACGTGGTTACACTATTTGTCTGCATAACTCTGCCACTGCTAGTGAACTCCACAACAACGGTAAGCGCTGGCTTCATTTTCTCAGGGGAGGTAATTCGATTGCCAGGCCTCAGGGGCATTAATATAGCTGTCAAGGACCTTGTGCGCTATAATGCACGCATTCCACATGCTGTCACCAAACAAAAAAAAAAATGACAATCATAACTCTACTGATGTGCTTTCATTACTGGTCTTTTCTTCCTAAAGAGTTTGAGGATGTGAACTCAATGCGTAAGTGCACACCGAACAGTCAGACAAGGAATTTAAAGCGCGAGAACCGGCAGTTCCATGGAAGGCAGAAGGCAGACGTTAAACACAAAGCAACAGTTTTCCTGAAAACAGAACCCCCGTATGGGGAAAAAACGGAATACATCGTAAAAAGTTGAGATCCTGAGGGCAAAAGCTGAAAAAAAGAAAGCAAACGAAAGCAGTACGGAAGGAAATGTCGACTTATCATCCTTTGGCTAAGGAGGGAAGCACATTTAAATCGCAGCGGCTGAGCGCTAGGGGCCTACGAACGACGCTGATGGCCGACAAAATTATGGCTCCAGCCACACCCTTCAAGCATGCGTTAAAAAATAACGCTGCCACAGCACCGGGTCTCATTTATCATCAAGGTGTAAATGCCAGAGTCGCTGCCAACTCACCTGTTAAAGGCTATGTCACACGATGAATGAAAAAATGGTTTTGCAAATGTGTTTGTCAAATCCGCGATTTCTAAGCCGCAATAAAGAAAATAACTGTTCCGGAAATAACTGTGTTCCTTGTGTAGCCACATGAATAACACAGTTTTCGAAATGTGAGCAATACTTGAGTCCCGAGAAAAATCTAAATCAGTTAAGAGCTCGCTTTTGCATCATTTGACTGAGAAAATAACCAATGTCAGCAAACACTTTTCAGTTTCATGATAAGACTGACAAAATACCTATCGTTAGTGAACAACTGTCAGTTTCATGATATGATATTATGTAGCGATCGTCATCAGCTTTGACGTAGACAAGCCCTGCAAATTTTGAAATTTAAGGTGCGGTCTATTCCCATCACAGACGTGATTTGAGCTTCCCTGGGTTGTGAGAAAATTTAGCAAGGTAGGCTGCGGTGTATGTCAGATCCCAAAATAGAAAAAGAAGGCTGCGTAAGAATGTTTCAAGAAAAGCGTGATTGCAGACAACCTTAACGCGGTGTGACACAACCTTAAGGGCTCCTTCAACGGAAGACTATGCATGCCAAGCAAGTGCTGGAGTTTACCAAAGAAACACCAAGGGTGCCAGACATTGCCCTCCTCAAATGATCTAATTCTGTACCTGGGTTGAACTGCATGTGTGGACCTTCACTGTAGATTGTGATAAGGCCCTATGGACACGTTTGCGTACGAAAAAGAAATACCTGCGTGCAGCTCATTCATTGACTGCAAGAGTACATGTATTCGTTTTATTGGACCTGGCCTGTCACGCTCCGGTCTAAATTCATCTCTCACACTCAAACTCTCTAATGTACGAAATAGTTTAAAATCATACACTTGTCATCAGCGCCGGCGCAACGATGTGCTGCGCTCTTGGCGAAAGATAAATTCTGCGCCTCCCACTTCTCCCTCAAAAAGGGAACTATTCACCAACAGAAATATTGGAATAATTGTCTGATTAGGCTTAACTCTATTTTCTTAACTAAAAAAAAATTAAACAATAAACAGAGGCTTACACATTACTATTCATGATTTTCGTGGTCTGTCTCAGGACTCATCAGATTTGCATTCGCGAGCACACATGCAGCCAAAACATTTAGCAGCGTCATTCGTACACTTGTCCTAATGTCTGCAGTCTATATTTCGTTACTGAATGAAATGTAAATATTGACAATCGAATTTTAAACATATTATTATATACTGAGGAAATAATTTACTATTACAATTACAAAGGGCCCGGAAAGTCGTCTGTCCTGGGGCCCGTGCTGGCTCTCGGCGGCCCTGTAGACAAATAGTGTTAATAAAATATATACAGATATATGACAACGTATAAAAATCATGCAAACTGATCTTTACAAGCTGTCATGACGTCGCGGTTGCAGAACCATGGACGTGTATCCACAGTTGAATCTTGATTTGTTCAGTTTTCTCCTTCAGACACAATCTTGTCGACAAATATATTTTTCCACACGACCTAGTCTAGAGAGATTTTTTTACAGAACAACTCAGCTTAGTTCACAGAAATTTTACAGTTTAGTACACAAATCTTCTGAAAGACCTGTAACAATACAACTTTGCAAGATTATAGCTCCAAGCGCTCGAGCAGACAAATAAAAAGTAACATCAAACAGCAAGCTTTCGCGTTCTCACGAGATGTCTGCAATCGCTCAGAAAAGTGAGGTTTTTACAACGCCCTGTTGGTTTTAAGTTTAAAGTTAAAACTACCTTTTCCCTACCCTTCCTTGTTTATTCCTGTTAATGTAATCTTTTAAGTGGGATAGATTTATCGCTACCCTTCTCCACTAAGCTACCCCACTTCAGTCCTTTCAATCGTTTTCTTCTCTCTTTTTATCAAGTAAAACAGCACCGACTATGCCTTTGCTGTGCTAAGTAGAAAACTGGTTTTCTACACCTTCTTTGTCCAGTCCTGCTAATCTGATCTGACTGGACATTAACTGTGATAGATTTATCACTACCCTTTCCCATTAAGCTATGGCACCTCGGTAAGTACTTTCAACCTTACTCTATTCTCTTTCTCATCATACAGAACAACCATAACGTAGAACCGCACTGACCACTTGCCGAGGTGCCAAAGCTTAATGGGAAAAGGTAGTGATAAAAAAAAAATCCTCAGGACAGCTTCCCAGACGGCCCGCCTATCTTAGGTCTGGAAAAAGCATACTGCAGACTTGAAACTCAACATATGCACGTGTAATGCGTGGGTGTTCATTCCTCAGACCTTCCTTTAAAAGAAAAGGAAACAAAGGAAACAAATCCACTGACCAAGGCCGGCCCCCCCCTTCACAGCCGCGGGCCTGGGTGTAGCATCCTCCCCGTCTCCCCTGTCAAGCCTGACTGCGCCGTAGGCGACCGCCTTGTTTGCCTAATGGTAAAACCGGCCCTGCTTGTCATATAAAATGTTGCCCATTTGGGTGGAACCTTTCATACTATGACGACTTCTTAGGAGGGGAAGATTTTCCTGCAAGCGGTTGTTTATATTTCTGCCACTTAAAAACCCCCGCCCCACCCCCATGCTAGTATTTAGATCTTTAGCCAATATCCGGCTGTGTTGTTTTATATCCTGTTCCCCTTACTAGAGGTCACGTGGCGCAACGGTTAGTGCCTGTCTACAATACAGTGAGTGTTGGCTGTTCTGGGTTCAGCTCTCGTCTCGGGCACGCTGTTCTTTCTCTGCATGTGGCATCTGTTTACTGAGCTGGCTGCCTTGCCGTGATATAGCCTTAGTTGCTGGCTCGGCGTAAAACACCAATACCCCCCCCTCTCCCCTCACTAGCAGCGCTCGCTTGTCTGTACACAGGGCCAGACAAATAGTCCGTACGCTTGGCCCAGTGATGTGCTGCGGCCATCAAAGTTCAGTTACTGGCAGGACACTTCCCCCTACCCTACTCCATGGCCATCTTCGCCAGATGCTGAGGTGGCGATGCGACTACACCTACTACAATTACAACAACAGCAACAACAACAACAACAACAACTAAATAATAATAATAATAATAATAAAGGAAGCTGTAGAACGCATTTCCCGATGTGGAAAGGAGCTTAATATGTTGGGTGGTGCTGGTCCAAAAGACACTGGAGGTTGACAGCGGCGGCCCCATCCTTCCTGCAGACCGCCTGTAGATTGCGCGTCAGTACCAATTGGAGGCTGTTCTCGAGGAATATGGCTAATGGCTTTTAGCGTTCTTGGGTCTGTAACAGTCAGGACACCTCTCAGACTGATCTCCAGTGACAGACATTTCATCCCGTCCTTTTTCTCTCTCACCTCACTCTCTGTCTTGTAGTGCCTCTTGATGCTCAAGTGAAGCCAATGTTGTTATGCCTCAGAGAATTGGGGACTCACACAATATTAGTTTATTGAAGTTGTTCATCAGTTTTCAGGCAAATGTATTTTCTGTGTACATACCACGACATGTAAGATTATGTTGTACACGGAATTGGACAGGTTCCCTCTCTTTATTGGCAGTACCGAACGAGCAGCGCGTGACTGGCTTAAACTACAAATTATAAACCAGGTTTTTTTTTAAGCCGACAACAAAACAAGTCTACTAAATGCCTTAAAATTGAAGTTCTAACTGTATTGGGGGGGGGAGAGAGAAAATAGAGGCTTGGGAGTGAGCCAGTTTCGTCAAGCGGTATCTGGGTACATTTGGAAAAATATGGAAAAACGGGGGACAGGGATGGGTTAGGAAATACGTATAAACGAGGGATAGGAAATGCAATATGGATTCTTAGAAAAAAATTCTATAAAGAATGATTGACTGCTTTAAACAGGACGGGTCTAGTGCTTTTAACAAAAGCGACAAATACTCAAACATCGTACATTCAAGACACGCTGCAGCCTGAAAAATTTCTCTTCGCTAGAACGATTGCTCTTTTCTTATGGTTTTTCAAATTTAGATTAGGGGTTTTCCATAAATGTTAGCCAAAAGGTACAGCAGCCAGTCCAATTGCAATAAATTATCAAAACCAAAGACAGTCATTTTTGATTGGATTGGTCCAGTTATCACACTCGAAGAGTTTAATGTCTTGAAGTATTTTGATCTTTGCGCGTGAAGAATACCACCTTTCTTCTTACAAACAAGCACTGAAGTGATACTTTGTTTTCAGCAGTTTTTGACTTTGTTACTACCTGTAAATTTTTTGAGTGTTGAGTTCTTCACACGTCTTTCCATGATATACACCCCATTGAATAAATAAATTACAAAAGTTTGAGAAATTTTCATGACTTGCCTAGGGGCCAGTTGCACAACACGTTTCTAAACCTTAAAACTGTTCTAAAGAAGTAAAATCTCTTTTCTGCCATTTTGATGCATTGCAGAAAAACATACAAAAAATTGTACTGACAGGACGGAAAGTCAGACTTAAACAACTTTATCTTACTTAAAGCAGTTTTAGTTTTAACAATTCTAAAATTGTGGTGCGCACTTTAAACTAATTGTCTAGATAGAGTTAAGACTTAAAAGTGTTTAAAATTAGAAATGTGTTGTGCAGCTGGCCCCAGGACTGTTAATCTGCTACATTGCTTTATTTTCTCTTTATGACTCTCTCCCTCGCTAACTTTCTCTCTCACTCCCTTTGATCATTTCCTCTTTTTCTTTGTTCTTTTTCAATCTCTTGTTAATTTAGGAGGAAAGTGCTTCCACCTTGCGGCGCTTTCGCACTATGCGGAGGAAAGGGAGAGGGGAGGAAACCGGAGTACCTGGAGAGAACCCCCGGCGCCCAGCCCTGCGAACAGTTGTCACATACAGAAAGTGTCCCGAGACGAGATCTGAACTCAGAGCTGCTCACAAAAGTGGTGACAAGCGAGTGTTTTAACCACTACACTACCGGGCGGCCCTCACACGCACATTTCCCATTACCATTGTGAACACTTGTAGCGGTGCTTGAAATTTTAGTGTTGTTACGGCTCATGTTACTATGTATTTTTTTCATTTTTGGCACTGCTATTGAGTGACATTGAGTTCACAGTGATGGCGGAGACCGCCGGTAAATTCTTCACAAGAGTTCGAAAATTGAGTGGAATAGGGCTGGGCTAAACCGAATCAATATCCACTGATAGCCATCCAAATTACCTCCCCTTGTCGATGTGAGCGGGCAGCACGTGAGAGAGGTAGGGCTATCAACCACAAAATGTCCAACGAGAAGAACAAGTTTCTGTTCAGAGCTGTGCAGACAACACTCCCCCATTTCTCTCTCTCTCTCTTTCACATTCACAGAAGATGCAGCAGGTTCTGTTTCTTTAGCTTCGGAAGATTGTGTGAGTGCGAGTGTGAGTGAGTGTGTGAGTGAGTGTGTGAGTGTGAGTGTGTGTGTCACTCTTGCCTTGTAACTAACCCATACAGCCATTGTGTACGAGATACCATGTCTCTTTACCGAACATTGAGGGAGCGACCTCTGGGCAGCCGTGAGGCGTGCTGTTCTCCATTCAGTCTGTTGTGCACTGACGTGTACTTACTGAGGCTCGTGGGGCCGAACAAGCATCTATCTCCAGGTCTTGACAACTGACCAGACTGCCATCTATCACATTCTAATGGCTTTGCCAGCAGACCTTCACAAACCACCATGGCGCCGGTGAGAGCAGAGGTGCAGACACGTCCGTAGCCGGTGTCATCTGCAAATCATTGCTGCATGGAGGAAAGTGTGAACAAGGTCTTGATGCTACAAACTCTTGAATCTTGTGAAAACCTTGATGAATGTTTCTGTTTCACGCCAACCCTAATGTTGTCTAGCACCGAATTTATCTCATTCGTATGATGGGATCTGTTTTGGGCTATAGGTTGCGAGCTTCAAGAAGCCGCAGAAGGTTTGACCAGTAAACCAAGAACCAGTCTGGCCGGCTGCAAAAATATTTTGAATTTTTAAACAAACCTTTATTTCCAATGAAAATCGGCGCGTTCTTAAATTGAATGACATTTTCAGCAATTTGAGACTGACTGCCCTTTTGACCCGCAGGCTGGCTGGCTGGTTGATGGATTGACAGCGAACAGACAAGTGGAAACGTGGTCACGTAGTTACTGTGAGACTAATCAGATCCAGTCGGGGGAAAATATGAAGTGTGGTTAAGGTTAAACTGTCATAAAGCGCAAGAAAATCACTGACCGAGGACAAAAAAAGATGACGGACGGAGGCGAGGGAGGGACACAGACAAAGATAGATGTCATAAAATAAGGATAGCGTATTGTTTATAGTCACGCTGTAGTCAGCGATGTACCGATGGTTAACTTCCAGTTCTGTCATTTTCCTGACTGCCGAGTGTACTGTCTGCAGCCCGACTCCATCACCAGAGGGCGCTGGGGTGTGCAGGCAACGAAGCGTTATAACAGGCGACCTCCGCGTTCTGATAACCAGAAGTTTATTGCCATTAATTCCGCCACATTTCCCCCAAGCGAGTCGTCTTCAAGTGCAGCTCGCGCCCTGCCTGAGGTCAGGTCTACACGCCGCGAGGTGACCTGCACCGGACTTGTAGTCTTATTGCGTCAAAACTCGCTGGATGGCCGCCTGGCCTGCCTTGCTTTTCGAGAGTTACAGGTCAAAGCTTCTGGGGCAAGGAAAGGAATGATCACCACAAACGAATTAGAAAAGAAAACAGAATTTTCTTCTTACGTTACACCTCGTTATAGGACGTAAAGTGATAACACACACACACACACACACACACACAGAGGAATGATGATGATAATAATATATCATATTATATCATATTATATTATATATCATATCAAATATAGCGCATATTCAGACTCATAGAGAGCATGCTCTTAGCGCTTAAAACGGGGAAGAGACGTGGACTAAATGGATAGAACACGAGGGACGGACGAATAAAATAGAAGAATTAAAGAATCAACAACAACAAAACTAATCGTGTAAGTCTAAGCGAATAAATAAAAAAATGATCATCGACTTTGCTGTGTACCTTAGTGAACAGTTCAGATTTACAAATAACCAGCATTACACTTTCGTGGATTTCAAAAGAATGAACAAATGAAAACGTTTTAGCTGAAAAAAATTCGTTTGGGTTTATGAGTTTATTTTTGCATGTGCAAGCATGTCTGTGTGTGTAGAATGTACGTAGACGTTTTGTAAATGCCATGAACTCTTCCATCAGGAGGAGGTATGTGTGTACTAAATATTCATGATGATTATTGTTAATATTAATAATGTACTTTCTCTGCACAACCACAAACAGAAAACTGTGTATCAGGAATAAAAGGTTTTAAAACAATTGTTACTATATACTAGCTCCTCTAGGAACATTCTAATAATAAACATATCATCATCATCATCATCATCATCATCATCATCATCATCATCATCATCATCATCATCATCAAAGACAGACTTTACAATCGTGTGTCGCTGTGTACCCTACACACGATAGACATTCTAGAAGAGACCTTACAATCCAATGTAGCCTGCAAATTCTATATATATATTTTCGACATCATCACACGATACTCTAGATGCTGATGCTATGCTATCGATACAATGCTTTATCTGCGATCTATATCAACAGCACCGGGGAGCAGCGGTAGGCATGAGGCAGCTACGACTGTGAGGCTGTGTGTTCAGTGGTCGCTTTGCCGTGTCGACAGTTTCCAATCAAAGGATCCTGCATTGTTTTCAGTCCATAGCTTCACTGAAGGAATCTTTTCCTGCAGCCTCTAGCTACTGCTCCAGGCTGTTAAAACTACAAAGCTGTCGTTTCCCCGAGTCCAAATGTAAGGCTTCGCAGGTAGCTACACCTGCAATTTATGTTTCCCGGTCACATCAATCAACCACACAAACGGTGAAATGATTTCATGTTTTCGAATGTGTGCATAAATATATTCTTGATATAGAAATGTGACGCCATTTCTTCAATTATTTATGTAATAGAACTATGAATGTTGATCTTGTAGTCCATCCAGGAAAGAGATTGAATGTCTCTCGAATGCTGTGCCAAAATAACATGTTCTGTTTTTCCCCTACGACCTTCTAGAACTCAGAGACAAGAGACCGACATCTCATGTTGTCCTTAGCTTTGCCTGGCGCTTGAAATAACTTTTTTCTTATCGTCCTCCAGATATTACCTGCTTTTTTTCTGACATGCTTTCGATGAGATATTGATCTAAGATAGCTATGCTTGCCTTCTCGCTTGATTGCTGCTGCGTGTGAATACCCACGTGTGTACGAGCGCGCGTGCGTGTATGTGTGCCTGCGCGTACGTGCACGTGCGTGTGTGTGTGTGAGAGAGAGAGTGAGGAATGGAGGAATGAAATGAGTGTACATGTATGTGAGTCAAAAGAAATGTGAAGAAACTTACTTTGGTCTTAACTTCCTGCAGTTTCTTCATATTCAACATAATGGTGCCAATGTACAAAATTTACAAAATATACAAGGACTTGAATGTGTAACGTCGAACAAACTTCCTTCCCAATGAACACTCACAGAAGAACGATGAAGGAGATTAGCCCTTGTAACAGACCTTGTAACAGAGAAGCACACGTTCTACCGTACGTCGTGTCTCACACTCGTCCTGACATCACGTGAGGGAGCCTCACACAGACATGTGAGTAAGCGACGAAATCTCACCACGTGACCGTACTGTTTGACAAATGTGAAAGGCCTGTGCAATGGGTAAACACATCGAAGATCTTTCTCTCTCTTAAAAGTATTTTTCTGGGTGAGTCTTTGGGTTACGTAATCTTTCATGGTTTTTTTTTCCTTCGGTTAAGACACCTCAAAGTGTCATAATAAGCTCGAGGTCATCTCTAGATGCTTTCTCACATTACCTGCGTTTCCTGTAAATCTGATACAAATAGTGAGTTAAAGGGGGAAAACATGCTATCTACTCTTAGAATTGTAAGACTTACTAAAAAGAATATACTCCATTGTACAGTTCCTGTCCGTAGCTTCTTCGATATAAACAAATTTATTTTCTGATTCCCCTCAGTATTTACGATAAGTGTGCACGCACTTTGTACTTACGACAGACAAATGAGTCTGTAGAGAGATCCTTACTGGTGTACCTCTGTGTGAAGTTTCAGTGCACTTTCGAACTTTGCTATTTCGTCTGTTACATAGCGAAGCCTATTACTCATGTTCAAAGGAAATCAGATTGGCAAGTAGTGAATAATAGCCAAGAAACGTGATACGGAGCTCAAAACACAATTTACCAAACAGGATACAGTCTTTATTATGCCCTTGGTATGTACGACAAAGAACACGCAACTCTTGTTACTACCATTCATCTACACCAGTCAGCCGTAAACATTTTTGTTTCTGAACTGACCTCAGGTATAGAACAGTCTCACCAGTCACAAATAACTGCTCTTTCTCTACAGCGGTTGAGGAGTAACTAGCAAACCTCAGTCCAATAGTCATGAACAAACATTTGTACACAGCAGCCAAGCACTCAGGAACCATAGCGTTGTGCACAGTAGTAGGTGAGTGATACGCCCACCCTGGTCACATGACTGTACAGTTTGTACTGCCCCTTCTACCGAACACATCCACCTGGTCACATGACTGTACAGTTAGTACTGCCCCTTCTACCGAACACATCCACCTGGTCACATGACTGTACACTTTGTACTGCCCCTTCTATCGTACACATTCACCCTGGTGAGGAGTGAGTGACACCTACGTGCGTCTACCCTTGCAGTTACTGTGGTGAGTACTAATGACGATAGGTGAGCGTGCACCATGTCACAATCAGGCAACCCATAAAAACCAGTCAAGAGCTGTACGTTGCACTGCCATTGCATCGCTGCTGGTTCATCTGCACTGTTTGAAACTACAGCGACCGGAGGTGAGGCGTGTTATGTTCTAGATTTATGTCGGCCGTTAGGGTGATATACGACTCGAAATGTTGATTGTAACCAAGCAGCCAGCTTCATACATTGCGTGCATTAACCAATCGTTAAATTATTTTCTCTCCCTTATCATATTAACCCGTCAACATGCTAAACCAATTATTTTCTGTCTTTTACTACATTAACCAAGCTGCAAACTTTATTTTATACCCTTTATCACACTTATCACTCTGTCAGTCACCAGGTTATCTGAACTATGATGAAATATGATCCCTTGCTCTCCGTCCAGACAACTACGCTCTTCGTCTGACGACCGTATCCTAACTGTTCCTGTCACCAGAACAACAAAATATGGTCACAGGACTTTTGGCTGCAAAACAATGGAACTCTCTTCCTTTCCATATCCGCCACCTTCCTACAATTGAATCTTTCAAATCTGCACTGAAAACGCACCTCTTCCTTGAGTATTACTCCTAACACAGTCCACAATGCTCGTCCTTCTTAACCCCCCGCCTTCCCTCTTGCTACTTTACCCATCTTTCTCGGCAGAATCACTATATTTCTCTGTTCCTGTTACTTGATGCCTTTTGTTTCCTGTTTCGTCGTCAGTACTGTCGTTTTCTTTCGTCCCCTTTGTTCTGTATCTACTTAGTCCACGTCTCTTCCCCGTTTTAAGCGCTAAGAGCATGCTCTCTAAGAGTGTGAATATGCGCTATAAAAAATCTTCACTATTATTATTATTATTCTGAAAATCTAATAATAACATGAAGCCACTTAATCCATAGCCCTCTATACTTGCTTGTCCCATAGACTCTAACAAGAGTCCACTAATAAAGGCTCCGATGAAATCAGATTTGTAGACAAATAGGTTGGTATTTAAAAAAACAAGTTCGGTGAACGAAATCCGATGAATGTCTAATAACGAATAACTGTTGTTTCTTGAGCCGTATACATGAAGATGCGGTCCTGATAGCGACTACATTCTCTTGCTGTGTACCGTTATCATGCTTGAAACGTACTTTGATATACTGATTGCACACTGCAGATCACGAGAAAGCTTAACACGAGGGCATCATATGCCGGAAAGCAGGTCTGATAACATCTTCAAGATCCTCGGTATAAAGCAGCGGTGTGACAGTGCTCCTAGCCACTGTCAGCTGCCACTCGAACAATATATCTCGCTCTACGTAGAATAAACCATCAGGGCCAAATTTCTTCGGAACTGCACGATACGGGAAGATGCAGGGAACAGTGAGTACTGAAAATAATACATGGGCACGCACGCACGCACGCACGCACGCACACCCTGTTTGAATGAACCTCTGTAGCACCATAAGCAAAACATTATTAACAAGTCAAGACTAGGAACTGAAGAACAACAAAACAACATTAGAAAAATATTCCGGAACAGATTATTCAAGATCACGCGTTCTCACGAGAGAAAGTTATTATTTTTGCCAGATCAAACACCAGTTCTAAAATTCTACCTCGTTAGCTGTAATAAAAACCTAATTTTTAGTTAATAGTAAAACGGAGTAAGTGCCACTCTGTTATGGTAGCAACAGTTAAAGGGAAGGAATCCTCTGAAAGCATGCCCTACAAAGCGATAGCAAGTGCCGTTGTAGGTGTCTGTCTCCCTTAGATGACAACGTCTGCACATCAGCCATTCAACGACGGCTCGTGTTGTTACTCGTGGCTGGCACTGATCCTAGTGTTGATGCGAAGTATCACGAGGAAATAGCTTATCAAAATATCTTCGTGTACATCTACATCAGGTACACACTGCACGTCACATTTTCCAAAGAAATCTTTACATGTTCTGGGTAGCGTATCCAGTTCTTGGTCTGTCCACTGATGCAGCTGTCACGTGTGCTGGTGCTGGTGCTGTGCGTCACACTGTCGTGCCAGGCCTCACAACTGCGCCCGTGGGCAGAATGGAAGGCGAAGTACAGCAAAGTGTACGACAGTCAGGAGGCAGAGGTCAACGCCTACGCCGCATGGCTACGTAACACGGAGTACGTCACAACTCACAACAACCAACCTTACGTCACCTTCAAGCTGAAAGTCAACGAGTTTGGTGACAAGGTCAGTCAACCAGTCAAAAAAAAGGATGGACGGGTGGGGGGAGAGGAACAGGTCTCGATTTACTGGTTTATTGTAAAAGTCATGAGACGACACACACACACACACCCCCCAAAAGAGTATAAGACTGAAATAAAGGTATATGCCACAGGATTTCACGACAAACATTTACTAAAAGACACATTATAAATGTTCTCACGCTAAATTATAAAATTAGAAATCTGTAATGGATCGAATGTAAGGAAAACCTATCCAGACATAAGTAGATACTAGCGGAAATATAAAAACAAACCTCATGCAAAATGTATATGTATGTTGTTAATGTTGTGTGTGTGTGTGTGTGTGTGTGTGTGTGTGTGTGTGTGTGTGTGTGTGTGTGTGTGTGTGTGTGTGTGTGTCATATTTTCAGATATTTAATTTCCCACCAGACGTTCACACGCTGTCAAATGTACTTCGCTTCATGCCCCGATTGTCCCACCCGATTGCTCCCGATACCCCCGCAAGTTGGGACTGGCGAACCAAGGGAGTCATCTCCCCTGTTCAAGATCAAGGACAGATGGGTTCAGCAGAAGCAATAGCGATTGCAGGTAGAGTAACTTATATAGTGAAATTAGTACCTTTAGTGAACACAGATGGAAACTATGCTGTGGTTAGCATAAGTAGTGATGGCAGGTAGAACCAAAGACTGTTGAGTCACCGTTAGTTCCTCGCAGTCATCCTTATGAAAATAGGGACAAAAACTACAAACGTGGATGGAAAATCTAACTTTTTTTTCAATCTCTAAAATTGGCTTAGTTTCCAGTTAGAGTTGATCTTTGGTGAACAATTTCAAATTCCAGGCGATTGTTTTCAGGACTTTTAGCAGACAGCGTTTGTCTGAACAGTATCCCCCTTGTGACATCACATATTCACTGTAGAGAATGGTTTACATCTTATTGCTCTTTCTCCCTCTCTGGAACTTTCTACTAACATATTTTTAGAATGTACTCTTATCATGCTTTGTATGGCATATCCTTGAGTAGAAATGAGTGTACTTTTATTTTCATCCTGATAGTGAAAACAGCTTTTGTTAGTCATTGTGAGAGTAACAGCGTTGTAAGTGAAAGTCCATTTAATCTGACGTGGCGATTGTCTCGACCCCAGAGGACTTGGACAGTGCCTTGGCCATCACTTCCGGTAGCCTCAAGAACCTAAGTGCTCAGGAGGTAAAAGACTGCTGCAGCGTAGCTCGTGGTCTCCTCGAGTCCAACGCCTACAAGTGCATCTTCAAGCTTGGGGGACTGTGTACAGCAGCAGACTACCCGCAACCTTCCTCTGGCTCCTGTCATAGTCACAAATGCAAAGCGGTGCCCGATGTAAGATTAATCAACTCAGGCCTTTTCTCTAACCTGCCTGTCTGTCGTTTTATGAAATAAGAAGACAAGAAACGTTTCTGGGCCTTGACTAACGCCAACACCTAAGCTCTTGATACATTTATTAGCATACCGCTTTGTGAAATATTTCAGGGCGACACTGTTGTATCGATCTTACAGATATCAGACAAAGCAATCTTTGACAGATGAAGTGCACGTGTTAATTATGACAACGTAATAATTGTTCAATCAAACTTTTAAAACACAGCAGATTTTGTATATTACCTGTGCTTTTTACAAATTTATTTGTGGGCTTTTAAAGCTGATTTTTGAAGGCCTTAGCTAGTACGGCCTGCACAAGCCTGGCAATGGTCTTTATTGCACTCACCTCTCTTTCTTGTGTTGACTGCATCAAGACTTTTACTACAACGGCCTTTGTGCCCAAAGGAAACGAGACAGCGATGGTACTGGCCGTATTGAAAAGACCTCTTGTCGTGTATGTGGACGCCTCGCACGCCAGCTTCCAGATGTACCAAAGTGGAGTGTACTCTGACACCTCGTGTGGCAGCACCATCGACCACACCATGCAGCTCGTAGGCTACGGGACTTCACAAGGACAGCCTTACTGGATACTGAAAAACAGCTGGGGTAGGAAATCAGATGTCGCCTTAGATAGCTTTGTAGCTATGTGACTGTTTTCGGTTTTCTCACCTTTTGATTGTTTTGTTTGTTACTGGATAAACCGCTAGGATCGAGGTAGTCACAAAGGGCCGAACTGAAAGTGTGCATTCTTCACTTTCTGCGGATAATTCTCTTCACAGATATGAATGTTTTATTGTAAAAGTACTGTGTTTAGACCACTTATGAAATTATCTTCTATTCTCCTTGTTCCCGAGAGAAAAAAACTCAATACTTTTTGTTGCTTATAATCCTATATGAACGCAAGTTTTTCGAGGTAGACATTTTATTCCCTATTTTACAGGGTGTAATAAAACCTGTGTCTTTTTCAGGCGTTGGCTGGGGCATGTCTGGGTACATGCTCATGGTTAGAGGTCGTAACATGTGTGGTGTGGCTAGCATGGCCAAATACCCCAGTGGTGCGTCACCATCCGAGATACACCAGCATTAAAACGTCACCATGATAGGTGGCCGCTAATCTTAACTCTTCGTCACGTCACTGTAGGCTGAAAGAGACAAAAAGAACCATGTCAGTCAAACGAAATTGTTATCGGTAAACATTAACGCCCATCAACAATCGCTTGCGGTATATGACATTCGCTGACAAGATTTCTCTGTGTCTACAGACAGGGACTACTCTTATTATATGACCCCTCCGGATTCGTTGAAAATGACTTGTTGAAACTGTATAAAGATACTCGTGAACATAAGACTTTGTTAATATTGGGGTCAGGCATACAGAACCCGGGAAACTAGTCGCTGAACATCGTTCTGTGTAAACATTGCCGGAGATTTTTTTTTTATACAAGTGGCAGTTGAACATCTGCTCATACATTGGCGATTCAAATATTACTGGATTCTGCGTAAAAGAAAGCAAACGACAAAAAAAGTACGCAAATAAATGTTTAGACCTGAGGAATGCATTCCTCGACATGTATCAAATGACCTTTGGAAGAAACAAGCACTAGAACAAATGTGTGTACAGTAGCAGCCGGACGTTTTTCTTCCATCCCTAGCCTGAGCCTTGAGTTACTTCCCCCTATCCAGGCTGTTGTCTCCCAACCCCAGGCTCAGCCTACCACTAGCTAGGATATTGTTTGCGTATGTCACTATACTAATAACCGTGATAACATGGTCATTAGAAGCACTATGCTGACATGAAATACGTTTTTATCCTTCGAGTTAAACATTAAATCTTAGTTTACATGAAAGTAATGTTTTGTGAATACGACAGTTGATATGAAACCGTGCTATCAAACTGTTATTTGGGGTATCAGCGCAAGCCATGTAGAATACGGCTTCACGGGAGAGATCTTCCTGAAGATTTTGCACTCCTCGACCGCTCCAGCGGCCCCACCTCACAGCCCTCCAGAGTGGGGCCATAGATAAGAAAGTACTTGACGACAATGAATTTTTTCTTTTTTCTTTTCTTTTTTTTAATTTTTGCTGATGATTGTATCCGGAAAAAACTACCCTTTGATTTGTTCCTGGCAGGGGACATAATGAAATACAATAAGAACGTCTTCAGAGAGCTAGATCACCCTTTTTTGGACAGATACAAGGAAAATCTATACCAATTTCAGACATAATATCAAGTTATTTCTTTCCTACGATCAGTGGATTATTGCTATGTCCTGTCAGTGGACAGTTTTTTTTCACAAAATGTGATTTCGTTTATCCAGAAACAGAGATGGGTAGAGTGTTTGTGGGTAGAGCAGTAATGCAGTTCCAGATTTCAGGCCACCTGTTCTTTGTGTTCACTGAGCCAGTGAGCAAAATGTTTACACCTTCGCGCTCTTCACTAGGTCATCTGCATCAAGCTTTGTTTCTCTTTAAGTCTTTTGGGCTTTTTTAGTCCAGTAAATGTGTGTAGTCTTTGAGAAAGAGCCTTCAAATCGTTTGAATTTATAAATTAACTGTTTCATGTCAGCGTGTGTTAGCCAGCAGCCTTGAAGGCGCCATTTGTGGATACAAGCTGTTGTTATTTCGTCCCGCCACTCAGCCTCTTCCCTTCTGGGAACAGTTGCACAACATGTTTCTAAACCTTAAAACTGTTCTAAAGAAGCAAAATTTCTTCTTTGCCATTTAGATGCATCGCAAAAAAACATATAAAACATTGTACTAACAGGGCGGAAAGTCAACTTAAACAACTTCATCTTACTGAAAGCAGTTTTAGTGTTAAAAATTCTAAAATTGTGGTGTGCACTTTAAACTGATTATGTAAATAGATTTAAGGCCTAAAAGTGTTTAAAATTAGGAATGTGTTGTGCAACTGGCCCCTGCTCTCTAACCTCTTTCCGAACGATTAAGTGAATTTTGCCTCTCTGCTTGTTGCTTGTAATACACTGGCTTATCGATGCATAATGATATCAAAGCAAAATAGTTTAATAAAGCACTGAGGTAAGGCAGCTGAAACATTTTAAGCTATTATTTTTTTAATAAATTACATTTTCAAACAAATGTCATAAATGTGTTCATTATTGTGCTTTTTTCCTCTTATGACCAGTTATTGTTTTAATGCCCTCCACGTCAAACAATAATTAGAAAAAAAATTGAAAAATCCTTTTGTGAAGTGAAGATGTGAGAAGTAGCTATAACTATCGATGATATGTACGACGACTGTCTCAAGGTATGACGTAGAGCAAGGCAGGTAGAAAGAGAGCGGGGAAGAACAAATTTTGCAACCCACTGATGCATGGGTCTCTAGTGGGTGTGTCGCACTGTGCTTTCACTAGAGCTCCGAGCATTTCAAACGAGAAGCAATTACGCGCAGTCTTTTGTGCATTTTCCAAACGCAGCCATGCGCAGTTCGTAAACGAGCCTTGAAAAGCATGAGATCCCGGTACAAACCTCCTGTACTCCACCCATCCTAGTGTAATGAGGGTAGTTCTTCTCTATTCAGCGCATGTTCAGTACACACTCGCCGGTGGTCAAAGCGGAAGCCTGGGTGCGGCTGTTAGTCAATTGCCTTTACAGAGATATACAGACCACAGGAAATGAATAGAAATAATCACCGTTGTGTCATAGACTATTGCAACGAGAAATACAGAAGGTAGTAGAAAGTATTGTCTACTTACCTGATGGTAAATGTCTAAGCGCTGGAAAGAAGAAACTTGCGGTTGCAGGTGATACAAAGAACTTCGTGCCACAGCAAACTAATACGCAGTCGACATTTCGCATCAGGTTTTCAGATAAGTCACTCGCTCAGTCATCTAGATCCCAGCAATACGTTGTGGATATGAAAGTTGCCAAGTGTCACCGAGACAAACAAAACAGTCACATATGTTATAACTTATCGTCAAGTGTTTGCCAAATCATCAAAGGATTTGTTTTAATCTAAAAGAGATTACAATTTATTTTATTACAATTTTTACAACCACAGCACGACACACACACACACGCACACACACACACGCAGGGAGAGAGAACACAATTTCCGATTACATAAAACAGCGTGCACACAGAAATACTTCATCATTGTTATTTATTAAAAACCCTTACAATTATTGAACCGAACTTATGGGTGAGCATATTTATGATTAGGAAAGCAGATTAGTGTTTATCAGTTTGTGTTTAGAGACTTGAGTGTAATTTTGTATTCTTAAGTAATTTCTTGCTTAGATTTTCGGCTGAAAAGCATGTTAGATGTAAGTAATGAGATTTACAGGTAAGTTCTTTATTCCAAATTGCAACCGCCATGACAATCCTAGGTAGGGTAAAACGCTGACAACAAGACAAATTTTATGACATGATATGACGACAGCCCTGTAGGCGTTTTGTCAGCGAGGTGGCTGTCATTCAAGGCCGCCAGCGGGGCATATAGGCGTGACGAGGGGGAAGGGGATTGGTGTTTTACGCCGAGCCAGCAACTAAAGCTATAATAATTATAATAATAATAAATGAAGATTTGTATAGCGCATATTCACACTCATAGAGAGCATGCTCTTAGCGCTTAAAAACAAGGAAGAGACATGGACTAAATGGATAGAACACGAGGGGCGTAAGAGTAAACGACACTACTGACGACAAACAGAAAACAAAGATGGAAAACACAAAAGGCACCAAGTAACAGAACATAGAATATATAGTGATTCTGCAGAGAAAGATGGTAGAAAATTAGCAAGAGCAGAAGTGGGGAGGGTAAGAAGGACGAGCATTGTGTGCACTGTGCTAGGAGTAATGCTCAAGGAAGAGGTGCGTTTTCAGTGCAGATTTGAAGGATTCAGTTGTAGGAAGGTGGCGGATACAGTGGCGTAGGAAGATGCTCGGCTTTGGGGGGGGGGGCAAGCTTCATGCTGACAATGAATATCGTTCACATTCTTGCCTTCCCAGCATCTTTT
This sequence comes from Marisa cornuarietis, assembly GCA_004794655.1. Classification (NCBI taxonomy): domain Eukaryota; kingdom Metazoa; phylum Mollusca; class Gastropoda; order Architaenioglossa; family Ampullariidae; genus Marisa; species Marisa cornuarietis. The sequence continues at coordinate 326,457 of SMMW01000012.1, read as the reverse complement.
TTGGGGGGCGGCTGCCCCTCTTGCCCCCCCTGTTCCTACGCCACTGGGATATGGAAAGGGAGAGAGTTCCATTGTTTAACTGCACAGTAACCAAAAATCCTGTGACCATATGCTGTTGTTCTGGTTACAGGAACAGTGAGGATACAGGTGAGCTCCCCGACGAAGAGCGTAGTTGTCTGGCCGGAACGTAAGGGATGATAAGTTCAAAGAAATAATCAGGACAGGAGCAAAAAAAAAAGGGGGGGGGGGTCGTGACGGCCTCAGAACCATTTTGGTAGACCAGGGCTTAGGGCGCACATTGTTTTCATCGTTTTGTTTCTTGCCCCGAAACCAGAAACAAATTTGTCAGCTCAGTCTGACATACAAAAACACTTTTCAATCTGGACTTTGATCTTTACAGCACAGCTTCAAGATGACAAGGGAGAGAAACTAGTCTCCAAATTTAGTCATTTTCTTTACAATAGCGACGTGAACTTTTATGCCCCACGTGTGGCTTTAATAGCAAAGTTGCTAAAAAGCTGAGAGTGACTATAGGCATCAACCCTAATAAATGAGTTTTGCAGGCGAGAGAGATGTTTTAGGAAACACTCCTCAACCAGCACGCGCTTGTGACCGACTGACGTACGCGCCTGCTTCCGGTTTGGCGCGAGCTGTTCACTCCTCCACTAGTGACGACACTCTCATCCATTAGGGGCGAGTGACCCTCCCACGTTATCTTCGGATAACGTAGTGGACCGGTTACATTTGGAATTACGACAGTACTGCCAGTGCGCTTAACACATAACCAGAAACATGAAACGATCATGAAACAATTTAAAGTTTATCTATTCCAGAAATACTAACAGATCTCTGATCTATCTCTTTCTTTGCCTCTGTGTGTGTGTGTGTGTGTGTGTGTGTGTGTGTGTGTGTGTGTGTGTGTGTGTGTGTGTGTGTGTGTGTGTTCGCCATTGGGGATGCAAATTTGATGTTGACAATAAAAGTTGTTCACGCTCGCACATACGAGGAAGGCGGGGGTGGCGGATGTAGTGAGTCCAGCCATGCACACACGTACATACACGGCGGTAGGATCACAACACATGCTGCTTTCAGCGTTAAACGCAATCACAAGAATTGATGTAATACTCAGAGTAAGACATACTTTATGATATTTATCATAACTGAGGTTAGTAAGTCAGTGTGTCCCCGCAAAAAAACTGTCTTCTTTGAAGTATTAATAAACTTCATTGCAATCTCACCCGGACTGAGCAAATCTTTCCTTAAACGCTTGCACAATGAGGTAATTATTTAAATGCGTCTGTGTAACGGAACTTCTCATGTTTTCAGTCGTTTTAAAGCTTAAAAACTACGTTCAGCAGTTGCCTTGGTAACTGGGACAGCAACACACAGCTTCTAAAGCTTATCGATCTCTTTTAGCATTTTACTCACTGTCTCTGACCCTACTAATTCAGATGAAATAGCTTTGACGACTTAACCGTCCTTTCGTGAGAATTCAGAGTGATGGCACTTGGCAGAAATGAGAGCTGTGTTTTCAGTCTAGCAAAGTTGATACTTGCCATACTTTCAAAGATTCCGTGCTTTTGCTTAGTACTACCTCAAAAAGTGACTTTTCGTTCTGTCTCGGCACGTTAAAACTGTCTTGATATATATATATATATATCCTGATATCTTCAATTATGTGATCAAGAGTTTCAAAATACTATTGTCTGCAATAGGCTGCAATTTATGTGTTCCTATGTTCCTCTGGGCCATCATCAATCTGTCGTGGAATTTAGTTTGTCTATTCCTGGGGAGGCGTGGTTCGTTGCATAGTCATTAAAGAAATATAGAAAAATATTTGCTGGAACTCACTTTCTGCAAGGTCTCTATGAACTCACTAACTGCAGCAGACGCGTCCTCGCAAAAGATTGACTTCTTCTGTAGCGCTGTTGACAAATTCCTTGGTCACAGTTTGTGCAAGTGAAAGGCCCAGAAGTGTAGAGGACTGGTGCTTCGGCGTCAAGAGACCAGAATCCCTCCTACCATACTCGTCACTACCTTCGGAGATCACCTCTACTGTTTCCTGCAAAGTCTCATAGTTCTTTATTAAAGATTTATTAGAGATCACTTTTGACCTTACTATCCATCTAGTTGGGGAGAGGTGCTTTATTGTTGGCAGAGATCCTCCTGCTTCTCTCTGTATGATCTCAATTAACACCTGACGCTTTGGGGACAAGTTGTATCATTTGCAGGGCAAGATCAAGTGCATCTGTAATAATTTTTATCTCTCTTGCAGTTTCCTGCATTACAAGGTTCACCGAGTGGGCCAGACAAGTGTAGGCTTGGCTTCCGCACGTTTCAACTGAGAGATTCAGCCACATCAAGCTGTCTTCATGCGCAGAAAAGCTGCAAGAGATTCACTGGTTTATCCAATGCTTAGTACCGCTGCATTACCCATCTTATCCAGATAACTAATTGTTCTCTGTTGAAATACCTCGTTTCATCTGCCATGATTGCAACCCACTCTGCTTGTCTAATGTCTTCCAACACAGAGTGGAGGACATAAGGTGATATTATCTGGTTAATTTCATTCACTATTTCTGGGGACATCTTGCATCTTTTGCCCATTTGCGTTCCCTAAAGCAAATCTTCAGACACGGATGAAAGTTGCCCTCATCAGCATTGGGACTACGAAGAGGCAGTGCCTGATGAAGCGGAAATACAAGGCTTTTCATTTCGTTCATGAAGCTTGCAAGATGTTGCTGCTGTTACGATTCCTCTGAACATTATCTGAGATCCCTGATTCTCTATCCATCTTGTCACCGATAGCTGCACGATGCACACAGGGCATTTGGTAGCAGATGAATTTATCCAAGGCTTTCTTCCAGGTGTTAAAACCTATAGAAATGAATGCATGATCAGGTTTACAGGTTGGGCTTGGCTCCCTCCTCCCCTCGGACCAACACAAGTTTTCGCGCCAATCAACGATGCTTGTCATCAGTCACAGTAAACATTTTCTTCATTTTTTTCAGTGAAAGAAAGAAAGAAAGAAAAAAGAAAGAAAGAAAGAAAGAAAGAAAGAAAGGGATACCCTGAAAGCAAAACAAATGAAAACGTATAGTACTAAAACACATCAAAATACTCAATATCGAACTACTTCTCCCACATTTTATACTTCTACCCCTCGTGCACGTGTTGACCACATGTTAACCACGTGCGATCAACTATTCTCACTAAACCAGCTTACCAAATACATCATAGTACATCAACATTTTCCCTTAAAATACATCATGCCACACATACAATAATCCCATAATAAAACACATGAAAACAACAACATTAAACTTAATTCCTCCATCCATCTCCTCACATCCTCTTTTCCTTATAAACTACTACATGAGGAAAATAGTCTCACCTCCTCGCACAAAATCTTCGAACATCTTACACCTGACAAATCTAAAATCATACAAAAATACCATGTCCTCATAGAGCAATGATTTCACTATCGAACAGCATACATATTTTTCACCAACCTGATTTAGGACAACCCCATACCCGGGTAGGGCCCGTCGGCCCACCCGGGCCACGTCTCACTCACAAAAGAAAAACGTGCAAATGCATAAACCTGGAGAGTTACATCCCCTCTCGGTCTGGTCTCGCAGATGCGAGACTATATAAAAATCAATACATAAAATAAAAATAAAAAATAACACAAAATTACTAAACAAAAAAGTAAAAAAATATGTAAATACACATGACAAATGTGCAAATTGGTCATGGGTGTTACAAATGTTTTCCAGATGGCGCAACGATGCTTGGATGCAATGAAATATTTTTTTTAATTTTATGTTTAATTGCTGTTTTTAATGTGTGGGCAGCTGATTATTTGTCAGAGGCATTTGTGTCGTAATTTGTTATGTTTTTTATTTTTGGTAAATAGCCACGTAAAAGCTCTACAGTCAGAGGAAGAAATGTGCATACAAATATTACTGTTAGCACACTGTTTTTATAGATTTGTATTATACTTTTTCGGATAATGCACAGTGAACTTTCGTTTACAGATTTTTTGCATTTATTTTTCTTGCTTTTTTAATGAATTTGTATCCTCATTTCCAAAAAAACATTTCCAAAACAAAGTAGCTTTCCACTAATTAATATGTTCATGTATAGGTCTATCTTCAATCTCGCCATCTTTGCTGCTATTACATAATGTAGATAGTCACATCCATCGGACGTGTATACGTCTACCATTGCTTTGAGAAGCCTACAAACATTTGAAGGATTTAAAGATGTTTTATTATAATTAAAGCGTGAATACAAAGCAAGCCACTAACACATCCTCATGAGTGAGCTTTGTGTGTGAATATGTGTTTCAAAAACGTCTTTCAGTTTAAGGAGATTCTATTCTTCTATTATCAACAGTTATAAAAAATATTTTAAAAAATTCCCCTCTTGGCACTCCATAGGTAGCATGGGCGCCTTCGAGCCTTGAGATTCTTTTGCTCCCGCAAACACTTTTAATCCCGTATGTTAAAGACCTCCAAAGTACGAACCGTATATAAATGTTTTGCACTGTGCTAACGAGCTTACAATGAGCCTTCGAAGAAATTGGCCAATTTGTATTTTATAACTGTGGACATTCGCAGGCTAATAATGCGTTTAATTGCACACGAGTGCACGCGGATGTGTGTGGGAGGTTGGAGGGGGGGGGGAGATTGTGACAGCAACCTCAGGCGGCAAACCCTTCTTCCGCAACACTGGGTGAGACGCGGACATGTCACAGTGTACGTAGCGGCCAGAGCCTTCAACAAAGTGCTTACGTGACCTCACGGGCGAGCAGAGCTGTCAACAAGGTATTTGCATCACCTCACAAACACAGGTCAGTCGATCATGTGCTGCCGCGTTGCTCAGTTATAGTCCCACATCCGCGATCCCCGTGTTTCTCGCAGCTCACATAATCCTATCACGGGCTCACGCTAAGCAAAACGGAAATTAAATTGCCGGAGAGATTGTCTGTTTTCTCGCAAGCTTGAAGATGGTGTTTACGCCGAGCCAGCAGCTAAGGCTAAGGCTATATCACGGGAAAGCAGCCGGCCCTGTAAACAGACGCCGCATGCAGAGAAAGAGCAGCGTGCCCCAGGCGAGACCTGAACCCAGGACAACCAGTCCTCAGGTGACAAGCGCTAACCGTTGAGCTACCGGGCCTCCCAGAGATTAGACTACACGTCGTTTGTGTCAATTCGTCAATCTCTCTTATTGATTCCAAATCATAAACTCTACTTCCAGGGGGCTTAACAATGTAAGATAAACAAGAAAGGAGATAAGGCTACAGTTCTTGAAAACTGCAGTGTACCACATGCCAGCCACACATGCTGCCCAAAGGACCACACACCAGCCACATGCCGCACCGGCCGTGAATAAGCTTACATCACACGTGCAACTGCACCCTATTTCGATTATTTTTTTAAATTTTAACTTGGCTAAATTTACAACCCATCTCTCCTTTCTTTCGTTTGAGATGTGGTTGAGACTGTAGCAGCTGGAGAAGGCAGAGAAAGAAATAATTCCCCGTGGGGAAATATAAAACTTTAGCCTTATGGTAGAAGTGCAGTTGTATCCATTTAAATGAGAGAACAGGCTTCTCGTTGTTATTATTATTTTGGTGGTGTTTTGTATCCAGTGCTGGAGGCACACATACACGCGGCACACGCATGTTTTGAGCGTGATGAGATCAAGCGTTAAGTCAGTTCCGGGTGAAAAACCAGGGTCGGTGTACCGGGGTGCGTGGACTGGGTGGGACAATGCTAGACGACGGGAATTTCAAACCTGGCTCGGCGTCACCTGCACTGTTATCAAAGTAATTCCTTCTGACAGCTAGTCGTTGCTGGTATTGTCAGTGAAGTTTAGCTGTTATAAATATCCGTCATAAATAAATACTTCTCTACTTTGATATGACACTTAGTTATGTCTGTGTGATGAGTATGTGCGTTTTCTCGTTGTCTCCACGTGTTATTTTTGGGGTCATCAAAAACGCTTTATTGGTATAAACACCAGTAGCAAGTGTAAACAATGATGGAGAAATCGTGGTGCTAGAGCTAGTGATGGTGGTAGTAGTAAAAGAGCTAATAATAGTGGTAGTCATGTTAGAGCTAGTGGTGGTGGTAGAATTGTAGAAATAAAAGAGCTAATAATAGTGGTTATGTTAGAGCTAGGGGTGGTGCTAGTAGAAGAGCTAACAATAGTGGAAGTCATGTTAGGCCTAGTGGTGGTGGTAGACTGGTAGTAGTAAAAGAGGTAGTAATAGTGGTAGTCATGTTAGAGCTAGTAGTAGTCATAGAGCTAGTGACGGTAGTAGCAGTAGTAGAACACTAGGGCTAGTAATGGCGGTAGTGGTGATAGAACTTTTAATTATGGTATTAATGATAAAACTGTTAATGGTGGTAGTATAGCGACACGAGCTTAGTGATGGTAGTACTGATAATGGTGGTAGTGGGGATACAACTATAGCAATGGTGGTATATAGTGATAGTGTAATCGTGGTGGTAGGGATGTAGCTTGAAGTGGTGGTGGATAGGTGAGACAAAAACAACCTGTCTAGCCACTATAACCCCACAGTTATTTGATATTTAAATATAATCCCCAAACATTCAAAAACAATAGTCTTCAAAGAAATCGTGATTTCACAGCAAACAGCAGCAAGTCCAGACATCACTTCAATGCTTGCAGGTATTTTGCAAAACAGTGCACGCGCCTAAAACACGCGAATGGTGCACAGTACCTGAAAGCTTCCTGTATTTCGTCACGGATCTCCCTGCAAGTGTCAAGTGTTGGCTGCCTATTGAATGTTTGTCAGTGTGGTTAGTCACTTGTCACCTTCACGCTGATGTCCATTCCGCAGCCCGTGTCACAACATGTTAATAATTCAGCAGGCTATACCGATAGAGGCAGGAATTTACACGAACACCAGGCGGGGTTTTTTATGACATCGGAGTGAAACACGTATTTTATTATTATTTTTTTTTAGGTTTATCTACCTTGCCTCTCATTCGTTGATTTGCAGGCGTTAACTAGTCTTCTTGACTATACTGTTATCTTAACTGTCTTAATGCCACTGAATAGCTGTCTGTCTGCGTCTTTCAAGTGCTTGTTGTCAGAGTAATAGTATCGGACGCAGTGTCTTCCGTGATGATTTCAGTTACGCATCGACCACAGGATGAAGATCAATGCAGTGCACGAAAGAAAAATCACAGTTTTTTTTTTCTTGTCGAATGTTGCTGTTAGCACGACGCGCAGGCATATAGACCCGTACGTAGTGTTTGCAAGACGTTGTAGTTAGCCCTATAACCCCCACTCCTCTTCTCGCAGCTTGTGGCGGTAAGAGAGGGAGAGGTGAGAGGACCACGCGCCTGCCGACACGGTAGTCATGCCTCTGCTGAGTGATGACAGCGTGATATGCAGGTTCAGGGAGGGCAAGGTCAGAGCAGGTCGTTTGCCCCCGGGGTACTTTTGTCACGCGCTACCCGCGTCTGGTCGTCTTTCTAACCAGACGGATAGCATAACCGTTTGCGTCCTCGACCGCACGATTTCGGGGAGGGGTGGGGGAGAGAGGGCAGTAGGCATGCGATGGGTGAGCGAATATTCTTCCACAACGCGTTGACATCCTTCTCTACTTCCGTGTTTATCTCACTTTTCACATTATCGGAGACCATAGTTGTTTACAAACATCTTGCACTAGTGCATTCTGCTCGTACTGATGATGTAACCGAGGGGCACTGCTCTCTATCCTTTTTGTCAAGAGTTACCGGGCGGAACGGAGAAATAACACGTGCGCAATAACACTTTTTTTTTAAACATCATACCTTTATTTAAATTTTAATTTGATTCCGGGTGTTTTCATTCTGCCTGTTATAGTCCACAAATGAGATGCCTAGCGTTGCGAAATACGCATACCGTACTTCTTATCCTTTATATAAGTATTATACCCGAACCAAAAAGGATCCTCTTTGCTTGAATGCTTGTGGTAGAGCCTGGCTAAGAGGCCAGCTGAAGGCCGATTGGTCAGTAGCGCGGGCAGTTAGCGCTGATTAGCGCGCGGGCTTGTTTTGGGTCCTGGAGGGCGGAGGAGGCCACGAGAGAAGGAAGGGGCGACACCCCTCAAACCCCCCTCCCCTGTGTAGACACAACCAGCGCTGCGGCACTTTTGCCCTCCCGTGGCCAGGAGAGGGGGGTCACGGTAGTGTAGTGGTTAAAACACTCGCTTGTCACCTCTGCAATGAGCGACTCTGGGTTCAGATCTCGTCTCCGGACACTCTCTGTATGTGACACCTGTTCGCAGGGCTGGGCGCCGGGGGTTTTCTTCGGATACTCCGGTTTCTTCCCCCTCCCTTTCTCCCCATAGTGCGAAATCGCCGCAAGGTGTAAGCACTTTCCAACTAAATAAACAACAACAACAAACGGATATGCGTTCGAGTGTTGGTGTGTGCCGTGTGGTAGGCCACCCTGTTATATGCTCAGTGTACATCAGGTGGTTCTGGACCGCCAATATAATGAAATCTAAAATGACTTAACGATACACATGGTTCAATGATCAACGACTTGACGATCGATGCACCTGATACAATGATTTAGGATAACATCGTCACCTTTTAATACTAACATCGACCTGCTCGTTCCTTTAAACTTGAATGTCTACCAGATCTCTACTTTAACTTTTCAAGTTATTTTAAAATAAATATTTACCTTTTTTTCAACTCCTCTTGGGAGAGCATTAAAAGCAGCTGGTATCTTGATGAAAGATGGGTTTTTTTTCTTTTGTCTGAACCATTTTAATTCTTACAAAATATCGTCGACTAGAGTGCTCTGTAACCATTTTGATTTCTTTCACCGGAAGCTGAGAAGCAAAAAGCTTCCCATCTATACGTAAGTGATCAAGTTTCTATGGACACCAACCTGTGTGTGTGTGTGTCGTTGGGAGGAGGTGAGGTGGAACTCACTCTTTGTGTTCGTCGACAAAAAAAAAAAGAATGTGGAATAGCAAACTAAACTGTCTTTAATCTCAAATTGTGGGACACGTGCTTTAAGACATGCTTTGATCGTCTCCCGAACGCGGAAATCAATAATATTCAATAATATTTAAAGACTAAACAAACAATGATTAAAAATGAGTATTATTAAGGAATACCATATTAAAATCGGCTATGGTGACGGACACATTTAAAAAAGAAGCCAGAACGATAGTTAAAATAATAGATTTTTCATAACACGATGCCTTACAGCAAAGACACATTTTCCGACCGCTGATGATACAAAACTGTAACAACTGTGTGTGGGTGTGCGCTGGCGTGCTTGCGCGCAAGAAAGGAATCAAATTCTAATTTTTTATTGAAATCATCATCATCATCATCATCATCATCAGCAGCAGCAGCAGCAGCAGCAGCAGCAGCGTCAACGTCCTCTATCAGAGCATCAACAGCAGCTGAGAGAATTGTATGGAACTATAGTCTTATGGTCACCGGTCCATCAAAACACGTAGAGTTACTACATAAGATGGAAAAACTGCGGAACTAAGAGCGAATCACTCTTTAAAAAGATAAAATATATGACATAACATAAAAACAGAATAGCATAGAAATAGAAATAAAATGGAGAGAGATATATAAAATCATTTAACTGAAAGTCTCTGGCAGTCACGAATGAACACGATAGAAGAAGAAAACAATTGCATGGGGTGACATTCATGTTTCCGGAGAATTCTAAAATCAACTGCTTTACGTGAAAAAATATATAGAGACCACCTTTGTCAAGTGCTTTCAGTGGAAAAGAAATCAGCAGCGAGATAGGAATACACTTTATTAACAAGTCACGCTGTTTACCTCAGTTACAGGGAAACGTACCCCCCCCCCCAAAAAAAAAGGTAAATATACAAATAAATAAATAAAAAAAATACGGGTACATCATACTTTGCGGGGATGTAGCTTGCTCGCAAATCAGAGTAATTTGTATGTGTAACGGTTTCATCATCTTAACAAAAAGTCAAAGTCCACCGGGTTTGTTTGTTGGGTTGTTTTTTTTTAAGTAAAACAAAAGTTGGGCGAGAGAAGGGAGGGACATAGCTATACTGTTGGCGAATGGCACCTCCCATGAGTAGTTTGAGGTTCGAGGATTCAATTTTGTTTTATCATTTTTTTCTTGTCGCTACGAAGTAATTTTGAGATATTATATCATGCATATTATCAACGTGCAACATTTGGAGCGGTTTCTTGGAAAATAATTCATTTATAGAAAAAACAGCACCTGTCCATGCTGAACAACCAGGTAAATCTCAACACGAACCTCTGTCACAAAAGCATCAAAACAAAAGTCGGACTATAGTCAATGATATCAGAGTGGAAACTATTGGTCACGGACCTTCATCTACTGTGCTGTTGTCCGTGCTGTTGGTAAACCAATGGTTGCGTCACTCGCGTGGCCTGAGAGTACCGCTCAGCTGACCTCTGACAGTAACTCACACCCGTAGGTACACCTGCCATACACTACAAGCCGCCACTGATCTCAAGGTCTCCACGACCAGGCGTTGACCTCGCTCACCCCCTCCCCCAGCGTCAGTCATGTGAATCCGGATCGTTGAAAATAGACTTAACCTACGCACCCTACCCCTCCTGTCTGCACGCCAAGGAGCCTAGTTTAGGACCTTACAACGGGATCATGGTTCACTGACTTTCCGGGTCGCACACAGTGACAGACGTTGACTCATTGCCACGCGTTTATTTAGGTCTACTTTAGACGAAATGGATTTCAATGATTTTAACTCGCTTATTGCGCCCAAATTATTCTTCCTTTGGAGAGCTTAGTGCGAAGCTATAGGAGACCGCAGGAATTTTGTTGACCGTAACACGTGCAGGCGCAAGAAATCGGAGTTTGCACTAGATTTTTGCTTCGCGTACTACCATTTTCTTATCCACGAAAGCGCACCTCAGCTCACACACCCTTTTTCAGTATTGGTGCCATCAGCAGCAGAGACAAACGATGACATCTGTGTCAGTATGTCACTATTGTCACAGGTAACACCAGGTCGATTAGACCCTATAGGGAGCAGACAGCTATGTCCTTTCAGTGAAGTGCTGATGTATTTGTACATCAGAGGTAGACCACAATACCTGCTCATTGATTTGCTAATTTACTATGTACACTTTTAGTCTAGAGAACTGACGAGGGCAGTTCATGCAGAACACCGCAAGGACCAACGGCTGAAGATCTTCGTCCGACAACGTGTTCAGGACGGAGCAAGTTCTGTCAATTACTGATGTGTCTCTGCGGTTCGATGCATTAAAAAAAAACCCAGAAAAAACAACCTCAAGATGTCTGTGACACTAATCAGGCCTGAATGATTTTGCGAAGTGCTTGGATTGTCCACTTTACTAATGTTAGTTGCTTTGAAAACAGTTCTCATTAACTTCTATATTGCTTACACAACGTTCTGCCCAGTGGGCTGAAAATTATAAGAGACTGGAAATCACTCTGAACATGGCCATGTATTGACACACGTTCTCTCTCTCTGTAACACACACACACACACACACACACACACACACACACACACACACACACACACACACACTTTTACAAGCATGCATATTTTATGGCACGTTCTACAAAAGTTTTTTCTGTATTTTCTCAGGCTAAAAAAACTTCACTAAGCCTCGGGTGGCTTTTCTCAAAGCAAAGTTCTCCACAAGGTCTCAGGTGGTGCTGGGTGCAATGGATCAAGCAGGAAAACCATTATGAGAGAGGTGAAGGACATTTTGCAGCGCACTTTATTAGTTCTTCACGTGCACACCGCGTGCCTCTTCGCTCTCTGAACTTGTCTTCCCGCTAAATTCCTTGGAGGTTACGCCTGAAACCGGATCCATGTATACCCGGACTTACATCGCCCTCCATTTTCTGGTCCAGTGGGAAAGAGGTTAGCAAATGTCGGGTACCAGAACCTCAGGGTGGCCAATGACTGGCGGACACTGGCCTACTTGTGAAGTCAGCATCTATATTCACATTACTAACACGTAACGTTGCTTTCTCTCACAAATATGCCTAGCTGTGCATCAGGCAATTTCACAATCACTGCTTGACAAAGAAGACGATAAATGAATGTATATTTCTATCAAATTGGAAGTGTTAATGTCTTTCTGTAAAGGTGAAAGGCATCTGAAATGCTTTTATTGCTTTTATGCTTCTCCGGTGCAGTCTGTCAATTCTCTAATTAAAGCACCTTCATCTTTTCTCCATCATTTGTATGAAACACTGACACGCTGAACATACAGAATTCTATCAAATTGTACACACAATCTAGAGGGATTAGGTGCATCTGGAGCTTTTTATTATACTCTCTGGAAACACAAGTATTTTTTTCTATGACTTCGAATGCAATTATCTGTAATGTCTGCATTGTACGACGTCTTTATAAGGAGACTGTGGAATGTGTGTACATTATATAAAAGAAATTTACACAACTCTTTTGCCCTGTAAGCAATTCTCGACAATAGACTGTTTGTATCAGTCTCCAAAAGCAGAAGCATTGAAAATGGATTTGATTATCTCTTTTCCCAGCTGGTACACTGTTCATTGCTCGAAGTTCATTTATAATTAGTGCTATATGACTCAATAGTTTTGAGGACAGTTATTCGTCATGTTAAGGTGTAGTATATTAACATAATATAGCAGTAGCAAGCAGCCAGTGGAAGTGAGGGACAGCTGTACAAAGAGAAGACATGTAAAGCAATAGTTCTTGCTCGTCACGCAAGGTATAGTCACTCGTTTGCTGGTCACAAGCAGTAGCGCTGGCAGCCCAGAGATTGCAAAGATTTTCCCTAGTTGGAAGTAAATTTGGTAACCCTAACACAATGAACTGCTATGTAGTTAACCCGGCCAGAATAATCAGAGGTGCTAATTTCAGCAGCTGAAGAGGCGCTACAGAGACAGAGGAAGAGCCCCTGGGCCACGAATGATGTTCTAGATCTCTGCGACCAAAGGAGGCGTTGAATAGGTATCGAAAAAATAGCCCTGATGCATTACGCAAGTATACAATCGTCAACAACAACGACGACGACGACGACAACAACAACAACAACAACAACAACAACAACAACAGCAACAACAATGGGAAAGAGATAAATGGAACTTTTAAAAAATGAATCGAGAATTAATGTCATAGCATAGGGGAGGTAATGACACGAGGTGAAAGCAAACAGGACCACCAACTATACCTACTGATGATAACCCTCACCAAAACAAGTCAACGAGAAGCTTCAGATCGAAGACAGCAATGACCACCTTTTCACCGAAAACATTGCTGCATGAATGTGTGAGCGTGAATGTGTAGATAAGAGTGCGAAGCATAATGGAAAATTAACACCTGGGTATTACAACAAATTTAACATAATCCTCCTCCTCCTCTTCATCATCGGACACAAAGTGTGTACAGCGGGTTACTGATTAGCATACAGACACAAAAAGAGTTGGGTTCAAATAGGTAGCAAGATATCAAATGTGGTAACTCATTACATATATTCCATTAAAAAAATTGTTGGGGTTGGAAACTTGTTTTCTTGTTAATAATAATTATTGTTTTCCTCCGAGTTTTTATCGGGTGCCTTGGTGTAATTCTGTGAGCGAGTAACTGCTGGCTCAAGCTTGATTTAGATTAAATATGTAGTGGGTGTTCGTTACGCTTCACTTTGGAAGGCAGTCAACTGTGACTTGACACTGTTTAAAAAGGGAGGGTCGGATTGCTCTCTAAACCTTTTCCCTTTTGTGTGCTTCGGTTGCGCTCTCCCTCAAACACGCGGGACTGCGTGGTGTGTTGAAGAGGTGATTTGTTGTGTACAATCTTTCTAGGCACAGCAAATGTGCTTCTGCTACACATAATAACGATTATGAGATCAACCCAAGTACTAAACTAACCCCATGATTGGCCCCTGTTCGCCGGTCACCGTGTCATCTTTGTCAACATTGGCTGCTATCCACAGCAGTTGCAAACGCAGCAAAATGAGAAGTAATGGCTGTAGAGAAACGCAAAAATCTGTCATCTACACGTTTTTAACTGTTCGTTACAATGTGTGTGTGTGTGTGAGAGAGAGAGAGAGAGAGAGAAGCAGAATGCGCGTGAGCATGTGGGCACGGGTCATTGACTGTTATTAGGTAGACATACGGCTGGTACGTGTCCGTCCCCCGCCCGCCTACCCACCCGGTAGGCCGGGTAGGGGATGCCATGGCAGCTTGGCGACTGCGCGAGCGGGTGACAGGCCCGGAGACACGTCTGGGGTTCGGCCCGTGTATAAAGACGCTCCCCTGACTTCACCTGTACACATTCGGAGAGGTGCCTCAAGTCAGGTGTTTCCTAGCCGCTCAGCTAAAAAAATGAGCTATTCTACCTGTCCTTAGGCAGTGTGTGCTTTATCTGTATAACCGGACACGATAGTATCCTGATCTTTCTAAAGTGGTCTTATCTCGAATTACTTTCCCCTGTTCGGCCTGCACCCTCTTACCTCAGATAAATCTGGAATCTTCAACTTCATGAAAGTCGCTCCTTGAAGACAGCAGTCGAAGAGAGATTCGTGTTGTGACATTACAAAGTGTTCTGCTGAAGTCTTCCACGTGCCAGTGAGAATCAAAATATCCGGCTGCTATAAAATCCGTTCAGAAAACGGAATTTCCGTGTTTGGAGCACCTGTTTGTTGTACAAACATCGTCAACAGAAGACAATGAATGCCACCACTATGGCGTCCGACTACAGTTCAGCGCCCTCCGGCGAGATGGAGAGACAGCTGTACGACCAGCTGGAGCAACTTAAGTCCAACGTAGACCAGTTTTATTTACTGGTCAATGGCATGCTTGTTTACAGTAAGTAACAACGTTTATCTACCATGGGACAAATGCTTGCTTAATTACTGCAAGTTTCTTGATTTTTCTGTCGTTCTAAATTATTGAACGCCTTTCATGTTAGAGCAAAAACGACTTTCCGGTTTACTCAATCTTTCATCGAGTTCATCTTGGAGATGCTATAGCAGTACGCTCAGCTATAGCAGGAGGTCGACAAATGACGACTCATTCTGGCCAGAAACTGGACATGTCCCTCTGCCACCTTGCAGTGCTCAGTCAGTAGGACATGGAGGCTGTATACGGCCAGCTTCAACTTTCACTGGCGATCGTTTCGATTTGTTTTTAAAGGAGAACATTTTTTAACCAGGTCTTGTCTCCTTTAAGTTCTCATCCTTGGGCCATATTCATTAAGCAATGATAAGTCGTTACCCAGGGGCAAAATGGAAAAAATCAAAGAAGAGCATTTCGTCTCCGACGGATTGTTAAGACCCCGCGGATATTGCTTTATGTTACTTTACCCTAGGGGGTCTTTGGCACTGCTTGACAAAAGTAACTGCGGTCCCAGGGTAATGTCAACATCTTAAAAGTCTGGACATCGATTCAAAACTACGGAGATAAGACGCTTGCCTTTGATTTATCCAGGACGATGACTTACCTTCGCTCCATGAATGTGGCCTCTGATCACAGTGCAGACACACGCCATTAAAGCGAGTAGCAAACACAGGCTCATTGTGCTTAAAAGGTGAAATTTTGACACCTGATAAACAGCTTTTTATTGTTGGCTAAAGTAAAGTGGCGGTCGCCTTTGTCTAGGTTTTATCTCCAGCTACCTCCACCCACACTCTTTCTTCTTGAGTCGTACGAGGAAAGTGTATTCTGCAGTGTACTGTGCTTCTAGCTTGCGATTATGACTCGAAACAGGCGCAGAGAAAGAGACTGGAAAAGTTGTTTTGAAATCAAGTTGAAGAGCAGCTGCCATACTTCGTGTTTTTAAGCAGACAGGTTTTTTTTTTTAAACATGTCAAGGTAGTACTAAACCTGCCTGTACTTTTCAGGGACTTGGGGACAACCATTTAAGAAATAGGCGATCAATCTACCGCCGATTCCCACTCGAGTGCCTTTAAAATCGTCTTTTAACAACAGTACAGCAATTTCCTATAGATTTGCACTTCTGACAACAATTGCCATTTTCTTAACGACCCTTGTCAGACAGGCTTTACAACAACTCTATACAGCAGACGACTGGTTAGTCAGTTCGGCTGCGTCGGCTTTTGAAAACGGTGAGTGAAAGAGTTTTTATTACAATCATCAAAAGCAGTTTTCATTTACTTTATAATATCGTGTTCGAAGCCTTGGTGCTATGAAAGGAGTCTTTACAGCGTGGTTCATGCGTATTATTCACGATAATTGAAGACAAGCCTTGAGGTTAGTGTAAATTATCATCAGGTTTAATCAACAGGAGAATCTCAGATAATCTAGTATAGTCAGTGATTAATTCCGAATAAAGCTAGGAGACGAGAGAGAATTTTGATAAAGTGGGTTCGTCTCGAATAAATCGAAAACCACTTGCTACTTGGATTGAATAATACACACACACACACACACACACACACACACAGAACACACGTCACAAGCCAGAAATAGCTTGAGTGCCATGAGGGGGCACATACATTTTTACAATAACGTGTTTGCTGTCATTAAAACTTTTTAAATCGACAACCTCGTTAGTTCCTGAAAGTTGAAAGATGGGATTAGAGACACACCAAGCGTGTAGTTCCGGGTGTAGTCGACAGGGATCCTGCTCCATCCCCCACACACGTCTCAAATGTCGGATCGAGATAAAAAATAAACAAACATCCGGGATGACAGCTGTCCGCAGGACAGCTCAAGGAGAGCCACCATAGTTGCTACAAAGACGTTTGCGTGAATGTAAATGGCGGTGGGCCAAGGCAGTTCTAATAAGACCGAAAACATCTGCCTTGTGTGTTAAAAAATAATTATGGTAATCGGTGGATGCATAAAAATAAGGAAAAAATTAAAGACCTTTCTTTCTGACAAGAGAGTAGAGCGGTAATTACACGTTCGCAAATCGAAGTATTTGTAGCATCTATCGATGGGGTACCGTTTGAAAACCAATGTGTTTCCATCTCTATATAAGAGCAGTTTAGCGACTGAGGTGTTTTAATGTCTAATTTACCAACGAGCTGTTTGAAATATTAACGTGCAGACAACTTTCAGTTTCCATGTCTGGTGTCAACGCATCAGATGGGTTTGTTGTTGTCCGTGTTCCGCACAACTCGAAACACCTTTACCCTCCTTAGTATTTCTTTTGAAAGTAAACCCGTTTTATGTTACCTTTATTACTTCTTTTTTTTTACACCTTATGACCTTTTCCCTACAAAAGATAATGGTTAGTTTCGTCGATGTTATTCTCATGAGTTGAAAAATAAAAAACAGAATTTAAGGTGTAGGCAT
The DNA here is from genome assembly GCA_004794655.1 of Marisa cornuarietis. Lineage (NCBI taxonomy): Eukaryota > Metazoa > Mollusca > Gastropoda > Architaenioglossa > Ampullariidae > Marisa > Marisa cornuarietis. The sequence continues at coordinate 309,132 of SMMW01000012.1, read as the reverse complement.
TAAACAGTAATCGTCCGAACAATAAATGTTATCATCGTTTTGGCCTCATTCTGTAAAACTTTTGTCACATTGTTCACCTCTTAATCTCTGTACATATTTGTACATGTACTCTATACACATTCGTTTGTATGCGTACTTCAGATATTAAGCGCTCTGTACATATCTGTAAATGCACTCCTGCTGTACATATTTGTATATTTCTTTATATAAGTTTGTACATATGATCAGCTTTTATGTGCTTGGAATGTACTTTGTACATGTACACTGTAGACTTTTTCTTCATGTTCTCTTGGTTCATCAATACCAGCTGTGCAGCCCCAGTAGGGGGCGTTGTGCATTTTGAGGGCTATTAGGTCACAGACGGTTGTCGACGCTGTTACAGCCGGTGGACCCTTATGTTGTTTATTTGTTTGTTTGTTTGTTTGTTTGTTTTTACTAAATAAGAAAGTGATTTTCGGGTTGAGGAAATCAGAGTGCCCGGAGAACATCCCTTCCCCACTGACGGCCAGTCCCTTGAATAGGACGTATATTTAGAGAGAAGGACCTGTATCCCGAAAGATCTGAACCCTGACGTTACAAATCGTCACAAGGGAGGGTCTGACCACTGTGCTACTGGGCTGCCTTCTGCGCCATAGCCACCCGCCATGCCTGACAGAAGCACACGTTCGGGGTGGAGTGAGGAGAGAGTGGTAAACTATCCCTACTCCCGTAGCTGTATTCGCTTTGTACGTCTGCATTTCTCGCTCGACGAGCAGACTGTTGACATCCCAGGCAACTGGCTCACACAATTCGCGGGCATGCGGTCACGTGATGTAACTGTTAAGTAATGCACAGCAAACACGTGCTTGCTGGGTGGTCTGCTCAAATATTCGAGCGCTTACACCGGACCCGGACTTTCTCTAACAATGGGCGTTGGCGGCATGGTGGCTGAATTTAAGTAACTTGACTTCCGTGTCTTTTCAAAAGCTTCTGGTATTATTAAATACTAATAATAATGTTGCAGATATATATATATATATATATCGCATTCCTGTACTGTAGACTCAATGCCCTTTACAAACATTTTTTGAATACAAAAATTGAAAGCACACATTCAACCGATACAAAATCAATATAAGACAGTAGTGACCACACAGACCAAAACATATCACCAATACCTGCTAGAGACACAAAAACAGACCTAAAAGACGGAAAAATCTGCGCATGAAGCATGGCTGGAGTTTGGCATAGGAAAGGACTGGTAGACTGCGCACGTGAAAAGATGAATTCGAGAAGAGATCGGTACAGATATCTGACTTGAGTTACCTCAGGTAGCGCAGGAAACCCGGTAGAAAATACGAGGCAGTCACAGTACACACGATGTCGACACCAGACGTCGGTACATCTCCCAAGACCCCGAGTGGTATCACGTGTTCCAAGGGTGACAGACGTGAGACTGCAGAGAACACAGCTGTCGATTCCGACTTTCACAAGGATGAGTGGCATAACAGTTGCATCAAGAGTTGCAAAAGTAATGGTGTAATAACAGAAACGTTATCAAAGAGTTAAATGATGCTGTTGTCTCATAGTTCCAAAAACGGCAAGATGGGGTAGATGTGACAGCGGAGACCGTTAGTCAACCATTTGAAGCGGTCGATGAAAACGAAGTTACGTGGCGTAAAGAAGAATCCAGAAGACACCAAGTGGCGTAGGAGAAGCACAGATCAAACAGTAAACAAAAATGGTAACGCAGATCGACAAAAAAGACGAAACGAAATGGAGACCTATCCCTCTCTAGCCTGTAAGTTGAAGGAACATCATTCCTATACGAATATAATTATGCCCTCGATGTTCAGGTTCTCACTTAAATGGTTTGCAGATATCGGTAGATATAGGTCATATAAACTAACCTGTAAATTTCAGCCTCCAAAACCCATCCGTTAATTATTCGCTAGCAAAGTACGCGATTTGCACCTGCGATCAACGAGCGCCGCTAACAGTGTACTACGTCACACTAGTGCACCATTCACAACATTGGCAGCCGTCAACACCAAACAGAGCGAGAGAGAGAGTAAGCGACAGTTGGGATTATTCGGACGTTGAAGTCTGCTTTTCTCGTGCTAAAGTAGCAGTTTTTCAGAATCACGAGAAATACAGACTTTCAGCGTCCCAATAACCCGAGCTGTCGCTCATTCTCTGTCTCTCTGTTTGGTGTTGACGGCTGTCAATGTTGTGAATGGTGCACTAGTGTGACGTAGTACACTGTTAGCAACGCTTGTTGATCGTAAGTACGAATCGTAGCGAATATTTAATTAACGGATGGGTTTTGAAGGCTAAAATTTACAGGTTAGTTTCATATCGCCTATATATACCCATAAAGGCAAACATCGCAAACTATTGAGGTTGGTTTTTAAGTGTTATTTCGCAAGTATATGAGTCTGTATATAAGAATGATAGTTTCTTTATTGTAGAGGCATCTTTTTCTTTTTGCACCGTGTTCACTTTTGTATGCACAACCTTGCCCAAACATTGTTACACCTAATGGGTTTACTTTGCTGTCGAGAGGTTTTCTAGAGCCCTCTGTAACAACAGAAGATGGTTTCAAATTATTTCTCTTTGAGGTCTGAACATCTTGTGTACAAGCATGAGTTGAGGTCTGAACATCTTGTGTACAAGCATGAGTTGAGGTCTGAACATCTTGTGTACAAGCATGAGTTGAGGTCTGAACATCTTGTGTACAAGCATGAGTTGAGGTCTGAACATCTTGTGTACAAGCATGAGTTGAGGTCTGAACATCTTGTGTACAAGCATGAGTTGAGGTCTGAACATCTTGTGCATGAACAACGCCATGATCGTCAGAGACCAAAACTGGAGGGACGAAGAAACTGTTACTTAGTTTTCTCTTTCTGGAGGCCGGGGGGGGGGAGGGGCAGGGATACTGAACCTGACCACTTTCCCTACCATGGGTGTAAGTTAGTGCCTCTTTTAGGAGTTGGTGCTAACTAGCCCACCCTCGCCCTTCCGACTAAGGGAGCTTGTTTCTGCAAGCTTGGAGAGCGATAGGTGTGAAGAATATAATGTCACATGTGAGATGGAATTGTTGTCGGGATCCTATCTCTATCTTAAGACAATTATTTTGTTATTATAACACTAATTTGCTTTATATATTTCGTGCGTTGTCTCTCTTTGCAAACGCTCGTCACTAAATAGCGGCGCGTAGAGTGATGATCCATGTCGTTCATCCTATCAAAGAGAGTACTATTCAGTATCCTTGATCCTACATCCTGCTCACTTCAAGTGCAGAACGCTATATTACAGCGAGGACAACAGAACATTGCAGTGTTGTTGTTTGTTGTCAATGTTATATTCACACTGTCCTGCATGCATCTTTTCATGTTTGTGTGCAGTAATGCAATGTGGCTTTGCGTTTCTTGAGGCGGGGTCAGTGAGGAGCAAGAACACCACCAACATCCTGATAAAGAATCTTATAGATTCATGTAAGTATGGCTTGACACGCGCATTAAGTAGCTAATTTACGTGTTTGTTACCCATGTGCTCATGCAAACACAGAACCAAATCCCTTTCTCTTATACACACACACACACACACACACACACACACACACACACACACACAGAGGAATGCAGTATTTCCCCACTAAGCCCCAGAGCAACGACTTTTATGCCCCTGTGTGGTTCAGCCACCAGATTAATGGCGGGGTTTCTGTGTCCAGTTGTGGCAGGTATAGCTTACTGGCTATTTGGCTATGCCTTTGCCTTTGGTGAGGGAAACAAGTTCATCGGTTACGAGAGAGGGTTCTTCGCCCTGTCCAATCCGCCTGACGTAAAGTACGCAGAGTTCTTCTTCCAGTATTGCTTTGCAGCCACCGCCGCCACCATAGTGTCTGGAGCTGTGGCAGAGCGCTGTGAATTTTCGGCTTTCTTTGTCTACAGCTTTCTTATGACAGGTAAGATGTCTGGATCTTCCGTACGTAAACATTCTTTTTGTTATAAGTTTTATTTTGGTGATAATCTCTGTAACCTGCTATATAACTTTATAGCGCGAAGTTTTTGCAAAAAGCTTTTTAAATTGGTGCACGAAGGATTTGGCCTCGTGCAGACACACATACAAAGGATAAAAGCATGCTGCATACGTCCTTCCGGCATGCCTTGGGTCAACAGGACCGTATTATTGCACTGACATTTGAAACCTGTTTTTCACTACTTTCCATATGATATCGAACTTAATACTGTTACCTGGCCGCCACTAATTTATTGATCTTTCTTGCGCAGGGTTCATCTACCCTGTCGTGACCCACTGGGCATGGACCCCTGGCGGTTGGCTAACGTTAGGACAGGATTATATCATCGATGGAAAAAGCGTTACAGTTGGTTTCCAGGTATAGCTTTGTGTACATTATTTCCAGGTAGAAAGATGAAAGTTTTGTCGAGAGTGATAGCTAAACACTGTGTTTTGTTCCGTTATAGCTACAGCAATCAAGTAAGATTAACACGTGGTCAAATAATGTTAAAGACGTAAATACATCTCATTTACTCATGAAAGGAAAGCAGTTATGAACATTCTTTGTCATGCTCTGTATCTCGCAGGATTTCGCTGGCAGTGGCGTGGTGCACGTGGTGGGCGGAGCTTCGTCCATCGTAGGCGCCATTCTCATTGGACCGCGCATCGGGCGCTTTCACTCCGAGACCAAGAGGGTGCTTGACCTGCGTGGTCACTCTGTGCCGGTAAGTCCTACAGACATCAGCAACACAACACAATCATGATAGGCTAACCGACAGCATATCACGACAAGGCATGGTCACTATAGTTCCACAAACAGCAACAAGATGGGCCACGGTCATTATAAAGTACAGTAATACACCATTAGTCATGGTTATTATAGTCCAGCAGATAATAGCAATGGACCGAATTGCTTTTATAATAATTAACACATGACATAGTGGACCATCCACCTTTATCATACAGCAGCACAATGGCTCATGGTCCTTGTATGATAGTCCAACAAATAATAATAATAAACAACTTATATTGCAACAGTTATAGCTTGCTGTAGGATGGGAAATTCCTTGTACAGTAGTTTAACAGACAGAAACAATATGATAAGACGCGATCCTTTAATAATAATCTATTATTAGCAAAGATACGAACGTCCCTTTCGTAATAGTCTTAACACTAGCAGTAAAATAACATGTCATCACTCATATAACAGTGAAAAGACAAGAGCAATCTAAAGGGGGGTAATCTTGACATAATCGTCTAGCTAAAAGGAGCGATGCGACACGTTTTTCTGTAATTCGACTTGGTCGCTGCGTCCTGTGGGTTGTGGCATGTGTTATTCTGTTCATAACTCTTCTCCACACATTGTCTATGGCAGCTGGCAGCCCTGGGGGGCTTCATTCTTTGCTTTGGTTTCCTGGCCTTCAACGGCGGCTCACAGCTGAACATCAGCGGCGATGGTAGCGGCGCCAGCGCCAGCATCGCGGTGGTCAACACCATCATCTCCGCCTCCGCCTCTGCCTCCTTCACCCTCATCCTGGGGAGAACGGGGGTATTCGGCAACTCTACCTGGAGTCTCCTCGTTACTCTCAATGGCGCCCTTGCCGGCATGGTGAGTGTCACGTGATGTATGTCAACGTCTTAGAACGAACCGCCTCGCTTTAGGAGAGCATGTACAGAATGGTCGTCCTCGTTTTACGAGCACATGTCAAGAAAGTTCAGCCTAGCTGTACAAAGCACGTGTACATAGCGATCATTAGCATATAGACAGATGATCAACCATGTCACGAAAAAAAAATGCTGTATTGTAGTCGGACAGTCACGTGTTGTAATGTGTTTAGTGCAGGTGGCAGTCTCTGCAGGGTTTGACAAATACTACCCATGTTAGGAAAAGACAGGATGTTGCGCTATAGTCGGACAATCATGTGTTGTTATGTGTTTTTTACAGGTGGCGATCTGTGCCGGGTGTAACAAGTACTACCCATGGGGGGCAGCAGTGGTGGGTTTTGTGGCGGCCATTTCCTACAAGTTCTTCTCCTGGCTGGTGGTCAAACTATACGTGGACGACCCTCTGGACGCAATTGCGGGTCAGTGGCTCACCGTCTAATATATCATACTTTGTAACTCTGTTCATTGTCTCATATGTCACAGCTTTTTTTTAGTCTTATTGTCTCGTGTGTTACATCTTGTTTCTCTTCTTTCTATTTCCTCCTAATTTCCCTTATTTTTATTCATTTTCCACTTCGTCTTCAGATTCACAATGTTTTCATCCGTTCTTATCGCTGTTTTTTTCTTTTCCTCTTGCTCGTCAATCTTCCTACAGGAGCCTGTTTCTATTTATGCCTACTCTAGCCGGTTGATAAAGTTTTTCATGCTTATTGCTGTCACAGATTTGTAAACTTGCCATTTTTAAAGCACTGAGCAGAACTCAGTATCCCATTTCACCTTGTTTAATTCATTCTATGTTAAGACATTTTAGGTATAATGATTAGGAAAAATACGTCTATAAAAGGTTTTAAAATGAACAAAACTGAAAGTAAGTAGCACAATACGCAGATGACACAGAATTAACTTTGGGTGTGACAGAATAACTTATAAAGAATCAATAAACATGTTAAATCTATTCAAAAAATATCTGGCTTAGCTCCAACCACAGAAGACTTAAGTGCAATATGGCTAGAAAGCAAAACAAATTCATCAGTACTTACCCCAACTACAGATGGAATGGATTCCAGAAAAGTTCACAAATTCTTCGCGTTTGGTTTACTAATAATTTTGAAAACATGAACACTAATTATTACAGCAAGCATGCTGAAATTAGGATGCTGTACAAAGTATAGCTAAAAGACAGTTAATTCCAGTAGAAAGAGTAAAAATACTCAAAACTAATACTCCAAATCCTCCATATTGATAATGACATTCAGAAATTTATATTTTGGTTTGTATGGAATGGGAAAATGCTAAAATAGAAGTGTCCATTAAAAGAAAAGTCTGTAATGGGGCCATTCGTGATTTAAAATGCTAAAAGAAGATATAATTATAAGACAATTACTGCCATATATGCAACTTATTGATAGGATATAAATGTTTTACTACCCTTTTTATAAATTTATTCAAAATAAGGTGTTTTTGTAATTGTTCCTTCTGCTGTATACTAAAATTGTTATTACATTTTATATTATTCGTGCTATATAAATGTAAATTTTTGTTCTGATATAATATGTGAAATAAATGTTTAAAAAACGTCATTTAGTACACTTTGGAGGAGGTGCATGGGGGCTTATTGCTGTGGCCTTTCTGGACAAAAATGATGGCATCTTCCTCAACTGGGACAGAGTCTCGGGTCTAGTAAGTTCTGTTTACATCTGTTTTCCTCTGATGATATAACTTTTGTATCATACTATATATTTTGCAGTGATTGCTTATTACCGTGAGAGGAGAACTCTTAAAACATTTAAACCTTTTTTTGTTTTACTTTGTAAACGTTGAGCATCCAAAGCGTCGTCAACTGATCACGAGCAAAAACATACTTTTTTAAACATTTTTCATCTACTTGAAATTGCTCATGTAGCAATAACTTGTTGCAAGAAGAAACAGCAATGCAGCGTGGAACCACGAAGGAGACATCTTTTATCGATTTATCAATTCGTCTTAAATGCACTTATTTTTATATGGTTACTTTTAAAGCTTTCATGAAGATTCCACCCGAGGTTTTCTTTAGGTTCTCTTTGATTATTAGACAGCGCCGTCTTACGCACGAGGAGCTTTGGTGGCAATGTCAGTTTGCATTCATCATCTAGGAGGCATACTAGAAAACACTATCTTAATCATAGAAAACTTATTTAGAAGAGTGACACAGGAATGGGGTATTTCAGAAGATAGCGATATGCTTTTAGAAGAATTCCTCGTTCAGAAAAGTTGCTCCTGCTGCTGTCATCAAGGTGCAATCACGTAATGGTCTAGTTATGAGACAAATAATAAGACGAGTGGTTTCTGCTGATTAATTACTAAAAGAAGGTACAGGTGAACAGTTTGATCAGCTCCCCGGAGACTTGAGACACAGATACTCGTGGATAACAACTCGGGAATGCTGAGATTAATGACTGTATCAATAGGGTGCATTATCCTGACTTCACAGTTCACGTGTTTCAAAGAACGAAAAACGTCAGCTACCGCTGTTGTCTTCCAAAACTGTTACACGAGATCACCACATCATTGATGTTGACGTCACATCTCTCACTTAGCTTTAGAGAAGGTCAATCGCGCAAATTTTCTCTGCTTTCTGCAAAATTGCATCGCCGTGAACGGTTCAGCGAGTTCGAGAAATGGGAGATTTGCTTCTACTTGCTGTTAACAAAGATGTATTGATCAATGCCCGTCATCAGTACGCAACAAAGCGGTTTCTACTGACAAATGTAGTGATCGCGTGGTGACTAGTGATTGATCAGCTTTCTAATCCTTCTTTTTCCCTGAATACAGAGAAAATAAAGAGCTCTGGCTCAGACCATGAAAGCAAATTCATCCTTCTATAGTTAGGCGTGACTGAGTGTAAATAATGAATGATGTTGTTACTTGAGCTGACCTTCAGCGTGTTGAATAATAAGCGGGTTGTTCGGTCACCCATTCTTCTCGTGCGCTGTGCATATAACCATGTTTTTATGTTATAACTGGGAAAGTTATGTCAAATATTTGAGCTAATGATCTAGTGGCTATTCTCAAGTCCTGATTCTTGCAATAATGACTGGTGATCTCAGTTTCTTCTGCGCTCCTAATGGCGTTAGTTCGGATTCCATTAACTATGTCTCTGATTGGACGCTAAGGTCTTCACAATGTGGGTAGATGATGACTAGGGGTGGAAGAGAGAGAAATATAAAGAAAATGGAGCAGAGCGGGCATAAGAAACGAAATAGGAGAATGAAAGGATAGACAGTATACGAACATAAAGACGATTAAAGGACAAAAAGTATATGAACTTTGTGATATGACAGATAGAATATGAACATAAAGATGTCGAAATATGTGATACAAAGTGTGGATTCGAAAGAGGATGATAGGAGAGAAAGTACATAAACATACTGCGGATGAAAGGAAAGTATATGAACATAAAGATATAAAAATGTGACAGAGGTACAAAATCAGAAAAGAATGTTAGGACAGAAAGTGTATGAACATGAAGCGGATGATAAGACAGCAAAGTTATGAACATAAAGAGTATGACGGCAGAAACGGTATGAACACAAGTATACATCCCTTTTCTTTTTGTTGTTGTTGCTGACGACGACGACGACGACGACGACGATGATGATGATGATGATGATGATGATGATGATGATGATGATGATGATGATGATGATGATGATGATGATGATGATGATGATGATGATGATGATGATGATGATTTAGGTCCTAGTCATATGGATAAATACACGCGGTCACTTAGTAGACTATTTCATGTCTTGATTGAAACAGAAGCTGGCCTGGCAGCTGGTGGGGCTGTGCGCCATCGCCGCTTGGAGTGGTGCACTGTGTTTCATCATCTTCATAGTTTTGAAGTTGACGGGCTATCTCAGGGTGTCCGAGGAAATGGAACGAAAAGGTAGGACCAGTCTACTGTTGTGGCTATATCGTTAGAATAAAGTACGAATTTTTGTTCCTGGTGTTGATGCATGTCTACAAACATCACCCTGCACAGACATCAGAAATGTATGTTATAGGCTTACATGTATCACCCTGCACAGACATCAGAAATGTACTTGAAATGCCTTACAGGCATCATCATGCACAGAAAGGGGTAAAAAAAAAAATTACACCAGAAATATACTAGCATATGCCTACGCTGTCACATTCACAGCCAATGGGAATTCGTAACGTCACGGTGTTGAGCTCTTTCTGTGCAAGTTGGTGTTAGTAAACCGGTATCTTGTAACCCGAGAACAGCGAGGGAATATTTACTTATGGAGAAGCAGTTTCTTGTGATGAACAAACAGTATCTTGTGATGGAGAAAAACAGTATCTCGTGATAGAAATAGTATCTTGTACTGAGATCAGTCTCGGTGATTTAAGAAATAATATCTTGTACAGAGCTCAGACGGATGCTTTGAAGAAATATTTTCTTGGACTCAACATTGATTTTTTTTAAGTGTATGCATTATGGTAGACCTTTAACGCTGCTAACATCATGAGTAGACAAAACGTCACGACACTACATGTTATTACAGACCTAATGTCATATATTAGATCTTACGGTTATAAACTCGATGTGTTATATGTCTGTAGATAAGAGTTCAAAGGTCTGCATGCTGTTATTCAGTTTCACACTATATTACATGTAAACGCTACTGTATGTTATTTAAAGTATAACATCGTGGTATTTTGGGCAGGTCTTGACATACCAAAACATGGCGAGCCATCTTACCCTCTGGAATCTTACGGTCATGGACACATTGAGACTATTATTCGTATTTTGGAGTCGGGGCAATTGGAGCACTTCTTGCAAGGTAAGTTATATTTCAGGTAGCCACAAGTAAAATATTCAAGGAGGTGAGGTAAACCAGGTAGCCATAGATAAAAAACTCAAGGGAACATATATATATATATATATATTATAATTCGGGTGGCCATAAGTAAACTCAGGGTGAACATGTTACCATTTCAAGAAACGACTGGTTCTCAATGGATGGGGCAGGTTGGTTACCATTCAGGTAGCGATTGTTAAGGTTCTCAATGGATGGGGCAGGTCAGTTACCATTCAGGTAGCGAATACTTCTCATATGAGAGCGACAGGTACAACGTGGAAGCTCATGAGGCCACCGAAAGAGCGAAAATATTTTTAGTAGTAACTGCTATTTGTTTATTTTTTATTTTTTTATTTTTTATTTTTATTTTATTTTTTAATAGTTCAGATAGCTTAACTTCTCCATTGTGAATGACACTGACAGAGGATAAGCTCAAACTATCAGCAGAATGCATCTGTTGAGGCTGCAGTATGAACAGTATAGCCACAAACATAATGTTATCATTGTCATCAACGGTAGTGAACAATCAAGGAAAAAAAGTGAAGAGACAAGCCACAGCAACCGTACAGCAAAACTTGGTTTTAAGATCACTCACTTTCACAACTTATCACTGATGCTTTGTGGATCACTGTCATTCGCTTACTCTCACTTTCTTTTCAAACAGGGGGAACTTTCTCAGTACAAATTCCAGGTAAGCGTATAATACCCTTTTTTAATGTAACAGTCTTGAAGTTTCGATTAAAAATAATCAGTGTGGAGGTAAGGCGGCGTGTAAGTCGCAACGTTTGATGTTATGGATATCACGAAACTATAACCTTTGACGTAATAAATAGTAAGAAACCGCAACCGTTGTGACATACTTAGAAACCGTATTCGTCATATTCCGCCTCCATTCTGTCTGTCTGTCTGTCTGTCTGTCTGTCTGTCTGTCTGTCTGTCTGTCTGTCTGTCTGTCTGTCTGTCTGTCTGTCTGTCGTGAGTTCGATGAGATTCTTTAGCATTATTTTTCTGCTGTATTGTCTTCTGTCTTATGGAGTTATGTCTGCGTCCACTTAATGCCCGATGATGTTCATTCAACCGCTGTTGACGTTCGATATATCTCTGATAACCTCAACGATGCACGTTTCTCTGCCGTAACTGGATCTCTACAAACAGACGACATAGAAATACGAATACAGAAGAGAGACATTGTTAGAATAGCTCCTTTACTTCTAGTTAATTCCTGTACCTCTGGAGCTGCCACATCATTGTGCACAAGTAAAAAGACGAGAGACACATAGGCAGCTCGACAGACAGAGACAAGAAAGAGCGACAGGAAGACATACAGACAGAGAAGACCATCAGCTACAGCAGAGGATTAGAAGAGGAATCGATGCAGCAAAAAAAAGAAAATCTTAAGGTCTGATCGAACAGAGAATGCAAACATCACAAAGGCCCCGAGGCATAAATGAAGTCGCACTACAGTATCAATAAGCATCGAGTTTGGGCTGTATCCTCACCAAGTGCTCTGAGCTAATAAGGATCAGTTAATTGCCTAACTGATCTGCTCTGGGAGACGTTGTTCGGTTCGCTATGACCCCCCCCCCCCAACCCACACACACACACACACACACACCACTTGAGGGCTATGAACGATTAGTAAAACTGGTGGAAAGAAACTTGCAAAACTTTTCTTCTGACCTCGACAGGCTAGCCATTCCGTTTCTGTGGGCAAAGGGACGTGAATAGAAGGTTCTCGATACAAAATAACACCTTTTGTGACAGCTGTGAGAGTCCGTCTCTGGCTGTCCTGTTTCTCCAGACATGGCGCCATGAGTGTTATGACATTTCACATCAATTTTCTTCTCGGACAGGAAATACCTTTTGCGAAGCAAATGCAACAATAAATAAATGCTACAGGCCTAATCAGTGTGAATCTGATCTAAAAGCATTCAGGGAAAAGTTTTGCATATAGCCTAAGGAAAGATCGAAGAGCCCCAGCTGCTGAACCCATATCGACAGTTTTTGATTAATTATCAATGAACCGTTTCACGACACTTAATGACTGAGTGAATGCCTTTGGTTTCACACCTTCACTTTAAGTAATAGCATAAGTAGTGTTCATGTTTTTATGAGTAATGTTGCATGTTTATTGCTTACACTAAACGGTTAATTTTTGTTTATTGATACTGTATTAATCGCTTTTTATTGCTTTTAGGCAAAAAACGTAACGGGGAGATAAATGAAGGTAAGATATGGTTTGCATCTTCAGCGAATCCTTGTAACTTTCTTTCTTTCTTTCTTTCTTTCTTTCTTTGCAAAAAAGAATTCCTCCTTTATTATTAGCAGTACTAGTTATTTATTATTACTAGTGGTTCAGTTAAATGCCAGAACAAACAGGCAGAGGCAGGTGATGAGAGGAAAGGGAGATTGAATAAACACAATACATGGTAGAGCCAAGCAGCAGCTGCTTGCTGATATTGGTTCGTCTGTACAGTCAACAGTCGGTATACTGCCCACGGTAATGTCGAGAGTCCGACACAGGCAGATATTTTCTGTTTAAACCTCTGTTATACTGCGCCTTTTGGTCTCGCCAATTTTGATAAACATCCGTTTTTGAAGATATTGCAAGCGCAATTAGCCTATTGATTTGCACGTTGGCGTTGACATTTTCGCAGGAAACGTATTTTATAGTCATAAAAACTTATTGTTGTCCTTGCTTCCCCCGCCAACTAGATATTTTTGCCACAAGTTGATCGTTACGCTGTACATACACGCTGTGGCTACATCCATCGATTGTTCCTTAATGGATGAAATTTATGTATTTCCATTTTTTCCCAGTTAGTTTACATTATATATAAGTTTGAACTCAGGTCTCGTTATCGGTAACATTGCATTGAATTTCCACAAGTAACGCATGCATAATGTAAAACAGAAGCTCAGATATCAGCCTTGCTCGACACATCCAACTGTTTCCACCAATGACAAGCCTTTTCAATTGTCTTTGCGGAACAAATACAGAACCGCATCTCAGTGTTGATTTAGAAGGAAAGAACTCGTCTTTGACTGAATTTATTGGTCATCTTCGCACACTAATAACAGGGTTCACTCTCCAGAGCTAACGCAAAAATAAAAATGTAAGTAAGAAAGTCTTGATAGAAAGACGCGCATCACTTGTTGACTGAAACTTTGACAAATTATTTTATTTGTGTGAAAAGAAACAATTATCAGAGGCACATCAAACTAAAGTTATCTGTTTACTCCAAATAGAAATACTTCCACGAATGAACTCAATGTATAGACGGGTGCACACGCCTGTTACTTAAGTACATTACTCAGTAAATCTAAAAAATCAGAAAAGAGACAGTATACAGTTTTTAAACATAGCGAACGGTTAAAAATACCAGATCTCATACGCCAGTCTCATAAATACAGAGTATTGCTGACTAACTGAATAAGATTAGAGGTTGTAAAACTGCTTGAAATAGCACTTTGATTGCCTCAAAGCTTATGATGCCCATGAGCCCTTCAGCAGGTGGAGTGGTGGGATACTTACCCTCACGAACCTAAAAATCTTGTATGAACACACATTGTGTGAACACAGTTTTGCAGAGAGTTGTCTAGCTTTGAGGACAGTAAGAACCTTGCACTAGATTTCTATGAAATGCCATCACTGAAAAGAACTCTAAATACATTGTGTGCTCTTCTGATTGGCGAAACAAGTAACACGATAAGATACTGAGTTTTGTGTAGCATTTTATGACTTAGTTGATTAATTCACTGGAAACTTCACCGATATTACCAAAGCAGCAAAGGATCCGCCAGTGATGTTAGTGTAAGCTAGTGTAAGTTAGATACAGGATGTGAGTTACTGGATGTGTGGTCTTAATTGTGATTTTATGGGTGTCTGTCCTCTGCCATTGCATGGAAAGAGGCAACCCGTTTTTTTTTCTTATGACCTTAAGGGGAATAGTTTATTATAAATGTTCCTCTTTTTTTTTTTTTTGGTAATGTTCATCTTACTTTAGATTCATCACCCTTGTTGGAACTTAGAAGGACAAGGCCGTTTGAAAAAGGTTCTTCTTCTGTTACTTTTCTTTTCTTGTATAGCTAGTTTCTCACAGTGTCTACCTTTGGCAGTGCTGTTTGCATGACCATTGTTGTGTTCCAGGAAAACACTACTTGCTAATAATGTTTAAATGTCACAAATTCTCTGTTTCGTTTTTTTAAGTTCAAGATAAAACTAGTTCTTAAATTTAACTGTCAATAGCAACATCTTTAACGAAGGTTTACTTAGCATAAATGTCAGATTTCGAAGTACAGTATAATTTACCCAAAAGCTTTTCATTTCTGAGCAAACAAATCTAAAATTAAAACAGTGAGTGGGGGCACTGCATTTTGCACACAAATACAAAATCATTTTGTATGCTGCTGTGTTTTGTGTGCTTTTTTGTGGTTGGGGTGGATGGGATTATGTGGTGCCCAGTGATGATGGAAGTAGTGGCAGTTAACTAGGATAAACTGTAAATGGGTGGTGATGGTGAACTCTCATAAACAGTACATGGAATATGGGTTGTGGTGGTGAGCTAGAATAAACTGTATGTTGAGTGTGGGTTGTGCACAGGTTTGCATGAACATTCACATCTGTCAATGTCAAGCAGCTCTTTAGTTACTGATTTCACCAATCATGGAAGCACTCAGACTCTTTGAGTATGTTAACATATGTCTGATCCATTTCTGCACACAGTGAGTGGTGAGTGGTAAAGATAAAATGATGATATTAGGACTATAAAGGCTATGACATGCAGCTTATAGCACTTCAATATTCCTTATACTATAAGGAAAATATTGATACCACTTCACTTACTTTCTACCAGGGTTGTTTGAGTTTTATGTTGGGAGCATATACTGTGTCAAAATGCAGTGGTGGTGAAATAGAACATTGTGTCTAGCCTGGATGTAGTAGTGATGAAATACTTTCTAGAATGGATGTAATGGGATTGAAACAGAACACAGCGCTGGATTGCACACATTTGCATGAGTATGCACACATTCCACAGAGCTTTATCAGTCTGTTTCACCAGTTATGAACCACACAGGATCGTTTCCCGTATGTTTCACAGTTATGAGCCCTATGGAACCTATTTCAGTCTATTTCACCGATCATGAAGGCACACAGGATCTTGATTTTGTTATTATTTCTTATACGTTTACTTCTTTCAATTTTATGGATGTTTTGATAAAATGGTTACTCTGCCGATATCATTGCTTTTTAAATCATTTTAAGTTAGCATATCCTTTGTAAGTCATTCATGATTTCATATTTCAATTGTCCAACACCTGTGTTGAGTATGCTCACTATATGAGGTCAAGATTTTTAGTTGTTACATGTTTTCTTACAAGCACTTATTCTGTTGGGGAGTTTTGTTTTCAATTTTTGCGCTTGTTGCCAAAATTTTAAATAAAATTTAAAGTCTTAAATGTGTCTTATATAATAAAAATTAAGGGACTACATATAAATGACATAAGCCGTGATATGCAGACTGTTATTAATTACCTGCCACTTTCGCATGAGTCGTTGAGACCCCATCTGGAACAATAAGTGCGCGTATATGCTACGAATGTGACCTTATAATTATTTCCTCACCAGCGGAGAAATGCGTTGTCTCCTACTATAGGCATCAGCCTCTCTTATTGGTTCTTTGTACAGAAAAGCGAAAAACATGGCATTAACGTACAATTGTCTTGCACGCTTCACGTTTTTATATATTTTATATTTGCAGGCTTTGTGAGAAGCGAGTCATTCCTGCCAAACAGACATCAGATTGGTTTTGAAACACCGGAAGTGGATGCTCTGACCAACAGAAACCGTCACTTCAACCAAGAAGAAAACACTGCTCTGTGAGCTGAAGGACGCAGTGGTTTGCTTGCAGACATGCGAGTAGGAGAACAGTGTGTCAACGTCGTGTCCACCCTGTGTACACACAAAGTAGATGTACGTGACACTCAGCAGTACCCCGTTTCTCATCTATTTCTGTGCACGTGGTACTCAGCTTCACCCCCACTTGTCATCTGTTTCTGTGGACCGTCAACTCACGAGCAGCAACATGTCACAGCAGTGCCCGTCACCTGACGCCCAGTTCAACTTCACAGGTGTGGGTGGCTCAGTACTGACTTTGCTGTGCTGCCTACTTCTTATGTCTGAGTCTCACAAACTCCCTTTAAGGTGCACTTGATACAACATTTAAAACAGAATGTACTTGAGTACAGGGAAAATTAAGGGACCAACCTAGCACAAAAACAAATACTCGACAACAATAGTTATGTCCTTACCTGCCCTTGGGAACTTGACCAATGAGCGCATCCGTCACCAAAGTTCCAAGAGCGAGGGTGAAAAAAGATATTATCCAACTCTGATTTCATTGCTTATGTCAACAGACAGCTGCATGAGATTAACCTGCGTATTTACGTGTCCCATATGTGTTTTCCCAAATATTTATCGTACATTTGAACATAGCATCTGTTTTTACATATGCCGTCTTTGCTTGCATCTAAGCTACCACACTCAAATTTCTGTTTAGAAATACTTTTGAGTTAGAACTGACTACAATGCAGCTTTTTCGCTCGTGATGCTGTCAATAGATCCGTAGCTCTGTCAGCTTCAAGGCACTAAGCACGTCTTTTAGAAAATGCATCTAGTGTCAATATTCAGGTAGCTGCTCTTCAAATCCACTTCAAGTTACATGTCGCCGTCTTCAGAATGTTGCTGAATGTGCGGTCCCATCAGACCTTCTTTCAGCGCTCATCTCCTGCGTATTTACTTGCAGACCCATCTGACGAAGTTCTCACGACCTTTAATCTCTCCACGTGCAGTTTGGTCTTAACTTCTAAAAAGGATTTCTCCAACACGGGTGCCACTAAATGAAATAAGATTTTAGTATTTATGTGATGTTACACAATGAAGGCCACATTCCTTTGGGATGCTGTTTTTCCCTTTGCGTATTTAATCACTATCAGAGACTATAGAATGCTCAATTTGTGTTGTAGGTAATTGTAAAACTTACTGTTTGTTATATCGTCGACCAATCATCGTAAAACACACATTTTGTATAATGCCGTAGATCAATCACTGTAAAACAATTTGTTATCTCATAGAACAGTCATTGTAAAACACACATTCTATGTCAGGTCGTAGATTATTTATTGTAAAACATAATTTGTTATGTCGTAGATCAATCATTGTAAAATACACGATTTAGGCCTCACGCCGTTTGACCACGGACACGGACATTATGGTTTGAGGCAGCTGGTGAAACAAAGTCAAGAACTAGACAAATCATCAGGTTGAGCGATCTCAGCTTTCTATGGAAGTTCTTGCAGCGTTAAAGACATGTTTTGCGTAAGATGCCGTCCGCAATTTTCATCACATAGCGCAACGGTTAAATTTAAGGGTGGCGGAAAGAAAAGGCGGGGGGGGGGAGAGAGAATCGGCTTTTTACGCCGAGCCAGCAACTAAGGCTATATCACGGCCAGGTAGCCAGCCCTTTAAACAGATGCTGCACGCAGAAAAAGAACAGCGTGTCCGAGACGAAAGCTGAACCCAGGACAGCCAACCCTCACTGGCGGAAAGAGAAAGGGTCAGTGTGTTAAAAGCTATTCCGGGCTTCAGCATTTTAAGAATGGTGACCATGCCTAGCAGATGGCCCTATTATCTGTGACTGCCTGTTGTAGCCTGCTCAACGAGTCGAACAGGATAAACCCGTTATTTTAACTTGTGTGTCGCTTCATGTTGTTGTCTCGACGTGACACGTTCAATCCTCATTCTTTCGTCCTTTTCCTTTCGTAATAGCGTTGAAAAAAGCATACCATCTTGCATTTTAATTTTATGTGTGTGTATGATGTTGTTTTTGTGTTGTAAAAGAGCTTAGATAATAGGATCTCGAACTCCTCATTTTGTATCAGATTGACCTTTTTTCATTCAGCTGATGAACAAACCTACATTTAATTTTTACAATTCTTATTCACAAATGCAAAAAATCCATACAATTATTTCTTTTATTTTTCATGAACATGTTAGATTTAAAAAAAACATTTTAATTCTTCGCATTAAAAACTGGCTAACAGGGAATATTTTTCATGTTCCAACAGCTGGAATGATTTTTGTAAGAAAATACATAATTAAACGGAATAAACTTAAAATGCTGGCGATTTTTTTTTTGTTGTTGCTGAGATTAGTACACGGATAATAATTCTTGGGATTGATGATGTTGATGACTGATGATGATGATTAGGTTTTGCTTGACGAGAGGTGTTTATGAAGAAACTGCCAGGCGATCTGCAGTCTCGAGCACAGATGGTTATACGCGTGTTTTTGCTACACATTGTATCATAATACCGTACTTCATGTTACACTGTGCAACCAGTTTTTTACTTAAGTTTTCCTGCTCTTTATCTTAATTATACTAAAGGCAGTGTTAATGGATGGATACAGACTCTGGCTGTTTTCCCAGCAGATTAAACAGACTCGTGACATCACTTTAGTATACGGAAACGCGTAATTAGCATATGATCCAGCCCTCCCACTTGGCGCAAACCATGACATAGTAAAGGTATCCATGCACAATCCTGGTGTCTGTGGTGTTGAGCTCGTTCAGTGCATGGTCATGTTTGTACACGTATGTCTCGAGAACGGAAAGGTTGTTTTCACCCAGCTTTGGGAAAATAGTATTTTGCACGGAGCTTTTACAATCATTAGGAATATACTGGATCGAACTTTTACAATAATTAGAAATATACTGCCCTGAGCTCTTACAATCATTATGAATATACTTTCATAGCCATTAGAAAAAACAGCGGCACCCTTCTAAAGCTGTAAATGGTTTTTTTGGAGAAGTACAGTAACCAAGTACTTCAGAAGAGCTCGATGGACAATGGGTCTATATTCCTTATTACAAGCTGAGCTGCCGGTTTGTCAAGCGCATCTCTCTTCCTCTCTCACACACACACGTAGATGGGCACACACTGTAAACGAGGCTATTTACAAGATAATTTTATTACAAAATCACCTGAATGGAGAAGGCAGTGAAGACAAGCAGGCGCGAGAAGGGCAGAGCGAGCGAGATGAGCGATGGTGGCGGAGCATTAATTATCACACTAGTGAGAACAAGAACAGACACAACTGGTAATAATAGGTTAATGACGGCTACACAGGCTGAACAGTCTTTGATGTCAAGCCCCATTCACACCACTGCAAATGCCCTTGCTAGAGGAAGAGGGACCGAGGAGGGGAAAACAAGATGAGTTGGGGGGTGGTGTGACAGAAGTTTCTAAGGCTTCCTTCATCACGTCAGCACATAGAATAGCTGCATGGCTAGTTAGTGTGTATGTTATGATGAAACTGCTGATATTATTGCAAGAAATATGCACATCTTATGCTGAGGCGTCAAAGTGTCAGGTCAACTACTGCCTCTGACATGGCTTCAGTGAAATGAGTCCTTCCTTACTGTCTTTCTGGGAAAGATGTCAAAAAAGCAAGTACAAAAAAAAATCAATGGATTCGTTAACCTGTATAATAAACATCCACAATAATCCTAAAAATGCCATTATAGGCACTGCAATGTCTTATTTAAATGAATTTATATATCATACAGAAGGCCAAAGTTTTTCAAGATGGGTCTTAACAAGGACACTTTGCAACTTTATAACTACGAAAAACAAAGCAACAATTATGATTTGCACAAGACCAAATGAGTATTTTTGAAGGAAGCCACCTGCTGAAATCATGCTATCTACTGATGCCTCTTTTCCTGGGACACAGTTTCCAATGAAACAGGTTTTAATATCGAATAATAAGAAAACCAATACTCTCAAAACTTTGCAAATAGAATAAAATTAACTTTCCTAAAATTATTTCAATTGGACAATAGACGTCGTACAGACTACAAGCACTTAAAAAATTCAAACAAAGGGTCTTTACAATGAATGAAAACACTGCCATAAACAAATAACGCAACAATATATTAACAACACGCTTAAAATAGGCCAGTTGACATATACAGACAGTAACTATGTAAGTCATGTGTAGGAACTAACAGTCAGGCAGACGAACAGACATTCACAATTGCATATTTTAACCCATTCACTGCTCCTCATACACTCTACCTACATGTCAGCCAAACAAATGCAACTGGAAGCAGTGATGTCAGCATCAAAGAAGCATATGGGCACCTTGAACTGTTCTCTGAAAAAAAGAACAAGGTAACATTGAGGAGATTTTACATTTGGCCTTCTAAAAATGATGAAGAGAGTAGCACTGGGCAGTTGCTAGGTCTGGTTTCTGAAAATTTAAATCTTCGCATGGTTTCTCCCTCTTCCCCTTCCTCATTTCTTTTCTGCTTCCACTTATTCTTTCCCTCGTCTTCTTGGCTTCTCTGCAGGTAAACTAAGTGAGAGAATGTATGCGTAGACCTTTTCATTCAAAACAACATATCACATTTCTTCCCTTCTATTAAAACAACATGATGCCATTTTAAAATGATTTTGCCTAAGCAAGAAAAAATTTGTTCCCTGTAGTATTCTTAATTTATATAATTTATATATATATATATATATAGTGAATGCTACTCACCACCGCCAACACTTTCACCTGTGTCTGTCTTGTCATCAATGACAGTCTCACCAGTCCCCTCTGACTTTCCTTCAACATCATCAACATCATCATCATCACCATCATTGTCCATATCGTCTTCATCATCATCACCATCTCCCTCTTTTATAGCATCTCCAGCTTTGCCATCCTCTTTTACTTCTGGTTCTGGTTTAGACACTTGGAGTAGGAGACACACCAAACACCACATTAAAGCAAAGCTAATTTGCTCATGATGCACAAAGTGCATATAAATGAGCGAGATTTGAAATGAAAACTCACAGTACTAGGATGCTCCATATTCCATATGTGTCTGTGATTGTGTGATATGCTAACAAGTAAATTTGTGCATGTGATTGGGTGATAATTCTAACAAGTATATTTGTGCAATGCTTCATATGTCTGCCAATATGGGTGTCATTGAGAAACAATATATACTTGCTACAACAAAAATTTTCATACTTTGAATGCATCATTGAAAGCAAAAATATTTTTTATTTTCTAAGGGTGAGAAAGGCATTGTAACAGACTTACCAGGAGATGACGGGCAAGTCTGAGCAGTAAGATTAGACAATTTACCAAGGTCACTGCTAGTGCCAGCAAGGTCGCACTGAGCCAGAGCATCCCGAGTACAGGTCATTGTCTGGTCTACATACCTGCCATGTTATTTTGCATATTTAGTCTGCACATGCCACATTATTTACATACTTCTGCCACACACCTGTCCTGTCATGTTTATACTTTTCCTAAACCTCTTCATGTTATTTACACACTTCTACATGCATGTCCTGTTATTTACATGCTTCTCCCTATGCACCTGTCGTCATTTATATTTTTCTAAATATAGATGATGGCCCATGCTGTCCCATTTAGAGAAAAAAGGGCTGGAATGGTCAGTTCATTTACTTCTCTCACCTGTCATGTCATTTATATACTTCTCCAGCACACATATCTCTCTGACATACTCCTGCTGCACACCTATCACTTCATTTACACATCTCCTACAGATCATAAAATTTATTTCTCCTAAACATCTGTCACTTCAATCAAATATTTCTTCTACACATCTATCATTTTATTTACATATTTGTTTTGAATAATCAATCAGTTTGGTTATGTGTTTAACAGTAATTTCATTTAGATTATGGACAGTATTGTTAAATTAATTCTGAAATGCAGTTTCTACATCATTTTCTAATGATGTGTGGAAAATAAATGCCTGAAGTCTTTTTCTATTAGATTAAAGGTTGAAAAAAAATTCAAATTTCAGCTTTATTGTTGCTAGTGGTGTTGAAAGGAAAACGTCTTCCACACATGCTGTTTATTTTTAGGTATTGTTGAAGATGATGAGAAATGTGTTGCTGCACATAGACTACCCACACAGAGGTAACAAAAAAATCTGGTCTTCATGCACTTACTTGCACCACAGGGATGTCTGAACCAGGTTTGCAAGCACTGTTGTCTGCTGGATAGGAAGATCACAGCTGGATAGTTGACTACACCTGACTGCCCACTCATCATCCACAACTGTCAACAACATCACATCTAGTCTAATTGGTCAAGTTCATCCAACACCAGTCTAAGGAGATCTGTTACAGCTATTTGTGCTTCAATAAGAAAAAACTTCCCTAAACATTTCTTTCTTTGAAGGAAGGGGTGGAAGCTGAGACTAAGCCTAAAGCAGTCGATCATTTCATCTGGCATGCAAACAGTACTATCTGGTCTTTATCAGAATGATGTACAGATAACAATACTTTACAATTTATCATCATCATCATCTAGCATCATCCTATATCAGAGTAGAAAAACCAATGAACAAGTACACATTATTAACACAAAAGCAGTAGTGTACTGTATACAGTGTACTTATAAACAGCATACTGTATATTCAGCAAGCAGACTGTGAAAGCTTCATGTAAATGCCAACCATCTACATCGTGCTCAAATGACACACACACACACACACACACACACACACACACACACACACACACATTTGTGTAGGGGCACATGCATGCAAATAAATATACTAGGTTTCTTAGCATAAGAGTATGCAAGGCGGAGGAATATGGACAAAAATGGAGAGATATAGATACAAAAAAATTTCACAACTTGTTTAAGATAGACTATCAAAATATTGACCAACTAATAACGTGTTACCTTTTTCACAGTATTGCTCAAACCAGACAGCAATAGTTGTGAGAGAAGTTTCTGAGCTATCCAGTGGAATATTGCAATCTTCTGCAGCTTCATCAGCACAACGCAGGAATGTTTTAATACCCCTGCAATATACACAAACCTTAAACGCTAAGCATTCAGCTCCTTAACTTCTACCACCTGATAACCTTAGACTCTGAATACAAATATTTTAGCACATTCTGCTACTTTTCTATTGATCCAGTTTTAATGCAATAAATTGTATTGCAAAAACGTTTCTTCTCATCAATAATCATTTTACACACACACACAGATACACACACACACACACACACACATTCACAAAAATATGTATGCATGCAAGCATATATATGTGTATACAAAGAAACACAATGGCAGCCAAAAAAAGTACGTTATTTTCCTTCAGCAGTCATAATCATTATTTATTTAAAACAATATTAGCAATACTCACGAGCACAGTGCAACCATTGGCAGGGAATCTGCAGATGTGTTGGGCACACTTTGCTGTGAATAATCACTTTGGCAGGTCAGCAGTTCCTGGCACACCTCACCTAAAAGCAAAGACATAAGCCACACTAGCATCAAAGCCCTAGACATATCCTGCTCTCTTGATCTGCTTCTGACTGATCTCTTGCATAAGTATCTAGACAAGTTAATGTCCATTATCCATAGATCCATACAATCATTATCCACACAACTACACAATCCATGCAATCATTAGCCATATATCCATACCATAAATCATTATCCACTCTTAACCCCCATTATTTTCATGGTCTTGTTCTATCAAGCCAACTACTTGCATTCTTTCTCCTTTTTTCTTAACTTTTTCATGTCTTGTAGCTTACCTTATTTTGTCCTGGTGTATGAGGTTCCACTTTGAGGTATAAAGCTATGATTATTATTATAATATGTACTTGGAAACACAGATGTGCAAATCTCTAGTGGAGAAATAAATGTGGAAAAAATAATAATACAGAAAAATGACAAATTTATAACATCAAAAATTAAAGTATGTATATACACACAAAATATATAAAAACCAAAAAAAAATCTTAAAACCAATACATAAATTTATGAATGAACATATACTCTAGACTGTGTTAAACACTCACGTGAGCTTGAACAATCATGCTCAACCATTTCACTGGATCTGCTTGCAGCCTCAATTGACTCTTGCCTGAGGACATCGGTACAACTATCCTTGAAGTTCTTCAAGCACTCTTTATATTGTGTGAGCTTTCTGAGAGAAAGAAAACACTTCAAGAGTTAATAAAGATGACTGAATGTAAATAAAAGAACCTTGGTTTAGTTAATTAATCAACTACATTAATTAACATTCATTAATGTGTATTTCAATTTTGTCATAGCACAAAGGACAAATAAGAATCAGCAGTCTCTATGAATAAATAACACGTTCAGATACAAATAGCAATTCATGTGGGTCCTGCACAGCATCAAATACAAAACTCAAAACTATTAAGTATGTTAGACAAATAACCAATCAAGAGAGAATGTTTAAGACTGCAACAGCGACTCTCACCAAAATTATTATACCTAATTCCCAATATGAAATTATAACATTAGTTACATGAAAAGGAAAAACAAACTTCACGAAAAAAGAAAGATAATTATAGCCAGAAACACTATAAGGGCAAATTAATCCCCTTATATGACGAATGAAAAGTGCAGAACTTGCAAAATCATCAAAATACAGGCATGGCTGGTGTACTGTACTCTAATAATTTTTATGTAAGGCAAATTATCACAGAATCAGTTGAGATGGTGCATAAGTAATTTCACATATAAAGACAGATGATCGACTGACGTGCAATTCTATGTTTAGAAAAGAGAAGACTGGAATGGTCATTTAGTGCCACATTAAGAAATCTTCCATCTCACCAAGCTTTTACTACCTAATTCCAAATATAAAATTATATTTTTTTAAGTATAATTGCAAAATAGTTTGTAATCAAAACTGCATAAGCCAAATAAGTAAAAATCAGTTACAAAAACGAAAAAAAAGAAAAGAAAAGTGAACAACAGGTTCTTGATAAAGACCAAGCAGCACTAAAAACTTACTGGCAGGTAGATGGGTCTTCCCTTGGATTAGGCATAACTTCTCCACACTGCTTAAGCATTGTCATGCAGGTATTGTCATCAACCCCTGCTGTTCAAGACATATGAACACAACACACAGTCACTTTGTAATGGAACACAGTACACTGTCATATGTTATTAATCACTAGCTGAGTGTTTTCACTTTTTCCTGATGCACAAAACAGTACACTTGTCATGTAGAACCATCCCCAGGGTCTTCCTGATTCAAAATATTTGTCTATGTACGGAATGCATAATATGCCTACTGTAGAAACTGTCATCAATCCATTCATTTGACACCCAAAACATGAGCACTGACACATGAAATGAAGGGTGTGTCATCAATTATCTTACATACTGACATCTTAAACAGAGGGCTCTTTAAACTCTGAGCCTACATTCATAATCATAAAATATCTTTTGTCTTATTATTCTGAGATGTACAAGGCAATGCTATATCAAGAGGCACCATAACAAGATGTTCACTAAATTTGCAAGAACTACAGGGTGCCCCCCAGTGACAAACTCCATACTTCTTTGTTTTCCTTAGAAATGTCAAGAAAATCATTGCATGTGACATTCATAATGTTAAATGTTGTTTGAATATATTGGTATGGGTGAAATATATGATGCTATAATGACCTCATATTTAATAACAGTGGTGGGTCAAAGGCTTTTTGTGATGTTACTTAACTGTTCACTGAGAACATGACACTGACATTTGACAAATTACCTAGGTTAGCAATTTGAGACAAATTTCAGCCATCAACAAGGACGATAAATAAAAAATATAATTAAATTTAAATTTTGAAAAAAATCCACATCTCCTATACAAACTTTGTAAAAATCAACATTTCCTACCAGAATAGATCCTGACAGCACTTTCAAGAGAAATTAGGTATATCCAAAGGGCTTCCTAAGAAAGTGTTTTGTTCACAGGGATAAACTGTATAAATAGCAGAACATGTATTGTGGTAGTAGTTATTTCTTAATATTTTTGCATCAATCAATTGTCTTTCAGAATTTATTTTACTCTTATTTATCCATTAAGTACCTAGATAGTTTGGATTCTTGAGGATTTCTCACTTTCTTCACTGTTCTTTTAATCTTAGTGCTTTAACCATTAATCTTTTTACCAGTTGAGAGATGGAACTCCATTCAGAAAAGGATCAATGACAGCTAATAATTACCTATCATTTAGCACAATCATACTTTTGTTAAAAAAAGAAGAAAAAGGATTTATGCTTCAATTTACATCGCACCTGGCGCTAACAGAAGAATAAAGAGGCGACGTTAAGTTTAACTGAGACAACTCTGTAAGCACACTCACACTAGACATGTCAGCTCCAAATTATCTTTAACAACTGACAATACCACCTCCATGTGTATGTAAGATATTAATTAAGATATTATGATACAAACAACTGGCTGATGTGACAAAAAATTGATACCTGAAAAGCTG
Organism: Marisa cornuarietis; assembly: GCA_004794655.1. Lineage (NCBI taxonomy): Eukaryota > Metazoa > Mollusca > Gastropoda > Architaenioglossa > Ampullariidae > Marisa > Marisa cornuarietis. Next base: position 282,257 of record SMMW01000012.1, on the reverse strand, counting down.
GTGACTGTGATGATGGCTGGTCTGCTGAGTCGTTTGTTAGCAATGTTTTCAGCTACACATACATAGACTCCTTCATTCTCAGGTTTTACTGCTGGTATGACAAGGGCCTTGTCCGGTGTTGGGATGTACTCCTCAATGCGCTCATTGTTGAACATCCAATACACCTGAAGAAAGATTTCCAGAAAGGGCATAAAGTATAATGTAAAAAAGCATATATATGTATTGTATTAAACAACTGAAAAGCATATAGTACATATAGTATTGTGGCTCAGAAGCTGGACTAATCAATTTTAGGTACCACAGATGCAAAAAGTAAGAACTCAAAAGTTTATGGACCTCATCTTGAGGACCCACTTTGGCTTAAAAAACACACTACAAGATAAAGCCCCTCATTGGCCAATGGTGGGTTGTGTAAGTGGAGGCCACTTGGGCCCTACATGGGCTGTCTATTGCAAGCCCACGAAATACCACCTTCTCCACCACATTCATGTGGGCAAGCACACCATGGCACCACTTCAATACTGCCAGCATGTGGTCTGTCTACCAATCCACCACTTTCTATCCATGAAGATCCCTATTATTATTACCTATAAAAAGTCCTTCTTAACCCCCCCCCCCCGTCCCTCTTGCTACTTTACCCATCTTTCTCGCAGAATCACTATATTTCTCTGTTCCTGTTACTTGATGCCTTTTGTTTTCTGTTTTGTCGTCAGTACTGTCGTTTTCGTTCGTCCCCTTTGTTTTGTATCTACTTAGTCCATGTCTCTTCCTCGTTCTAAGCGCTAAGAGCATGCTCTCTATGAGTGTGAATATGTGCTATAAAAAGCTTCACTATTATTATTATTATTATTATTATTATTAAAAATTAATTAAAAAATATAGCCAATAACCAAAAAACCCTGAAGATTATCTTACTGTGTGAAAGCTAACTGAAATCTCTTCCCCCCTCCTCCCCTTTAGGTCATCTGTTAAGGGGACCATTTACCTCAGGCTCTGGGTTGCCTTCTGGAGGGTCACATGGAAGAGACAGGAACTGTTTCTCACGAACAGTGGCATCAAGTGGCTCACGACCAAATGATTTCTTAAGGTCTGAAAATAGATGTCCTCAGGAAAGTCTACTTACAAAAAACATTACAGCTGCCTGCAGCTAATGCAAGCATAGCGCTGATAAGAGTAAAAGCAGAATTTGTAATGCTAGAATATGGATGTAAGATGATAAAAGAACAAGCTTGTTAGAGATACAACTCCAAAAAAAACCTCATAACTTCCTCTGCTCTAGACATTCTCAACATATACTCTATCCATCCTGTTACACATTTGAATGCTCATGAACAGCTCATGACCTACTGCTTTTCTAGCACTCTCAAGATATCTTCTAATATATGCATCAATACTCACAGGCAACCTGCACCTTGGCCTTGGAGCTGGTCAGCTCCTGAGGATCCACCATGCCAGGAACTTGATAAGGTACATTGCACTGACACCAGAAACCATCACCTCCATTTGCAGTGTTATAGTTCTCCACCTCTTCTCGTGAAATGTCAACACTGGCCACCAGAATAGTCCCTTCTTCATCCTCAATGGTCTGTTAAAAACAAGAATGCCATCTTTTACTTCTGTGTGGTTGCATGCCACACATATACACAAACAAAATGCACAAATGTATGCACTTACGCATTATTTTAAACAAGGATACAAACAATCTGAAGAGCTAGACTTTTACAAATAACAACTGGATGTATTAAAAATATCAAAAAGTGGGCCTTAACAATTCAACAATTGCTCAGTAGCGACATTTCCATAGGTCAAATAGAAAAAGTGAATGTACACTATAAACAGAGTTTACAGCTCACCTGGTACTGCACTAGAGACTCAGAAATGTACTCTGTATTGCAGCTGAAGGTTATGCGAGAGGCTGACATTGCCTGGCATGTAATTGTGACAGGCTTGGACTTGACAATATAGTACAAGGGCTCTGGCTGAGTTACCCACTTAGGAGGCTCAGGTGCTGGCTCAGGCTCAGAAGAAATGTCAGTAGATTCTGGTTCTGGCTCACTGGAGTCTTTGGGTGTGGTGGAGAGAGTCCATGTTGTAGTGGAAGATGGCCATGATGTAGTAGTACTCGTTTCTATGTTACCTTCACCAACATAGATGGATGATAAGATTGAAAGAAAGAATGAAGGAGAGGAAGAATAAAGACACAAAAGACTGTGGGTACATTACAGCAAACACTACTAAACAGCTGCCCCCTCCAGAAAGAATAACAGCATTACAGGGACAACATCTGAACTACTGCTCCTGATCATGGCTGTATTGATTGCAAGCATTTTACTGCTGCACTTAACACTGCTTAACATTTTACTGCTGCACTGCTACACCTAACACTTAGAGAGAGAGAGAGAGCAAGAAATGATGAAAAAGAACAAATAAAGACAGGAAAACTATGCAAGATATTTTGTGATAGCAGCCAGTTCACTTGAAAATCTCTTCATTTGGTCCCTCATCTTGAAACAGTTCCCAACACAATTGTTTATACAATATAAATATAAAGGTGAACACACACACACACACAACACATATATAGATTTGAAAGAGTGAGTGCATAATTGCATGTCTTGCATGCACACACATGCACCCATACATCTGAAAGAGTGCATTGTTAGATGTTTTTACACACACACACACTATGGTACACCTGCTCTTCTTTTAGTGCAGCACTATTTGATGCACATATAGTCTGCAAAATCAAAGCATTCCCTAACAGACTAGAATCTGCTGCTAGAGCAAATATATTTGAAAAGGAAATTTAAACTTCAATTTTTATTTGAACAAGAAAACATTAGAAGTTGTTAGGATTTTCTCCTTATCTCAACAAATTGCACCATTATTTACTTAAAACACCTCCAAATTTTTTTAAATCCTTACTTGAGAGATTGAGAGATACTGGCTGGCTGTATCTGGTGGCCACAATATTTTCTGCTACACATATGTAGCTGCCTTCATCATCTGGCCCAACTGATTCTATCAAGAGACTTGATTCTGGTGTGAAACGATACTTATTATTCTCCACAACACGGTAACGGTCCTTCAACCAAAACACCTGCATTTACCAGAAGAAAAAAGTTTATGAGTTAAATATAATAACAATATAAATAAATATAAATAAAGTAGTATATAAATATAAATAAATATGCTTTTCTGTATTCCACAGTTTCAGAGATACCAAATTTAACGAATCACTTTAGATAAATTATCTCCCTTCCCTTTTATAACTGGCAATATATAAATGCTCCTCAAGAAGCATATATCACTTTGAAAAGTAAGTATAGCTCTCCCTCTCTCTCTCTCACACACACACACACACAAATATATATATATAATTTAATTCCAGCTTAGTTTATAATAACCTCCTCTGTATAAAGATATGTATTTATAATTGACCAAGCAGAAGAGATGAACAAATTTAGGATTTTTCCACTTTATTTTATTGTAAACAATATACATCTATAACTATGTAACATTAAAGCTCTACACCTACATCTATGCATCTGGTGTGGAAGACAATATGCAAGAAGCGGTGAAGAAAAAATAAATATTGTGGATGAGCTGTATGAATGGAAAATTGTAAATTAAGGTAATGTCGTTTTTTTTTAGGCAACTTATATTCATGAAACTTTATACCATGATATTTTCAAGCCCATAGTTGTTGAAATTGTTCAGATGCAGGACCACATCACTTGACCATTTGAAATAAAATAAATTTATTTACTGACTGACTGCCACATTCCATTCTTAACAGCAGCTTGATTTTAATCAGTAATTTTAAAATGTTAAATCTAGAACAGTGTAGTACTGCATCTGATTAATTTCTGTTTTTATTATCTCATGTTATCTCAGTATCATCCCTCTTTACCCCCTCTTTGTGTATCTCTCTTGTCTCTTTCCTCATGGTCTCATCTGGTTTCAGCCTGCCTGCCTGCCTGCCTGCCTGCATGTATGCATGCATGTGTGTGTGTTTGTGTGTGTGAGTGGAGGAAGGAATGTGGTCTATTAGGCTGTGTGGATAATTAAGTCTGAAGGATATTGGCATGTTGATGTTATTGTGGGTGGATGATAGATTTTGAAGGACATTGAAATGTTGAGGGTGCTGTGCATTATTAAAGATGTTTCTGAAGCTTTCCTGAGTTTGTTGATACCTTTTTCCTATGTTTCAAACACAAAAAGTTAGGATGGTGATGGTGAAGAAAAGTGTGGGATTGATATATGGGCCACTGGGCCACTGTGTAAGCATTGTTACATCAAGGCAGGGGCCCCACTCCTAGCACTGCAGCAGAGGAGTATAAAAAGTTTGCTTTTTCCTTATACACATTTGCTCTATTTCTGAATTTATGTGACAGGCTCACTAACTCTATAACAACACTTCAAAGCGATACAGCAGCTTTTATAACTGTTCTCCCATATAGTCATCACTCACAAACAAAAAGAAAAACCAATAAAGGAAAAATTACATAAAGTTTTTTCTAGCATGGTGCCTAAATAATGTAACACCCACAACAAATTAGAAAATTTGTCATGTGTATTTACACATTTTTTTTTTACAATTTATCTTAGTAACTTTGCCTTATTATTTTATTTTATGTATTAATTTGAGCGTTGTCTCGGATCTGAGACGAGACTAGAGAGGGGAAGTAACGCTCCCTATGTGCTTTCTTTCAAGTGAGAGAGGGGGACCCATTGGGATGAAGCTCTCGTCCTAATTAGTGTTTGTCCTAACTCAGGTTAGGGGGAAATATTCCTGCCTTTTAACACTTAAGACCCTGCTTTAAGAGGATAATGTATTTTTGTAGGTTTTCTATGTTGCATGTGTAAGATGATTGCTGATATTGCACGAAGGGATGAGACATTTTTTACTCGTTTAGCACCTTCATAGGGAAAAGATGATGTGAGGAGATAGATGTAGAAATTATGTTCAATGCCATTGTTTTAACGTGTTCTTTCTGGGTAAACTTTTATTTGCGGCATAACAAATTTGAGGAAAAAATGTTGATGTTAGAATATGATGTATTTTGTAAGATGCTCTAACTGGGATATGTGACTGCATGTTTTGTTACACATGCAAGAGGGGTAGAAGTTGGTCAATGTAAAAATTTGAGGTGCATGTATTATAGGAGACATTGTGTAGAATGTTACTGCAAGGCACAGTAGCACAGTTCATTCTGTTGAGAAGCACTTTAACCAGGTTATGTGAGAAGTAGTTTGATAAGAATTGAGTATTTTGATATTTCATGTTACATGTGCTATAAGTTTCCCTTTTCGTTTTGCTTTCAGGATAAATCTCCCCCTCTCTCTTTTCCTTTTTTTCTCTTTTACCGGGGTTTCCCTTTTTTTTCTTTGTTCCCCTTATTGTTGTTTTGTTTTCACATCTTTTTTCCTTTTCCCTGTGGTTCCTGCTGATGTTGTAATAAATAAAGAAGAAGAAAGAAGACCATGCTGTTTTCTGATCATTTCCTGTGTGCTGGTGTGGTATTAATTAAGTGTCTTCCCCACACCATACACACTCACCGATTAAGCCAGGTTTACAATAAGTATCTTTATTACCTTAGTCATCCGTTAAAGAAGTCAAACTATTACATTAAGACTCAAATATACCATAACCACCCACCCTCATTTAAGAAAAAAGGTTGTCTGCTATCTACATACTGCAAATCACCTAAGTTAGTCCTTTCATCAGTTAAAATGACAAATGAATAAAAGGTCCAGAAACAAAGACCCCTCTGTTTCTATTTCTTTAAGTAAAAATAGAAATCAAATAGAGGGCCAAAATCAAAAACAGAACAAGAATACTATATTAATACATACTAAGAAAACAAGACAAAGTTTCTCCTCCCATTTCTCCATGACCAAACATACAAATACACAGTGTCTCCTTGCGAATAAAAAAAATGTATATCAACAGGTTAATGAGTGTAGTAATGCAGCCAACATAACAGAACCTTTAGCAGGTGTAAAGAACTAGTTTTTACATATTTGTGTAGAAGGGCTCATGACCATTTGCTTGTGTGTGCAAGATGGGATTTGCTCATGCAAAATTGCAAAACTGACTTTACACACACATACACCTCTCTCACATACACACATACACAATCAATAGCAAACAGAGAAAAAGAATTGCATACCGAAGGAGTAGGAACACCTTGTGGTGGAGAACACTGTAGTTCAACAGTCGTACCTTCCTGGACAATCTCACTGACAGGTTCTTTTACAAACTTCTTATTTAGGTCTGAAGTAAAAAGAAATAGTACATGAATAAATGCATAGATATGCATATGTGCACATGTGCACACACACACACACACACACACACACACAAACACACAAATCAGGGTAAAATGAACATGGTCAAATGTAACAGCTAATAAATGATTCCTAAAACTATAGAGGTGCAGCGAGCTCAAGTTCCATGGGAGACAACTGCTATTTCAGGCGGCTAGGATAAGAAGGCTGTCGCCTGGTTATTAGTGAAATAAGTTGTATATTTTTAATGTCAATTTTACGCTTGTTTGGTATTTATCTCCACCACAAGCCAAACATTCTAAAACTGTGTCTGTGCCTCCTTAATGCATAGAGTGCAATCTATCTTGGTAAAGATGCTGCACATTAAAAGTTCACATTATTATTATTATAATGCAATTTTCTTCTAACATATTAACTGTTGATACAGTACATCTGGGGTACATAAAAACAATTCAATTAATATAAGCTGAGATTATCATTTTATTGAAATGTCAAAAGCATTACAACTAACAACTATTTAAAGAACACTTTCTTCATTTAGTCCAAATACAAACTATTGAAACAGTTCCTCTTCTTCCTTCAGGATGCTTTACTGAAGAAAAGGTACAGCAGAAACTATACTCGATCTTTTCAGGCACACACAAAGGAAATGTAGCTATTGGTTTTGATATGTGTTTGTTTCTCTACAGCTTTTAGTTATAAGACTATAAACAATAATACAGGGCTTGATGACTGAGTTCTAAGGCTGTCTGAACCATACATGAACAGCTGATCAAGGTGCACCTACAACTGAAAGCACTGTCATAACAAACTAACATTTACTTTTGCATTGTGTCTCTGGAGCTTAAAATTAGAACCTTTTGTTAACAGTAACAAACACTTCAAAAATATGAGACAGCGTTGAGTTTTACAACTTGTTCAGTATATTTCAAAAATCCAGAATAAAAGCCTTGAAATTAAAACCTTTTTTCTGCAGGATTTCTGGACTTTTGTCTAAAACATCAGTAGCCTTGATTAATACTCACAGGCAACCTCAACAAAAAAGTCATCCGTAGCTGCATATTTCCATTCTGAAGTATCAGTCTCTCTGTAGTAAGCACGACACTGACACTTGTAAGGAGTATCACTCTGGGCATCTGCTAGGCTATCCTTTGCAATCTTGATGCTATGCTCCACCACAGCTAAGCCTGAAGCAGGATCTGTTGTCTGAAAGCCAAATAAGAAAATATTATACAGGTATACCAACAGACAAGGCTGGATATGATGGGTGGATAAATGCGCTCAGGTGGAAGATGGATGAATTCATGCTGGTGTGACTGCAAATGAAAACAACGTAAAATCAAGAATGAATGCTTTGTCAGCTGTGTAGGTGAGGTCCCTTACATGACTCTCCATATAGCCCAGAGTTTAAGAGTTCTTTTCTTTTTTTCTTTCATTATTTTGCTCTTTTATCTCATTCAGTAATGTTACATATAAAAAGAAAATATAAATGTTACAATACTGTACACATAAAAGCCCACCAGAGTCCTTCAAACTGCTTGCCTTTGATAAACAGACAATTTGTTTATTTTATCTGTTTGATGTTTAAGATTTTGTATATTTGATGTTCATCACTAAGTAAGCTCTTGTCTGACCCATATCATGTGGGACTTGGAAACTATCGCACACAGATTATGTCACTGCAACACACTTTAAAGCCATATGCACAAGACAAAACCTGTTTTTCACCCATTATAAATTTGTTAAATATTTACCTGTTTATTTTATACATTTGTTAAATATTTAAACTTAAACTTTTAGTTTTGCTCCTTTTTTGACTAAACCTACTGCAGACAGCACTTATTTTTCCAGCAACACTTAAATGAGTAATGATGATTACTGCAACCATTTTTCAGCTATTTATAATTCTATTCAAAATATACAGTCATGTCTTTCAAAAGTGCGTAATGCAGTACATAGCACTGCACTGTCACCTTGTAGAATACACACTTGTTAGCCCTTGATTAGTACATCTGCTAAGTTTTGAGGGCTTTGAGTTATTTATTCCAAAGACATGTAAGATGGAAGTCCTTCTACACAACAGTTGCTGATGCCACAGAGTATTATTTTCTTGTTTTTACCAGCAGAAAATAGTATACATTTTTTATTCGCTTATGTCATTTTGTAGTCTGTTATCAATCTGCTTTCAATTATCAGATATTATGCTGTCCAGTGAAAGATCAACAAACAGGCCAGCCAATTCTCAGATAATGAAATGTAAAAAGTGAAAAAAAACAAAAAAAAACAACCTATCATTAAACTGAAGTGAATCATGTTTAAATCCTCAGTTGTAATGTATTTGAGGTCTTCAAAAACCACATGCAACTGCACCTGCACCAACTGAACATGATATGTCAGTTTTTCTAATGTTAGGATAGGCAATATAGCATCATAGTAATAACTATGACAGTAAAAATGGTGATGATAATGATAATAGATGAGGAAAAATACAGTGAGAATGACAAGGATGGAGATGAAATTTTAATCCTCACCTTAAACTGAGTGCCTTCTTGGACGATCCTTTGACCATTGCAAAAAAATGCAAGCATAGATGCACCAACTGCTACACAGGTCAGTGATGCCGGCTCTTCACCCTGAATGTAGTTTCTTTGTAGAGGCTGGTTGGCAAAGAAAGGTAATGTCAGTGCAGGAAAACTTGTGCTATCTGGTTCAGGTGATGGTACATCTGTTGGGGTGAAAACATAATAAGGTGTACTTGTAGCAGTGGATGGAGATTGTACTGGTGTGGTGCTTGATACAGGTATTGTGAAGGTACTGGCACTAGTAACTGGGGGAGTTGTGGAGGTAATAGCAGAAGTCATAGTGGGAGTCATGGTGGTGGTTGTTCTGGGAGCAGTTGTACGTCTTTCAGGAGTACCTGCAGGAAGAATAAAAACAATGTACAGTTTATTGGCACTCAAGCACACTAGACTTTTTAACATATCCAAATGCATATCAATAAAAAGTAACCAATCTACCAATAATGCTGTTTTGTAAGAAAAGAAGCAATTACACTTTCAACTTTAAATTAGTTTAAAATGTAATTAGCAGTGGGAAATCATCTTACATTTTTATGTCCACATGCATGCACATGTATGCATGTAGCAGGGTATGATGGGGGTTGCTTGCCCAATCTTACCACAATAATGAAAACTTCAACACTGTCATGGGTTCAGGTGCTTTTACTCTAACTCTAGTTGATGGTGCCAGCTAAGGCAAAGCGTACACAGAGAAATATGTTTAAGTTCCTTGGTGGGGTGATGCTACCACCTCTACGGTGTCCCTTCCAACTGTCTTCTCTCCTCTCTGTCCCTCCCTCTTATCCCCTAACACCCGAATTTTCTGGAAAACTATCTTCACACCCCCCATCATGTTACTAGGCGACCCCCTCCTGCTCTCTTTCTCACAGTGTCACCGCCCAGCAGGAGCTTCCCTCCAGCCACCCGCTTCCGCTCTCGTTCTCAAAAGGTCGCCACCCAGCCAATAGCTCCCTTAACACCCGGTATGTATATGTTGCCTCTCTCTCCGTGCTTGTGAGTGTGTGTGTGTGTGTGCATGCATGCATGTGTGCATGCCATGTTCCATACTACTATATGCATATAAAGACACACACACACACACACACACTCTCTCTCTTTGAGCTCACCATAAACCTCCAGAACAGCAGACCTAGACTGCACAGTGCCTGCAGCATTGGTGGCAACACAAACGTATTCCCCTGCATCTTCCTGCTTCAGGGACTCGATCATCAGTGTTCCTTCTTCAAGAATAACTATATGGGAATCTGCACTTGGGACAATCACTTGACCATTCTTCAGCCAGGAAATCTGAATTAATCAAAATCCAGCGAAAGATATTAGTTCAGAATAAAAACTGAATGTAGCAAATGAACATCATCACAAAATAACATAGGTATAGAGACTGAACTAAAGAAATATCAAAAACATTATTTCAGAACAGCAAATAATGTTACAGTCATTGCTGTGAAAAATAAGTCAAAGTAGGTGAAGGTTACCTCAGGTGTGGGGTTTCCAGATGGAGGTTGACATGGAAACTCTGCTGTGTCTCCTAGGGAAAATATACCACCCTGTGGTTCATAGGCAAAATCGACATCCAGAGCTAGAATGCAGAACAATGCAGGCCTGTCAGTCAAACAGTCTAACCTAGAAACCTATGAACTGTTGGGATCACACCTATGAACTGGCATCACACATTTACATTTCTGTACTTCACAGAAAGACCCATTTAAAATAATCAAAGATGCCATTAAAAAGAGACCTTCAGTGTACACCACACGAAAACCACATGAAAATGCAATTTAATTTGTAGCACAAAGGATTTCAGAAAGCTCAAATAAATAAACTAATTAAATAAAGTGTAACTAAATGTTTATTGAACTTCACACAAAAATATTTATGACATTTATATTGATAAAGAACTGTTTCTTACAAGGTGGAATAACTGTCACTTCAGTGCCTGTGAGATATTTCCACTGTCCATCTTGAAGATACCATGCAAAACACTGGCACTTATAGTTTTGTTCTTGAGAATCTTCAATGTCTAAATTAGTGACTGTGGTTGTTGCTGTCAACAACTGTTTGCCACTAACAGGGTCAGTTTTTCTACTGACATCCTGAAACCAAAATACAAAATGATTTTTATTTTATTTTTATATAATTTTATATACTGTTTGTGAGACTGTCAAACTTTTTCTTTACATTCAATGCTAGATATGTGTTCAAATCTGTGTTACATTTTGTGTATTTGATATATTTTGTCTATTTGTATAATTGCAAAAATATATAACAATGCAAAAAATAATAATTTTTGCATAGCAGGGAAAAAACAGCATGGTGCCTATAAAAGGATCAGTTGAATATAACCATTTTTTTACATTCAGATAGTCCTGTGTTTGTCTTCATATTTTCTTCAGAATTCTCCATCTTCAAGAAAATATGAATGTTGAATGGGCTTGCAAATAAATGCACATTTGAAAACTGTGATTATTTTAATCTCATTTTCATGGAGCATTTTGTTTTCCCACAATCCCTTTTTTTGACTGTCCTAGATCTTAAAATATTTGTCAAGCAAAACTGCATTTGCTGAATACTGATTCATTCAGCAAATGCAGGTATATATTCAGTATTGAAAATCAGTACATGAATTAGATTTATTAATCCCAAATTAAGAAAGTCACATAGACATTGACACACTTTTAAAAAAAAATAGATGTCTTTAACTGAGGAAAGAAGAAAGACAACCCCCCAAAAATATTGTTAAAAAACAATTTCAGTCTTTTCTTTGTTCCAGCAGCTGTATTTAAGAACTGTAACTCTTTTACAAAGCAAGTTGATGTGTTTAATCATACTACATATTAGAACCTTGGAACATCTCTTTCTCTATTTTGGTTATTCCACTGGCTGGTGACAATATGAGCCAGGACATGTATCAACTAACAAAACTGTACCTTGGACTAAAATTATATTTCATATTTTAGCATATTATTTTTCATACAAGATACAGACAAATTGTACCAATGAAATGTCTAATTAAAAATGACCTGTAGTCAAATGTTTGAGCCAGTGAGTCATCTTTGTTGAGCAGAATAATTGTCCCATGACTAATAAGCATTATTTTCATCAAAACTGTAAACATGAATCTGTTGTTTTACTTGTATTTTTTTTAGACCTGATCCGATGCTCTCATTCCTCTATGCCCCACTGCCCATTAATTTAGTCATTTGCATACCAAAGCACACAGCGACAATACATAAAACAACCCCCACAACAATCTAAGACCTGCCGTAAATAATAATAACAGGTCATGCAGTTTTATCTGAAACATAGGGAATACTTAGCCACAAAATTATAATAAAAGCAACCATACCTGAGTATCTTCAGTCAAACGCTGACCATTACACCTAAATGTCAAAGTTTCAGCTGAAATGACAGAACACACCAGTGTGGCTTCACCCTCACTGCTGAGGTAGGTAAAGGATGGAAGATCGCGGGTGAATACAGGTGAAGAAGGAATGATGGTAGGGAATGTCGGTTCATAGGCCTCTGTAGTACGAACCATTGGCTCTGCTGTTGTGACTACTGGTTCATCTGTAACAGTTCACCCAGCAGCAAATTATGAATACTGTGTTTTACGATATGTCTTTATTGTCCACTTCTAACAACAAAAGAGATAGAAATTTTCCTTTGTTGGGAGCTCCCATAAGTAATAAACTAAACGCAATATGGTCACACCTCATGCACCCACACATTCAACCCCCTCAACCCTCATCCCACCTGATGACTGTCAGAGGTGCACCATGATTAGAATGTGAATTAGGTGCAAAATCACATATAACAAAATATAGTTTGGGTTGAAGGTGCTTTGTTGATGCTAATTTATGTAATGACAGCTATACTTTAGGGAAAACAGTTCAGGGAAATTGATTTGATTGTTTATGCTCATGAGCAAATTTGTATAGGTACTAAAATAAAAGAAGTACACCAGCCTGATACAGTTAGACGTGCAATATCACTTCTTCTAGTTCCCATGGCATTTTCAGCCATGCAGTAGTAGCGACCGGCATCAGCATTGGAGACTCTGTGAATAGTGAGCGAACCATCAGTGCTCACACTATAGCGTGCATCTGTCCTGGGGTCCAGTCGCTTTTGCTCAAATACCCAGTACACCTATACAAGAAACTAAGCTTCAAATTTGTGAAATATCCAATTTTATCAAACATATTTACAGTGCTACTTGTATTTTTAATAGATGCATGTAAAAGTTTCAAGCTATACTCGGTCTGCTTAGTACAGAACAATAACCCTGTTGTGAGCCCATCAAAAATTTCTGTTCCGGCCTTACACTATGTCACAAACAATAACATTTGAATTGAATAGGTTGTTAAATACAGACGATATGCTCTATCTTCTCACTCAGAAACGTGTTCTTTCAAATTTAGGTAGTATAGTACAGTTCTTTGCATCAGAATGCCAGAAATAAGGCTCCTCATAAGCCGGTATGAGTTCTTATTTTTTTGGTTTTTAAGGGGTATGTAGCAGGAAGACACAAGCTGGTCAAATTTTGTTTTTCTTGCATATGACTCTTGTATGTGCTCTTGCTTCCTACAATTGTTTCTGTACTGTTCAGCAGAAAGAAATGGTAGATATAAATCTCACCACATCTCAGCTTTTCACACCTGACTAACATATTCGTCACAAGGCATTGCAGGTATTCATTTCTGCCTTATTCTCACTCACACTCACACACACACACACACCCACACACACACATACACCCACACACAGATTAGGCATACATGTAACACCATTCTCACCCATGGATTTGGCTTTCCTTCAGGAGGACTGCAAGCAAATGTAGCATCACTGCTAGCCTGTACAATTGCATTACGGGGTTGAGCTTTGAAATCATCTTTAAGATCTGCAGATTGACAATAATAATAAAAAAGATTTGTATAGCACCTTTCTAAAGATTTCCTCAGAGCGCTTTCTATAAATCATATATAGACTAAATCATCAACAATTATGCACCCATATTTGCATATAAAAGACACGCTCACTTCTACAACATACACAAAGTAAATTACAGACACACGTTACGCATGCTCGTGGGCAGGACAGGTTTACAGTGAAGTCGTCATTCTGGAAAGATGACTCAATCAACCAATCAACGAATGAACAAACGGATTAATGACTGAATCAATGAATAAATAAAGCAACTAACCAACTAGCCCATCAGTCAGAGACCAATGATTTTTTTTAAGATTACCCCATGCTTTGTTTCTATATGACATTGTCCACAATGTTATAATTAAGACTATAATAAATCAGAAAATACTCACAAGCCAACAAAATTCGTCCCAAACTACTCTGCAGTGACTTCCAACCACCCTTATGGTCACCCATCTCAGTGTACCATGCCACACACATGCACTGGAAATAATGCAATCAAACAATCACATGGGGTGGAAATGAAATAACACCTAGAAAATGTATCTAGAGTCACAAAATATGCTATTAACCATTATGTTTACCTTTAGTGTTCAATGGGTTCTAATTGAATATACCATCACAATGTTTCATCAACCCTTCTATTAAAAAAAGGAATATAAATGATTAACAAGTCATTCTAACTTAAAAACATTCTGGCAATTTATCTCAGGCATCAGGAAAAATCTGTATTCAAGTCATAATAAGTCACCTTAATATCCTTCTCACATGGTCTATAGTGTTACAGTTTGCATAAAATTATCAGTACCTGTTTTAATCTTGAGCAAGATCATATCCTACCAGAAAACATACATTACAGCTTGCAGCTTACAGTAATCATGACATTAAGTAGTATCTGTCATTGGTGCCCAAAGCTTACAGCTTACAGTAATCATGACATTAAGTAGTATCTGTCATTGGTGCCCAATGGGAACAATCTATATTGTGAGAAATGAAATCATTTGAACCCTAGCTGTTATTTAAATGGAATTAAAGGTTGGACTATTACATTATATTACTGTAGCAGGTCTAAGGAACAAATTTAATCAGTTATTGAAGATAGTATCATATGAAACAATATAAAGAAAATGTTGAAAATGAAAAAAGAGTAGGGGGAGAAAATTTATTTATTCAAAGTGACACTGCAGCAAGACAATAGTACAGAAGTCTTCACACAGACATATGAAGAGAGATGGAATAAATAATGATGGCCATCATGTTCATGATAATTATCATTACTAAGTAGTTTTTTCTGGAAAGAAAGTATCAAATAGGCAGTAAGCTGCAAAATATGACTTAGGTAAGGATGAACTAATAGAAAAAGCACCAAAGAATTAATCCAGAGCTAATATGATTATAAAAGCAAATGTAAGAAATTTAAGCTACTCCAGACTGTGACAACAGTAAATTAATAAATGTGTTTTGGGTTTTATTATTATTTTTATATATGTACTGGTGAATGTGCACACCCAAACACTGTGCATATGCACATCAGTTTTGTGTGATGGTTTAAACACTGCAATTAGCTAAAATATTTTATATTGAACCGAATTATTACAAAGAAAATATAATATGTCTGTAATGGATCAGAAAATACCTTTCTGAATCCACTGCCAATAATTATAGCAACTATCAAGAGCTAAGAAAACAGTTACAGATATGGACACTGTATACTTAGATCATAGAAACATCAAAACTTGTGCAAAGATAAAAGTGTTTGTTGAAGAGAAGACAGCTTAAAACTTGTAATATAAGAGAAAGGCAGGCAGACAGACAGGCTGAATTTATATAAGGACAAAAAGGAAAAAATGGTGAGATGTACAAAAAATGTAAAAGTAAAACTGCTGGCATGCTAATTATATTAAGGACATCACAGAAAAGCAAATCTAGAAAAGACAGAAAAATGATATATTGGACAAAGGGGTGAAAGTAGAACATTAAATGAAGTTACAACCATAATAATAATTAATGCATAAACGAAGACCAAAAAATACAGAGAAAATTAGAATAAACTAATATTTCAAGGCAAAAGTCAATGTAAGCCAATGTTCATTCACATATTCACCAAAAATGGAACCACTAAGCACTATACTCTCTCTGACTTTGAGGAGAAGGGGCAGTTTCTTTAGGAGCTTTATGCTACTATTCTTTTCCAAGTATTCCTGATAATCCTCTCATCCTTTTCAACATTTTTTGTGAAGAAATTCCTCTTTATAGGCTTGAATGTTGTGCTACTCATAATGTTTACGCTCTGAAGTTTGATTATGGATGTAAGCAGAATGCTCTTTAAGTAGATATAGTTTTAGATTATGGTTCTCAAATCCTTGCTAGGTAAAAATGGTATCAACAATTAAGTGTCAATTAGTTGAAAACAATGATTGCATCTAAAATTTTGGAAAGGATATACCTGCATCTGTACATAGCAAACCTGGGTTAGGATAACAATTTCTGTTCCTTTGGTACCCATTGAAATGGAATAAAAACTGATAGTTTAAGCATCATAGATGGTCTTCTTATACTTAGTGATGGTAATTCATCTGGAATTTTAATTTTACTTCAGCTACAATTTCCCAGTGAAGCATCATATTAGTGAAGCATGTCAGTTTACAATGAAATCAGATGTACACCTCTATCTATCACATTTTCTCTAAAGCAGTTACCACATGTCTTGATATGCCATTTATATTATTTCAAAGTGTTGACTCAAGAAACCTTTGTAACTTATTTCTAAAGCATCACAATATCATAACATATTCTTCTTCAAACAATCTTTCATACAATCAAATTTCCTACATTATTAGTTTTAATTATTCCAGTCCCATATAGAGATATTTATGAGTTTGTTGGGCCTTCTTTGTTGGAAATTTTATGTTGCACTATTGATTTGCCGCACACTTGCATTTTATTCCATTTTGAATTGGGTTCCAAAATCACCTTTCTTCTTCATTCTAATCAAAGAATAAGTCTTGTACATCATAAGTCCACCTGTCTCTGTCTTATGATGGTCTAATATTCTGTGATAGCTGGAGGTCTTCTTCTCATTCTCTATCTTGGGGTTTCAAAAGTTTGGAAGTTTATTTTGGCCACCTGATACACAGAATCTGTAGGACCCATACAAAATGAGGGACAACATTTGTGCTGAAGAGCTTCAGCTTGGTATCTCTTGTTTGAGGCGCTTGCTCCACCAAATATTCTAAATTTCTTTATGTCTTATGGATACTTTGTTGTCATTTTGAGCACAGTTGATTACTATAGAGAGATATGTTTGACAAGAGTCTCACTTTGTGTTGACTGTGAAGGTCTGACAGATGAGCATCGAGATGACCCTAAAACTGGTATTGTTACAAAGGCCCTTGATCACTGATAATTTTTTGGGGATGTCTACATGCTACTAGAAACTCTGTACTAACAAAGAGAATGTGATATATCACACATATATAGATTTCTGTTTTGTTTGATGTCATGCTATAAAATATACTGATGACTAGAAATTACATTACTTTTGATAATTTTTAAATATTATTATTTAAATGTTATTGCTATATTTATTATTCTAAATGCTGTTGCTAACATTAAATATTATATCCTGAGCACAGCACAAAACCCTCTAAATGATGCTGACTTTACATGACATAAGCATGCCTATTTCCTATTTGTGTAAAAGTAGCAACGATGAAAAATTACTGCAGAAAAAGAAAATCTTACCACCAGCATATCTTTTTGCTTGGCAAAGAATATTTAAAGACAATGATTAATAAAAACATGATGCACAAAACAATAAAAGCAGAAAATAGTGACTTTACTTTATAAGTGATTGATTCCTGAATAGCTCTACCTTGTGTAAAAACATAATCTCTTTTCACTAAAAAGGAGGCGTACACTTTCTCAGGCATACATGTTAATGCTAAATTTTATGTTCTCTCTCTTCTTTCTCTTTTAGAGATCATCATATAAAATGCCTAGCCGGTGTTGGTGCACAGATATGGGAAAAAAACCTCCAAGTTTAACTAGGATATATGAAGTAAAAGAAAAAAATATTGCAGAATGCAAATTGTAACTAAAAAGGTATACTAATGTAAAAAGATATTATCACTTCCATTGCAGTTTTATGCAGTGATTGATTTACCAATCTAATTTACTTGTTTTACCATTTGTTTCCAAGCATTAAACCAAAATAAGGACACAACCTAATGTTTATATCTAGAAGCTATATTTTAGAACTGATTATGCAACCTTAAATTCAAAAACACTGTTGTGGTGATTGAGCTAGTGATCCTAAGGAAGATTTCTGAATTCAAAAGTGCTCAACCTTTGTGATAATTTTTGAACCACCTTCAATTCGCAGACACTATATTTTCCTCGCATGAAATAAATCAGAGCCAAGCATTTTCAGTGCCAACACAGTTAAACCATTTTCTTCAGAATTTGTGTTCATTAAGTTTCTACAACAGTGTCACACATTGTAAGTTATTTTTCACCAGTGTAGTAATGCAAAACAAATTATTATTTAAAAAAAAATTCTTACTATAATCAGATTTTTTTTAAAAAAAAGAGTATAGTTCAAATCAGGTTCATGCTCCTTTTTTAACACGAGCATGTTCAAGAAGACTGAAAAATATTATTTTATAAGTGCTCTCTACTTGTTCACACCAATATAAGTCAGACTTAACACATACCTGAAAAGAAGCTTCATTATAGGTGTTTATGAAGTTCTCCACCTCAGCAAAAGTCCAGTTGAGGACACTTCGAATGGCTTTTAAAGAACGATCATTGTTCTCATCCAGTGGCTTTGTTACTCGCTGATTATTGCATCGGAAAGTCAAAATGTCCGCCCCTATGTGGTTTCAAAGTGTCATCAAATGGTGTATCCCATACAATATAAAAAAGATAGAAGACAATTGATCCATATATTAAGGTTTTAAGTACATATATATTTATTGGGTTATTTCTGCTGCTTATTCTGTCCAAACAGTATCTCGATTTGCTTCACATTAATTTCATTTTATTTTTTAACTCATTGAAAGAGAACAGTCACTCTTATAATAATTACTCAAAATAATAAAAATAATATTCCCCTAAAATCCTCCACTGGGAAACATAACAGCTCTATTAGTCTGAAAGGGCAATTGTAGTAAAAATTTACAGATGCTCGTATGCTAGCAATATACAGCTGAGTGCATATGCATATACAGGTTGACTACAGTGAATATATTTTCACACACACACACACAGCTCTATAGAGAAACTGCAGTGGGTTAAGAAGTTTATGAACAGAAGTCATAACCTTGATCCTGACAATTTTTTCAAGTGTTTTCATACTAAGAGCGACTGGTCTGAAGTCACTGAGTCAACTATGCCTAATAGTTTTTGGGACAGGTACAATGTGCAAAATTCTCCAAACATAAGGAATATGGCCAGAATCTACAGAGAGCTGGAACAGAGTTTGCAAAACTCCCCAAAATTGTTCAGCACCGTAATAAAGGGTGCATCCACAGATCCCATCTGGATTTGGAGCCTTGTTAACATTTACACATCTCAGCAGCTATGTGACAGAGAACTGGGTATTCACCGACCTGTGCTCAAGGATAAAAGACTGTTTTAGTGTGGTAACATTACGAGAAAAGTCATGCTTCTCAAAGTGGACATAAAAAGCATGTTGGGAAGATCACCCATGATTATAGACAAAAGACTGTTTTAGTGTAGTAACACTACAAGAAAAGTTATATATATATATATATATGCTTCTTGAAGTGAACATAAACAGAATTAAGCATGTTGGGAAGATCACGATCTTCAATGGCCATAAGTTCCTCAGGTTTTTTAAGAGTGTTTGTCAGGTGAGTAAAGAGTCATAAACCACCTGCCAGACTGTGCAATTCAAATGTCCCCACAGGGGGTTAGTGCTCTCATCCTTCCACCACTTTAATGTTTTCACCACCAGCCGAGAATGTTGACATGCTGTCATATATACCAGCACCAGAAGAATGCTGCTGTGATATCATGCTCCAAGCACAGAGCTTTATAAGCACCAGACAAAGTGCTGTAACACAGGTCAACCATTGCATTCTTTCAAGTGGTGAAGCAAAATACATATCACTAGTAGCTTTTAAGAATACAGTAAGCTAGCAGGGATTAAAGTTATCAAGGATAAACATGGAAGCATCCATGCAAATGGTGTCTAACTTTTGTATCAGTAATCAGGCAAGCAGCAGCACTGGCACATGGGGGGATATACACAAGCATGATGAACAGCTGAGGGAATTACCTAAGGAGGTAGTAAGGTAGCAATGTTGGAAGGAAATGGACAGCAGTTCAAGATTGGCAATGCACAGTCTCTCTGACCACAACAGTGTTGCCATACTATTCATTCCCATAAAACACACACCTTTGCTGGCAGATTTCTTGTTGATACTGAGAGATCTGCCCTTGTGAGAAGATCACAGATGTATAATTCATTGTTACTGGTGGCCTCACTCACCAAAGTCTCAGTGAAAGCAAACAGACATGCTTTATCATAAATAAGAGCCAACAGATGAAGGCCAACAGAGAAGGGTGGAATACTGCTCAGACCTATACTTAAGGGAAGTGTTTTCCTCGGCCATTGCTTTCTTTGACTTCACCAAGGTGTCTGACCTAGCTGCATGACAAGCTTAAAGCTGGGAGGAGAGCTACTGGTCGCCTTAAACTGTAGTACAATGAGCTTTTTCCAGGCACTTCATCTTGACTGTTAACTGGTAGAGTTTTCAAGTGATTGTGCAAGGTAGGAAAGTACTATAGCCTAGCAAACTACATGCAGTCTCAGCTAGTTTCAAATACTCGACCTTGTTTCTCGTGAATTTTCTAAATATAGCCAATCTAAATGATGTGACAAATGTGGACATGAAAATTCACAGCAGACAATGGGTTCCTCTAGTTTCAGCAAAGCATGATACTTTGTCAGTATCAACATCGTCTTTTACTTCCAAAGGTTGTGTTGAAACCTCACCTTTGACGTCACACACAATGCTGACAGGTTCATTGGGTGTAACATAAACCTCACTTGGAGGTTCCTCCAAAAACTGTGGTCCACCACTATCACGCTGAAGACGTGGCTTGGCTGTATCTGTTGGGGATATTGTTGTCTGAACCTCTTCAATGGACTCAGCTTCACCTGTGAAGTCAGCATTAAGCATATATGAATACAGTATATATCATGCTATTTTAAAAATCCTAAATGTGCAATTCCTATAGCATCTAATCATGCTCATAAAGGAACAAGCACTCAGTGCTTGATACAAAAACTAGATTGATACTTAGTACATGAATGAGCAGAAAGATGGACAATGAAGAGGGTAAAGTACAAAAAACAGTGACAATACAAAGGTAACAGTCATGACAAAAAGTAATCAAATAATCAATAGACAGAAAAATTGGAAGAGAGAGATCAGAGTTGTAGTGGACCATGTTTAGGAGTAGTGCTCATGGAGAAGATATGTTTTTAAGTTTAAAAGACTCAAAGGTCGGTAAGGGTCAGACATAAAAGGGAAAGTCGAGTTTCACTGCTTTGCTGTCTCAGAGCTAACAAGCTGATGACATTATGTTATTGCTTTGGTGACAGGAGCAGATAGCATGTGCTGGTCAGACAAAGAGCAAAGAGTTCTGGTTGATATTTAGGGAAAGACAAGTTTGGAGAAATAGGCAATAAAAGCGCTTTCAAAGAAATTAAAGCAGAGTACATACAACTTTTATTGAATGCAAGCATAAAGAGTTAGTAGCCAGGGCAGAGAACAAAAGCGAAGAGTAACACAGTCCTCTTTCTTTGTTTTAAACATCAGGCATGCAGTAGAGTTATGTACTTTCTGATTTTCTTTGAAATAAAGCTATAGGCTTTAAATTATGCTGGGAAACACAACACTAGACAGTCATTTGCTTGTACAGAGCAGATGTTAGCATACACTAAAAATTAAAAAAAAAATCTGCAGTCCCCTCAAAGGAGAAATGAGAGTTCAGAAAATTTTTTAGCATGTTGATGGCTAATGGTTATTATGGAACTGAGTGAGTGTACATGTGTACAGAAGTGTGTATGGTGTTACTTTTATATTATTTTATTGCAGAACTTAAGCTAAATTACAGGAAGCAAAGCATGTTACCTCTATGTGGGAAGTAAAAAGCATGTAGAAAAGTATTTCTACATTAGCGATAGCTATCTCTTTTGCAAAACTTACTATTATGACCTACATCAGCAAGAGTTGCCTATTATACGCTACAGTGGAAAGTGCTAGATTAAGCACTATTAGATGCATATTGTGAATACTCTTCTGTAACAGAAATAAAGAAGATTATACCAATGTGGTGAACTTCAAATATTAGTCAAGACACATGGCTTTTTCTTGAATGGTCTATCAGACTGCAGATTGCCAGATCTACTGCTCACCCTCAACAGTCAGCTGAACATCCCTACTTTCCCTTCGACCTGCATCGTTCCTGGCCACACACTGGTAAGTCCCCACATCCTGCTGTCGAACTCTGATTATTGTTAAGCTGCCATCGCTCTCCACTAGAAAGTTCTTGTCAGCACCAGGCTCCACTCTTTTCTGGTCTTTTCGCCATAGGACCTAATAAAGAATAAACACACACACACACACACATACAAACACAAAATGTTACTGCTTAGCTAAATTATACTGATAAATTACTACTTGAGTAATTGAATCACTTTTAATATTTGCATGATTGCCATAATGTTTAATAAATTTATAAGTAAATAATTTGGCTCGCTACAGAAACCTAGATTGCAGTATTAATGATACTTTATTACTTTAAATATTTCTTCAGTACTTGTCTGTATTTTTTCTGTTATATCCTCATTAAAACACCTCCAATTTATAAGCATTCCAACCATTAGTTTGTGACTGCAATTATGGACATGTATGTATGTATCCTTTGTGTGTGTAAATGTGTGTGTTGTAAGGAGGGTAGCCTAATCATTCATGTACCTCTGGATGTGGCTGGCCTTCTGGTGGAATGCAGCTGAAAACAACCATTTCACCCAGTTTTGCTTTCTGGTTAACTGGTTCTTCCACAAAATCTCTTTTCAAATCTGCAAGATGAATTGAGAAATGATGTAGATACATTTAGCCTCCCAGCAGTGACTAGAGAGATGAAACATGAAACATGAAATTAGACAGCATTATGCATAATCACTCACAAGTGCAAGGGAAAATAAAGTGATTCTCCAAATATTAGCCTGCAAAAGAAATCAGAGCTGACATATACAAACTGTATCCCATTTTGAAGGATCCTGGCAGTGTATTAGGTCAATTTTCCAAAGGCATACCCTTATTTTTAGTTTCTTATGTTTATGTGTGGAATTGGTGATGAAATGTACTAAGGAAACTTGATTTGAGTGGACAGCAGTCATAGGGCATACATGTGATGTGTGGGAGGAAGGTAAAGGTCATTCTCAGACCTTTTTCAGATCGTTGGAGAGTGAAGTGTTAGAGATCTCACTGTTCTCGGGGTCAGCTTTACGTTCGGATGACAGCACTCTAGCCACTCGGTCATCTGCTTCCCTTAAACCTGCTCTTTTATTTCTTAGCACTGTCTGATTGGGTATAAGCAAGTTTCATTAAAATGTTAGAAATCAGTTAATGCATTAATTAGGTGAACTCCCTTGAGCATAAATCTTTTTAACTAAGAAGATACAAATACAATCCATTGTACTTTCAACATTCACGAAAAACTTATGCCATAAAGCCCTCCACTAAAGAACGCAAACTTTATAATGGGACCTGGGATTACTTACACGCCAAAGCAACTGTTCCTCGTCTGCTGGTGCTCAAGATGGAGTCATCCACCCAGGCATTGCACTCGCACCAGAAACTGTCTTCCTGGTTGACAATATCTGACCTTGGCACTTGTATACTAGAACGAACACGTGTCTGCTGCCTGGCATCATCAAAAGATTCATACGTCTTTTGTGATACTGGTGGAATCTGCGAGCCGACACAGGTAAACGTGATCTTGGACGCTCCATAGGCTTCACATGTGATGTTTGCTGGCTGCCTTTTGATGATGTAATAAGTAGTGTCTGGTTCCTGAACCCATTCTATCTGCTGTTCGGCTGCTGTCCAAACTATCAGGAATGTAGCTGCACAAGAAAGTGTGCAAAACTTGTTGATAAGCAATACTGTTTAATAAAAATGAAAAGTGTTAAAATTATTAAAATTACGAGCTACGATCGCTGCTATACCTTCACATTTATCCCACTCAAAATTCTTTGCCCTGGAGAAGATAGGTGCGAGATTTGCGTGGATTTTAAAGATGGATGTTGTAGTTTTTTTTTCTTCATGATGATGATCATGATGATGATGATTGTAGAGCGCGTTTCTAAGCGCGTGTACAAACGAACCAACCGTTAATTATAAAATGAAGAAACACAATCATCAGCAAATCGACGACATTGCGACAAACATGAAAGAATTGCTTGGACGAAGATGAACTGAGGAGTAAAGGGAAGAGTTCGTTAAATTCTGAAAACTTTTTCTCTTGAAGAGGGGGTTTTTGAGGTCAGACTTGAAAGCTTTGAACGTAGACACAACACAGTTGGAAGAAAAAGGTGCAGATAATTCTAAACAGTGGGGCCAGAGAAGGAGTGTTTGCCGACTGTGGTTTGATGTACGGCACAGAGGGGAGCAGACAAACAGCCACTCGGGTGGTAAGGCGTCAGTAGCTTATACAAGTATGCTGGGGAAAAGCCGTGAAGACAACGGTAACACAGCGTGGCCATCTTGTAATCAATGCCAGCTCGCACTGGCAGCCAGTGTAGCTTTGCGGAAAATGGTGCACCGTGGTCCACTTTTCGTCTACGGAAGACTAATGTGAGCGACAGTATTCTTTATCAAGAAGTCGAAATCTTAACTTTCGTGATTACCACATGCGCCTATCAGGTTACTTTAAATCCGTAATCGTTTCAAGATGTGAATGGCTATGATGCAGCAAGTGATGGGTTTCATCGTATTACCAAGTTTGCCTAACATTTCCAGCAGACAAAAACTTGTTTCCATACACCAGGTTCGTGTTGGTCATTTTGTTTGTACGTTTGTACTGGATTCGGGGTGTGCCATTACATACACAGAGAAAGTACATAGGTGAAAACTTATTTTTGCTCAGTTTGTCGAGAATAGCAACAATATCACGACGTAAAGGGATTTTCGGCGGCGTCCAATTGGTGGTAACCACTACCTTAGCGTACGACGATCGCCACGAGGATCTGAAAACACGAGCTGGTGAATGCTAATCGGGGATGAAAATGAGGTGGAAGGAAGGCAGAAAACTGCAGACAGATTTAAGATAAAGAAGACCGCCAGAGAACTGCGGTCTCTTCGTTGAGGTCAAAGGTCAAGTGAAGCCGCTCAGTAGCTGTTGGTGAGTTTCCCTGCAAACTGCCTGGGTAGTCGCATCAAATACGACGGATGTCAGCTGCTACCAGACCAATCCTCCCGCCTGCTGAGAGAACGCGTCAGTGTCAGATACGCATCAGACGGGGTTTCAGTACCGCGGTCTGGAAGCCAACCTTCAGCAGTAGCAGAAAGCTGACTTTTTCTTCTATAAGCTCTCCCTCTCCCCCTCGGGAGAGACGGAATGAAGTATGAAAAAAAATTCATTTTATCCTTATATACAGTCTCGTGTTTAAGTGTGAACAACATGCGCTGGTACTCTGAAGGCACAAAACACCGTTTGAGCAAGTTTGGAAAAGTCTTTACATGACGGTTTTATAAAAGCTTCGTCATACTTGCCCAAATCTTTGCCAATATTTTTCCGATTAAAAACGACCGCCAGGAACGGAAGAACTGTACAAGTATTCTCAGTTTCCGAGTTTAGTCAACAGCACTTTCTGCTCACCATAAAGAGTGCTATTACTCACATTAGATACTCTGTAGACAATCCAAGAAACACCATTCTAGTACTCACCTGCGTCAATGTTTATATAATCCAGAGATATTTTTGGAATACTCACCTAGTAAGATACAACATGGATGTAATCCACAGAGTTTCTCCATTTCGGAAATATCCCGAATTCGTCACGAGACTTCACACTCCAGCAAAACACGTGCTCGATGTTCGTATACAAGATAAAGCTAGGAGCTTGTCCTCAAAGTACAGCTAGAAATGTCTTCTCCTCAGTGTGAACTCAAAACTGTCCAACTGTCTTGCCCTCAGAGAGCGCAGGCTGGTGCTGACAGGGGGCCGCTCCAGGAAGGCAAGTTGTCGAATCCGCTGTAATCCACTAGTGAGCAGGCCACTGCTGGGTCACGTAATCCGTGTTGCTTGTGTTCTCTCACAGCTGAAACTGTTCTGAAACAAAACGTGAAGGAGTTCTGAGTTTTTAGAAAACGTGAATTAAGCATGGCAGACGGGAAGGTACAGCTGGAAGAGGGTCATCTGGAGTCAAACCAAGAACGGTTTTGTGATCCAAAAAGTTATGTTTCATGACAAATTTCGAAAACCGAGGAAAATGTATTACCACACGTGTATTTTAAGGAGATCAGTCCACGAACAATGACATACAACAGCTACGATTAGAAGCTGCAACCTTGCTACATGTTTTCCAATCTGCAGTGAATCTGAATGACTACATCCGGCTACGTTTCTTTCAATAAACCATTGATAAATAGGAAAGGAAGAGAACAAAAACTTGCTTAAGACTGAATAAAGTGGGAGGATACTATTGTTTCAGAGGCAGTAACTTCCACAGAAATAGCTCACCACGTTTCCTCTTCTAACCCTTTGACTAGCTAACACGTCGTAGGGAAATCAGCCGATGGGGGCTGTCATCTTGATTGTATGCTAATGATGATGGCTGTGTAGCAAGGTTGAAAACCTGAGCGGCTAAAATGGTATACGTGAAATGACAAAAGGTATAGGCTGACTTGCTAGACAGCATTTAGGCAATGGGTATAGGCTTACTGGCTAGATAATGTTTAGGTAAATGGTATGGGCAGTCTGGCTAGATAGCGGACAGACAAAAGAGTGCATATACAGAAAGCCAGAGAGAACGGCTACATTGGGGTGTAGACGATGAGATAGACATAGCCATGTTCATCCCAGAGACTGTCATGATTATTGCTCCAAGGCTGCTCACACATAGTGACAAAAGACAGACTTCAAACCAAAACATAAAGGCCTTTCGGTAACCATAGTGACTGAGACACACGTGTCGAACACATTGGCAAAATACCTATTTGAAAAAAATACCTTTCGTTTGATTTTTTTTTCGGAGGTGGCTTTGGCTGTGGTAAGAAAGGAAGATGGCGGACATTTGGGAACATTTCTCTACCTTGCTTTTGGAGCAGTACATCTTCAAGGTTTGATGGCAACTTGGCATCGAATTTTAGAAACGGCTGAGTAAAAGCACCCTGTAACATTTCATTCTAACTTCTTAGCCAGTGCTGCCTTTGAGAACAAAAGCAGCCACACAGTGGCTTCCCATTCCTCCTTGTGAGCTCCACCCCTCCTCCTACTTACATGTTGTTTGCAAAGTCACTGCATTGAGGCCTCTTGGCGTCACTTCATGATTTAACGCCGAGAATATCCGCAAAGCTTCACGCTGCGTAACTACGGAAGTAGCAGGAGTGGCCTTCTCTTCCTCAGCAGTAACACAGGGTAATACTAGTGAATGTTCTTCTTCGCGCAAACTTCATACATTCCAGGGACTTGCACCACTGCTGCCAGGCGGCATCGTGCAGTCAAATATCGGACATAAATAAACATGCTAGAAAAGATTAGAACGTGTTTTCATGTTCCTCGCGTACACAAGAGATATAAATGAGTCAGGATCGCAGGGTGAGGCTTACTTCTTGTCAGTGCGAGAAGGATAAAGGTACCTCGGAAGTGTCTGTCTTCTCGTGAGGTTTATATTGCGTAATCCAGCGCGATTTACATGGCTCTAACTTGCGCAGTGTACATTTGAGTGCAGCCACGTGCATATGTATGCGCATGTTATTAGAAACGGTCTCGATTCCTTCCTGTTCATGTTAAAAAGTAAAGAGATGTTAGGAATCAAACTGTCTGAAAACAATGAGTGTGTGACACGTTGATGAACACTCGAAAGAAGAATGAACAGGGTAATAAAAGCACAAAAATCACAACGATACACCGTAAAACGTTAACAAAACACTGTTAAAACGTTTTGTCCTTAACAACTGCTGACACAAACATCCTAAGCCCAGAGAAGTTGCCTAAAATACGTATTTTAACTCGCATCATGGAGCAAGATCCATTTACACGAAAATAACGCACAATCAAGTGTTATCATAAACCTGCTGTTTATATCAGTAGAATTATGGGTAACATGAGCGACAGTGCCATACATCTTAAGCCAGTATATTGCCAAGACGGTACGATGGGAAATTTCATCTTCGCTCAGGATTCAAGTGTGGTACAGTGTCTGAGTTAATATCTTACAGGAGAAGAAACATAAACCAACCGCCCATATATTACAAAAAAACGCACACACACTTTATCAAAGATTTAGACGCAGTGCATGTACATAAGCACTACTCCACAGAAGCAGGAACATGATCGTACATTACTCATATTCTATCAGAGAACACTATTGGGGTCTGAGGAAATGCCTGTTTTCTCAACAGCACCCAATAGTATAGTGATAAAACAGTGGTTTGCTATCAGTAAAGACAGAATCATAGGCTTCAATCCTTATTAAAGTGAGATTCGAGGTTTTGGTCATCAGTATGGTGAGAATTGTGGTGTTCAAATCTTGTTTCATACCACATATATTTCTGGATATGGCAACCGTTTACAGGGTTGACCGTCCACCGTTTTCTCTACATAGTCCTGGTTCTTCCCCCTTATACTCTCTGGTGTGAGCTCGCCTATAGGAGGAAGCACTTTTCTGTCAAATGCAAGTACCGAAAAGGTTGGTGGCGGCGATAGAGGTGATAGTGGTTAGTAAGGAGAGGTTATCATGCCTGCCTTCTCGTCAGGTGATCTGTCATTATGTCTGTCATCGAGTCAGAGATGCTGTTATTATCGCACACAGGCCCTTTCCTTAGATCCACCCACATATCCCTCAATTTCTTTATTTATTGCAAGAATTTGTTTTTCCCCTTTGTAAGCCAAGATAATTTATTTTTTTTAAAGGGGATCTTTTTACAATAGATATAAAACTTAGCTGTGTAAGTACTAGTCTGATATGATAACTTTCAACAGCGTCAACAAATAATCTAAAACTCGATAATGATATAATTCAATAATTCCCTGTTTGTGCTTCGATGCGTGGCTTTCTAAGCAATCTTTGATCAAGACCTGCACAAACCAGAAAAATTTAATTAACTTTTTTGGTAGTTGCATTTTGTTTCTTCTTCTCTCCTACGGATGGAACATAGACAACTTTGTTGTACCCTGGGGGTAGGAGTCAGCCAGCACGAAAGGCATGTAACAGGGCTGACCTCATTCTTGATGCGAGTGCTAAGCGAGGATACGGGCAATTAAGATCTGTAATGAAGCGACTAATTTCGGCTCACGATCGGAGAGGGATGGAACCTGGCATGTGAAGAGAACTCAGCTATTATTGACTTAGTACAGGTAATTTACAAAACTGATAAAAATACTGATTAAGCAAGACACGCACAACAATGTGCGCGCACGCTCTGCCTGAAGACTTTTTACTTGGCGGTCATGACCAATTGAGAATCCTTGAGAAGGTAAGCACATGCCAACTCATATCAGCACATACCAACACATGTAAATGCTCGTAATGCTGCGTACATATGTCGCAGCATGAAAACATGCACGCGTACTCATAGACATTTTCAGATGTTCGCAAAAGGCTGGAAACAGTTCCAAAGGTCTCTTCTTTTCCTCCCTCTTTCTGGGCTAGATTATATTTAGCTTCTTGCTCGGCGTGTGACTACAGAAATAGAAGCAGCTCTCGTCTACAACACTACCCGAGACAGTTCATGTGTCTACCAACTTTTTTTCCATGTCTCTTTTAGCATGCTTAACTTTTTTTAATAAGCGACAATTTTTTTTTATTTCTGTTACAATTTCAGGTTGGCGTTTAAAAGGGGAAAAGAAAGCTACAACCTAATTTGCCAGCTGCCAGCTCAGCCAGTCTTCCCTGGCCAAAGGGAAAGCGGTGCAACTGAGCAGATAATATTCCCAGGAGCTAATTTAGTTTTTTCCCCCCCGAACCGTGAACAAGTGGGGGTAATAGAGAATGTATAAAATGCCATTAGACTGTAATTGTTACATGAAACGTTAATTCACTATACCACAAGATACGAACGTAATGAATGAGGGGTCACAAGTTATGAACATAATGAATGAGGAGTCACAAGTTATGAACATATGAATGAGGGGTCACAGGTTATGAACTTAATGAATGAGGAGTCACAAGTTATGAACTTAATGAATGAGGAGTCACAAGTTATGAACATATGAATGAGGGGTCACAGGTTATGAACATAATGAATGAGGGGTCACAAGTTATGAACTTAATGAATGAGGAGTCACAAGTTATGAACTTAATGAATGAGGGGTCACAGGTTATGAACTTAATGAATGAGGGGTCACAGGTTATGAACATAATGAATGAGGAGTCACAAGTTATGAACGTAATGAATGAGGGGTCACAGGTTATGAACATAATGAATGAGGGGTCACAAGTTATGAACGTAATGAATGAGGAGTCACAAGTTATGAACATAATTATTGAGGGGTCACAAGTTATGAACCTCTTGAGAGGGCGGGGGTGAATAGGTGTTTTATGCCGAACCAGCAACTAAGGCTCTATCACGACAAAGCAGCCAGCCCCTAAAATCAGGCGCTACGTGTAGAGAAAGAACAGTGTGCCCCACACGAGGTTTGAACTCAAGACAGCTAATCCTCACTGCACTGGTCACAGGTGATAACCGAACCGCCCTAGAAAGGTAACCAACAAGGCATTACAAGTAAGGAACGTAATGAACAAGGTGTCACAAGTTATGAACGTAAAAATGTGAAAACATGAAATGTGAGGGAAAAAATGTTTGTCCATCTGATCTGTTAAAAGTAGAAACACGGGCAAAAGATGGAGAGGACAGTGTAGGAAAACGCCTTTACACGTCAGACGTCTTGAATGAGTCTTTCAAGCTTTGTGCTGTTATCTCATCAGATGCATCATCTCTCGCAGCATTCGACAAAAAAAACGAGAAAGGAGAGTACTTGACGGTTGGTGAATCTGTTTGCGTCGTCGGTTCGTTGAGATGCTTCAGTTTCTCGAAGTATATTTCAAAAATATTTGATGCATTTAGTTTTATGGCTTCAGTATTATAAAACACTTTGTCTATAAAACACTTCACTTAAGCCATGACTACATTCTAATGGACGAAGAGTAAAGATTATGCGATGAAATCTTCTCGCGTGCCCAGTAGACAACAGCTATAGCAGGAAGCACAACACTAGGGTGACATGGCACTGCTTTCCCGAGCTCAGAGGGATTGATTACAGGTGCGAAACACGTACTTTGCAGCAAGTATTTTATAAGCGGAAAGAGGATTAACAGAGTATACTATACAATTTTAATCCCCGAGGGCAATTCTAGATAGTTTTCGTACTAGTAATATATAGAGATAATATACACAGATCTATTTGTCAATTTCTTTCTACTCCCGCACAAAACCGCTAACCATCTAGTTATGTTCTTTAAAACGATATTTAAAGTGGCCAAAGTATTATGTCTCTTTGGTGAACGATTTTTCAAGTTATATAAATTCTCAACCAGAATCAAGCACACACACACACACACACACACACACACACACACACACACACACACACATAAATCAATCAATTAATCAATCAATCAGTCAACATGCCAAGCCTTTTATTCTTTCACTGTAAAACTGATAACCTTCATCTGCTTACCGGCAGCGGTGACATTTCTTGTACACCTGTTAAACACCTAAGAAAGTTGGCTAGTGTCTGATGTTGTCATGGTAACCATAACACCAAAACCAACCATCCAGCCTATACCTGAATCAGGAAAGTCAAAGTTTGACCTTAACTCATCCAGCCATCTTGATGTCGACGTCGAGGATTCAAAACGAGGAAAGTACTAGACCTCGTGTACTACCAGAAGACACAAGACGCAAGCCCTCTTGTGCTAAAATCCTCTTATTTACACAAAATAACCTCTCACTCTCATTGTTCACGTTTCCGGTAGACGTAGATGACCGGTTCCAGAGCGTAATGCTTCTCAGTGGTGACCTTTCTTATTCTTCCCCCCCACCCCCGCCCTGGAAAGTGGCGCTTGGCTCAGCACTTCCCTCTCGCACTAGGCCACACCTGCGGAACACGTGTAAGGCAAACAACTACTACATTTTCACGACTCCCTCTTCATTTCAATGGAAGGTTCTTCCGTGGAGTCAGGCTACAGGTTACTTCACGTGCACTGACGTGCTAAATATGCACGCTCAAGTGTCCATCACGCGCCAGTACGTGCAGTCACGTGACAACTGTACTAGTTTAGCTAGATCAGCGCACGAGCGAGCTTTTCTGCAAAGAATATGAGAGGGAGAGGGGATTAAAGAGAGTGAGGGAGCTGAAACAGAAAAAACTGGTATCTGCTGACATGTACCAACAACACATTCCAAAGCCCTTACGTCATCGCAGCAGCACACAACCGCTGGCATTGTCCCGCACGCGCGGGACTGCGCGGTCTCTACGCGTGCAATTCACATGCGGAACTGGCACCTCTACATACTTTCTTTTTTTTTTTCTCTCTCTCTCTCTCTCGCTCACACACACACACGGAGAGAGTGTATAAGCAAGAATGGGAATTGAATGTGTCCTTAGCTACCACTTATATTTAACATGAAATGTCTTTAGCCATCATTTTATTTAAAACTACTAATATGACTATTCTGAATAAACATGAAAATCTGTAAATGAGACATCCCCCGCCGACTTCAAGCCAAACTGCGTTCTTGGGCCAATGTGTGTACATACCACTTATGCTCCGGGATTGTCTGCGTACCGGACACCACGCGCACCCAGAATTGACCAAAGCCCTGAAATCGGCTGCCTGCATCTCTAAGACATTCCAGGGGCAGAGTACCGTGGCATCAGCACATTTTTGGGGGGTCTACAGAAGACACGAAATCTTCTCACGATGCTGACTTGGTCTGTGTCAGTGGAACCTGTCAATGTAGAATCTTTCAAAAGAGTACCGCTGCCGCGTGTCTTTGGGATACTGAGATGCGGCGATGAGATGTCGAGCTGTTTGAATAGGCCAGTGATCAGCGTTAACGGGCCAACCATCCGTATTTATGGGAAACCATCTGCGTAAGTGGGATGTTGCAACGCCTTAATAAGATATTAAATTATCCCACTGGGATATCAATTTCCCTGCATGTGATTGGTGGCTGTTGCCTTATCCGGGACTGATCAAAGATGTATTACAGCAGCAGCAGGACTAGAGCGTGGGGTGAGTCGGGGAAAGTCGGGAGGATGGATTGCGCACACAGAATACAGAGGGAGACGCGCGCCTTGCCAGACCTTCACCTTACCCATCTTCTCAAAATAGAACTTTGACCTCAGTTTGTATAGGTTGGACACGTTCTAACATGTTTAAATTGCTCCAGTGTAAATATTGAGTGCAGATTTGATCTCACTAATGTTCTTTCGCCAAGGTACTTTAGACATTTCATATTGTGTCATGTATGTTGATGGAACATTTCTGCATTGTTTGCCTGCAACATGCTGATGTTGTGTTTTTTGACATGCTGATGCTGTTTACACCTTCGGACGGCTCGTATCTGCTGTGTTTTTGGTTCCTAATGTTGCCGAGTTTTTTTCGAGGCTTACTTGTTTAGTTTTTCCTTACTCTCACGATATGTCAGCAAAAAAAGTGTTGTATATAAATAACATGCCTGAAGTACAGCTGTAATGCGATCATATAAAAGGCAGCATACGAAGTGAATCTAAATATGTGAAATATGTCAGGTACAAGTGTCTGGGGTTAGCGACAGAGATTCGACTGAGCAGCTCCAGTAGAGTCGGAAGACGAGAAGACTAATTGCACGGATATTCATTAGGAAGTATGGGTTCGTAGCTAGGAGGATCTCCGCTTAGGTAGAATGAATCTTCGGTAAGTCTGTTGCGCATCAAAATACCCATTCCCCCCTCCACCCGCTTCCTGTTGGCGACTAGGTGAGCCGGATGGGTTCCAAGGTCGAAAGGTTAATTAAACTCGTTGAGCATCGGTGTGCACGCACTTGACGATTCGCTTCAGGCTTCTTTAGTTTTCATGACACATTTTAGTCGTCTTCCCATTCACAAGGGTTGATGAGCGCCGGGCACTGTTAGTTAAGTAACAGATGACAGACTAGACATTGATTTGACGCTAGTGGTGACTTGAAAGCGTGCCACACGTTGCCATTCACAGCGATGCCTTTACTGTCTGTGCTGACCTATCATCGCTGAATGGACTGTCGTTGGTTCCTAGGTCATCAGTGGTGGCGAAAGCAAGTGATGGCCAAGCGAGATGCGTGAGTAGACAGCAGTTGTCAGAGCTACAGCAACAGCAACAATTTCTGGCCAGCCGCCTGCACGTGTTGTGTTTTGGCAGTGACGCAATGAACTCTAAATCCTATGACCGCTCTACCTTCCATTTTCCTTCATGTGCTGAGTGCTTGCGCA
Organism: Marisa cornuarietis; assembly: GCA_004794655.1. Taxonomy (NCBI): domain Eukaryota; kingdom Metazoa; phylum Mollusca; class Gastropoda; order Architaenioglossa; family Ampullariidae; genus Marisa; species Marisa cornuarietis. The sequence goes on along the minus strand of SMMW01000012.1, from coordinate 247,737 downwards.
ACAAGGAGGACGGTGTGGGTGTGGTTGCACGGCCTTATGAGTGCAGCCTGCTTTATCGCTACAGCACACCCCCGTATGCCCAGCAGGTAGTGTAACCCTAGATTGGCCCCGCCCATCATTTCTTAGTTCGTGTAACTCTGCGGTGGTCTGTAACAAGGTCTTCGCTGCAGACCCCCATCTCGTTTGTACTTGAGTTTGTACATAGGTGCGAAGGTAGTACAAACGGGTACACATAGGGTGGCATGATGCTAAGAGCTTAGAACTTTCTTGCAGTCCTTCTTCCGGCATAATGCACTAAGTACCAGAGAGTGACAAAATGTTTCGATTACTCCATAAACGTGATTAGACCTGCTGCTGGCAGGTATTCTAACGTAAGTTCGTCTGTTTTTTTTTAACAGAAAAACTGTCGACAACAACAGTCACCTGGGGGCTGAATGAAAACGTCGGAAATTAACGCTTAGTGTCAGCCATTTTGCCAGCGTCCTTTGTAAAAAGCAACATTCGTGACTCCAGGCGTTACCTGTAGTGGCAATAAATTTAATATCTCTATAGAGATAAACACACAACATGCATCAGCTGGTGTGATCGCACAAGATGAAGGCGGCTTTCACTTGACTTCAGGCGTCCTGTGCACACCTGTGATTACCTGTGTTCAAAGTCTATGGTCACTTTGACCTTCGTCTGTGTTTCGTGAACTTCCAGCAGCCGTCAGAAGTAGCCCTGGAAACACAAGTATCTGCCACTACTTCACCACTTTCATTTATTTTCTGGCTGAGGCGCCTGGTGAGTATCTCATGCGAGCTGGACTGAGTTGTTCAGACAACCCAGCTCTGCTCACTTTCCCTGCGTGAACATGGGGAGGTGACGTGTGCGGGGTCTATTCCTGGGCGGTGAATACGTTTGGCCCGTTGAGAGCAGGTAAATGCACCCCCGCTTAGGAGTGTTTGTTGAAAAATACGAGAGACAAAGAACATAGCGAACGACTGACTTTCCTTTACGTCCCTGACGTCCCGCAGTGCAGCTTTCTTTTATCTCTAATCTCACTAACACATCAGTTAAAGACAGTAGTACTGAGCGCACCGTTTGGTTTTTGACTTTGCTTCTCATAATTAAGATGTTGAAATGAAAAGGTGCAAGATCCTTCGGGTAATTTCATCAAGCTCAGCTTTATTGTACTGCTTTTCTCCCGTTTTTGATTGACAATTAGAAAATCCGTTTTTGTTACATTAAAAACAATAATGAAATTTCGCCGCTAGCTTATTTAAATAATAGGAGCCTTTTCTTTTCGTTGGGATAAGTTTTCTGTTCTTTTATAAACAGTTCCCAGAACCTTGAAACATTGTCCAACCCATCACTTCCCCTAGGGCGGGACATCAACGCCCTGAAACCGGGCCAGCCAACACCCTGAGCGAGGATGGGAAGGAGTGCAGCCAGAGGCACAACCTCTGCCGTTCAAATATCAGTGGGCCAGGTTACAAGACTGACGAACAAAGCGGAGAACCTCAAGAACGGTAGCGCCAGCAGCAGAAGACGTCAGGGAAAGGGGCAGGTGGGGGGTGGCCTGGGTGTTGTCAGATCGAAAAGTCTTCTGGGAGAATTAGATGGAAGAGACTGATAGCACGGTAGCAGCAGCTGAAAGAGAGAGAGAGACGGGAGGAGAGGTTGAGGATGGGACCATGTGGTGGAGGGTGTGGGATGCCGCAAGCGGCATTGTGGGTTTGCTGGGAGGCAGCGCCGTATCAACATGTGCAGGAGGGAAGGAGGGGTCTGTGATAGCTGCCAGCGGCTTGAAGCACTGAGATTACACAGCGTACCTCTCTGGTTCTGCGGCGTCAGGTCAGAGGTAAAACCTACACTGCTAGACTGCTGACGGCAGCGGGCGTGAGCAGAATCTGACGTCGATACGTCATTTTTACCGACATGCGTTTAGCGCATCGTTACCTGTCGTACCTCCGACCTCGCCGCCGTCTTCGCAGAAATTCTGCTCTAACGGTCCGGAAAAAAATGGCGCCGATGGTTTGGTGATGGTAGTGGTGGTAGGTGGGGGATGGTAGAAGAGGAAGTATGCTTGGTGATGACAGGGGATCTAAATCTCAGAAGGAACGCTGTGATAATGGCGATAAGAGCAAGATCTTGTCCTCTCCCACATATCCGTTCTGCTTAGGAAACATTCCTGCTCTTTCTTCATAAAGGCGAGATGAACAGTACTGGAAAAAGTTACTAGAAACTGACGTGTTCTTTAACTCGAGAGTGCAGACATTTGCGAGTAATTTTATCCACATACTCTCCTTGTGACATGCAGGGATCCTCTTTGTGACGCGCGTGAACCTCTTCGTGACGCGCATAAACTTCGTGGCGTGCATGAACCCACGCATGCGCACAGCACGCACTCACATCAACGTTCGTGCACGTGAAGAGAAAGCTGTGGTGTGTTTGTTACCATCTGTTGCTCGTATTGCTTTAGCTCACATTCCACTTCCGGCCTGATTGGCGTTATTGCCTTAGTTCACATTCCTCCTTCAGGGATTGCTACGCGCAGTCGGGTTTGGCGACTGATGAAGCCCCAAACAGACCAGTGCCTCTGGTGCTATGCCATCAGGCGTTCTGACTAAATAACTTCCACAACACGGCCGATTCTCAAATGTCATATTCTTTCTTGCGGAGACTTCTGGGATGCGGCCCACTGAAGAAAGCATCAAGAGGCGAGCGACGTCAGGAAAGGAGAGCCGCGAGATAATGCCTTGACCTGTGCTTAAAAAAATAGAGAGAAAGAGAGAAAAAAAAACACACCCGAATGATGGATTAGAGCAAGCAGACGTGGTTCTCGTGGCGTGTTGCCCCGCTGCGTCAGCTCGGCTAGGCAGCTTGGGTCTGGGAAACTGGGAACAGCAGGGGTCAGAGCAGAGCACAAGGGAAAGGCAAGTCGGACCGAGAGGGGGAAAAGTTATTGATTCGATGGGGGTGCCTGCAGTGTACACACACCAGTGGCTCAGGACTGCTCCAAGCCACCCCAGGTCACTGGATGAAAGGGTGACGAATAATTTGAACACCTCAAAACTGATGATAAAAAAATAATTCTAGATTAAAAAAATTACTGCTTAAGCAGATTAAAAAACGGTTTAGTGTAGTTGATAAAACATTTGTGAGGATAGCACCCTGCAATACACCCGCACTACGGCAAATGTATTTCCTTACTGGCTCACACAGCAGCATGCACCAGTTATTTAGTCCAGTACATAAGCGCATCTCATCGATTTCTGTTCGCCGTGTTGATCCTCAAATGCCTTACGAAAAGCGGCAGCGGACACTAAGACGTGCTTAGTGAGGCGTGAGGTTACAGGGCACTTGTTGCAGTTCGATTAGGACAAGTGGAAAAACTCGATTTGTAAACAATATCAGCTTATGACTTCATGTCTCGCACAAGCTGTTACCGGCTTTATTACCATCTCTTCCGCAATTACCAATTCATCTTTCCAACAAAACGCACAACGCCCTTCCTGATTCGCTACACGCCACGAGTGGATCGCGAACGTTCATGTCGCTTGTGTACAGGTTTGTTAGATGTTTACTCATGCTGAGCGAAAACATCCACACTGGTGGTTACTGATGGCGGCTGCTGATTTTTACAAAATCTAGAGTTTATATCCGTCCTTCTTTTCAAAATTCCCAGTATATTTAACAGTATACACATAAGAGGGGGCGGGTAGCACGGAAGGCAGCGTTTGAGAAGCGGTACGTGGATGTCACGTATAATGACACGTGGTTAGTGAACGTATAAAGCTGCTACAGACGAACACCGAATGAAAAAAAAATTTGGAAGGAGGGGTAGGGTGCATTAAAACAAAGTACCCGAAAAAAGTTGAAGAATTCTAAAGAGGATTGCTAAGAAAATGAAACGCAGCAGCCAGGTCAAGTTCAATCGCCCTTTCATAAAAATTTCTGTTTGGGTCTTGGCGAGAAAACCTTGTATTGTGCAGCTCTTCTCCTAGTTTGCTGTACCTGTGTTTTGCCTGTCCTCTGCTGTGAAGGCCCAGTATTAAAAAGAGCGTTTGGCGCTAACCCATGTATCTTGTGTAGGCAAGGTGGCACGATGCCAGCTTTCATCAGGTTCATGTAAGCAAGGGGAGGGCCGGGGCACTGCTTCTGACGCAGCTTCCGATGTGGTGCACAGTCCGAAGACGGCCGGCCTGCCTCCGTCACTGGGTGTGTGATGCTCGGCGTCAGTCTTCGAAAAATAGTGCGTTTTCTTGGGTGGGGTGTGGGGAGGTGAAGGTTAACACCACAGTTCACGAGGGACGGGTTTATTTCCTTGCACTCGATAACAACAGGAAAGTGGTTGCGAAAGAAGTAACAGCGCAGTTTGTTTCAGCGACAGTACTGTTTAGTATAAACAATAAGGAAGCAATCAACATTCAACAGCATTTAATGCGCTTTCTGGCACTGACTAGGGATTGGAGGCTGGGGGTCGAAGTCAGGATTTGTCGGCTGTGGAATTTCACAGCAACGTCGTGGTCACGTGACCAGAGTACGGCCTTAGTGTTGTACGGGATTAGTCTTTAGCCGCAAATAAAGATTTGTTTTCTCTACTTCGCATTTCTGTTTTGTATTTTCAAAATTTCAACTTAATAAGCTGTATAAACAGTTCCTGATTTCATTTGCAGAATGTGAAATGCAGTCAGATCTTGACAGAAAAAACTAGCGCGAGAAGACAGTGCGACAGCACGAAAGTACTCTTCTCAGATATACACGTGGGGAACAGATTTTAATCATAAAATCTTAGGCCTTCCAAATTATTTTATTCTTTCACCTGTGTTAACTTCTACATTTGATTGGATCATCTCAGTACATACAATCTGGAGGTAAGCCACAGACCACTTGCCTTCTGGACATTCATGGCATGTGTACAGAAAGATTTAGACGTTCATGCATCCGTTGTTGGAATTATTCAAGACCCTGGCGGTCTGCGAGGGAAAGTTCTTCACTATTTTCTGCTACGCCTAAGTTCGGGTTTTCGCTCTTTAGACAGTCGAAGGGAACGCGTGGAATTTTCTCATTATAGTGTCAATGATTTGTTCCCAAAACACCATTTATGCGCGTAGATATTTTTTGCTTTACTTACCCAATTTCTACCTGAGAGCATATGAAACACGTATGTTTATATGGTTTTATAGATAAATAGTTTAAACCAATATAAATAGACATTAGCATACAAATACAGAAATGAACGCTTACACAAGCATAATTTCAGTGATGACAGCAGTATCTCAAAGCATGGTTAACTATTCATCCTGAGTGATTTATGTTTTCTCTAAATATAATCTCCCATCTTAAAGCACTATTTTAACTAAACGTCCATCACATTCCAACCACTACAGATGTTTTATAAGGCATTTTAAGTAAAATCATGTTTTGACTGCGCTAAAGCCTTTCGCACTAGTTTACAACAGCTGAACAACCACGTACTTTGGTCTGGAAGATCTGCTTCATCGGCGTAAGATGTATCGACGGACTCGGGACATGCCAATCCTCCGAAAACACAAGCGTACTCTCTCTCTCTCTCTCACACACACACACACACATGAATAAAGCAGTGATTAGTTGGAGAGATAACTGGTGATTGGGATTGGCGCCATTCAGAGGGCAGTACAGCATGAGTAAGAGAAAGAAGTTTCTCTTCCTCCCCACAAATGATTCATTGTTTCGTGGCAAACAAAATTCGTTGTGACGAGCGCCATTGCGTTGATGGAAACGTGGTGGGAGGGCAGCATCGTACAGTCGGATGCGGAAGTCACGTCGAGCGTCAGCGAGTGCACTGGGGGAGCCACGTGGTCCGAGCGCGTTCACGATACTGGTACTGCCACTGGTCCTGAAGCCCACTGTGTGAGGGCCATAATCACTGTCCTTTCCACAATCATAAACATAAACATAAACATTAAGTGTCAGGTGCCAACTTTCAAGGGGTGAAAGTCGAGGCATCTTCCACTTTGAAGTCTAGGCAGCCGGACAAATGGTTGTTTCCTCTGACGGACTGAGATGCTTCCTGCCGTCTTCAGGGGAGACAGGACTAGGAACTTTACTGATGCTCATTTGGACCAGCAGCAAATACCATGACTCATTCGTGACATCTGCGCACCAGCTGTCCAGTTGGTTGGAGGGGGGAGAAGGGGAGGAAAGAGAAGTCTGACACGGCCTTGACAGCTGCTTGCTTTTGATTACACGGCCGGTTAAATAGTTTACTCAGCGCGAAAGATTGTAATGGTCAGCATTTCATCGTCTCTTGTTGCTTGCATTTCGTGCTATCGTGCTGCATCGTGGAATCTGGGCTTTTGAACATGGCCGGCTACACACCCAATGACTGGAATCGTGAAAAATTATTCTTGGTGATCAGAAAACATTTGTTAGATTTGTCTATACTCAGGACTTAGACACTCGCATATAAACCACGTGAAGTTAGTTCTAGCTGCCATTTGTCTTTCTGAACTCTGTACCTCTCTCTTTCTTTAGTCGACATCTGGAAATCATGTCAACATTTTCAGCTATCTCGACAGATTCATGCTTCCCTCCAAACACCCCCCTCCCTCAACGACTTTTTTTTTTTTTTTTTTTAAAGGAGAGTGACGAGAACCGTTGCAGCTGTAGTCCCAGAAGGGCGGAATGTTTCGGGGTCATGCCTAAGTGTGTGGCGGCGGGCGTGCTCGAGATACAAGCAGCCTTCTGTACATCAATGTGGATATTCGTACGCCGAGCAGGCGAAAAGAGAAAAAGTTGTTCTCCCAAGACAAGGCCAGCCACACGTCACACCAAGTCCGTTCAGATGAAGATGTGTAGCGCCGATGTCTTTTACAACAAACAAAATTTGGGAGTTGCTTTCAAAGGAGTGTTCTGTGTTGAATTTTGGGGTTTTGCCATTTCTTCCATTGCTGTCTTCTAGTAATATTATCCCTAATAACTCTAACAGCAGTAGCAAACTAGTACTATCCTTGTGAAGATATGAGTGATAGTTACATACTGACACTGACTGTGCCTTTTACCAGATACAAAAAACGACTGACCAAGCATTCGAGTTTAAATATTTGTAGTAGATGTTGAACGGGAGTAGGAAAGAAGGGAAGAGTGCGGACATTATTCAGTCACGTGTGGGGCCGTTAAACGCCAACGTGATTATGAAGCAATTTGCTGGATTATTAAACACCAGTTATATTGGTGATTCCAGCAGTCATAATGTCAACAAACAGCCAGAATGCCATTCGGCTTTTTACCAGATTCCACACGTACAAGCTTAATTATAGGTCACTAGTAGAGTGATAAAGCTTGGTTACTAACCGACTGTATGAGACATAACTACGTATCAAACACCCGAAACAACATAAGAGACACATTTACAGACTACTTGACGCCATCTCAATAAATAATACAGAAATATTTGAAAACGGACCTAGTAATACCTGGTACCGTCTAACGTTATGGAATACAACTGTTAACTGTATAATGCTTGGTACTGTACTATACTTGAACTGACTCTAAAGGACACAGTCGTAAATGATCTTCGATACTATAATATATCATTGATCTAACTGTATAAGATGCAATACAATACTCTTTAACTTAGTAGGGACATCTCTACCCAGTGAGTGCCACATGTACTTTGTCGCCATAAGTTGTTCGCCGTAAGATGGCGTTAGGTGTCTGCCCTGAGCACTTGCACAGCATGGAGGAACTGCTTGCATTTGGCTGTGAAAGTGCAGGAAGGCACTACCGCATACCATGCGACAGATCCTCGCGACAACGCGTGCCAACCGGTGAACGTCATTTGTCAGCAACATGGGGTACACTTCTAGACTTGTTTCCCCTTCGTCATCAACCAAAGAGTTAAGACCACCTGACGAAAAGCCTTGTGATTAATATGAAAATTTCCCTTGGGAAATGTTTGATATCGTCTAAGGCTCTACAGCGTAAGCTGATGAAAACATTGATGGCCGGAGACGAGATGAAGTAATGTCATTGCTGATGGGTCAGCAGATGATTATGTTTCTACAGTTTGTGAGTAAACGACACGAGCAAGACTGCAGGCTGCAAACAATACGCTCAAATAGTTTGGGTTTGAGGGTGGGGGGGGGAGAAAGGCGCGTATTTTTCTTGGCGTGCGAAATAGCAGCAAGTCTGGTCGACACTGGCCTATCAGCAGCGTACGACTGCTGGCAAACGCCATGTGAACCGCAGATATACTTGACACACCCACAGACCCAAAGCTGTGGCCAACTCCAGGCTGCCAATGATTCATGCTTCCCGCCTCCCTATAAGGGTTCGCCACCTTTTGAATGGAAGAAATGTGTGTTTTGTGTGTCTGTGTGTGTGTGTGTGTGAGAGAGAGAGAGAGAGAACGAGAGAGAGATTTAATGTGGGATTTGTATGGCAGTTGTCTAATGGTTTTCGGTTTCATGATGTACGATTGTTTCTCGGAGAATTGAAAACAAGTGACTGAGATTTTTCTTCTGGGATAGCATGTTCAAGTCCATGTTGACATGACTTAATCATACAGTTTTCCCGTACACATTTTCTGTCTTTTTGTTAAATATCAACCGGTCTTTCCTGCCCGCCTTTTCTCTGTACTGTGATCTTAGCCAAGAGATCAGGAAGTAATATTCTTTATTCTCTGGTGATTCGGCTTCTTATCTCTTTGTCCATCTGCCCGCCTGACTGTTGTCACGGCCATTTCCGTCTTTCGTCGATCGAACAAATAAACGCCCGTCAGCAAAATACAGTTTAGCAACTTCAAAAAAATTAAAATTAAAATATATATATGATCAAAATTATATGATGGAGCGTATGCAGGGAAAGATTGGGAACTTTTAGCAAGATTCTACTTCTAAGGCTAAGCGTTGGAGCACAGTTAGCCTGCAAATAAATAAGAATGCATTGTTCTCTGGAACTGAAACCACAGCATGGCTCTGACAAAACCAGCAACGCGCTTAATGAGACACAAAAACACAGTGACAACAGCAACATTTTTCATACAGTAGCACACAGACTGGCACTAAGCGTAGTACAGCAATGGCGCCAGACACAGTGGCTGTAGTTTGCGGGCGGGCACCACTGGCACCAGCAGTTACTGCTGACAAGAATACCGCGCATTCTTCACAAATTTTGACAAGTGCGAAAGGCAAGTCGACGCCTCAGACGCAGAAACAATTCGAAAGTCAAGAAGGTAAATTATAGGTTTTACTAACATAACAAAATATAGGATCCACCGATGTAACAGACATATTACAGACTTCACTGAGGTAGCAGAATATTTTCAACTAAGAAACCTAACTAACGTATGTGTTCTGTGTTGGGGAGAAACCATTGAATCTCCATTTACATTTTTTTCAACGAATTAACCTCAGCATAACAGGACTTGTCTTTACACGCGGTAATTACGTCAACCACCAGTTGAGCTTTTGTTGTTGTTGTTGGCTTTGTCTGCTGATTTGTTTGTTTCTCCCCGAACAACAACAAAATGTTTAACTAGTTGTTGACGTAATTACTGCAGGTCACGACGTAATTACAACATGTAAAGACGTAATTACAGCATGTAACGACGCGTCCTGTAATGCTGAGGTTCATTTGTTGAAAAAGAGAGAACGAAATGCGAGTTCAGAGGGTGCCACACACAAGTCGGCGCCAGAAGCCCGAGAGGCGCTGACCCGTCAAAAGTGTCGGTTGCGCGTAGAGTGTAGGTGAGAGGAGGCTGTAGCCTGGTGTGAACACAGGCAAGTGCTTCAATAAAACCACGCCGGCTCTTGAGGCCCGCACCTCAAGCTAGTGGTCACAAAGTGACCCCCCTTCTCACCTCACAATCTTTAAGGAGGAGAAGAGACAAAAATTGCTTTGATGCTTCTCCAGCTCCAGGGCTCCATGTTACGGCTGACTGGGCCAAGTGCGGCATCTGCGTCGTTAGAACCCTTGCCGCAACAACTTGCCGGTCTGTGCATGTGCCTGGCATCAGGAGCGTGGTAAAGTTGAGATGACGAAAGTTTTGCAAGTCATTCGAAAGAAGTAAACTGTGAAGGCACTTGGCGAAGATGAAAGTGATGACGATTCGGCCACAGGTGACCACGACGACAAGGCGAAGAAAGGACAAGATGTAAAACAAGGTAGAAAGGGAAAAAAACTTTTCTTACCATCAAGCGGCGCCGGTCCCTACAAGTCCGCCATATTCAGCTAGCATCCTACCCACACCACAACGCCGGTGCCTACTCACTCCCGGTGGTGAAGTCTAATTTTAGACCGGGATCTCCCTTCTGGATGGGCTCCTGTTGGTTGCTCATAGACATCGCTTCCAATCGTCCCGCACCGCTTGCAGGCGCGCAGGAGCCACCCCGCTGCAGGCACGGACTGATATCTGTGCGCTCGCTCCAAAGCCAGCAGGCAAGGTCTTTCTGTATTTGGATGGCGGAGCCCAGCTTCCAGCGTGCACGCACGCACGCACGCACACACGCACACACACACCCCCCTATAATATAGGCAAGATGTCTATGATCCCTATGCTGTCCCAGATGCCGTACAGTGCCACGATGAAACCACCAGCTGGCCACGCCAAGCAGACAGCACGCTTAGATGCTTTAATCGCTTGTTTCAAACACGGGATCTCTGTGTGTGAGTGTTTGGGGTGTGGGGAGAAGAGTGGAAGGCATTGAAGATTTCCGACGCGAAGGCCAGACGTGAAAGGCAATGGAAACTGCTCTCCTCTAGGCGTACCCGTTGTGAGAAAACTTTAGAGACAGGATCGCGCAGCCACGGGGGGTAACTGTTTTGCCAGGTCACATCCATTAGCCTCCCTTTGCTTATACTGCAAAAGTTCCAGAAAACACCACGAGACCATAAGATCCTCTTTCTACTAGATAATTAAAATAATATATTGAAATAATAATTAACCAAAGTGGCGTCCCTCGCCTAGCAGGTTTGAGGGAGGCGGCTTTCCTTAATTTTTTTTATAGCATTTTTATTAGTTTGTTGTGTTTTTGGTGCCCATTGTGCGGGCCGGTGCTTTTTTCGTTGCGTTATTGCTCTGCAGAACTGTTTCACTTTTGTTTTCTTCAGCGGCTTTCGGATTTTCCCTCGACTGCCTGTCTTTTCTGCCTGAGGCCTTTGCTTAACGGTTTCTTTTGAAGATCTTGAAGATCACACAGATGTCTTCTGCTTTAAAATTTTCATGCAGTTTTTCTCTGCTTTGTGATTGCATCGATACCAGCAGTCTTCTGGCGATTTCAGCTCTGTTGACCAGCGTATCTCTTGATCTATTCTACGTTCCTACAGACGACACAATGGCTTTCACAATGCTGTAGATGTGAACTCAGGGCCGTTGAGCGCCAGCATGGGCCCCGGGGCAGACGACTTGCTAAAACAAGTAGCTGGTAAAGTTCATAGATTCAAGAGTGACAAGAGGCTAAAGGCAGATAAAATTTATGTCAGAAAAATCAGTGACAAAACATTGTACTTGTTCCGAATCTCAGTTGTCTGATTCTACACCAGCACCTAGCCTTACATCATCACCTCCCCATCACTGTCAGAGCACAAGGTGAAGGTCACTCTGAAGATCAGGGAGTCATCGTCATCAGAAGTGGTCATTGTGCAGTTTGACAGTGTGGATTGTGTCTATCAAGTATATACAGGAATAGGCAAAGGTCACAGAGATACAACCACAGTGCATCTAGTTCAGCACTCGCCAGCAGGACTCAGGTGGCTTTTAAAGACCAACCTGAATGGTTTTTGAAGTTTTCATATATCGGTAGATACAAGCGAACTAAACCTAACCTGTAAATTTGAGCTTCCAAGACTTACCCATTAACTAATTATCCGCTACGATTCTCACTTACGATCAACAAGCGTCGCTAACAGTGTACTACGTCACACTAGTGCACCATTCACAACATTGGCAGCCGTCAACACCAAACAGAGAGAGAGACAGAGTGAGCGACAGCTCGGGTTATTCGGACGCTGAAAATCTGTATTTCTCGTGGTTTTGAAAAACTGCTACTTTAGCACGAGAAATGCAGACTTCAACGTCCGAATAATCCCAACTGTCGCTCACTTTCTCTCTCTCTCTGTTTGGTGTTGACGGCTGTTAATGTTGTGAATGGTGCACTACTGTGACGTAGTACACTGTTAACGGCGCTCGTTGATCGCAGGTGCGAATCGCGTACTTTGCTAGCGGATAATTAGTTAACGGATGGGTTTTGGAGGCTGCAATTTACAGGTTAGGTTTATATCGCCTATATCTACCGATATCTGCAAAAAACGCAAACCATTCAGGTTGGTCTTTAAATGGATTGATGTAGAAAACTCAGATCACGAGCTCTCTTATGTACAGTGTAACCGGACTGACGGTCGCTACACTTACACTGCCCTAGCGCCATAAATCAGTCCGCTCCTCTTTTTAGTCCCAGGGGAGAGGACTGAAGTTACCAAGGAGAACTTTCTTCCTAAAGTTCTGCCTCTCGTTAGTCGGGTGCGTTGTCTCATATACTTCCTCGCGTTGTGTTCTTTTTTCCATCTACTGCACCCGCACTCAGCCCACCTTGGAGTCCACAAAAGACCCTGCTTTACTCTAAACCAAAGTGTGTTCTCTGCGGTGTATCTCTCAGCTCGTTGATCTTCGTGTGTTCCGCTGCTTGACACAGTTACAATGGACGACACAATTTCTTTCTCTCTACTGATTCTCATTCATCTTGTTCACACGAGGACATACATAACGCTAGCAAACGGACTAAGACACTTAAATCGATAAGTAAGTTCAAAGACATAGATTTATTTACATAACTTACACATACAGCTGCTAATATTCCTCTTTTAACTAACCTACCTAGCTAAATCCTAACTCCTAAATCCCTTGGGTGGGGAAAAGAGGGGGCTGGGTGACAAGAGTGCTTTTCAGCCTGGTCCAGTCGCCTTTCGGCAAACAGGTACCTCTCTTGTACTGACCAGTCGTCTTTCGACAAGCAGGTCCAGAGACTGACTTTTCTCTGGTATTTATACTGGAATAGCTGGGTGCGGTCAGCCTGCCTCGCGATGCTCTGCTCGCGCGACCAAGCGTAGGGTGGAAGGGGATGCAGGGTAGAAGGGAGAAAGAACCGTCAGCGGTACAAGCTGCCTAGCGCTCCCGCTACAACAGAAAGAATTTATATTAACCAAGCAACATGAGACTATTCTTCCAAATTACTGTAGCTTCGTCCATCGCCATGAACTGTGGACATTGATGCCTGTTATGGGCTCTGGGGCCAATTGCACAACACATTTCTAATGTTAAACACTTTTAGGCCTTAACTCGTATTTAGACAATTAGTTTAAACTGCACACAACAATTTTAGAATTTTTAAAACTAAAGCTGCTTTAAGTAAGATAAAGTTGTTTAAGTCTGACTTTCCGTCCTGTCAGTACAATTTTTTTGTATGTTTTTCTGCAATGTATCAAAATGGCAGAGAAGAGATTTTGCTTCTTTAGAACAGTTTTAAGGTTTAGAAAAGTATTGTGCAACTGGCCCCTGGGTTCTGGTTCTTGTCATGACCTGCTGCATGTCTGTTTCACAGCGATCTGCCGGAGCGATTGGTCACATATATCTTGTGTATAGAGCTAGTCATATATTTTGTGTATAGAGCTAGTGGTCACACACACACATACATATATATAGTGTATAAAGGTAGTGAAGGCTAGCTATATTTTAATATCACCGTCTGATCCTCTGCACTTGGAACTGAAGAGTGGTGTTAACTTGCGGCAGTCGCAGCTGCAATATACCTTCATACATTTTTTAAAAAATATTGCACATTGAGCTCTATTGTGTGCGGAGAAATGCGCTATACAAGTCATTATTATCATTATCATCATTATTATAACCCTTTTCTATAATATAATAAATATATTATTCAGATAAGTCGTTGGCTTAAGAGTTATTAATTTTGGGTGTCGATTTCAAACAGTAAAGACCTGTCCTGATGCTGTGTTTACAATCTCGTGTTTTGCTTTGTTTTGTTTTATGTAGATATAGTTACGTATACCATAAGGTCATGAGGGTACCCAAGAAACATTCTAGAGCTAAAAGTGAAGGAAAGAGGAAAACAGTAATAAGAACAGTTGAATTAAAAAAGCAGTAATAAAACAAACTAACAAAAGCTTCTTGTCAACGATTAGAGTGGCATACGTGTTTCTAAATTAGTCATTCAGTAAGGCATGGTTAAATAAACAATATTGACAATACTGAAATATCCCATCACCAGTCAGATACATGTGACACACTTGCCCAGAAGGCGAGAAAATGTAAAAGACAAGGAACCTGCAGTTGCCGAGGGAGAGTCGTCCGGCCGAGGTTTCTCCCTCTCCCTTATCTCCTTTTCCCACATCGCGTGACTTCAGATACGTACCCTGCCCCCCACAGAGTTCATTATGTTAGAGATTATAAATGTCTGTGCCTGCTCCACATCTTTACTTCTCTAGGGGGTTGGGGAGAACTAAACGAAAGTTAAATCACTGACCACAAAGGGGAAATGAGTGAAACTGCTGATGGAGTCGTGACTAATGTTTAAGTGCAGAACTGATGGCTAAATCCAGTAGAACTACTCGGAAACCCGTCTATGTTGCTATTTAAAGACGTTAATGTTATAACGGAAAAGTAAACGTTCCCATGACATTTTTTCTCTGCTTAAATCTTCTTTGTAGCAGCTTTCTTAGCACGAATAGAAATGATGCAGGAAACACCTGGGTGTGGTACTGTACATCTCGGTGCAAAGCTGTTCGCCGTGAACGCTGAACCCTGTACCGAATAGGATCGTCAATAATCTGATTGCACATCAAAGATTCATTTATGAACATTAGTATGTTTGAAATGACGATTCTTTTCTTATAAGGTCTACTTGGATTGTTTACTATTTTCAAGAAAAGGTTCAACTATAGGAGAGTTCGTGCGCGAGAGCAACACTCACAGCATCAAGTGCGCGACTCACAGGAGAAGGGAGAGCACTGGGTGTTGTTCTTGACCTTGCGGTGGTGGCGCTGACGGTGAAGGAAACACGCTTTGTCAGTGACGTCATGGCCATGAAATATATGTTGGTCTCGCTAGCCTTACTGCGCAAGCTGTAATCGCTAAGCAGTAAAGAGCAGAGAGAGAGAGAGAGGTGGGTGGGGGAGAATGTAGAAAAAGCTGGATTGCAAACTGGCGGGAGTCAGGCAGAGAGGAGACAGTATTCGTGTCAACTTGTTAAGCATCTTCAGTGTCTGTCAGAGAGACACAGGGTCGAGGTGATGCAAGGAGGCCCAAGCTGTGTGTTGCCGTACTTGTCACTGGCAAATCTGGCATTGTCACCATGCAACACCTTTTCCCAATAAGACTTCTACTGTTTTCGATTATAGATCAGAAGACCGCTTGATTGACACACAGTCTTCTTTTATTTCAAACTTGATTGACGCAGTTCTCTTATATTTTAAACCAGACAAACATCTACAACATGGTAAGAACTCTGACAAAGTGGTTCTACCTGTGCATTGGATCCTCCGCCCTTTTCACACTGGCTCTGCTATATATTTCTAATGGTGATTATGTATTAGTTGTGAGTAATGATGATGTTATGTATTACTTTTGAATAATGATATTACTATTATTTGTGAGTCATGATATTGCTATGTATTACTTGTGAGTAATGATGGAAATGGACGGAGGAGGAAACGTTTCCATTACTTTCTTCTCTGATAATGTATCTTTAAAACAGTTTTAAAAGCACGAATGAATAGAGTGCAACGCACACCTGGGTGTGGTGTTGTACAGTGCTGTGCGTACATGTGGTTGTGAAGCTGTAACAGGTGTGTTGTACCCTAGGTTGTGGTTTTGTACACTTGTGGTGTTAGTTGTGGTCAGGGCCGGTGCTAGGCAAATTTTGCGCCCCAGGTGAAAGAAACTTGCTCGGCCCGCCCTGCCTCTATTCCCGCGACAAAATTTCAAGCAATTGTAAGACATTCAACAATTAATTTATAGTTTTCAGTCGTAAAATTGAGCCATTAAAATCTCACTTTCGTCGTTTTTTTGTGTTAAGAGAGTCATTCTTTCCGCTTTATTGAAGCTGCTGAGTCATGCCCAATGGATTTATGGCCAGCCCAGCCAATCTTTCTCGCAACATTGTTAATCTCAGGTCATTGCAATACACGTGTCTGTAAATGCTGTAAACCTGGAAGGATGAGAATGAAGTACACCCGGGTGGGTGCAGTACTCGTGGCTGGGACTGTTGTACACTTCAGTGTGGCGCTGTACACCAGTGTGGCGCAGTACACTTCAGTATGGTGCTATACACTTCAATGTGGCGCTGTACAATTCAATGTGGTGCTATACTGGAGATGCAGAGTTTTCAACATTTCGCCACAAGAACTACGATGCTCGTGCTGGGAACTGTGTCAGCAGCGGCAGCAGCAAGATCGAACAAAGGCTGGATGTCAGGCTAGACTTTAAGCTGCCACGACGCTCGTATGTCATAGATTATTAATGTAAAACAGAAGACACAGCACCAGCTAGCCCTGCAGTAGGAATTAGGTCTGACTCAGGAGACACTATCGCTTTCATCATAAGCGCTTCCGTCGAGACAGAACAGTTCCCAGGCAGCGGGCAGCGCAGTGCGGCACCTCCACCACAGCATGCTGCACGGCCAGCGCCACTCAACAGTCGTCTTTCACGGTTATCTGCTGGTGCGTACAACGATTCGTGCAAAATGTCAGACGACGGACATATCTCTTTGCCAGATATAAGGCCGCCGCATCTCAAATTCCTTATCCCGTGTGTCAGAGACAGGTCCCCACGTTCTTCTTATCTTGCGTCAGGGCCATGGTTCTGATTCTATGGCAGGTCATTTTAACTTTTTGAAGTAGCGGGAAGAAAATGGTTGAGAATTAGCTGCGTACCTGAGGTGTCGGCTTGAAAGTAGGAGGAAAAATAAATAGAAAGCTAAGAATTTTGAGAGAACTGAGCTCTCCCCTCAACTAATGACACCCGTCAGTGTTATTTAAAATTATTTTTGACTGTTTGTATTTAATGACTGGGGCACCAAATGCGGCTTTCTAAGACGATTTTACTAAGTACTGCTTTTTAGGACAAGAGCTAATAACTCATGTCTGGTCGTGAGGTACAAATGTGAACTTCATTCTCATTCGTAAATGAATCAAAACTTCATTTTCTTCACGAGTGCCTATAAACTCACAAACTGGCCACGAGGCATTGCCCACAGTGAGCTAGAGCACATCTGGGCTTTCAGCCTGCTTCAAACTACTTGATCTGCTCCGACAAAAATTAATGTAAAAATCAACAACAAAATGTTGCATTGAATTATAACGCCAGCATTTTGCTGGGTGAACTTATCGGCAAAAGTTGCTTCATGATTTATCGGGGACGTTAAAAGGCCGGATATAAAGAGGGTATGGATTAGCCATCCACACGTCATGTTGTAGACACGGTGAACCACGTACAATTCAATGTTCATTCGGCCTTTAGTTTGTAAGGTTTATCTTTATCTATCTGGAGTCCAGCCAGACGGATGAGATGGATAGACTGAAAGACTGGATGAAAAAGGGCAAAAACAGTTACTAGTCATACATACTGTTTGTAACTGACGAGAGTGGACGGGGGTATGCTGTGAAGGGGGCCCGGCCATGGTCAGTGTATTTTTTCCCTTCTTCGTTTCCTTTTATTTTTCTTTTAAAGAATGGTCTGAGAAAAGAATTCCCAAGCATTACACATTCAGATGATGAGTTTCGAGTTTGCAGTATATCTCCACAGAATCTCGTTTCCTGCCCAGCACAGGTGATAGGGGACATCCTTGACGTACCCCTACTGTGATGCGATAGTAAACTATTTGGTTGTTCAGCAGTACTGTACTCGTTGAGCTGTTATACAACGCTTCAACAACTTGCTGTCTTCGATGACTGAGATCTTCTGCTGGTCTGTCTTAGTGAGGGTCTTTAGAAGTCGGTAGGGTGTTTGAGGGTCGCTTCGCTTTCAGCCTCAGCTTCAGGTTCGTTAGAACAAGGTCATGGTCGCTGCCTATGTCAGCGCCTGTGTACGTCCTTGTCTTGGCCTTGTTGATGCTGGATTTGAAGCGTCTCGGCAGTAGGATATAGTCGATCTGATTAAGGACCAATCCGTCTTGTGAGTGCTCTTACATGGGACAACAATGTGTAGGTGGTCCACCTCCTGGCGGTGCGCAGACTCGTCGTTGTTTGCGATTAGACCTTCCACGCTGGTGTCATCAGCAGCTTCACCGTTTGAATCGATCCGTGAACGGAGAAACAGTCGCTGATGTAAAAACAGTAGAAAAAAGGAGAGAAGGCGCGACCCTGGGGTGAGCCTCACTGAATAGCAAGATACTAGATCAGCGATTATTGACTTCTCTCTATTAAAAATAATCATGTGATCATGAAGGACCAGACTTGAAGGCTAACACGAGCGCTCAGCAAACATCGCTGGAAATAGAGCATAAAGTATCACGAAACATACTTTGATGGTATTTTATGACAAAAAGATGCAAGAAATATATTACTGTTTTTCTCTTAACCACACATGGATTTGTGAAAAACACAGGAAGTGACGAAAGGGTAGTATTTCTAAAAATAGAGCTGATCTGAATTCGAAGAGAAAAAAATGCAATCCTCGGTAAGAGAAGACAGACCAGGACACAACGTGCTGTTGCTGAATGTTCTCTTCGACACTCAGATGGGGTTAATTTGTACTCATATAGGAAATCCTAAAGATAATGGCAACAAACGCCAGTGGATTAACTTTGTGTATATACAGGTCTCTGCTTTGTTCAAACATGCCGTGCGAACTTCGTCCCCACACTGTAGTCAAGAAGTTGCTCAAAACACTTTAATAAAGGCGTTTGTTATCCCGTCACTTATACAATAGGGCGAGTCTTGGACTTTCAGTAAAACGAAGAGATCTTCCTACAGCAGTGCCAACTATACAAAAACAAGAGCTGGTAAAAAGCTAAAACAAAGGTCAAGCATCAGATCTGCAGCATCGACACTATCTACCTCGTCCTGACTCCTGTTTTTTTAGCAATAAGCTGATTTGAAGATCAGTGTGGAAATGTGTGGTGTCACTACTTAACATATGAATGTCTTATTTATTTAAGTAATATGCTCCGCTGTTGAAATCTTCAAAATTCAGAGTCAAAAAAGCATTAATATTTGTTATGTGCACATGAATAAAAATAAAGATTGCCATTGAAGATTAGTTCCTAGCCTCTGTCAGACTGTACTGTTTTATACCTCTGTGGGATAACCGTTCCCCCTCTTTAGCCTGTAAGAACCTTGAATGCTTTATGACTGAATTATACTCCTTGACACTGTAATGTTTTTGAAATGATGTATTTTTATGTTTATTCTTAGCCATTATCTTGCGTACCTTGCTATGAATGAAGGAAAGTAAGGAAGGAGAAAGTGTAGCCGATCTGGCTGTCATTGAAAAGAAACTGTTTAGGTTTTTTTCCTACTTTTTATTATTAGAGAGATAAAATCACACAGGTACGTGGCACGGTAAAGACTGACGTGAACAACACAAGCTTATAATCACTGTCAGTTCAGATATAAAGTGTGTGTGTGTGTGCGTGTGGTGGTCCTCAACATTCTCATGTAGCTGTCACTTTTACTGAGCCGCTGGCAAGTCTCGTGTGTGAGTGAGTGAGTGAGTGAGTGAGTGAGTGTGCGTGTGTGTGTGTGTGTGCGTGTGTGTGTGTGTGTGTGTGTGTGAGTGAGCACGTTTACTGTGTTTTGCCAATTGGACCCTGTCCTTGCATTGTGCGACACATTCTCGTAAGAAGACTTGTGGGACTTTAGACTTAGTTTCTTGATTGCATCATTCTGTAATCCGCCATTTTGGGTTGCAGTACTACATGTTTGCCAAGTACACTCAGCTCCTGACATATTGCCAGCATGGCAAATCCACAGACTATTTCCCAGCACTCAGCAAACTCTTGATTCTGTCAAGCACTGGATATTGACGAACAAATTAGAGCTCAACAAGGAACAATAAGCTGACGACATCCCGATAGCCTTAACATCTGCCGCCGTCCACTTCACTCACTTCACTGGATCCACCATTATTCTTTCCTAGTCTGTCATTATATTTCCAAATGTAAAGATAAACATACATTGCCAAATGTAAAGATATGAGCATTATTCACGGCTGCATCAGCATAGTAATATTTCAGTAAAACAACTGCATAAGCTCCTACGTGGGGGCACTGTGCACAGTTTTCACGGGTTCACCAGGCAACAGCCACCTCAACAAAACCCCGTCCACCACCTTGTGACGTAGTCATCACCGCCTGTGCTGTTCGTAGCGCAACATTACACTGATTACAATGATTACAATTACTCGTCTGCCAGCGACCAGACTGTAACGGGAAGTGTGGAAGACGGCTGTCCACTCAGCCTATTGATACCCTCTATTAAGGGATGCTCTCGACTACACAAGGCGCCATCTCCCCTGACTACATTACCATTAGCTTTGCTTGGAAGCGGAAGGGTGTCACAGAGGGGTGACATGGAGGCTAATAGCCTGTACAGCGAGGATGCCCAAATCGCGCCTGGTGCATGACTCATAGTGATTCTTTTAGAGAGTGAGAAAAGAAAGGAGGAATAGTATTTAGTTAACTATTGCCGGCCGGCCAGCGCTTCACTTCTCAGAGAGACACGGCAAGTGCCGAGACACTGCGTGTGGGGAAGTGAAGGCTGCGTCTTCATAGAAAGGCGCAGTAAGCCTGGAGTTAGCCTGGAGTTAGCATAGAATGTGGAGTTAGCATGGAATGGAGTTAACATGGAGCTAGCATGGAATGGAGTTAGCATGGAGTTGTATAACGCCTGTTTCGAGAGACGGCGTCAATAAAGAAAAGGTTGGGTCGCTCGTCCCCAAGAGGCAGCGCCATTTCTAGTTCAACGTCTGACCCCGAGAGGCAGCGTTTGTGGTATGATGTTGGGTGGCTCGTTCCGAGAAACGGCACCTTATTAAGAGAAGCGTTTGTGGATTAGAATATTTGTTTGTGAATCATCGAAAAGTGACTTTGTGCTTGTTTATATACTATTTGATATTTAGATACCTTAGTATTTCTTTTAAGTATTTTGCCATATTTTGATCATTTAATTAAATGTATATATGCTTAAAAAGAAGAAAGAGTTGTTTTGTTTATAAAGAAAAGAACGCGCAAATGTCCAGGCGTTAAGTGAACGCAGAGGCTGTGACAAAGGGAAATTAAAGATGCGCATGACAAAATCGACATCCGGAACTTGTTTATGAAAACAGTAGAAACATGCGTCAAGCTGTCCTTTAATTCCTTCACTTCGAGAGAGACAGAGATTTAGCGCAACGGTCACACTCCTTGAGGAGGGTCGAGAGGTGAGCTGCAGGGAGGATGTCAGCTTTTCTAAAGTAGATTTAGATTGTAGAAACGTAAGGTTAGGAAGCGGACGTTTATGTTTAATTGTTTCTAGTGGAATTAATAAAGTAGTATTGTAGGAAGAACAGTTTGCGGGCTATGAATTATTGTCGTATTATTCATCCACTGTTGTCTTCTCGCACTTATCTATCTGCTTATATGACTGGTAGCGAAGTGCCCAGTTACACTCTTTTCCAATCCTTTCTTTTCTTCTTTTTCTGTGATGGAGACGCGTCTCAAGGTACGACAGGTTGAGCAGTCTCCAAATAATTTGTGTGGTGGATATTTTGGAAACCAGTCCTGGTGTCGGAGTGTCTTTGTTAAATCTGCTGTACCTGCTCTGTCTGGTCCGTCTACTCTGTCTCTTCTGTCTGGTCTATCAAGTGAGTAGCTATGAGGCTACGTTTTTGACGTTTAAGATAGACAACCATGCAGGCATAGTGACCTGACACTTGACTCGCTGGCTGCTTGGCTGGCTGGCTGCTTTATTCGAAAGGAAAAACTTACCCACGTGGTAGCGACTTTATTATATGGATAAAAGGGGTTTTAAAAGAAAAGGTAGGAGGAGAAAAACTGACTTATCTAGAAAGAACCCCGAGATTTCTGAGAAGAGATCGGAACCCGGAGCCTTACAAGTCTTACTGTACTGGAGAGAACACCCGAGAGCTCTGCAGGAGTTTATCAAATGCTAGGGCTGGTGATTTTCTTTAAATGTTTTCGTCTTCATGCTTACCAGCACGTGCACAGAGATCCAATCTATCGTGTTGTTAAGGGAGAGTATTCTAGCAACAGTTGTACTAAGCCACAGAGCGAGAAAGTGGATTTCACCAAATCAATGGTGCATGAATGTTTCTTTTATAGAGAACGTTCGATGTATCCCTGATAACTAAGTGCGTAGAACTAAGTGCCGAGCAGAAACAAACACTGTCTAGTGCCCGATCTTTTAAAGACCACTTAAATACTTTATGTGAAAGGTTTGAAAGTTCTCTTGTGAATGAAATAAAATATTCTGAAGGACGGCAGTCTTGACTGGCAAAAACGTCAAACAAAGGCAGAACAATCCTACTTTCCTAAAATAGTACTCGCCCCCTCAATGGTTTAAGTAAGTTTTCTTTATCTCCCACTTTCCTTCATTTAAACCCGAGTTGTCAATCCATAGCACACATGGCGTCAGTTCACAGCACGTCGAAGATCGGAGAAGGGCGCATGCTAATTCAAGATGGAGGTAAACGAAAGTGAGGATGAGTGACCTTCTGGACCTGCAGGAGATGTGCTAAAGGCTTTAAGTTCGTTGGTGGGCGTGGTCACTATGCAACATGAACCAAGGCTAGTGACCAACGCTTCTTTGGTCGGTGTGGTTACTGTTCTTTTTCAGGTAGTGTTTGTATCCATCTGCGTGGGTTCTGTTCGACCTGACCTTTTTTTTCGTAACCTCTACTGCAGTATACGGAATCGTTACTGTACGCCATTACCTGGTCCTAATTGTCGTTGTTGCAATATCCGGCATGGTCTTTGTTAGACATGACTTTAAACTGATGTTGTTGTTGCGTAGGTCTGTAATGCCAGTGTGCGACATTTGCTAGTGCCGGTAGTCGCCGTTGTATTGTTCATAGCAGACATGTTCACGAAGAGGTGGATCTGGCAGCCGCCTTTGCAATGATCGGTGCAGTCACCGTGCAAAATGCGATGGTGCTGGTAGTCGCCATCGCGCTGTCAACGTACCTGAGCTGTTTTTCACCGTTGCGTTTATGGGAGTCATCCCTATGCCTCATGAGATAAAACTAGAAGCTGCCGTCGCGTTAGCAAATACCGTCAATGTCTAAGTAGGTGCTAATAACTGGCACTGCATTGATCAATGTAGTCACTTAGATTTCTCATACAAGGATCGTCTGTCGTCTCAATGGTTGGCGTTGACTGGGCGACATGAGCCACGGCTATAGTGACCTTCGCTTCGCTGGTCGGTGCGGCCACTGTGCTTTATTCTCAGCTACTGTTTGTTGCCGTGGGTGCGTTGGTAGACGCTAGTGCTGTGCATCAGGATCTGGTATTTCTTGCCACCTCACATTACATGGTGTGGTCATTGTGCCCCATACGCACCGTGCATGGTACCTTCGTGTAATGTCCGCAAGTTTATTGTGTGTTTCTGCCATGTGGGTCTGTAAGACTTGCTTGTTCTTGTAAGTTCACGTTGTATAACTTGTGTGTCCTTGGCGTGTGTGATGCCAAGACCTGCCCCATACTACCCCCTTTATCTTTCCTCTCCATGTATTTTTTTTTAAAGTTCAATACCACCACCACACAGATTTTGAAAACTTCAAATACGCAAATAAGAAGCAAAGTATACTATAGGAAGAAGGTGGTAGAGGGCATGAGGTGGCCATAATGTGATGACAAATTAGGACCACATTTAGCAAAAACGTGCAGAACTTGCACGCAATTAACAGAAAGATATGTTACATTGTGGTATACATGTAGAGAAAACAAACCACAGTCTGCCTGATGGCAGCTGATGGCAATGGTTTATTTTAATTAATAACTTTTAAACAAACATGAGCACAGTTCACTATCAAAAAGTTTATAAGTAAATCAATTAGCAGGGGAATCAGTAGTAACTGAAAAGAACAAATAGAATTTTGTTTTGAACATTTTCTAACAAATAGAATTTTGTTTTGAACATTTTCTAACATCAGGATTCCGCGGAGAGTTAAAACGCCTGTACAAGTACAGGATAATGTAAAAGATGCCACGACAGTTTAAGAAATATGGTGAAAATACTAATGGCATGTCCCTGCCTTCTTTTGAATCTTCCTCCTTTCACCAATCCTGCGAATCCAGTTCTTACAGCCTACAAAACGAAAAATGAAATAAAATACGAATAAAATGTTGTTGAGAGTTTTGAATGATACCCGGGAAGAAAATTTTGTAAGAAAAAAAAAAGATTACTTTTCTATAACAAACTTATGGCAGTGTCATAGATTGACACCTGCCTCTAAAATTACACATCAGGGTTAGGCATTATAGATTATAACATTATAGGACTAGGTGCTTACAGCGCTAGATGTTTATAAGGCTATTTTCTTTGCTTGGATAGACGTACCAGCGAACAGTTAGGACAGCGTGGAGTGACTGTAAGGGTAGCGTGGATTTTAAGGATGCTACCATAGCCATAAGCTATAGAAAGTATTTGTAACAAGAATTATATTAAAGTATAATCAAATGATTTAAAATATAACTCGTTATTATTAACCGTATACGTGTTATGTGACGTGGAATAGTCTGACTATCAATCCTACCACGACGACCTGTCAGGGCAGTGTGAACTTGTTACAGTAAATCCTCTCCGTTCATTTAAATGGAGTGTAAATTCAAATTTAAACTGTTTTAGAACTTTGCAAAAATGATTTTTGTAAATGTTCACAAGTGCTCATTGTAATTCATCGAAATAAACCTCAATATTAAATAAAGATGTCGTGGTGTCGTTTTATAAGCGTTCACTGTATTGCACGAGACTGGTGTAACTATAGAGACGCTACCTGGCAGTCAACGGTACGCGAAACACGCTGTTTGCATCGAACATAAAGCAAATATTCCCTTCTGTACACACACACCCACACATTCAGTCGGTCAGTCTCTGTCACACTGACGTTCTTTTGCCTCTTCATCTCTGTCTGTCTGTCTGTCTGTCTGTCTGTCTGTCTGTCTGTCTGTCTGTCTGTCTGTCTGTCTGTCTGTCTGTCTGTCTGTGATCGAAACTTTCTGAAACATCAAGCATGTATGTATTTCTATGTGAAGAAAGGTGGCTGATTGATACCTGCTCATGTCTAAATATCCCAAATATCGCTCTTTCTCTCTGACAGGTAACAACATAGTTACTGTCACAGATTGCAGTCAAGGTTCAAAGTAATTCAATGGGTAACTCGCGTACTCGCTACCCTTGCAAATCGATTTCGTCTTCATTTGGAGAAGTAATTGCAAATTTAATCGATAGCTACGTAATTTATTTGAATTAACCTCCATCCATTCACCCACCCACCTAAATCCATAGTAACTAGGGTTTCACACTTAAGAGAAATGAGAACAAACACTAATCAAACTCCTGTAGCGCCCCACGTGGCGTTAATGAGCCTGTGTTGTCCTCCGTCTGAATGCACCAATCGCTACCTCAGTTAGTCAACCGCTTCGTTACCTCATTCTCTATACCACTGTCGTTAATAAGACCTTCCACGGTGGTGAATATGATACAAAATGTATATTGCTACAATCACACGTAACGCGCATGTGCGTGTGTGTGTGTGTGTGTGTGAGAGAGAGAGAAAGTGTGTGTGTGTGCGTGCGTGTGTGTGTGTGTGTGTGTGTGAGAGTGTGTGTGTGCGTGTGTGTGTGAGTGAGAAAGAGAGAGAGAGAGAGACGTTGTCGAGATAACTATTGACGTTTTCGAGATAACTATTGATGTTGTAGAGATAACACTGGGACTAAGCAGACACGTGTTCTCAGACGTCGAATAGCCTGCAATGCACCATAGTGACATCACACTTTGGTGAAAATCTGTGGCACAATCTCTGCCAATATCTTCATGTTTTCAGCAACTACTTTACTGTCATAATTAACATGAACTTGATGTGAATCCATGAATCTAGCAGCGACTGTAGTATGTAGATAGACTGCATGTATCTGCACACAGCTCTGCAGCGTGCAATTGCGAGACTCCTCTAGATTGTCAGATGATAAGACGCAGTTTTTGTCTCTAATTGTGCATCAAATCCTTTTTCTATGCCAGGGTTGGGCAAGCTTTCTTTTTGTGGACCGATTTTAAAATTCTGGACTATGCCGCGAGCTTGTTACATACCGAAAACCCACGCCGAGCGACTACATAACAAATCTTGGTGAAAAACGCGTGCATAATGTATTTCCTTATCACATTTAATGCGAAAAGTGAAACTGTTTGAATTTTCTCACAAACCTTTCGAAATCTGGCAATCGCATAACTGCGGCCAAATGCTTGTCCGTCATCCGCCCGCAAACGCAGCTCGGACTTTTTCTGCTTCATGATTTTCTCCCAGTGGTCTCACGATGGTTCCAGGTGTTTGCTGAGGTCTGACACAGACCATCTGACCCGGTTTGAACTTTGGTGACTCTTTAGTACGATGCGCTTTGTCAAAGTTTTCCTTCTGTTTTGTCTTTAACCTTTTTTCTTTTTCTATGAAGTCCTGTTGATTCAGATTTATAAATTTGGACTTTATCATTGGGACTAGACTCCTCAGTCTTCTACCCTTCAGAAGCTCTGCGGGGCTCTTCCCACACTCAAGAGGTGTCGACCGATAACTTAACATGGCCATATACGGTTCTTCAGCTTTCTTGAGCAGACCCTTGATGGTCTGTACTGCTCTCTCAGCCTCCCCATTAGCTTGTTGGTGGTATGGGCTACTGGTAATATGCTGGAAGTTGTAGTACTGGGTAAACTCAGCAAACTGTTTGCTTGAAAACTGTGGGCCATTATCCGATATCACTATCTCAGGGATTCCATGCCGAGAAAAGATACCTCTGAGATGTTCAATGACCCTCTGAGATGTGGTGGTTGTCAACATGGCTACCTCAATGAACTTGGAATAATAATCTACGAACAGTAGATAGTCTCTCTTTTGGAAGTCGGACAAATCTATGCCAACTCTCTGCCATGGGTAGTCAGGAATAGGAGTTGGAAGGAGTGGTTCTGGTGAATTTCGTCTCTCTCTCTGGTGCAAACTGTGCAACTTTCTACAAACCTTTCAATCCGAGTGGATAGTCCTGGCCACCATATTGAGTCACGGGCCAGTGCACGCGTCTTCACAACCCCTTGATGCCCTACATGTAGTCTGCGGAGCTTTTCTTCACGCAGCTTCTCTGGTATGATGACTCTTGTGCCGTTAAGTAGCAGGTTGTCCTCAAAACTGATATCAAAACGTGCTGACCAATATGGCTTAATAGATGTGTCAGCCGGACAAGTTCTAGGCCAACCTTGCTGACAGTATAGCATTAGTTTCCGACACACTTTGTCTTTTTGTGTGAGTAGTCTTATCTCCTCCAATCTCTTCTCAGATGCAGGAATGTTTGATATAACTTGATTCACCATCAGATTAGCTTCTTCAAGCAGCTTGTCGTCCTCCTCAGCTGCCTGGGATGGTGCCCTGGAAAGTGTGTCTGCTACAGTGAGATTCTTCCCTCTGGTGTACTCTATCTTGTAGGTGTACCTCATAAGCTGCATCCGGAATCTTTGGATACGAGGTGTGAGTTCATCTAGATTTCTGGTTTTCAAAAGTGCTAAAAGTGGCTTGTGATCGGTCTGAATTGTCAAATCTTTGAGTCCCATGATGTAGCTTGACAGCTTTTCACATGCCCAGGTGACTGCAAGGGCCTCCTTCTCAATTTGGGCATATTGCTGTGCCGTTGCTGAAAGCGATCTGGAGATGTAGAAGACCGGCTTTACTGTACCATCTTCCTGCTGTTGCATGAGAACTGCTCCCAATCCAAATGATGATGCGTCAGCGGAGATTTTGGTCTTCCGATTAGGGCTGTAATGGGCTAGGACTGGTGCTGAACTCAAACATTGTTTAATGTCTTGGAATGCTTTCTCCTGCATGCTGTTCCAGGTCCAATCAGCATCCTTTCCTAGGAGTTCTCGCAAGGGATTGCTGATCTCAGACAAGTTAGAGCATGCAAACTTGGAGACATGATTCGCCATCCCCATCAGACGTCTCAAATCACTGACATTAGCTGGCTGGGGAAAATTCAGTATTACACTAACTTTGGCAGGATCAATCTGGATGCCCTGGCTGGAAACATTATGGCCAAGAAACTTAACTGATGCTTTTGAAAACTCACATTTCTCTGCATTCACGGTCAACCCCGTCTCTTTGAGCTTCACGAGAACTCGTCTGAGTGTGCTATCATGTTCAATTTAAGTCTTGCCATATACAAGGATGTCATCCATGTCACACACTACTCCAGGAATATCTGATAGCAGCTGTGACATCATTCTCTGGAAAATTTCTGGACCAGAACTGATTCCAAGTCGTGTATAGCAGGATCTGCCAAAGGGTGTGATAAAAGTGGTAAAGTCCTGAGATTCAGGGTCAAGAGGGATTTGGTGAAACCCTTTGTTACACTTCAACTTTGTGAAAACCGTAGCTCCTGCCAGTTGAGCGAGTAGCTGGTCTGTTGATGGGAGAGGGAAGTTCTCTCTCCTTAGAGCCTCATTCAGTTTGGTGAAATCCACACAGAGTCGAATCTGACCTGATGACTTTGGGACCACAACAATGGGGGCACACCAGTTTGTGGGATGGACGACATGTCGGATAACTCCCATCCGCTGCAAGTTGTCAAGCTCCTCTTCTACTTTTGTATGTAAGGGAATTGCTAGCTTGCGTGGAGAGGCTACAGCATAAGGTGGGCTCCATCCTTCAGGTGGATTCGGTAAGACTGTTCTACTTGTCCTAGTCCAACAAAGAGTTGTGGAAATTCTGCACGCCATTCGTCAGTACCAAAAGCATGGACCAGGGCTATGAGCTTTAATTCAAAAATAGCAGGGCGACCCAGCAGTGGCTCCTCTAAACCTTGAATAACATATATCTCCTGGACTGTACATTTATCTTTGTGCTCAAGTGTGGCAGCAAATTTCCCAATCACTGAGATCTGACTTCTGTTTGGTCCATATAGTTTCCTGTCTGCTGAGCAAAGTACTACATTCTTAGGTACCATTCTTTTAGGGATAACTGTCACATCTGCACCTGTGTCTAGTTTAAAGTTCATCCCTTTTCCGTTTACTTTTACATCTACTTTCCAAGGAGTGTAGGTAATTTCATCAACATTGATCATTCCTAGACAAGTTCCTTCTACTGTTTCACAGTCCCCAACTTCTTCAAGCACTCTCACAGTTGCCGACCGACAGCAGATAGCAAAGTGGCCAAATTTTGCACATTTTCTACACTTCAGAGTACGTGCTGGGCACTGGTCTCTGTTGTGTGGTTCTCTCCCACATCGAGTACAGTTTTGAGAAGGCTGATGATCCATCAGATCTCGTCTTAACCCTTCTTGTCTTGATATCTTTGATCTTGAACCAGCCCTAGTAGGCTTTCTTGCATTATTTATTTGCTGGACTAATACATCCGTTGTGTTGATGGACATGGACTTTACGTGTAACTGAGAAGTCTCATATACCTTACAGATGTGAACTGCATTATCAAGATCGAGCTCTCTCTGTTCCAGAAAGTTTCTCGCGAACTTTATCGTCTTTGATGCCGATGACAAGTCTGTCACGTATCATCCAGTTCTCTTGCGTATCAAAGTTGCATGACTTTGCCATCCTCCTGAGTACCGACACACAGGTTTCAATTCTTTCATCGTCTCCTTGTTGCCTACTATGAAACTTGAATGATTCATACACTTCATGGGTAGAGCTTATACAAAACTCCTCAAACTTTTTAATAACTAACGTAATGTCTGTTCTGTCTTCTTCCAAAGGAAACGCAAGGCCTTCAAAAATTTCTTGCGCATTTTCCCCCGCGCAGGCTAAAAAGACCGCAGTCTGGTATGATTTGTCTTCTCTGTCGAGGCGAGTTGCGACGGTATAATTTTTCCACTGACGATGGAATCGCCTCCAGTTTTGCTCAATGTCCCCCTGAACGTCAAATTTTGTCGGGGGTAGGTACATTGGCAGTAAAATATCGCTGCTGCTGTTCCATATCTCGATTCTTGTGCGATCAAGGGTCAAGGACGAACCACTGCGCCGTTTCTTTCTGAGGCGGTCGAATTCTGCTTCATAGACTCGCGAAACAGCTGGTCGTCTTTTAACAAGGGCAAACTGTTCAAAATTGTTCCAGATGTGTAGATCCCACTTCTGACACCATGTGGAATTCGTCAGGTTGTGGATATGAACACCAACACACACACGACCAATATCACACAAGCAACCGGTAACCTTCGCTTAGAACGACTATATTTAAAACTGCTCAAACCAAATGTAAATCCAACAATTTAAGAATAAGAACTAATAACGATTACTCCACACTCTCCACAAGTCGATGCTGGTCCCATAGTTGTACTGCTCCATACAAACGCTTACGGTCACTGGTCTTGAACATTTGAAGACTGAAAAAGCCGGAAGTCATATCAGGATCATTAAACATTGCTACAATGCGCGGGCGTTTCAAGCTTGCTGCTTGTTCCTGACAACAGCTTCCGAACGAGATATTGGTGGTCTGACCGGAAAAAGTATCAGGTACATTTGTGTGCAAGTTCTTCCCTTCCTGGCAATAAATTTTGCTACAGTATGCTGCGACAGTCTATTCGCATGACGCTTCTGAGAGTAAATCATGGTAGGAAAATATTTGATTACAATGTGTTCGAGGCTCTGGATTCCTAGCGTGGCGGCTGTCAAAAGCTGTTGCTCAAGTCACAGATATACAAATGGGCAGATAAGGAGACAGCAGGTCAGGCAGGCCGACGGACTGGTTGACAAAAAGTCAGGCAAAGAAGGAGATAGGGGAATTTCTGAGAAGAAGTTTGTCAGCCGGCACATGAACCCCTGGCGTCGCGCCCCTGTGTGTATACGGGTGGAGAGGGCAAAAACAAATTGCCGTGTGCCGTCTGTTTCACTGACACTCAAGCATCGCGTCTGCACACATAGCCTGTTGGCCTGCAGCTCTTGTTGTCCTGTACCAAACTTCTAACTGTTTAATAAACTTCCTCCTGAAATCCAACGCCAATACTTATATCTCTTTACGTCAATAGTTATGTCTCTATACAACCTCGTTAGTTATTTTGACAACGTCAATAGTAATATCTTTCCAGACTTCTAACTGCTTAATAAACTCTCCTGATATCTAAGAACTACCACGATTATTGATACAAAGCGACGCCTTTTTCATAGGCTGAATAATTCATAGAAGATTTAAACACAAGGACACAACAGAATATAATAAAAGTGTTATTTGTACAATCCGCAAATTCTTTCCATTTTATTCCCCTATCAGAAAAACCATTATTTCTTCTGTCTCTTTTTCTTTCTGTTTTGTTTTGCTTGATGATACAGCATTAAAATACAAAAGATATTCATCTGCACCTAATCACTATTCGCCATGCCTGAGAAAATTTTTAAAAAAGCAGCTTGACGATGGTGCTAAAAAATTTTTTTTGTAATTATCATTGCTTCTAGAGATACGTTATATGGAAAATCGTAAAGCGCTTGAGTAAATATTTTCTTTGTCGGTACCATGATTCAGCCCTCAGGCACGAAGATCAGTAAAAAAGCACCGGAGATCTTTGCTTTGATCACTGATCGCACAGTATACTTGTAGACAGCTTTCCGGTGATGGTAGCCTATACGTGGGTGTTTGTTGTGTGAGTAAGCTGCAGGGAGAGAAAGTCAAATATTAATTTCGGTTATCTATGCTTTGGCATGTTTTGTACCGACAATGTTTACGCAGAACCCTTTTTTCTTTGCATATAAAAGGATAGCAAATAAAAGAAACCTTCACCCAATGAAGATTTTGCTCAAAGAAGAGTGTCACGTGAGTGAGTGAACGAAGGATGCTGTACGGTAAAGGTCACCCCAGATGATGGTCACTGTGTTTGTAATTGAGTACCCTCGGTATATCTCAACCCACAAACGAACGCACACACAGGCAGACAGCCACCCACTCACCCACTCACCCACCCACACACACACACACACACACACAGAGACGTTCCTAAAGTGAAAGAAAGAGTAATCGATAGCAGGAGGAAGACACCTATTGCTGTCTGAGCCATGAACAGAATATGGCGACAGCATGAAAGCTCGTCCTGCTGCAGGAAACTGAGAATCCGGGTTATCGAACGCCGTTGTCTTTTTCTCACCTGTGATCGCATTATAATCACGAAGCGATCTAGTAGGCCTCCAAAGGAAGGAACTGTCTCCCCAGATCTGTTAGCTTAGTGCAAACACTGACAAATCAAACGGGCACAATTAGACGAGGTTTACACCAGGAAATTGACGCCTCGCCTGTCTGTGATCTCGTGTTCTTGAAGCTTATGACGAGTCTTTCAGGTCCATTGACCGGACCTGATGCTGTTCCTTCACGAGCAGGTGACAACACACAGGCTACGCCTCCACATGTGTTTGGGTGATGACTTTGTATGTATCTACATTGCAAACAGTATCGTCTATCATCTGTGGACAAACATTTCATTAATAACTTTAGAACATCTAATGAAATGTTTTACTTTGGCTTTCCTCTAGACACGATAATCTTCAAATTTTTAGCGTGTTTTCCAGCTGTCGGCTGCAATGAACTCAGAGAACCATGCAAACCATCGAACTGCAGGTCCGTAAGCCGAGTTAGTGAAGGTGCCCGAAGGCATGATAGATGGACGTCAATGGAAACTGGTTCAGAAAGCACTGACCTTATTAGCATGACAGGCAACCAGTTCTCGGGGAAATGCTTAATCATTGATTGAGAATATTTTGAGCTGCAGCGTGGCATTCTAAGCATGAATATCAAAGAGATTAGGGCCACGTGACAGACGCCTAAGCCCTGAACTTGTCTCAGCTAAGGGTTCGCCATTCGAGAACGTCAGTACTTAGCGTTCAGGCATCTCAATAAAACTCTCAATAATGTTTTTCAATAAAGTGTGTATGGAGCATCGCAACTGACAGAATGATGGATGTATGATTCGACGAGGCCTTATAATTATACCTCTTTTTTTCTCAGCAGCTCTAGCCTCATAGGTTGAAACATGCATGGAGTACAAATAAAGTCGACCTCTCTCTCTCACACACACACACACACACACACACACACACACACACACACACACACGCACGCACGCACGCACGCACGCACACACACAAACACACACTATTTTGTACATAATATAGAATGTCTGATGACTCCAAATCATCACCGGATGAGCAGCTGCACAACAAAGGTCACTGCGGGCTTGAAGGAGGCACAATTTAGCCAAGTTGAGATTAATTAGACTTAGTTAAAATGAATTAAACCAAGTTGAGATTCAGAAAGTTATTAATAAGTATCACACAAAGCACGGATATAAACAATCCAGCAACGGACCCCAAAAGAATCCAG
Organism: Marisa cornuarietis; assembly: GCA_004794655.1. Lineage (NCBI taxonomy): Eukaryota > Metazoa > Mollusca > Gastropoda > Architaenioglossa > Ampullariidae > Marisa > Marisa cornuarietis. Next base: position 214,193 of record SMMW01000012.1, on the reverse strand, counting down.
TCTAAACAAAAAGTGAAAAGAGGAGTTAAACCACTAACAAAAGGACATCACTCCAATCATATACTCACAACTGTGAAGTTGGCAAAACTGTTTTCAATTTATTCTGTTACTGATATGTTGACTATGTTTTCCCTTGCTAAAGAATTTGATGAAGATCAGTTTCCAACATTTTTCTATCACACGTGAGGTGGTAAAGTAAACACACTGAATTATTGAAGGCGTTTTGGAGTGCTTCACAGAATCTTTGAAACTATTTATAGTTACAAATGAGTCGCGAAACATTAAGCCAAGCACATTAAAAACCTTTAGACTTCTAAATATTGATGTTGCTTTTTTGTTTCTTTATTTGTTTGTTTGTGTGTAGTTTAAAAAAAAGTAGAAAAGGTAATGTAAAGGTCGTCCCCTAACCTTTGTAGGTGTTAGAGACCTCACGTTTCTCGCAGCCAGCTTTATTGAGGGTGGTGCCCATCTCCTCTTCCTCGTTGCCTTACCTTTCCTGACCCTCTGTGGAATAAAGTACCCATTCCCGCCATCTGGGTTGACTTGGGAAAGTTTGCTGTGATACTCGGGTATCGAACGAGCGTCCCTCTCCCTTCGGACGTCAGCGCTCTAACCACTCGGCTATCCGCTTACGTAAGTGTGCAGTTTACTAGTTTTGAAAAAGCAAATAATCGCTACCTTTAATGGACCCAAAGCTGTGTTCTTGGAGAAAAAGAAATTTGTTTACCTGGGTTTACTTAAATAAAACGTAAATGGCGGAGATGTTTGAAGAAATTCAGTCGAACGAGGACGATAGAGAAAAATACAAAGACAGCAGACTCAGTATCGATACAAAAGTGAGTTGATCAACTGGTTCTTTATGAATGCAAACATCTCGGAGGCAAGCAAATGCAGTCTGCCAAGTGATATCAGTGACGTCCGCTGGCAAGGTGCGCCAATCATCGTCATCGAGAATGTGCGTCTTCTTGCCGCTGAGACTGCGCCCGTGAAGTCAGTCCATTCGTGTTACAGTCATGCGCAGTCTTGTTAAATCATTCCTTTTACACTTCTATGTGTTTATTTACAGGGGTTCCGACCGAAAACGTTATAAGCGACTAGAGTCGGCAGCTAAATCAATATTTTATTTCTGATCACATGACATGGTTCGCGATTTTTTTTTCCCCGCTTCTTTCATGTCTCCGTCACATGTGGTTGAGCCCTTATGGCACATGCCGGCGCCCCGTGTCAGGCAAGTGAGGGCGCGTGTGCGAGCGGGCCAGCCAGTAACATGCAGGCTATTTTCAGCAGCAGAATGATATCTGTCTCAGATGCTGACTGGCTCACACAGCAGCGTCCACCGAGATACCCAGGATGACGCCATTGCTTTTGGTGTGGTTGTTTATTATCTCAGGTAAATAATTCCCTTAGCTAGCACAGGTGTAACATCAAAGACTTAATAAAATAACAGTGAGTTATTGACGGAATTCTTTGAAAAAAGATTTTGATTATTCGTGTTTCTGACAATTAAAAAAAGTTTAATTTATACCTAAGCTACTACAGTAGATAAACTTAATTTATACCTAGTTTGCTATACTAGATTAACTTTCCTCTTGTCCTATCTAATTTGCCGGTGATTTTCAAATGTTAGTTGAAATGTAAAGATGGAGAGAAAAATATAAACGACTTCTTAAGCAAACTGGCCAGTGTTGTCTGTGTAAATGATTGTATGAATGAGGTTGATCACACGTCTCAATATGTTCTACTTCTATCCTCTTTGCAGTCCATGTTGTAGCAGACGACATAACGTGGTTCTGGGTTGCTAACCAGTGCTACGGAGTTGCAAGGCAGACCCGACAAGGCTCCGACGATTTATGCGAGAAATGGTCGACGAGTACAGTGGCAGACATCACCACTCTAGACGCCTTAGCAGGAAGCATGAAGTCATCAGAGATATGGGTGGGTGCCAAGCGATTGAATTCAGGTAATAAATTATTGCAGCTATAGGTCTCTTTATCTGTCTGCATTTTTTGGTCATTTTCTATCCTGTAACCTCTTTGCCTGCTTGTTAAGCGTTGTCTTCTACTCTCATCTCTTGTATATAGATTCATGCAAACAGGTCTGCATTTCCCTAATATGTTTGTATTTACGCGTGAATGTGTATGTATGCCCCCGTGCGTACTTGAGTCGGTCAGTGGGTGTGGCAGTGAGTGCAGTATAAATGACAAAAGTAACTGACAGAAGTTTCTTACTGCTGTAAGGCGAGTATCAGTGGACGGCTACGAACGCTGCAGTGGCTGATAACCTATGGTCAAGCGAGGCAACGAAGACTCAGGTCTGTGTGGCCATGACAAAAGTCAACGTATCCGGTGACACGACATACAGATTGCAAGACTGGTCTTGCAAAGATTCGTTCTCTTACCTCTGTCAGAACACAGTAGCATGTGGAGGTAAGGAGATTTTGCGAAAACAAACTTTGGGAAGATTTGTGTTACAGGTATCCCAGGTATCTCTCTTTGGGAGTTTGATAAATTCCATTTATCTTAGACAATGCTGCTTTTAAAAATCTGTTCTATATTACGTGTTGAAAACATTCACGAAAAATCTTTCGTTTTATTTTTTTTTTCAAAACATTTAAGCCCTCGATCAGCGAAAGACTTTCTGCAAAACTGCAAGCTTGAAGGACAACTCAAGCGCTCAGAGAAAATCGCTGGGCATAGAGCACAGACTATCAGGATAATAATAATAATGCGGATTTGTATAGCGCCTATCCAAAACTTTGGTCAGAGCGTTTTATATAAATCACACTTAGACTAAGTGACTTGTACAAATTCAAAAGACGAGTGGGGAAACGATACAGCAGTAGTAAAAGACAGGTACTTGGCAAGTGATGATCTGTAGATTACAGCAATGCCACCACCACGTGTAGGGTGGGGGAATGATTTCAGGCAGTAGCCCACTGGAGTTAAATCAACACACACGCTCTAGTCACCTCGCTGTTTAAGCCACGTCTCAGAGATGATGAAAATATCAATTAAGGTGGCGATCTGTCACAAATTCTACGATTTCAACTCGCTTCAGTGACTGTTGTGCAGACGATACCGACTGGTCTTTGAAAAGCCCAACATGGAGGCGAGTGTTCGGTTGTCGTGTGCGGGAAACTTGGCAGACTCCTGTTCTCAGCCGGTCATGTTGGTTTGGTCGCTGACATGTAAAATTATTCGACCCAGTTGGTCGGTCGAGTTTCAAGCTGATGTTACGGGTGATGATGTCAACTGGTTCATTTTGATCACGCCGATGCTGGTGTCGCCGACGACCGCCACGAAACGGGCGACGTTTTTATCTTTCGAGAAATATCACGGTGGCTCGTGGCTGTGAATGTTCAAAGTGAGAAGCACAGCGAAAAGCGCTGATGAGCGATCAGAAGGCATAAAATTCAGGGATAAAAGTTTGTGCCCACCGTAGGTAATTTTTTTATGGGAACGCGCTTGGATGAATGCGTCGTCCTGTCTGATGCGTTGAGAGCATCGAAACAAAGGGCGGGGGAGAGGACCGGTAGCCATGTTGGAGCACGTGGTGTAGTGTGCAGAAGAAAGTCCAGCAAAGAAAACTTTGAGAACGTCCTTCTTCCATGAGCGAGCAATCCAAAAACATTCCAGAGTAGATGTTGTCAAGTAAGGAAGCAGAAAATGGAGAACACATTGGAGAAAAATCGGTCAATCACAGAGAAAATACATATAATTTGTAGAGCTGGAGAAGATTGACTTACATGTAGTCTCTTACAAGTTCCAGTCTGTAGGGCTGTATTTCAAAACCAGCCGTTTCATTTTCTGGGAAAAAATCGCTTCTTGAACATGACAACCTGACTTGAAGGCATGCACACTCGCTGTTACAAATACTTCGGGTGCGTAAGAGAACTCTTTAGTATAGGAGAGTAATTTTTTCCCCGCTTTCTTAATGGCAGGTGAGAATGCCGATGTTTGAAGGCTTATATCTTTACAATTAAGCATAACTATATACTCATATTTTGAGAATTAGTATTTTTAAATGAACACAATCATTAGGGAAAAAATGCTGCACTCGTGGTGTTCCTTGAAAGGAAAGACATTGGAATGGATGTAAGCTTTACCAAGCGCGCAACAGGGGCGACTCTAGGCTCGTGGTGGCCATGGGCAGAGAAAGAATCAGTGGCCCCTTCACCCCGCTCCCCCAGTGTAAATAAAACCAAGTGGCGGCCATGATATTCTCATCATGGCAGAACGTTATAATACTACATATTGCAACATTAGTAAATACAGCGTATTAATTAACAAGAAACACAATGTTTTTCGGCTACATTGCCGTCAGATGCCATTATTTTCTCTTTCTATTCTATGGTCAAGATATATATATATATAGGCATGGCGGCCCTGTCCAGCTGCACAGTTTGCACATGCCTAAGGCCGCCACTGCTCGCAAGTTCAACGTGACAGAGTTACCTGCACTCGTTTTTGGTCAGACTGAACAGCCGTGACAAGGGATTTACAAAGATGGATACCTCGCTCTTGCCACCCCAGACACGTTTTGGTCAAAGTGAAAGAAAAGTGAAAGAAGCTGCTTGCCATTTTTTTTTTTTTTTGCGAAACCATTATTCTCAAAACCTTATTGAAGATAAACAGAGTGCAAAATTAACACAGTATTTTGATGCTTTACCATGAATTAAACAAACGCATTTTAAATCAATAGTTTAGCAATTAATGTAGTTTATTAGAATGTGACACTTACAGACTAACTTGCCACAGGTGTTCGGCTCATAACAAAAATGTTTGACGTTTAGGCCTGCAAGTCAAAAGATTAGTCGCAAAAATGGGCTACCAATAGACTTGCGTGGCCCATTCGACGGAAGGATAGGAAATCTAATTCAAGGAAATGTTCAAAAACAGTCACCGAAACTTCTAAACATCCCCGGACACTTTCAACAATTTTCACATTATTCCTTTCATTCTGTGAGGTCGTACTTGCAGACTGGTATGAAACTATCGTCTTCTTTCCAGCTGCCCCATCATCAAGCAGTTCTGTGACTACCAAGTCAACGTCAGCTGATGCTGCTGCTGCTGTGAAGTCTACCACGATACAAGCCTCTTCTAACTCTGGTACATCAGCTACGTCTGTGGCGTCCATTTTAACTTCGAAAGCTACCTCTGTTGTTTCCAGTGCTGCTACCACTACTACATCAACTGCGTCATCGGCTGCTACTGGTACTACGACATCAACTACGTCAGCTGCTACTGGTACTACGACATCAACTACGTCAGCGGCTGCTACTGGTACTACGAAATCAACTACGTCAGCGGCTTCTACTGGTACTACGACATCAACTACGTCAGCTGCTACTGGTACTACTACATCAACTACGTCAGCGGCTTCTACTGGTACTACGAAATCAACTACGTCAGCGGCTTCTACTGGTACTACGACATCAACTACGTCAGCTGCTACTGGTACTACTACATCAACTACGTCAGCGGCTTCTACTGGTACTACGAAATCAACTACGTCAGCGGCTGCTACCGGTGCTACGACGTCAACTACGTCAGCGGCTGCTACTGGTACTACAAAATCATTTACGTCAGCGGCTACTACTATCTCAACATTCACATCAGCAGTGCCTGTTGTTTCCACTTCTGCAACCACTTCTACCACATCTGGTACACGTGACTCTCGAGAGAATTTTTCCACAATGGCCTTAACAACTACAGGTACCGCTAGAAATTGTTTTCTTTGACCAGTTGGCTCTCATTTACCTGAGGGGTGTTGAATGTGTTGTAGTAGATCTCTCATACAGCGGGGTGTTTATCACACAGCAGAAAGGTAATGATTTTGCATGATGTTTACTGCATACTAATACATTGTATAAATAAGAATTGTGTAACTTCTTCATGTATACTGTGTATAAGGTGTACAATGTGTACGTAATTAAAATGCAAGCGGACGAGAATTAGCCTATGAGGGGCTTTGCTTGCATCTGCAGCTGTGTTAAGAGATGTTAAACTGTTAGCCGAGTGATCCTCTCCGGTCTGAACATGGTTCGGAAGGTTTTGTGATCATCGTTGATTCCGATTCCATAGATGGAAAACACCCGCTCCGAAACGCGGTTCCAACAGCTCGCAATTTAAGTTTGAGAGTGAGGAGGGTACCTATCGTCTGTTGGTTGATTCTTGCACGTGTCTGACTGAGCTCTCTTTAGTGCGGGCCCTGGGAGGATGCTCCCTGCTACTGTCTACGCCAGTGATGCTTTTTCGATGCCTTGTTCTAATATCCTGCTCCACTAAAATAAGAAGAAAGGCTCTTAGTTTCAAAGTCGTCCTCAACATCATTCATGTACATGGGAGCAGCTGCTTTCAATGCGTCTGCTCTAGGTTTGGGAAAATTAAGACACAACATGGATCACCGAACCAACACGGAACCTTTGATACCGGGATAGCTAAATAATATTACCCTGTATACCCGATCCTTACCAACTCTGGCAGGAATAGTCTTTTCGTCAACGAGGCTTTAGATTAGCGCACATTTAATACAAGTAGATAAATGGAAGAGCTGACATCAGCAATGAATAGTAGGGCTGACACATCAATGTTTTCTCCCGCCTATTGCGTTTGTCTGTGACTGCTTCTTTTCAGTCCATCTCAGACAAGAATGACTGTAGAGACCAGTCTGCTTCTGGACTTCTCCTGGCATTAATGCAGTAGGATGGCAAAGTAGCGTCCCTTCAGCCACTCGTTGTAGCACTCCTTCAAGCCGCTTTTTTTCAAAACCCAGGATCTAGTGGTGAGCAAGGGTAGGCGACATTGCGTGATCTGTTCTGTCTGCCTGACAGCCCATCACAGATTTATAAACAGAATGGCGGCCACGATGTACTCTAGAGACCTGCCTCGTGTGATCCACTGAACTGTCCAGGGAGTGACCTAAATCGTCCCGTCATCCCATTAATGTCACACACACCATCGAAGGTCTCGCTTGTTATTAGACCCACTTGTACAATTTCCAAGAGTGCAACACAGTAACCAAACGGCTTTGGGGGCGACCCATTAGGTAAATTATTTCCCACTTGATATTTCCTCCAATCCTTGCCATTATTCAAGCTATACGATGCTCTCGTTGATATTGCACAAATAATTTGTTATGAGAAAACGCTCTCTAGGTTTAGCGATGGGCACTACATGTTGCACACGTTAAAATAATAAGAACCAGTGATACTCAACGCTGTGTTTCTTTCTGTGTTCAGGTCAGCATGTAGCAGTAACATCTGGAAAAACTTCTGAAGGACTTTCGATTACACAAACCACATTATCCGTTCTACCTCTAACATCCTCTACGTCTTTAACATCGAGTTCTGATGTGGATGCACAAGAAACGTCTTCTAAAGCGCCAAGTGCAGGACGGACGGTTCAAACCAGCAACAGGTGTGCCTGTTCATGTAAAACTGCGAACAATTCTCAGACAGCTGAGGTCAAGGCCAACTTAATCATACAGGAGTTGCTGCTGCAGAAGAGTGCCCTGTCCAAACAGGTTCGCAAGTACAACAGCGCCCAGGACTGGCGACCGTCGGCCATCGTGACTGGGGGTGTCGGTGTGGTGTGTCTAGTGGTGGTTGTCGCTCTGGTGTTGACACCTGACGCGGGTCCAGTCGTGCTCCTTCTCTATCGCCACATCAAACGTCAATGCACAGTTCACTGATCTGGAAACTTTGCTGTATCAGCTAAGACTTCGCCATGTGTCTACCATCAGTCTGTGTAGTCACTATCTAGACTGACGAGGTGAACCTTCAGCTTGTGTGATGCGCACTGTCTAGACCAGGCGATGTGTTTATACCTTCAGCTTATGGAATCGTTGAAAATGACAATGTGGTGGAAAAGTACATGTTAATTTACATATCACTACTAGTCATCACCGTATATGATAAAGGCAGTATCGAGAAAGAACACAAACAACTGAACGCTGTGACGTCAGTGCGTGACCTACAACAGCACAGGCAATATTATCAAAATGTAAATCAATATAAAGTCCTTTTCCTGAATTATAGTAGAATTATTACATTTTTACGGTGGCATTGTTATCAGTTTACAATGAGGGCTTATCATCAACAGCGCAACATATAAAAGATTTCTAAATCCAATTTGTAAATCAGTCAGTCTAGAATTACATCATCATCATCATCATCATCATCATCATCATCATCATCATCATCATCATCATCATCATCATCATCATCATTTGCCTAAGGACGTTTCAGTTTCAAGAATTGAACAGTAGACTATGTTAACTTCACTGAGCTCTAGTCAAATATAAACAGTGTAGAAGTTGTTTAGACATAGCAAAATTTGTTTTCAGTCAAAGATGTATGTCTCATGCTTTGGTAGGGATTTGGTACTCTCTATCCTCGTTTGTTTTCTCTGTGTGTGTGTGTGGGGGGGAGAGGTTTACAAATCGGTAATCATCCTAAAAGAACTATATTTTGAATGCATTTTTTGTTAGCCCTTATCTGTTTATTTAGCTTTAATGTCGTTTTGTCGCTGAATCACTCTCTCCTTTCTATTTCTTACACACACACACACACACACACACACACACACACGCGCGCGCGCGCGCGTACGCACACACGTACGCACGCTCATGCAGGCGGAGACTCATGTACGTGCGCAAGTATGCATACAAGGTAATATTAAAAAAAACATGCTGACGAAAATAGTTTTGTTGCCCGTTTCCATAGGTTCTTCTAACACATTCAAACACAAAACTAATGTTTATTATCTAACTTAAAGTATGTGAAGAAGATATTCTTTTTTTTTTAAAAGATCACGTATAACATATCGTTATATTCACTTTCACAGAATTTGGTTAAGTTTGTTGAAATTGAGTAACTGGTTTATTTTAAGCTTGTAAAGGAACTACATAAAGTGGGAAGAGTTAGTAAAATAATGTTAAAGACATTCATTTTTTTGGTTTATTTTTAAACTATGTATTGGAAAATAAAGACGAGTAATCTGAAATATCTGTGTTAAGACTGTGTGACTATCCTAAAGTGATTGTGTCTTACCTGGAAGAAAATTAGTAAAGCGTTTGTGCAATATCTTCAAATATCTTCTGTAATACTCCCCCCAAAAAATCCAATATACTTTGCAGAATCATACACGTTCTAAGACTTAATAATGGTTTGAACGGTATCCGAAGATTATTTTATTGCGCAATGGAGTATATTTTTGTTTGGTTTTATGACAGTCTCTTATGCTACTGCCACCCAACCTTGTACTTGACCGGAAGACAGGGTAGTGGTGATGTGGACGGCATCCTTCTTTCTTGATTTTTCTGCAACGTTTATCCTAATTCGAATTATTTCTATTTTTCTCATAAATAAGTTGATAATCTGAATAGATGTCATATTCTTCAGTGGTTTATACTTGCTCTGGTAAGGATTATCGTGGATTCTGTGGGGAAAAATCTGTTTTAGTACAGAACCGTTTTAAAGTAGCCTCTGGTCCGAGTGTGGCGGAGTGGGCTACTTTTAAGTGACCCACCCTGCATCACATTTTGGTATGGAAGGTCTTGCGAGATGATATTCAGTTTTAGCTATGGGAGTAGAAAATGTGTCAAATTTCGTTATATGAGGGAGAGGAAGTAAGATCGGTTCAGGAAAATCTAAGTTAATGTTTAGGGCATCTCTAATATGGGTAATATTTTCTAATACTGGAAAAGTAAAATGCTAGAGAGATGATGATGATGATTGTAGCGGATAAGGTAGAGCGGGGATGGGGGTAGGACATAACATGTTGTTGACGTGTCTAATGTGTCCCTTACAAAGCTTGGACTGCGAATTTAGCAGACTTCACGAATAGGCAGTGCTCACACCTGGTCCTGGGTAACAGGTGTGGGTATGTTGATCCCCAAAACAGTCAGAAAGCTACTGATGTGGCATGAATTCCGTGAAAAAGCGTGAGCCGCGAAAAATTCGAACTTCACGCACGGGTCATACAGTGCACACACCTGGTCTGTTTACGACAGAGGTGTGTGTATATATACCCGACCCTGAGCGGCCAGTGGGTTGTTGCCGCTGATGCTGCTGCTGATACCGCTATTGCTGAGGCTGATCCAGTTGACCAACTGTTGCTGAAGCCGCGCTGACACTAGAGATTCCACGCCGTTCTGCTACTAATTGCGAGAACCTACGCCACGCAGAAGGAAGGTTGCCGTACCGAGACTGAACAACCGAAGCTGGCGAGCGGGCGATACGAATCTTATCAGCGTTTCCGAGGGTCGAGCGACGGAGCTCCACCACCACCGGTTACAACGAAGACAACCCACCGACTGAGGGGAGGGTCGTCGCGGTATCCGTGTACCCGAACAGTAAGCCGAAGGTAGCCACGTCCAAGGGCACCGACCGTTACGTCCCGGGGACCTCTAACGCAGGGCAGACGTGTGAGCTATCGGGGAACGCTGGACTTCTTTTGGCATTGGGCCAATTAAAGGGTGTTACGTACCCTAGTTGTGAGTTATCGGGGAACGCCGGACTTCCATGAGACGCGGCGTACGTACCTAGAAGTACAGACAGAAAGTAGGACTTTCTTTTGGCATTGGGCCAGTTAAAGGGTGTTACGTACCCTAGCTGGTATCCTCCACCTTCGTCTACCAGGTGTTGATACAGGATAGTTGAATAAGAGACTTGAGTAACCTCAGTACATTTAAAGGTATATGCAGTTTTGAGACTGCTGAAGACTTGCCTGGGTGCAGTCTGGTATATTGACGACTTGCTTGCGTGCAGTCAGTTAATAATAGTGGATGTAAGTGTAGACATTTGAAAGTACCTTTTGAAGACTTGCGTGTATGCGGTCTATTACCAGTGTGTATTTGGATGTGTGCAGTTTAGAAACTGCTAAAGATCTGCCTGTTGTGCAGTGTGTAGAGCCTAGAAGACCTGCCTGTGAGCGGTCTAATAATTATTGACGATTTTTTAAGGCTTCGTTAAGTGTCACGCCTTTACTCTATTTGTAGTTGAATATTTCCTCTGATTCCTGAATTGTCTGACTGCCCAGAGGCAGTGTTTTTGTGTATTTAATTAAATTGCTTGTTGATCATTGTGTGAATAAGTATGTGTCCGGGAAGGGACGTCCTAAACTGAAGCGATCTCGTGTTATTCTTTTGTAAGAATGCGCATGTACGCGAAGTGTACGCGACAATGATGATGATGATTGATGATGATGATTGTTGATGATGATTGTTGATGATGATGATGGCTGGATGATGATGGATGATGATTTCCATTTATAATGCACAGGTATCCATTCAGAAGAATGCTCATTGCGCAGCAAAAACAGAAGAAAACAAAAAATAAAACGACAAGAAAGTAAAAAATAATAAAGACAGAAGTGGTGCTAGGTTGTTTAAGCCTGTCTTAAGTAAACAAATGAGTCTTCAGTCTTTTCCGAAACGTGGTTGTTGAGGTTATGGTTGACAGTGACGATGGCATTCCACAGTTTAGGTGTCACGTTTTTGAAGGCCCTGGCTCCAGTGCGCTTCTTGTTTGTGTCTTCCACTGCAGGCAGACAGAAGCGTGACTGGGAGCCAGAGCGCAGGCCACTTGACGGCTGGTAAGTAGGAACTACCTCTTGTAAATAGTCAGGAGCAGTTTTGAACATGTAGGACTGATGCAATATTCAATAACCTGAATGTTGTTGAGATTTTCGTTTTAACCTTCAAAATGTCTGCGCCATTGGTGTAAAATATTGATTTCTTTAAAATGTTATAACTCAGCTGAAAAAAGAATGGGGGAAATTATCAAGGGTCACAAAATATCAAAAGACCAACAAAAGAGCAATCGATTTAGCTTCGCGCTTATGCCGGTCCACGTAAGCCCTTAACAGAACAGATAAGTCAACTCTAGACAGACGTTGATTGTGTGTGATTGGGGTTGTTTTGATCATTGCTAGTCAATGAACGTGTTAGTGTTGGCTGCACAGTTCAGTGGAACGGGACATGCACATCTATCAGCTAGGCCGTCTAAACAGATGACTGGTCCTTGGCTCCGCCGCAGTTAGTAATTCAGGTAAGACGCGGATCAAAGGACCAGATGCTTGGGCTGGTCAGTAAGGTGATCTCGGGGAACTATGGGGCGTTAAAAGCGTGAATTGTTGTATATAAGTTGCGCAAATAGCTGACTGTAGATGTGATAATGACCTATTGAATGCCACGAAGGTTCTGAAACCTCCAAGTTAACATTTTGTGACCTTGCTCTTGGATGATACAAGTCGTAAGATAGACTTTGAAGTTAAGTCTCTTATGTGAGTGTGTTCAGATCTCACCACACGAGAACTTAGTATACTGACTGTTACAGCCAACAGAACACGTGTCACTGGTCTTTGTGCGAGGGAGAAATCATCGACAAGCAACAAAGAAGATCAACGGTCCGCCCACCACCAACTCCTCTATGAAGCATCGAGAGAGCCTTCCGTGAAGTAAAGAACAATTTTGCTTCATGCAACAAAGATCAATTCTAAGTGGTGTTAAAGCTAAGTGGTGTGAATGTGTAATCAGGTGTACTATGCGAACGTGTGTTAGTTAAGATTGGGTAGTGCTGACTCATGCGTTCTTTGGATTAGTCATATGAAAGGTATAAACTGGACACCTTAGACAATTAGACATGTATATATATATTTCCTTTTATTCTGGATGTACATGATTAGCGTGTAAATATATAAGCTTTCAACTTAATAAATAATTAACCTTTTCTTCACTAAATGGGGAATTACGCTATGGGTTCGGAGCTAAGTGCTAACATTCTTCAGCAGTCTAGTCTAGTGTAAGCATAATGCACACACGTACGTGTGGTGTCATGATAATATTATTCGTGAATCAGCAGTTTAATGTAAGCGTATGAAATACACAAATGTGTATAATAATCTTCATCAGTCAACATTCTAGTGTAAGCGTATTGAATACACGTAATGTCGGCGTGGATGGCGGAGTAGTCGACAGTGTATTTAGTAAAAACTAATGTGCTTTGACTACGATCATCCGTCCGCCTCATATTCTTGTACCTGCAGGTTTGTGACACTTGAATAATACTACATTCCTTGCGCTTAAACTGTTTATTCTAATATTTCATAACAAACATTTAGAGTCAACTAGCATTTTGGAAGTAGTAGTAAAATATATTAGAGAAGTTATGCTGGGAAAAGGAACGACATTGATTTGTGTTCTTTTGAACTCACGTCAGTTTTCACAAATCCTTATAGCATCTGTATAGGCATTTATCAGAGTAGACGATATGTATTGCCGATGTACTTACTTCACTTTAGTTTGATGAGTTATCTGATGTAAAAAAAAGTTATCTGAAGTGTGGATGGATACTGTACTGATAATGTATACTGTTCAGTATACTCAGCATTTTCTGTTTAATGTGAATGCAGAGTAAGCTTCAATTCTCTAGGCTTTGTTTCTCTTCAGCTTATTTAACTTTTATTAAATTCACCTCATTTTAATTTCTTACCTCAGCTTACATAAAGCAAAACACATGTTCTGTTTGTTGTAAAAGAGAAACGTGTAAGAGAAACGTGTTACAGTTCTGTCGTGTTGAGCAGAGAGAAGGGCAACTCCTCCAGTGACATCTTTATCATCCTACACTCCTTGCCCGTCTCCTCCCCTCTCACCTCCCGAACAAGTACAGAACTTTTAAAATATGGTACAACGCTCGTGTAAAGATGAAACAGCATTTAAGAATATATGGTATAGTGGTCGTGAAGAGCATCTGAAAATGTTAGTGAAGAGATCGCCGTGAGTTAAGGGGAAACGATAAGCACTAAGTGCGGCTGTTAAAAAATTCTCTCCCCTGCCGAGGTAACCAACAGAGCGTGGAGGCGTGTAACCCACTGCAACTTGAATGCTTGAAAATAATTTCTGCAAAAGTTTCACTTAAAGTAGTGTTCCTTCATCTTCTTTATTTTACAGATACAATTAGAAATGGTATTTTTGTGAAATTTGATGGCTTTGTGTTTAAAGATTTAATATGCCGTTATTGCTATAGTACGTATTATCAAACTCTTTCCTTTTTTTGTGTACTTTCAAACTGAGCATTATATCTCTCGTTACCGAGGGGTATGATGTAGCAATGTTATGAATGATCATTTAGCTAGTGGATGTGACAAACTTTATTTGTGTCGCAGTCCCTCACACTCACGCAGTCGCTTGGACATTTGCGCGTTCTTTTCTTCAGTTTTAAACAGAACGACAAAATCTGCCTCTTTGCAGGCCCTGTATAATTATATTATTATATTTAAAAAGTACAATACTTAATTAAATTAAACGATAATTGTTGAAAAATATTAATTCTTAATGCACATCCAGAAAGCTACTAATTATTCATCCAATCTAGCTATCAAACAGTCCAACAGAGTGTTTATTTTTTCCGAGTTTGTCAACAGAAGAATGATAGTGTTTATAGTTCTACACATAGTCACGTTTATACCGTTCATACTTGAAATTGTTTTTAACAACACTATTAATCGCAGCCAATGCATGGAGCCTGACGTTCCACGGATCCAAGAAACTATACTCTATATATTTTTTTCACAAATATCTGAACAAATCATTGACGCCTCCTCTAGGGGATAGACGTTAAAACAAATTGGCGCTGCCTCATGAAGACAAGCGACCACACCCTCTTCTTTCATACTCCGCCACGGCGGGATCAAGCGTTATGCAAACTGGCGCTGCCTCTTGGGGATGAGCGACCACAACTTTCTTCCTATCTTGCTACTTTTGGTTAGCAAGGTCTTCCTTCTGAGGTAAGTGGCTCCTAGTTGGTTACTAGGGTGAAATACTCCAAGGTAAACTGTACCGCCATGTCAAACACTTCAAATAATACAAATACTACAAGGCAATTGCCAGGCCCAAACACTCCCGGCCTAAGACTTCATGGCCCATCTATCGGCCATAGACTGCTACTGTTGACAGTTAATAAGAAAGAAATTACTAATACAAATCCGCATATAAATACAAAGAAAAAAAAATAAACTTGTTCGAAAATCCAAAGTATGAAAGAACCGTGAATACCACACCTTTCTAGGAAAACGCAGCCTCGATCTCCCCACACGCAGTGTCTCTACACTTGCCATGTCTCTCTGGAAAGTGAAGGGCTGCCCGGCGATGGGTTAACTATATTGTCTTTCCCCTTTCTCTTTCAGCTATCTTAAAAAAAACAACTATCTTACTCATTCAACAGAAGCGGCTTGGCCACCCGCTCTGTGCCTACTCCTTAAAGTCAACCTTCTGTGACAATTTGTAAGCGTCCAACCTATAAAAATTTACCTGTAAATTCTAAACAGGTCTGATAAATCTTGCTTAAACTTCTTATAACTACCATAAATTTGTAATGGCTTCATAATGATCAGTAATCGTTTCTTCTTTACTGATTTTTCGCACAAGTAGTTCATTATTAGGAAAGCCTAATTATTCTAGTATAACCCACAGCAAATCACAGAAAAATCCCTTCAAAGATACTTGAATTAATTATTTTGCCACTCCAAATGCAGTAGTGTTTTGTGACTGTTCCTAAAACAAATTCTCACACTGCATTTGAGTTTTTATTAACAACTATTTGTGTTTAGCTCAGTAGTATCTATTTGTAATTTAAACGTAACAGTATTTTAACAAATGTGGAGGACTTCTTGACACGCAAACAAGAGTAGAAAAGTAGTCGGAACTGTCATCAGATACACACTCATTTCCGGCAGGCTTATCTACATTCACATTTCTGCCCGGCACAGATGTTATCCAAGTTTACGCTTAACTACCACACACGAAGACTTTAAAGTAGAAGACTTTTACGATTAGCTGGGAAAGGTCATAAAGGTAGCATCATCGTACTAGGTGACTTTATCGCCCAGATACCTACCAGCAGTGTGTAGAAGCGGTAGCTAAATGTGGCCTACGACAGGTGTGTAAGACTCCTTAAGTATGCACAAAGCCATACTCACATTAGCCAATACCCTCCACCCCTACAAGGAATCATGGACGGCAACTTGACACACTTCAGATGATCTGGTTTGTCCCTCTGCCAAGGCATTTAAATTTCGCATCACCAAGGTCATCCCCAGAAGCCGACATAAGCAGTCAAAATAACTTTGTCTTAACGAGTATGGAGTCGAAGCTGAAGGTAAAATGCCGCTTAACCAACCCCCAAATTCCCTTCGACTTGGAGAAGCTGCAGGACCCAAACGCTGCGGAGGTCTTCAAGGCAAAATGGCGCTATTTTCAACAGAACAAAAAAGTTGTGTGGCGACAAAGGAAGGAGAAAAAATCCTGAGTCACAAATAAAATCCTAAACATTCCGACATCCCTGATAGACAGCGCACTGACCCCAGTTGACCCCTGCTGACCTCACACCAGCTGGAATGCAAGAGTAACCAGTTAGGTTGGAGAAAGGCATGGAACTATAGCTCTTCTGAGTTTTTTTTTTACTAGAAATATCAGTTTAGGAAAGAAATAGAGAAAGAATAAACGTCTTCTTTTTGAATCAACAAAAGGGATTCCGATGCTGTGAAGACGCCATGCCAACGGGCAATACTGTGAATAAAGAGATGCGACGGTGTAAGGCTTGTATTCAAGCAGCACAAGAGAACAACTTTGTCAATATTTTCCATTTCTTTGCTCAATGAATGTTTTATTTCTGTGTGATTCTACAAATCGATACTGCGTACATATAGAGTGCACAAGGTGTTAAGCTGGATCTTTCTAATACATACTAAAAAAAAAAAAGAAGAAGACGCAGGTGTTTTCGATTTCAAGCTGACGTGTGTATCTTGTCCTGAGTCTTCTGATCGCTCTTCACTCTCTGTTGACACTTGCGAATTGGAAGCTATTGTCTGACATTGTTTTTCTTGCTTTCCAACCACAAATCCACACACAGCGCTGCTGCATAATCCAAGCAGCCTAGGGCATTTTTATTCTTTGGGCAAGACATCCTAAAAGTCTATAGAACCCAGTTAACTCTCCTGCTGCCAGCACCATACATACCTGTTAGCTACCGGGAGTGATCTCTTCCTCTTTTTACAGCCAGAGCTGGACAAATAAAAAAATGTTGAAACGTCGATTTAAAAGAAAACAGCATAAAATTTATTATTTAAGTCAAATTCTTTTATTTTGAAATGAGTCATTTGACTTTTAAATGTTACCTGCCACCACAGAATGAGTCAAGTTGTAAATGTGAGATTTTGAAAATTTTATATTTTTTAAATGTACAGGTTTTGAATTTTCTTTTGATACTAAAGTTGCTCTCCCACTCCTACAATTGAGTGAGTCGTAAAGGTGTGAAGTGTGCAAGTTAGATGGCACAAAGTTTACCCTAATCCCCTTTCTGGGCCTCTGCTACGAAACCGCTCTGTGTGACTTAAGACTCATTTCGTGGTGAGGCGGGGGGTGTCAAAAATGTACGTTGTGCTTAACTCAAGTATACAGGTAACCGAATGAAGGTGCCAGTGTATAGATAGCAGCACGCAGTGGCTGTAGTCATCGACAACAGGGACGCATGCCTCAAACATTCCAACTGGACAATACTCCAACTGAAGAATATGCCTTTAAAAATGCGTTTTACGCCTAGCCAGCAGCAAAGGCTATATCACGACCAACTAGGCTGAAAACAGGTGCCACATGGGGGAGAAAGAACACAAGACATCACCGTACTGGCTACAATGTGATGAGCATGCCAAGAGTTGACCGACACCTGGTCGCCAGGTGTTCCTGTGGTCAATCAAAGCTTACGGACTGATGATGTTATGGTGGTGGTGGTGGTGGTGGTGGTGTCTGAGCAGAAATCCCATCATCCCATCTGGTTGACAAACTGTCGTCAACAGCGTGTCTTGCACATAACTTGTCCTGCGTCCTTTGTGTACGAGGAATCAGTGTACACAACATCCTGAGGCCCCTGTTCTCTCTCCCTGACGGTGCCCACTATTTCTCTGCACGGGATTATTGACACACCTTGCCTACTGTTTTAGCTCTGGTTCCACTGTCACCAGCAAACAGAAGGTACTGATATGTTTTGTGCTTCAAGCAGTTCCTTAGCGACCGCGCCGGCACTTATCCGAGCTCTTTGTCCTGCATTTTGTTTTTTGTTTCTAATCCTGACCTCTACAAAAATTTTAACGCTGATGTGGGTAAATGAGAAAAAATGTACAAAATGTACTGGTAAACTTGAGCGACTTTTGTGAACCATCGGTGGTCCTAGATGATAAAAGTTACGCTCAGTAGTGCCATGTGGTGCGATGACATAGAAACGTGGTTTTTGAAGTGTTTACGCCACCGGTATTGACCCCCTGCAAAGCTTGACTACATTGTACTCTCCACGAGCTGTCTATAGGGACTCGCCCTTTGTTACGACGATCATGCTGACAGCTTCAAAAGACCTCTCGTCACCATTGCCAAGATTTGTGCGGGATCTGATTCTC
Organism: Marisa cornuarietis; assembly: GCA_004794655.1. Lineage (NCBI taxonomy): Eukaryota > Metazoa > Mollusca > Gastropoda > Architaenioglossa > Ampullariidae > Marisa > Marisa cornuarietis. Next base: position 195,744 of record SMMW01000012.1, on the reverse strand, counting down.
TTTTCTGTCCATTTCTCCTCCCTTGTTTTGTGGGCCGGCTTTCAGTTATCGAACGACATCAATCTTAACACGGGCTTAGGCTGCTTTAACTGTATATGACTACTTCATGCTCTTTCATTCCATTTTTTTCATGTATATTAATAAAAAGTGTAAGGAAAGAATTTACATGCATAGATTTATCTGTGAACTGACAATTGATAGAGGTGAAGGTGATATTACTTTAAACACTCTAGGTGACTAAGCATGCAGCTGGTGCTGTTTGCATCACAAATAGCATTAATAAAAACATTTCAGGCATTAAAAGAGGCATTAAATGCATAAAGCATCACAGGAACAAAACATTTAAAGATTAGAAAATTAGTGAAATCAGAAATGAGTATTAGTGCGTTAGCTCTGTGATGTGTCGTTACACAATTCATTCATGGTGATGGTCTCCACGCTGTCAGTAAACTTCGCATTGTTTTGATCCAGCCATCACGTGAAAGCTTTATTTCAGCAGCTTAATGTTTCCGAATGTGTCTTTGTGTTGTGAGGTGTGGGTGGGGGTGGGATGAGGACCCCACCAACTCAGAGGAAATCCAGATCACCTTTAAGGTAGTTGTCACTCAAGCTCAGTCTCCAGTTTAATGTTCCTTTATTGATGATAATAATACACAGTACTCGCTGACAGCGTTAAAAAGTGGTTGACTAAGTCAGGTCTTATTCGTCTAGTCAAGGAGAAGCTGGGTGTACGGCAACTTTGGGGGAGTGGCTTGCTGCCGTGCCAGCCCTCAAGCGAGGCCGTACCTGAGAGGAGAGCTGTCGTCCAGAGCCCACAGCGCCGACCACCGCAAAAGACTTGGGCAGAGCAAAAAAAGACCCAGAGTCTGCAGACATTTTTGGTGATGGCAACAAGAACTCTTCTGATGTTGTCGGCAGTTCTTATTGGTAAATCATTTCTCATTCTATGGGTCTTGCCTTTGCAGTGTTGTAAACGTCGGCATTCTTTGGGGGTTATTTTTCGACATAGACACATTTTTTTATTTGCAGTAAAATCAGTTAATCTCATTTTATCTATGCTCTTTGTTATCGTCTAGGATGCTGAGATGGTTTTAGATTTTGAAAAAATACTATTTAAAAGTATGTTTTTACAATACTGGTTTTGAATTTTGAACCTCTCATGGTTCAACTCCTATCTCACTGATAGGACCCAGACTGTGTCAGTTGATGGTCAGACATCTCGCCCTGCTTCACTTTTCTGTGGTGTTCCCCAAGGCTCAGTACTTGGCCCAGTTCTGTTCATCCTGTATACTAAGCCTCTTTCATCATGCATCCGGTCTCACCAGGTTTCTCATCAATCCTATGCTGATGACACGCAGCTTTACTGTTCCACTCCGCCGGCTGAGTCTTACTCTGCTATTAGCTCTATAGAAGCTTGTATCAGTGATGTCAAGGGCTGGATGCTAAAAAACAAGCTTAAACTAAATGATGATAAAACGGAAGCCCTCTTGTGCCATAGAAGAAGACATCAACCTTCACTCGTCAGTCTGCCCAATCACATCAAGGTGGGCGACAGCAACATCACCTTCACGTCATCTGTTAGGAATCTGGGATTTATTGTCACTGATGACATGACACTCGATAGACATGTAGCAGCTGTCTGTCGGTCTGCCTATTATGAGCTCCGTAAGATCAGTGCTATCCGTCACTTTCTCTCTACACGCGCTACCAACACTCTTGTCTGTGCGTTTGTTCTTTCTCGACTTGACTACTGCAACTCCTTGCTGCCAGGCTGCCCCGACTACCTCATTCAGAGACTCCAGAGAGTACAGAACTCTGCTGCGCGTCTGGTGCTTAGAGCAAGGAAACGGGACCATGTCACTCCTCTCCTTCGTTTTCTACACTGGCTACCCGTCCGTTCTCGCATTCAGTACAAACTGTCTGTGCTGTGTTTTAATTTCTTTGCTGGCTCCTGTCCTGACTATTTCTCTGAACTTCTCATCCCTTACTCTCCGTCCAGACAACTACGCTCTTCGTCTGACGACCGTATCCTAACTGTTCCTGTCACCAGAACAACAACATATGGTCACAGGACTTTTGGCTACTGTGCTGCAAAACAATGGAACTCTCTTCCTTTCCATATCCGCCACCTTCCTACAACTGGATCTTTCAAATCTGCACTGAAAACGCACCTCTTCCTTGAGCATTTCTCCTAACACAGTCCGCACAATGCTCGTCCGTCTTAACCCCGCCCCCTTCCCTCTTGCTACTTTACCCATCTTTCTCGCAGAATCACTATCTTTTTCTGTTCCTGTTACTTGATGCCTTTTGTTTTCTGTTTCGTCAGTACTGTCGTTTTCTTTCGTCCCCTTTGTTCTGTGTCTACTTAGTCCATGTCTCTTCCTCGTTTTAAGCGCTAAGAGCATGCTCTCTATGAGTGTGAATATGCGCTATAAAAATCTTCACTATTATTATTATTATTATTATTATTATTATTATCTAAGTCTAGCACAATTGGTATCGATTTCGTGGAGTAACTGTTCTGCAGGTTGCGTTTTGTTTTACTTGTATATTAGAGGGCAGATGCACGGGGGAATTGTCAAGAGCCCTGTGGTTAGTGCGCTTCACTTGAAAGGTCCTGAGCTCGCTTTTTCCTCAGACCAGTGACTTCTATCCACCCAGCGGAGAATTAATTAGAGCAGGGATGCTCATCTCACGGCCTGCAGGTCACTAGTACTTGCCGGTTGCCACGCTTACAAGAATACTTGTTAAAAAAGCAGTACAAAATAGAGTGTATGTAGATGCTCCTCCTCGTTATGTAAAAATAAAGTTCGTAATACATATATTTGATCGGTATAGCGCTGATTCTTAACATTTAACTACCATCACTTACACGAGGATGCACGGCAAAAAGCTACTTCCTCGGAAGCACATATCTAAATGAACATCTGGTTTTCCTTTTTACAGAATGAAGAAATGAAAGTGAAAACTGAGGACAACACCGCTGTTTTACAAAAGATGTAGTCACCTAGCTTATACTCAGTCATTTTCTCAGATAAAGAAAATATTTTTTTTAATTGGAGAAAAGAGGTCATCGTTCGGATGGAATGTGAAGAATAGCATGTAATAGCCGGGAGGACGGTCTATAAGCCAAAGCACATTAGCAAAGAATTGAGGCCATCGGGTTTGTCTTTGTCACTTGTCCAGATCTTTCACGAGCAGAGATGGACTGGTTCTTGGTAGAAAACAAATGCTACGGCATAGGGCGCGAGCTGATAAGAGGCGCTGGCCTGAGCAGCAACTGTTCCAGTGACCAGATGAGTGTGGTGGACAACATCACGCTGCTGGACGCCTTGGCTGATGTCCAAAAGACTGCCCTGAGAAACTGCACGGCACTGTGGGTAGGCGCCTCGAGGGTTTCCTTCAACGGTATGTTATTTAACTCTACGTCATCTCTAGATTTTTTAAAAAAATATTAATTTTCTTTTTTCTTGTATGGCCATTGTTGTATTATCGTAGTAAGATCTTAAGAACATCTAAAAAAAATGCTGATAAACATCGTGACTAAATAAAACCCCAGCCTCATCTTTCCCTCTCGCTGTTGGGGGTGAAGTGGCGTTAATATTTGGGTGTGTGGTATAATGGTTAGCAGACAGAGGACGATGTGAGTATGAGGTTAGAAGACCGAGGACGATGTGAGTATGAGGGTTAGAAGACTGAGCACGGTGTGTGTATAAGGGCTACACGAACTAAAGCTTGGACTGCCTTGTCTTGCGGTCAGAAAAATCGATCTACAACTGGGAGGCTACCCAGGAGGTAGTGAGCGATCAACTGTGGTCACCTAGTGCGCGAAAGACGGGGCCCTACGTTGCCATGGAGATGGTGAATGTGACTGGTTATGAAACGAAGACGTTTCGGCTTCAGGATTACAACTCCACGGCGCAGGTCGTTCTTTACTACCTTTGCCAGAATTCGACCAGGTGTAACGGTAAGGATGACTTTGCTTTTCAGTTGCTTCATTCAATGCTTCCTTCCTGGGAAACGGTCAACTGTCTCGTTATTATACATGCTGCGAGATGATTGTTATTGTCTACTATCACGCCATGACCTGATCATGAGATAATTGTTATTGTCTGTTATCACGTCATAACTTGACCACTACTTGCAAGCAGAAATAAGGCTGCTGGCTCGAGGCTCGTCCACCACGCACTCTGATGCTCGATTGTTTTAGGAAGGGAAAAGGCGGCAGAGGGAGAGGGTTGTGATCTGCCTTCCACATGAGCCTTAACTTTGTGAATACATATAGTTTATTGACAAACCCTAGATTTTGTGAACACATTGTTCATTGACGAGCCATAGACTTTATGAACACCTATAAGTGGATATGAGAAGAGAATGATGTGCTAACATATCTGTCGCTTTGCAGACAACTCAACAGCAAGTACTGCCGCGACGGCAACACCCACTGCTGCCCAGACAAATACTGCTGCCGACAGCGTGGTAGCTGCAGAAATTCTACCACCTTTCACTTCAGCCGTAGCAAATTCAGCTGAGACAAACCACACAGAATCTCTACAAAACTCTACAGCAACAAGTCCTACTTCGTCTCCATCAACAAATTCTAATGAGATGACTGATGATCTGCCTCCCTCAGCTTCTACACAGACAACTCGGGACCTGACGTCTGCTCAGCCTCCCGCAACCCAGCATGGCCCATCATTCTCTGCTTGCGTCTGTGTCAGCGTAAATAAATCACAAACACCAGAGATTATTCAGAGGGAGCTAATCGTACAGAAAAGCTCGTTGTCAAAGCAGGTTCGCAAGCTCGTTAGTGCCACTGACGTTCGCCCCTCTGCCGTCGCAACTGGGATCCTGGGTGTAGCATTCTTGGTGCTGATGTCTGGGCTTATCTTGGTGCCAGACTTGGTGCAGGTCATGTCTTGTCTCATTCGATTTGTCAAAAAGTCGCAGTAAAGCAGAACATGATTAAATAACCATCTTTTTCAAGCATCTGGTTTATGAACTTTTTTCAGTTCAGCATTTTATGTTAGCGGCCCTAGCAGTTTAGCTTAGGAGAGCCCTGGGCAGGCACACAATACAATATTGTTGCTAATCCAACAAATATTCTTGACAGTCACAAGCTATGCCTGAAAGGCAGTAGGAACTTCCTTGTTGGCTAAAGGCTTCCTTAAGAAAAAAATTCTTAAAATGACTGGGTTTAATTTGTGACAAGACACTGGCTCCCTAAATCGAACCAAATAGCTTTGCCCCAGTCATGAGATATAAACATCTGATAGGTCAGAACCTAACTTCCTGGGAAGCCACAAAAGTGGTTTTGTTGTTATGGCAAAATCTCATTCATACGTTCTTACCTTCTCTGAAACCTTCATTCAGCAGGATTTAGTCTTTTTTGTGACATGCTAATGATATGTGAGATAATACTGATGCTGCTACTTCTGTAAACTTCATGCTTTTCTAGAAATGCATGATAGCTGGAAACAAGGCTACGCCTGACAGGCTGAGTTACTTTGTTCTCCTGCGATTTTTCTGCTTTCTTGTTCAACTTCTCTGTTTATTCCTATTATAGGTTTCTTTTATTTGCATGTTGCATTCTTGTTTCTCTTACGCTTTGTTTTTGATTTACTTCTTGTAACTGCCCTATTTTCTCTTTGTTGCAGATTTTAATTAAACGTCTGCCATTCTTCACCGTTACATAGATGTTAGATCTAATTCTTGTTGCTCATTTTCTTTCTTCTCTGAAACTTAGCCTCATTTCACATCCTCATCAACCTGTTGTAGAAGTGAGCGGTGTATTATTATTATTATTTTAAAATACAGTCAAGAAATCCTTCGAAAGAAGTTGTAATTTTGTAAAGAATTATGCTCAATATTATAATAGGTTTTATGATAGTATTTTTCTGTTTTCAGTCTTTGGTAATGTCTCTTGTGAGAAACCTGAACAAAATAATAGGGGGAGGGGAAATTCATAAAATTATCAATGCCTGTTTGATTATATGCCAGTATGGAGATATCAGAAAATATTGGTGAGGCACTTTAGTCACCAGTCTGTTGACCAAGGTTGATATCTGAGAACTCTGCGCCTGTTGCCGTTGGTTCTCCACACTGCCTGAACCTTCTTCCCTCTCCACATACACACCAAGCGTCACCTTGAAGCACTAAGTTAAAGACCCAGTGAGGATGAGGTAAATGCCACATGCTAGGTTCAAAAGGCTACTTTTGTCCAGTAGACTTTCTGTTGGTGTTGCTTTCATTTTGCCTTACCTGCAAGATACAGTGTTTGCGCTGATACAAGGTCAACAGGCATACCAATACTTTTATTATTACAGTGCATTCCCACAGAGAATGGAGAGGCAAAATGTATGAATTATGTTCATCTAGGCTTTTACTGTTCACATTTCAGCATTAGAACCCTCTTTATCTGTATTACACACTATGACCTGTTCATCTGTTGAATATCTTAGCACACTAGCTTCTGTTGAACAGATGAGGGCCCCCATCTGTCTGTTGTATACATTTGGGCTCTGTCTAGTTATTGCTTCCCACTGCCTCAAATATTCAAGATATTTATTGTCGAAGTTCTGTTACAGTTTAGTATGCAATTCATGTAGCCTATGTCTCAACACAAGCTCTGCAGCACCATGAGTAATAGTGGCATATATAATCTGCAATGCTAACATCACGCCTGTCTGACTTGCACTTCATGCTTTAACCCGCTTAGACCAGAATAAAAATATTTCTATGTTCAGAAACATGGGCTTAAAATTCACGATTTTGAAGATGATAGTGAAACTGCAGAGCCAGGCTCGTGGAGCACGAGCCACAATAGTAAGCGTATCGTTGCTCATTGTGTTCTGCCAGTAGGGCCACAATCGTGCAAAGAGAAAATCACGGTCATGGAGCAGAGCTCATCGCGCTCTACCAGGTAAGCCAGTAAACTGGCGCTACGGAGTCAGCGGGTTAAATGGTTATTATTTCTGCAGCAACTAATACAACTTCATTTTAATGATGCTTGTCTATGAAATGGATTGGCCTGTTTATGTGCGTATGTGGGGTATGAAATAGCAGTTTCAAATGACAGCATGGAGCTTTTGAGAATTAAGCGGCGTATAGCAGCCAGATGTACCTCAGCCACTCCAATGCACAAGTTGATTTCATTGCTACACAATTTATTTCACTCTCTCACGCATTTCAACATGGAAAACACTTTCCATTTTTTTTCACCCTTCTCAAAGATCAGTTCATTTCTGATTAGTGTGCCATGCACAAGAACCATCCCAAAAATCTCATTACACGAGGTCTGTAAAAGCAAAATCATCATAACTCTGGGTTCCCTGTCCACTCATCTGTGCCATTGTCATCGCCTGCAAAGGTGCTGTATTACCAGGTCCCATGACTCCTTGCTGTGTTTGTGGCACAGGTGCTCTCCCATGCTGCATAAGCAGCTGCTGACGCATTTGTTGCTGCTGCTGCTGCGAACATACAAACACTTTTTATACTTTCTTTAACAACTGCATAATGGCCATAACTTCACATCAGTTATTAACTTATAATTAACCACATGTGTACACCGAGTTGGAGGGGAGAAGGTAAGGAGGGTGAGACAAAAGTTAAGCAGCATTTGAGAATGAACAAGTGGGAACAGCTTTTCCTGCTTTACATGAAACTTGAGATGTGCTGCTTACAGAAAGAAACTACTACCACTATAGAGCACACCTACCTGTTGGCTGATTAACAAGTGACGAAGCTGTGCATTGGGCTGCTGTACAGACTGAAGAGGCATGCGCTGAGCTGCCAAACCCTGCTGACGCAGCTGCTGCTGCTGCTGGGCTAAACACACATTAGCAACATGTACATTCCTTACTCACAACATGTACATTCCTGACTCACAACATGTACATTTCTTACTCACAACCCTATTCTCAGTATAGTCCCGCACAATTATCTAAACACATGTTGGTAGTATCATCAGCCTTCTATGTCCATTCAACCACCACCCTACCCCACAACAAATTCCATTCATTAAAAGCTGTCATCTCTTTATGAGTGATATTTAGAAATTAACTGCATAGGTAGCATTGTTACAGTATAGGTAGCATTGCCACATCAAGAGGAGAGGAAGATGTGGACACCATCAGTAAACAATAGAGGAAAGTGTAAATGGCAGAGTATCTATTTGAAATCTCATAAATATCTCTTCTGATCTTTTCTTTTGCCATTTCATCTGACTGGCAGCTTTCATTCTCGTACCAGAAGTAAAATTACTGAAATGCAACATTACAATCAACCATACAGCTGCATTCTATTATGCACATTTTGTAGTGATGAGAAACACTGATTAAATACTAGTTAAAAAAAAGACTTGATTACTTTTCTCTCATTCACAAAAATGTAAACTTCTCATCCTGTCCTTCTCTCATGGCCACTTGCAGCCACCCTCTTCCACCCTTCCCAACCCCTTTCTTTCTTGTGCAACACCACCTCTATTTATGCAAGCTGCTCCTGTTTTTGAAAGTCCATACCTTTCTACAGCTCATCAACATTCTCTACATTCCACTACAGATATTATGTCTTGACTCTCCATCCACCCACCAGCATCCACAATTCCAAACCAGCCCTTCAACTTCCCCCATTCAAAAGAAAAAAAAAATCATGCACTTTGTTCAGGTACATTAAAGCATCTCATACCCCCTGCTCATATAAGAAATGTTCATGAGCTACAACAACACAACCTTCACAACTAATATCACATCTGTTTCCACAACCTGCTCCTCATTTTGAAATTCCATACCCTGTTCCTAAATAATGCTCTCAAACCATCTCCCTGGATGTAAGCAAAGGGAAAGAATATGAAAAAGCATACAAAGTTCAAAATGTGAGAACAAGCAGAGAATCAGTACCAACCAACAAGGCACAAATCTGTGAAAGAATATATGGTAACAGCACTGAAAGAAACACAGTCCAGCCTTCCCCCATGCAATGGTTTAAAGACAAACCCAAAGTACCTGGGAATAAGGTAAATGACATACCATGATGATACATATATGGATGGCCTGGGTAATGCATGTCATGATCTACACATTGCAAACAGAAAGCACAGAACATCGCAGGTTACCAAAACTGGGCCTGACTGGTGGTCTTGATGCTTTTCGGTGGCATCGGGTGCCATATTCAACAGTTCTCCTCTCTAGATCTCCCTCCTCTCTGACACTGCTCCTACTCTACACCACTTTCCATGAGTAGGTATTTTTTTTGTTTTATAAGCATAAGTTCACTGCATGCTTCGGCCAAAAGTTTTTTTGTACATCAAATTACAGGCACTGATCACTATCCCATTATGAACACACAATGGAATCATTCTAAAAGGCGATGCAAGGATATAAAAGACTTGTCAGCAGCCATATCTCTTTTGCTTGTAAATTTCAGACTTGTAGCAATATGAATATAATTTCTGTATGACTGTATATAGTATGCTATATTTTTATGCAACATCTTGTGACATCAACACTGAACATGCCACATAAGACCAACTCACAAAGTCTGATCTTACATTTGTGTTTGTATCAAATACATTACACGCCAGACAAACTGAATTGCATTTACAGCCTTCATTTCAATACTGCAACTAGTATATCTTTAAGGATTTTTAAATATCTGCATAGAGACTGTAGAAGTACTTAGTGCTATGTACCCACCTGCCTTGTACAAGACTGTAGAAAGTATTTCCAATCAAATTTTTTCAGACCACTGCCCCAGTCACACAATACAAAATGAAATCATTGCAAGACTGCAAAATCTAGTCTCTAAAATCCTCACCTTTTTCCCCACACTTTTGATCTGAATTACAGACACACCATTTGTATAGCACATACACAACAGTACCAGTTGCTGACTGCACAAACACAGCCAGAATGTGTACAAAAACAGACAGCTTGTGTAGATCTGGTGCATACCAATAAACTGCTGTTGCTGCTGCTGCTGTTGTCGTGCCATGGTCAGATTCTTTTGGTCAGCAGCCACTTGTTGCTGCTGCTGCTGTTGTTGCTGAGTTTTCTGTTGCTGAAACTGCAGTTCTCGCTGCTTAGCTGCTTGCAGATTGCGATCTATCAACTGCATGTTTGGCTGAAAAAGTGCAGTTCACATTTTTTCCATTTCACATAAATAATAATAATAATGAAGATTTTTATAGTGCATACTCATACAGAGCATGCTCTTAGCGCTTAAAGAATAAAATTACTTTCAAGGTAACAATGTAACTGCTGAAACATGTAGCCCAGGAAATATCAAAATTCGAAACTGCCATTAAAAAATCTAGATGAAATTTTTACAAACAATTTTACAACCAGAAAGTTTTGACCTTCCAAGAAGAGTAATTTTGACACTAATTTCTAGTTTGTGCATAACATACACAACAAAAATAATATTCTCCTCAGCAAGCCACATGCCTTTGAAAGTATAATTGCCCTACTCATATGTCAAATGGTCATATGCAAAAAGGAAATAGTGAAGTATCAACAGCATCATATCTACTCACTGCAGCACCAGGTCCTTGCGTGCTGAGCATGCCTTGTGCTGGTCCCCCAACACCTGCTGGACCTGCTGTGGCAGTGACCATGGCTGCCTGGCCACCAGTGAGGGCACTGGTATCCAGACCCACAGCGCCCTGACCTTGCGGCATGTTCTGCTGAAAACAAAACCCACCTAAACATCATGGCTGTAAAATTGTAGATATTAAAATTAATATGTGTGTGCAGAAATGATCTTGCCATAGCACCTCTAACATGGATCAGCAGCAATCATGCCTGAAATGCATTCCTAGAGAATTTACTGCACTTATATTTTTAGACCATTTTATACACACACTGATTTTTGTTTTATTCTCCATTATTATCCATCATTCTATTGATCTTATGTAACAAATTACATCTGTCTTCAACAAATACTACAATTCTTGTCATGTACTGCCCTCATGCAATAGTTAAAAAAATTACCTGAATTATCTGAATTCACGAACATCACACAAGGCCAAATCTTTCTTACACCACTCAAAATACAGTAGAAGCAGCTTGTGGAGTATTATTGCATCATAAAATAACTGCTACAAACAGGGTTATTGCATAGGCATGGTTTGCAGCAGCTTATATAATGAATGGCTGGACAAGTTAAATGACAAGGTAACAAAGCCATGTTGAAGTTAAAGAACTAAGACAAGAACTAATGTGAAAGAGTGAAGCAAGAAAAAAAAAACAGTTTTCCACAATATGTATAATAGCCAGCATGAAAGATAAACCACAGTAGAAAGTAAGTGATTAGGGGGTCAATCCTACACACATGCAAGCTGCTCTGGTCCTCACAGGCTACTCATAATGAGGCCTGCCAACAAGTACTGATGTTGCATAGGATCACAGAAGGACTTCAATATCATACAGCCAGTAACTCACCCTTCACTTCATCAAGGACACTGATAATATGGTAAATCCAAATGAGCATTTCCCAAGTGTATTTTAACCGAACACTGCATAACTCTGGATTTATCTGGTGATCACTTTGTACCGATAGTAAAGGTCTCAGAGATTGTCACAGATAAGTTTTGTTTCTGATTAAGTTCCAGCTAGTTGACAGCAAGGAGGGGGTATACAGTCATAAAATTTTTAGAGATTATTCAACTCCTCTGTAAAATCTTATATAATTTTGTTAACACTTGGAGGTATAAAACACCTCCCCCCACCACCCAAAAAATGCTTTTTGTAACATTTAACATTCAGGAGTAACATCTATGTTGGCAAGAAAAAGTTTAATGAAAACAATTCTAGATACGTTTGCTTACGGCAGAACACTGTAAATGAAATACATTTTAAAGTAATAATTAGGATCTTTTCCTGGGGGAAGAGCACATTTCCATGTCCAAAAGACTGTCATCGAAGACATTGCTAAACATAGCCACATATCTGTCAATACGACCTGTTAAAAAGGCACTGGCGTGCTACATATATAACTTGAATATAGTGGTAGTTTCTTCTGCACACTTTCCCTCCCTACCTTGTGAACAAGGCCCAGGGAGGACATAGCTGGCTGTGCCAGACCCAGATGCATCTGGTTAAGTAGCTTGGGCTGTGCCTAGAGACAGACAACACTACATGCAACACTGCTAGCTCACTACAACTGAAAATAACTGCATTCACATCTACTTCTCAAGAAATAAAGAAAAAACACCCATATCTACTGATATGATCACAATACATGCTGACATGCCTAATTCACAATACATATACATATCTAGTTTCTATATATATATATATAAAACCATATCTAGCCTGTTCACTTTATAATCTGGACATGCATACATTTACCACCAACTAGTAAAATGGAACTAAATCTAGTGTGTAATATGAACCTATATGCACACACTACAAAATGATCAAATGGAAAACAAAATGGAGCACAGAATTTCCTCTAAACTTTCTAAATATAACAGAATGGAAAAAATGATTTTATTAGCAAGCTGTTTATTTCATCTCCAGTCCTAATAGAACTGAATGAGTAATCAACCAACATTCCTGCACTTCCCAACCTTACAAGATAGAAATAAGAAATACATCAGCTGCTACCTCCAAAGTCAGTAAGCAGTTAGGTCAATCAATACGTAAAGCATTAATCTTCAACTCTTCATACTTCCATGAAATTCATCAACATCGAAAATCTTTTGCATTCAAGGCACTTGTTTTCTTTTCTGTTTACTGAAGTGGAAGGTGTTCCAAAAGCAATGTGTACATCCTGAGCAAGCCTAAGCATAGCATTTCTTTAAATTTGTCTCACTGTGGCCTTCGGATTTTCTTCCTTACCTTACAAAACTGGAGAAAATATGCACCTTTCAAAGCAGCTGTTATTCGGTTTGAAAATCTTTTTTCCATACCCCACGAACAAGCTAAATAATGATTTATGCCAATTTAGAATGGACATTTTTTTAAATAATGATTGAATAAAGCACAACACAATATATTATTTCCCCAAACCTAAATGAATACCCCCTTCCACTCTTGAAATACATCTGAACAAACATCACCATAAACAGAAAGAGATCAACTACACAGACATCAGAAATTGTGCAATGGGAGAACCGGGGTCATCTGTTGATTATACATATCTGTACACAAACATGACATTTACGGTTTGACTTCTTTCTATGCATGGTGATATTTGTAGGTGTGTATCTCAAAAGAGAATATTCACTCGGATGTTAGAAAATAATACAGCATTGCACTTCACCCAGTCATTAGGAAAAAGGTGCACCCCACTACACCTTTCAATGCATGAAGGATTGACTTCATTTTTTGTAGCGCACTTTGTTTTTTAATGAGCTCAATCCAAGATACTATTTCCAAACATCTGGGTGAACAGCCCCTTTCAGTATCTCGACTACAAACATCACTATGCATACAACTGGTAACATCACATTTCATGGTATCGCATGAGGCATATGTAATGAATTACTAAGAACACATGCACTTTTGTCTACAAAAATGGTTTATGCACACAAGAAAAGAGACCTACATGCAAGAGAGTTCAAATCTAGAAAGATAATAGATAGTGGTCACGCACTGGACAGATCATTAAATGAACTGCAGATGTACATGTATGTACATGTTATATCCCCTCACCTAACAGGCTAAATGGGACATCTTTCTCTGTGTTTTTGTCTATTCTGTCTACGATCCGTTCTGGTTTTATCATCAACTTGTCGATCTACATCTTCCTTTTGTCCCTCTGGGTGCTGGAATGTCTGTGGCTTTCTGCTTTTTTCCATATGAAATGGACAGATGAGATTGAAGATTTTGTTGACTAATGGTCTCCATATTCTGCCACTTCATTTGCAGTCTGTGATTTGTACCATTCACTTCTACAATTGTTGTGCATCCAGATAGTGCTTTGTAAACACTTGTTTAAAATGATTTAATGGTTCAGTTCTGCCTCATCTTCTTTACTTGGATGCCTTGATGTAACAACTGAGAAACAAACGATTATTTTCATTTTCCCGATCCATTGTCTGATGTCATTGACTAGGGTAATCTCCCTTTTACTAATTGGTTGAAGATCACTTTTTTCTACTCCTATTTTTCATGCTGATTTCCATCTGGCTTGATCTTCTTACTGCATTCTTCTTAAGAGAAACTGATTTTCGCCACATTTTGTGCTGTTGTGTCACATTCACCTTTGTGTTTTGTTTTTTAATTGGACTGTTATTTAATCTTTCTGTGTAGTGCAGACAACTACGCTCTTCGTCTGACGACCGTATCCTAACTGTTCCTGTCACCAGAACAACAACATATGGTCACAGGACTTTTGGCTACTGTGCTGCAAAACAATGGAACTCTCTTCCTTTCCATATCCGCCACCTTCCTACAATTGAATCTTTCAAATCTGCACTGAAAACGCACCTCTTCCTTGAGCATTTCTCCTAACACAGTCCGCACAATGCTCGTCCTTCTTAACCCCGCCCCCTTCCCTCTTGCTACTTTACCCATCTTTCTCGCAGAATCACTATCTTTTTCTGTTCCTGTTACTTGATGCCTTTTAATGTTTTCTGTTTCGTCAGTACTGTCGTTTTCTTTCGTCCCCTTTGTTCTGTGTCTACTTAGTCCACGTCTCTTCCTCGTTTTAAGCGCTAAGAGCATGCTCTCTATGAGTGTGAATATGCGCTTTAAAAATCTTCACTATTATTATTATTATTATAGTGCACCAAGCTTGTCTTTTTGACGGGGAAGCATGCCATACAAGTGCATGCTTATTACTGTAAAGAGCTTTGAGTCCTGCTGTTGCTGTAGAAAGGTGCTATATAAATGTGCTTATTATTATTGCAGATTTACATGTAATTATGTGTTTGCAACACAAACATACATACATGTCCTACATGTAAAGATATGTAGACAAACACAAATGCTCATACAAAACTGACATGTACTCTATCAAAAAAAGAAATATGATTACCTAATATACATAATGTTATACTAAACAAGATCAAAACAAAATCAAACTAGTGTCATCATTTCTTGAAGCTAATTGCAGTTCCAAACAGTACATTGACACATTGACCACATTATGCCATACACATTCTACACATTGACCACATTATGCCATACACATGCTACACATTGACTATATTAGGCCATACACATGCTACAAAAGCACTCATACACAACTTACTCTCTGCTTATGCTGGGTCAGCACCGTTTTGATTCCCTGCACAAAGGCACTCTGATCATTGGGAATGAGGCCAATGAATGCTCGTTTCTTGGCACTGAACAAAAGCAGGATGATGCGAGTTTCCGATGCTGACTGTGGTGGAAAGTGGACGCAGCCAGCCTGAACAGCAGCAACAATATATTTAATATTAATATTAAAGGTAATTTTTATAGCGCCATATCCCAGCCCTAAGAGAAGGCTCATGGCGCTTTACAAATGATACTAATTATAACAACAATAATCATGATAGGGAGAAATTGAAGAAACCAACCAAGACGACAGGAAAGAAAAAGAGATGTAGCATAGAAACGGGAATAATAATAATACAAAATTGTAGTGCTTTCTGATAAATAACTTCAAGAATACGGTACTTCATTATCCAACGAGTCTATGAAATCAAAATAACTGCATAATTTGTTTAAAAAAAAAGTCCTGGAGACAGAAGAAAACTGCAGAACAGATTTGTCTGAGGAAACTGGCGACACGTTTCACCGGCGAACATTTAGAGTTTAGATCTGCAATTGCTTGTCATCATCAACAACAAAGACAGCTACCAGCAGCTGCTATCATACAATCACCAGGAAGCACATGTGCCCATACATAATAATAATCACATTTATAAAGTGCATTTCTCCAGTATCAGCTGGACTCAAAGCACTTAACATATGTATAGCCATGCGAGCACACCTTCTTAGGACAGAAATAACACTAGCCATACATTCATAGTCTATAATGGGACAAACTACAGACACCCTTTTCAAAGCCAAAAACTGCAGTAAGTTTTTGTACCAAAATATTTCATGGAAATATTTTTTTCACTTTAACATATCTCCTCTCAGTCAATCACTGTATTATGGTAAACTTTCTTCCCACAGCCTGCTTACTTTGAGTTGTACTTTTCCCAGCTGTCTTCTCTTTTCAAAAGTGACATTCTACCAAATTTTAGGGTTGCCTTTGATGTTGATTATAACAGCTGGTCACCATTTTAGTGCATTCTTCATTAAAAGCCTGGAAAACTAAGTGATCTCTACTGAACCAAAGCCTGATCCTGATCTGACTCAAACGCCATCAGTACTGTAAAAAGAGTGTTCACTTTCATTCAAGTTATGTAAGTTCACTTACAAATCCAGTTCCCATAAGTTTGTGGAGATTTCTGAGGGCATCCTGATCAGTATTGGAGAAATGAAAAGCAACCTGGCGAGAATTCCGACACAAAGCCTGAAGCTCTGAGAGCATATTCTGAGGAAGAAGCTGTAGTGACAGCTTCTCTGGCCAGTTGACTGTTGACCTGAAACAGTTCATACTGTGTCAGTGCTTGAATAATTAAAAATAGTGCAAGCCAGTTCTAATTCTACATTTTTTGAAACATGAAGGTCTTCTATATTTTAAACCTATTTACAATACTACTCTGAAGCAGGTGTGGAAGGCATTCTAAGCTGTCACAGTTAGCCCTCCTACCTCACTGCAGTCAACATTTTCAAAGATTGCACTAGTAGTAGCAACAGTAACAATGATGATATAGTTTTACATTAGCCTTAATTCACATTTCTTCTTTGTACTGTACCAGATGACACGATTATGTGGAGTTCACGCTCATAGTTACCCAACTCTAGCTGTCTGCTCCCAAATAGGAAGCACACAAAATCAACTCACCCCCGAATCCTGCCCACTCTAGCTAGTTTTTTTGCCCAGCTACAACCAACTCGGTCATGTTCCCAGCTGCCTTTTCTTGGAAGGGTGTCATAGAGAAGTCTTGCGTTGCCTGCGGTGCAATGAAGTTACTTGTCAACTCAAATGTTCACCGTATCAACAGCCTGTCATGTTCTGTCAACTTGCTGTGTGATGTTTGGTGTTCCAGGTCCAAGGACAGATAGGTGAAGGTGGTCATGAACAAACCATGGTGGGAAAGAACACCTCACTCTGTTTAGTCTCATTCTGTGGCTTTGGAAAAGGGTGAGGGAAGCACATTAAGAATTTTCAACAGGCTGTAGATATTGTTTCTCCTACTTTACCAGAGAAGCATTGCTCATCTGTTAGCATGACAGTTTCTGCCTTCTTGATTACTGGTGATGATAAGGATCAGAGTAATAATCAGCAAAAAGGAAGCAGGCAGTCCTTATCTGCAACATGCGACCCTGGACTTTGATGATTATGTATGCCCTTTGGATATGAAGCTTGCTGTTTTGTTCCCTCCTGATTTTCAACCAGAGGCCCCTCTTCCACATGGGTTTCAACAGAAAGATTACACTAACAATGCCTCTACCTTTCCCTTTACCCATAAAGAGTTGGATCCAGATACACAGCCATTCAGCTCACACATGGCTAAAACCAACTGATATGTTGAATTTGTATGGTACCTGCTGTTCATTAGTCAATTGTGACCAAATGGGAGTGGACAGTTGAATCAAGTAGATAGTAGGGTGAAGTTCAATTACTGTAAATTTCAGACTATAACCCGCGACTTTTTTCCCCCAGCTTTAAACTCTGCGGTTTAAACAGCGATGCGGCTTGTTTCCAGATTTTTTAATTCCAATTGATTTTTCAATGAGCTTCATGTTAAAGTTTTAACTGTTAATGTTGTTATGGTGTTAACTGTTCATATTTTAAATTCAAAGCCACATACAATTGAAACATTCAGATCAGTTGCTGAAGAACACACCCTTGTCATGGCAAAAACGAGACTAAATGATAACGATGCAGCTTTCATGTTGCAAACATTTGCGGCTTATAAACCAGTGCATCTTATTTGTGAAAAAAGTAGAGATTTTTTTCTAATTAGTGGGTGCGGTTTATATGCAGGTGCGCTCAGTAGACCGAAATTTACAGTAGTCATATCATCTGGTTAGTATGAAAAAGAAAGGAATTTCACCAACAAAAATGGTACTTTCTCTAATCTATTTTTGGCAATGCATGTTGCCTTAAATACATGAAGTACACAGTTTGTGGTATCATCTGCTAAATTTATCATTGTTTTAAGCTAGATGCAGTTTATGGTATCTGCCTGTGCTTAGCTTAAAACAATGATAAATCTAGCAGATGATATCCTTCTCTACAGCTAACAAACTGATGGATATGATACTGTATAGTCCTGACTGCTTAACACCCTGATGCAGCCACAGAAATAAAATCATAATCTTGAACAGAACCCTAAACGTACAAGTCTGGCTCATTGGTAGCAATGGAGATTCGACAAGTCAAAAGCCAGGTTATCCTTTGCTGCTGAGCTGTCTTGGTCTTTTCATGGTATTCAAGGGCACCTGCAACATGCTTACAACAGCTAATATGATGTTTTCATCTGTAACAAAGTTAAAGAGTCTCATTTTGTATGAAAAAAGGCAGCATTACAGCTCCCCACAAATAAGACTTTTCCTTAATGAATCAAATGGTTGAAACATGGACAAAAAGAAAGAACTGTGTTTTATTACCAAAAGGACAAGAAATAAGATTTCCTTTTGCATTAATCAAGACAGAAGAAATCTTTTACATTGAAAAGATACAGTGAACTGGCAGAAAAGTGTGTGACTATAAAATTATACATGCTCCCTGCAAATCAAACAACAATAAAATGCTTTGGCACAAACATGCATCTCCCCTTACCTGTCCACACTATCTTGCGGTCACGCATTGGTGGAGGCAGTGACTGTCTTGCATCTGTTGTCACAACAGTCCCACCAGGCCCAACATTACTGACCACAGAAATGCTGGTTGTACCTGATGGCCCTGCGTTGACTGCCATTCCTGAAGGGAAATTGGGATTTACACCCTGCTGGGGACCAGGAGGTCGCATGGTCATATTGGCCATGGTTTGAAACTGCTGCTGACCCATTGGCATCCCCACTGACTGGGTCGACATGGGAAGGGAGGTGCTCACGTTCATCTGCTGCTGCTGGTGCTGCGGTTTATAACAGGAGGGGTACATTTACATTTCAAACCAGAAAATGATATGTGTGTAAATAGGAAATGAAACTGCATCCATAAACAGGTCAAGACTATAAGACTAGAAAACAAATCATGAGGGCCAAAAGGATCAAAACCTGTAGAAAGGCTACAACACATCCTACTAAGTACTGTAGAAAGGCTACAACATACAATGGCAAGTACCTGCTGTTGCTGCAGAAGTTGTTGTTGCTGTTGCTGCTGTTGCTGCTGTGAATGCTGTTGAGCTAACATTGAAGCTGGTGAGATCATAGCCACCTGTGCAACAGGAGCAGTCATCATTCCTTGGGTGGACATGGCCATACCGCCTCCCATACCCATCATGGGTGATTGAGACATGCCTCCTGGGTGGGCTGTCAGAAAACATCAATCAACTCCAGTTAAAATCAGCTACTTCAGATAGAAAATATCAATGACAAAATTTCTACTCTGCACAAGTCTGCTCTTATTCATATATTAAATTTCTTACTCCAATTCTGTCAACACATCTACAGAGTCTCTATATAGATCATTACCACCCCTCCTTTATTTTGTCACCTTTGCCTCTTGCCCAACATTTAAAATTTATGGTGGTAAGATACCAAGTTGGGAGGGTATATAATATTTTAATGGTCTAGAGAGTGCATTTTTTTAATGACTGAGTAAAGCGCAACACAAGATATTTCCCCAAACCTAAATGAATACCCCCTTCCACTTTTAAAATACATCTGTACAAACATCACCATGAACAGGAAGAGATCAACTACACAGATGTCAGAAATTGTGCAATGGGAGAACCAGGATCATCTGTTATTTAGACATATCTGTACACAAACATGACATTTAGGGTTTGACTTCTTTCTATCAATCAATCAATCAGTCAGTCCTCTTCGTGCAAGCTGCACATAAGGCTTCAACCAGAGCCTGCCACTGATGTCGATCGGCTGAAACCCGCTCCATGGGGACCCCATGTCCAGCCCTTTCCTTTCATCTCCCTTTCCACTGTTCTTCTCCAAGTTTCCTTTGGGCGGCCTCGTTTTCTCTGGCCGTCTGGAGTCCATCGTAGGGCGATTTTGGAGAGGTCTGCTGTCTGCTGGCGGAGCAGATGTCCAATTCATCGCCAACGCCTTCGTTGAACCTGCGTGGTGATGGACTCGGTTTCAGTTCTTCGGTGGAGTTCTTCATTGGTGACGGTGTTTGGCCAAAAGATGTTAAGTATGCACCTGAGGCATCTGTTTTGGAAGATGTCAAGCCTGTTACCGATCTTTTTGGTCATCTTCCATGATTCTGATCCATAAAGGAGGGTGCTGATCACATTTGACTTGAAGATTCTCAGCTTGGTCTTCTGGCTGATGTTTTTTTGCCTTCTATGTGCTCCTGAGTGAGGCAAAGGCCTGGCTGGCTTTCACCAGTCGGGCTCAAATCTCCACCTCCGCATCCCTGGTGTTTGACATCTTGGACCCAAGATAGGTAAAGCTGAAAACTTCGTCAATCTCTTCTCCATTTAGTTTGATGTTTTCTTGGACTCTGGCGTTCACTCTCATACTTTTCGTTTTCTTTGCGCTGACCTTCAAGCCAAGGTTTCCAGATGTTTCTGAGAAGGCATTTGTTTTCTCCTGCATGTCTTGGTGGCGGTGTGACAACAGGGCAATGTCATCCGCAAAGTGCAAGTCTTCCAGCATTGTTGTTGCTGTCATAGTCATGGTCCATTTGATCCCTCTCTTCTCTCTGTCTGTGAAATTCCTCATGATCCAGTCCATGGCCGGGATGAAGAGGAACGGCGACAGAATGCAGCCCTGCTTCACCCCAGCACTGACGTTGTGAGCTCCATGTCACAGACCACCTGAGATCTGAAATCGCTGTACAGCATTGCAACGACCTGGACAAGTTTCACAGGACCCCATAATGCCTCAGGATCTTCCATAAGGACTCGCGGTGGATGCTGTCAAAAGCCTTCTCCAGGTCGATGAAGATGATCTACAGCGGTGTGTTCCACTCGTTGCTCTGCTCTAGAATCTGACAGACTTCTTTCTATGCATGGTGATATTTGTAGGTGTGTATCTCGAAAGAGAATATTCACTTGGATGTTAGAAAATAGTGCAGCATTGCACTTCACCCAGTCATGAGTGGGTACAGCTCAATCCAAGATTGTTATCTACAGCACTTATTTAAAAAAAGAGATTAAAATAAGTGAATAAAACTTAACACATTTCTAAGCACTCAAGACTTAACATGCCTTCTACAAAAAATTAACAGACTAGTCAGAGTAATCACTCACTCATGTATGGCTGGTTTGTAATGTCCCCTTTAGGCTGAAATGATTAGAAACCTACAATGAGCACCATTGAGCAATTTACAGTAAAGTACAGCCAAACAAAAATAATTAAGAACTAAGTTTCATTCACACAGCCAAACTTCACCTTGGAGATGGTGAACATCTGCTGTCAATACAGTTATTAACTTGGTCAGTGAGAGCTGTATCAGTTGCTTTTTACACCATATTTCAGTTTCATGATGTTGATTAAACATGTTCATCAATATTTATGCCCATAATATATTCCTCACCATCATGCTGGCACGAACTGCCGCTGCCTGTGCTTCACTGAGCTGTGGCACTCCCTGCTGCGGTTGTGGGGCAAGCAAGGATGATATCTGGGGTGAAATTCCTTGGGGCTGCTTGGATGGATGTTGACTAGGGTGTATGATAGAAGCATTAACCGGGTTAAACTGTGCCTGAATGTTTGGAGGCATCATGCTTGGGGAGACTGTGTTTTGATGAATGGCTGTAATACATAAAATACAAGAGGGAGTGAACTGAAAATCTCATTTTTATTTATAATGTATTTTGCAAATATGAGTATCAATTATGTACAAAATCTCCATTTCATTCATCAATTATTCCAGTCATTAAAAAGTACATGAATTCCTCCAGAAACAAAATCTTCCTATTGTATGTACAGCCACCAATGCATTATATGTTCCATTTCTTCACCTGACCAGAAGGTCCTTTTCACCTTTGACAACTATTGAAATCACATGTCAAGAGTACAAAAGACATGCAACACCAGAACAGCAAACGTTATGCTGTTTCAACCTGACTGCGGGTTATGGATTCCTGAGTAGATCTAGTGATGGTGACACTCCTGGACATGTGCTTCATGAATGGTTAATTTTTGTTTTTAAATGAGTGTGACTTTACCTGCTAGTAGCTATAAACAAAAAGAAGAAAAGTTCTTTCTGGTTGGAAAGGAGGGTTAGCTGGTGTCTATGGATGACTCTCTTAGCTTCAAGGTACTAAACCTAGGTTTCATCATCCATCCCAGTTATCTATAGGAAGCCATCATCTTCAGGTTCATAGCATCACAAAAATTCCTGATCCACCAACTCTTCGCTCTTTCGTTTTTGGAGTCAACTACCTTGGAACCCACCTTACAAACAATTTATTTGTTGGAGTGGCAGACATGTCTTGCCACAGTGAACTTATTTATCATTTATTCACACAAGTTTTCAGTTGATTTGTCTTGTATTACAATCTTTAGACATTCTGCAGCAATACACGAATCCAAACTGTTTTGATAAACACATGCCATATGTGATCTGTAAACATACACCTTGTTATTCATGTTTGCCTAATAAACAAAAGCACAAAAGAAATAATAATAATTGAGAATTTATAAAGCACAGTATCTCAGCCAAAGGCGGACTCATTGCGCTGGAAAACTTTTTCTCTGTAACTGCAGCTTTTACTACCTTGTTTGAGCAGGAAAATATTTTATATAGTTCATTAAAAGATTCATGTGTTGTTTTTTTTAAAAAAAAAGAAAGGATAATGACAAAGAACATCAAAGTATGTTCAAATAGTAATATCAGATCAGAAGCAGTGCCTGCCCACAAAGCATGCATGACAGAGAGAGAGATGGGGCAGGAAGTGTGAAGGAGAGGGAGAGCGAAGTTTTTTTATATAGTGCATAATCACACTCATGAAGGAGCATGCTCTCAGCACTTAAGACAAACTATGCAGACAAGTAATAAAAGACAAACATAGAAGACACAAAGAGGAACAAAGAACAAACAATAAGGACGGAAAGTGTCATAAATTTGCAGAGGAAGACAAGCAGGCAGACTAGTTAACTGACTATAATAATAATAATAATGTTGGCTTGTATAGCGCCAAATCCTGGCCTGTGGACAGCTCAAGGCGCTGACGTCAAAAAATAAGATGACGACAAAATGTGGGTGTGTAGCGGCCCGTCTCCTCCACGTCACAGGGCAGCGTCCACACACAGCAAGAACCCAGTCCTCAGCACAAATATCCAACATGTCATACAAGCCGGAATACACTCCATAGAACAAATATCAAACATGTCATACACTCCACAGAAAATGCTACATCCAACAGAAGGCACAAGTTTCACTGGAACGCCAGCACACGCTCAAGTTCACTGATGAAAACATGAATCCCACACCACCGCGCAAGTCATGAAGTCCAAATCCAACAAGACAGTATCAAAGGCCATCATCACAACTATTGACAACTATGTTGACTGGTGTAAGGAGTAATGCTTTTGGAACAGATGTGCTTTTAGTGTACAATTAATAATTCAATGGTAGGTAGATGGCTGATGGAAAGGAAGAGCATTCCACTGTTTTGCAGAACAAAAACTAAAACTTATGATAATGAGATAGTGTTGTACTTGACAATGAGAATGCCAGTACACTCTCTATCACCACCCGACAACAATTGGACTATAATGCCCCTCCAGTAACCAGTGCAGTTTACAGAAAAGAAGTGAACACTTACAGAAAAACATGAGCAGCAATGCTTTGTAGTACATAGTTGTATAAAACCTCATGAAGAGACAAATTAAATCAACTTTTTAGAGGAATCAACTGCAAAGAAATGTCTTCTATGAATGATTTTGTGAAGCTAAAGGAAAATGAAATAGCAGCATGTACTTCTCTTGACAGCTAGTTGAATTAGACAAATGATTTTGATCTGACAGAGAAATTGTTTACATGAAAATAAATGCTGACAAACTGAAGTTTTTTGGTAGTAGCTAGTGGAATGATCTGTATTGTGTCATTATTTATCTTGAATTTATTACATGAATTCCCTTTCATGCCAGTGCATATGTTTATCTGTATGTATAGCAACAGCAAAACAGAATACATGCATAAATATAACTGGTGTTTGTGTACTGGATAAACATACAGGCAAAATGATTAGTTATAGAATTTTACAAACTGCCTAATAAAGCAAAACAAAACAAAAAGATTAAAAACTGAAATCTATTTTCAGAATTAGCCATGTGAGTGGTAATTGCAATGCAAAGAGAAGTGGGATTAGAAGACAATTTGCACAGGAAACGAATCTTAGCATAGACTCACAGGGCTGGCTGGAAATAACTGTGGACGGGACTTTGAACTGCGCATCAGATGGTGCCATTGAGGAGGCAGGGCTGTGCACTGAGAAACACATATACAAACATTTCACCGATACTTTGCTAATCACAATGCACAGAAAGAAACACACCCACGCGCACAGGCACACATACAAACACACTCGTGGTATGTAACTGCAACATAATAAATATGTGCATTGCACATACACACATGCACACAATGTGTGCACATGCATATGTGTGCATACACACACACATATAAAAATGCTTCTGGAACCACAAAGCACAAATACAAACCCATGCATACACATTTAGTGATAACCGCCTCACAACTAACTTCTAAACACCAAAGCAAAACAGCTTACTTAGCACTACATTGTAATGTGCAACACTGTTAAAGTAATGTGTGCAGCACTACCAAGCTTGATTGATAGAAGAAATTATATTTAAAAAAATGGTGAAGTTAAAGAAGCACTTTGCTTCTGATTGGCTTTTGGAATTCAACGACAACAAAGAAACAAAATATTCAGCCAGTGAGATTTAACACAGTGTTGTAACTTCCATCATTTTTCTGGGGATTGCTGTCATTGGCATGTAAGTTGTTGTAAGAGTTGTTTGTTTTTGTTTAACGCCGTGCAAGCAACTAAAGCTATATCATGGCAAGAAAAAGTAATCTTATTTTTAAATGTTTTGGGACAAAAACCCCCCAAGTGATATAAATGTGACATCGTAAAACTGAAAAAACCCACACAAAAAGCAGGAAACACATTTGAGAGGCGGAAGCATGTAAAAGGAGTGCTGTGGCCCAAAAAGGCCACCAACAAACCAAAAACCAGAAACTATCAGGGCATAAAAAGCTTAAATCTTATGATAAAGCCCTATCTGCCTTAAAAAGGTAAAAATAGCTGCCGATGGGACGGACCTAAACAAAGAAAACAAGGAGCCTGCAGTAAAAAACTGCTGGCGGATACTCTGGAGTCCAGGACAAGTAATTAAAACATGTACAACATTAAAAGTTTCTTGACACCAAGGACAAACTGGCGGTGGTTCACCTCGTGAAAGGTGCGACTGCGTGGCATAGCTGTGTCTTAGTCTGGAAAGAACTACCTCCTCCCGCCGCACAGGACGGCATGAAGGCAAGCGGTCTGAAAGAGAGGGAATGGTGGCATGTAACTTATTTTGGCCAAGAGTGTCCCAGTGGCATTGCCACAAGGACTGAACATAGGCCGAGAGGATAGATTTACAGTCTGCTG
Organism: Marisa cornuarietis; assembly: GCA_004794655.1. Taxonomy (NCBI): domain Eukaryota; kingdom Metazoa; phylum Mollusca; class Gastropoda; order Architaenioglossa; family Ampullariidae; genus Marisa; species Marisa cornuarietis. The sequence goes on along the minus strand of SMMW01000012.1, from coordinate 169,937 downwards.
ATACTATCGAGTGTAGTTTACTAGGCGACTGACATGCAGCCTTGGCAGCCTAGTCTGCTCGAACATTGCCTGGGATACCAGCATGGCCAGGAGCCCAAATGAAAACGGTGTCTTTTTTTCGTTGGACTAGAGCTGCATGGAAAGTGTGAATCTGAACCACAAAGGGGTGGTCATAACGTTGGAAGAGAATGGCTTGGAGAGCAGATAAAGAGTCTGAGATGATCAGAAAGTTTTGCTCCGAAGAGTGGTGAACATGCTGCAAGGATAGCAAGATGGCGTGAAGTTCTGCAGAAAAGGCCTGTTGCAGCTGGCAGGATGGAACTGCTGCCGCAGCTACAGGGCCACTGTTTGGAATTTTGTAGCCATCTGTAAAGACAGAACAGAATCCAGGATAGTCAGAAAGAAGTTCTTGAAAGCGCTGGAGAAAGATGAGGTTTTTTTGAAAACTGAAAGATCGAGATAGATCTCTGGAACCAGAAGAGTCCAAGGAGGAGCTGGTAAGAGAGGGAGAGCCTCTACCTGCTGAATATCTAATACGGGTGCTTGTAGGTGAGGTGAGACACGGAGTGATACTGGTTTTTGCTCCTTGGTTCGAATGGCATACAGAGCAGCACACTGAGGTCCGAAAACAGCACCGTAAGCAGGGTTTCCAGGATGAGCTTTTAGACGACAGACACAGGACAGCATGAGTTTCAGATGACGGAGATAAAGTGGAGGCTCACCAGCTTCTGCATACAAACTTTGTACAGGAGTGGTGCGGAAGGCACCCAAACAGATGCGGAGGCCTTGATGGTGAACAGGATCAAGAATTTTGAGATAGGACTCTCGAGCAGAGCCATAGATGATGGATCCATAGTCTAGCTTTGAGCAGACCAGCGCACGATACTGGGGAAGCAGGACCGTGCGGTCTGCCCCCCAACTGACGTGGCCAACAACTCTAAGAACGTCTAAGGCTTTCTGACATGATAGGCATAACAATTTGATGTGAGAAAGAAAGGAAAGTTTTTGGTCAAAGATGACCCAAAGATATTTTACTTCCTGGACCACTTTGAGAACCGTGCCATTGACAGTAACAGATGGGTTTGGAAACATGCCTCCTAGTTTACAAAAGTGGATGCATGCTGACTTCGTAGGAGAAAATTTGAAGCCATTTTGTCACCCACTTCTGCACAGCGTTTACGCACAGCTGAAGCCGGCATTCAAGACGCAGTAGGGATCGGCCTCGGATGCAGAGAGCAAAGTCATCTACATATAACGAGGCCACCAAACCTGGACAGACAGATTATCCTGGTGGGACGCCCATTGCCTGTTCCTAAAAAGCAGACAGGATAGATCCTATACGAACTCGAAAGAGACGTTGAGAAAGGAAGTTCTTGATGATGAGAGGCATATGACCTCGGAAGCCAAGGGCGTGAAGGTCCAACAGGATACCTTGCTTCCAGGTAGTGTCGTACGCTTTCTCCAAGTCAAAGAAAACTCCTAACACATGCTCTTTACTTACAAAAGCATCTCTAACAAAAGTTTCAAAACGGACCAGATGGTCCAGGGTGCTGCGGTATTGTCTAAAGCCACACTGCAGGTTGGAGATGAGACCCTGAGATTCAAGCTGCCAGGTAAGCCGGGTATTCACCATGCGTTCTAAAGTTTTGCACAGACAGCTAGTGAGGGTGATAGGACGGTAAGAGTTGGGATCAGAAGGATCCTTGCCAGGTTTTGGGTAAGAGTTACCAACTTAAAAAAAAAAAAAAAGGCACGGAAACAAGAGCGGAGCATGTGAGATTCTGACATCTTTCAGATAAACTACATGATTCAAAGAACAAGAGATCAAATAAACAGCTAAAGGGACATTTTTAGTTTATTTTGTCAAAACTTGTGAAACCCACTTCATTCCACAGAAAATAAAATAGTATTTTTTCTTTTTAAATAGCACACTTCACATCTTTCAGCCAAAGCACTGAGGTGGCTGTGAACCTAAAATGAACAAATTCCACCAAAAAGGTAAAACATCATTGCAAGACTCTCAGCCAAGGAGAAATTCAATGATTTTAAACCATCTCTTAACAAAAGCTTTCAGGAATGAATTTTCTTTATTCTTTGCTTTGGCAGGCATACTGACAAGCTGTTTGCTGTTAAAGCCATGATGGTCATTACTTTCTTCTGCTCCCATACTGCATCATGGATCAGTGAAAAGTTAAATGCTTTTTGTAACTACTGAGGAAGCAAGGGAGTTCCCATTCCTGATATTAAGCTACTCTACAGAAATTGGGCAAAAATGCTCACCACTGTGTCCGGTCAGCTTGACCTCATTCTGCTTGTCTTCCTCACCTTTCTGACTATGCAACTGCTCTGGAATACCAATACAGGTGTTAATATTGCACTGATAACGTAGTATTGTAGCTATTTCATAAAAGTCCACTGAAATTAAATCAACATGCACTGACTACAGAAAGCGTAACTCAATTGTAAATTGTTTATCTCACACACAAAAAACCAACAAAACCAAGAGAATTAATTTAATTAAGCTGATATGCCTTTTACATCACTTTGTGTTTTTAAAAAATGAAAACTCCTTTCAAAGCTACCTGGTTCAGTCAGAAGAGGTGCATTCAAATTTATGGCAACAATATTCATCTTTGAATGAAAGGGGGCTTCAAAGAATGGGAAAGGAAATGGGAGGTATTATTTCACTATTATTACCAACTCTTTCATACATTACAACAAAAGAAATGTTACTAAAAGAATACCTTGTAACTGATATCCATGAAGCAAAACCATATGTCTAGGGTCTGTGGTGTAGTCTTTCTGAGGATGAGCTGTATATGTTCCCTGCCCAGCTCCTGCCTAACAAAGTACACTTAATAATAATAATTGGATTTATAAAGCGGATTTTTCCATGTGGACACAAGCTCAATGTGCTGCACATGAAAGACTATGAACTAACAGACAGTCAACCATACAGTTAACATAAGTGTCAGCAAAAAGGTAACACCTTACAAAAGTGTGTTGATAAAGAACTGAGAAGTAGGCAGAACAGTACTCTTGATTATGCAAGATGTTAAAGCTTACCCATAATAAGCAGGAGAGGGCATGCACATGCACAAGATATTATCACAGTCTAAAACGTGTAAATCTTTGAAGATCAGAGCCATGTAACTATGCAACCCTTTGACAAATTAATGCTATTTTTAAATTAAAGGCTTAAAATGAATTTTTACTATTAGTACTTGTACAAAATGTGCAAGAATAGCAGCAGGACAATGAATTTAGTTTTCATGACAATTATGGGTTTTGTCAGTAAAACAGACCGAAAAATAATGAGAAAATTTTAAATAAAAACATTTATCTCTTTCCTTGTAAGCAGTCATCACACTACCTAGTCTCTTATACATTTACCACTGAATAACATTACAGAAAGTGGTTTATAAGTTCTTGCACTGAAAATTGTTCATCCTTAAAACGTGTTCTGGATTAGATTTCATCTTGAGGCTGTAACTAAAAGGTCTGTCAGGCTGATGATCTCTATCCTGAAAACTGCAATGCACATGCCCAGCATAGTCATGTAATTATTGCATCTATAATAGGCTCTCGCTTTGCTGGAAAGAGGTCATCTGACAATGTAACCCCAAGTCTACAAATACTATTCCAAAATTACTTTTATCAAACTGTTCCACAATGAATAATAATAATTTTTTCAGAAAAAACTATTTAGTAATTAAACATAAAAGAAACTTTCATACTCACAGCATCAAACATTTTCTGCAGCACTGGAATCTTTCGTGGAGAGATAATGGAGAAGTGAATTCCACGCTGTAACAAGCGAAATGCATAAGTGATGATTTAAAATGTGCTCCCTTTAGCATCACAACCACAAAGATCAATGTGGAAAGCCTGGATTAATGAATTAACAAGAATAAAAAGTGACCATTCAAATATCCACAAACTCGAAAGCTGACAAGAACAAAACATGGGCTGTATGGCATCTGCGTAAATATAAATATTCTTTTCACCTTTCCCAACATACTGGCAAGCTGCTCACTGTTGAAGCCACGGTAGTCATTGCTCTCTTCTGCTCCCATGTGATATGGTGGCGAATTGCACACAAGGATGCAGTGCCGCTGAGTGGTGACTCTGCATGAACAGAATATGTTGAGAAATGACTTGGTCTTCTACACAGTGGTACATATACTTTTACTTCTTTAGTGTGTAAGACTAAAGAACTCTTGAAATCAAATTAAACAAACTCTACAATGAACATGATGTTTAATAAAGAAAATTAGTTTGGGTGTTGTATGCAAGCGGAATCTGGAAGCAGCAGTTCACAAATACATTATAAAAGTTATGCTTTACCAATGCATTAAAGAGTTTTGTGTATCTGTATAAATTCATATAAAAATATATGCACATGAGACATGTATGTTCCAATGAGAGAAAAATTGTCTCCTTCAATATAAGGCAACAAAACAAGGCCAATATGAATGGGTGGGAGCAGGAAATTTTTCTAGAGCCATATAGCACTAGACATAGCTATATAACATTATACAAATATGGTCGCATATGCAGAGGTAATTCTAGGATTTCAAAAAGAGTGGCCCTGGGGCCCTCTCAATGGAAAAAAAGGGGTCCTTCAAATGAAACAAGGGGTCCCTTGAAACAAACACATTTTCACTGCTTTTTCCGATAAATATTTGGTATACAACAAAATACTTTATTAATCACGAGAAATTTTATTAATCACAAGAAATTGAAGATTAATCACATAGATATCTTTTTCTTTTATATCGATAAATTATCTTTCATCATCATTAGTGTGATCATAGCATCCTAAATTTGCAAACCAATTAGTTTTTGTGTCCATCTCATTGGGCTATGAACTAATGATTAGACACTTTTCATATGTCTCATTAGTGCAGGGGTTTAAATGTTTCTCCTCGAGGCAACCTACAAGAAGACTTTATTAGGTTTTGATGGCCGAAGCCTCCTCTCACAGCCTGCATTGTGGTATAGCATACGGAGGCACAGCTTTCCAAGAACCAGCAAACTGGGAAATGAATCCCTGTAAAAATCAAATAACAGCTTTTGGAATCTCTCCAATATGCATTCTGCTTTACAGTTTCTTTTACCACAATCCATTCCTCTAAACATGCTGCTTTGTCAAGCAAGATTTTACTGAATTTGGTGCCCACTTGTGCTGGTTTTCCAAAGAAATCTGTCAAGATATTTAATTCTTTGTCTCTACAGGGTGCTCTGTCTTCTGTAGACAGGAAAAAGATGGGGTGCATGGAAAAAACTCAAAATCCACAGGCAACATCACCTGCATCTTTTGGAAACCTGTCATTAATGTTCTTGCACATTGTCGCAAAAGCAACCCTGATAGCTTCTATGTCCTGTGATGTTGTATCAAGTTCGCAACACGTTATTTTTAAGTGTTATATAATACCACCGGCATAAGTTCCGAAATGGTAATGAGGACAGAAATAAATTAGAATTGAAAATAGTTTATCTGGCTGAGATCTTTCTGAAGAATTTCAGCCTCCAAAGAGTGCCTGTGGTCGGAAGTCTGAATGTCTCTGCAGCGTCCTCGTTCAGTACTTAACACACCCGGGGTTGTAAACGTGTTATTCTTATTGTTTCAGGCATACTTTACATCTCATTCCTTCCTCCTCGTTCATTAGCCAAGGCCATTTCTTCAGCCATTCACACTGACATGTTCTCTGGATGCGTGTTTTTTTTTACGTGCGGTCTCTGTCTCAATTTGTCTATTTCGTTGTCTACATTTTCCGTTCCAACAATGTGTGCGGCACACTCTGACGAGTTTCTGTTTCTTTCTGTCCTTGTCAATTTCTACTTTCCGGGGCATCTTCTGCTGTTCTGGTCATGAACGAAAAGTCAAACAAAGTTGACAGCCGCGTTCACTTCGTTTTCAACTCGCTTGCTTTCAATACCCTTTGATCTCTCCCGTCCCAAATGTGTTCGCTGTGGGCGCGTCAACAATCTACTTCCTGGCACGAAATTTGGAGCAGGTTGCATCAGATGGACAACAACTGGTCAGTTTGAAAAATGTCCAGTCATTAGCATTGATTCTAGTGGGTCGGTTTCAAACCAGTGCGAAGAATGACAACAATTATTTTTGAAGTGCCGCATGGCGTGTTCAAAAGTGCGCCAGCCAGGGTATTTTTGCGGGTGCATGGTCGCGCTGACTTTCAGACTATGCGCTCCTCAGCGAAATTTTGCGGGAATCCCACAAGGCCACAGCCTAGAATTACCTCTGCATACGTGTTTCACTGTTTTCACACACACATAGCAAACATTATAAGTCATATAATGTCTTTGATAGTTCACAATATTGACAAATGACTAACTTTATTAATCCCAATGGGCAATTATAACTTGGGAAGTGTGTTCTGTTATAAAAGTTAAAAAAAAACTGCTAGTTACAATATAAGGCAAGTGGTGCATCATAGCAAAACAAAAACATGCATTCTTACATATAAAACCATTCTTAAAACACCTATATCACACACCAATGCACACATACTACTGACAATTTATCTATAATCTATGGTTGAGCAGATGGATTGCAGAGGGTGTAAACAATTTCAAGTGCCTATTACTTCTGCATATAGACATAGTATGTTTGCCTGAATCGATATAACAAATTCTCCTGGTAGGACATGTTCTGGTATGGACAAAATGCTGTAAGCATTTCTGACAATTTGCTTATCATAAAAAGGAATCCAAATTTCTCTGCTTAACACCAATTACCTTATAACAAATCTGGACAATATGGTTCAAACTGTTCATATCATGGAACCAGAACAGGAAAAAGATAAAAGATTGTCAATGAATGACTGATAAAAATGGCTCAATATTGCTGTGCTGACATTTCAAGAAGGTACACTCTTTGGTGACCATCTTAACATCCTATTTAAGCCTGCAATCAAAAACAGTGCCTGAAGGAGTTAACAATCTCAACAGATATATAATGAAACAACAGCACCGTCTCTTTTTTCCTTAAGTCTATGCCTATCTCTTTTGTCTTACCTACATTTAATTCCATAAAATTCTTGTCACACCAATGTACAAAATTTGATTAGGCACTGCCATAATCAGGTTATGCCCCTGAGTCAACAATGGACAAGATACAATAGCTTCTTTCATCAGTACTTCTTGCAGCTGTCTGTATAGATCTGTACATGATATTCAGTAGACAGACAACAACCTTGCACAGATCCAATGCTTCTAATAACAATATCAAAATAACGACCATTTACAAAAAAATCCAATACCCACCAAAACCTAACACTGCTCCTATTTTTAAAAAAAATCCAGTGATGGATGGTTGCATTGGTCTCCATGTTTATGCAGAATTTTGATGATGATGATGATGATGATGATGATGATGATGATGATGATTTATAATGCGCAGGTATCCATTCAAAAGAATGCTCACTGTGCAGCAAAAACAGAAGAGAAGAAAAAAATAAAACAACAGGAAAGTAAAAAATAATAAAGAAAGATGTGATGCTTGGTTGTTTAATTCCGTCTTAAGTAAACAAATGAGTCTTCAGTCTTTTCCGAAACGTGGTTGCTGAGGTGATGTTGGACAGTGACGATGGCATTATTAGTATTATTTTTGTAGCAGAGTTTTCTGGAAATAAAAAAATGTATCTTTGCCTTAAAGCAATTAAAAAAAGAAACTTACTCTGTATTGCTATTACTAAAAGCAGACTAAACTTTGACTGTCATGGCCTGACTAAAGATGTCTGCGCACAGAAGAGAAAACCGTGTAGCAGACGATTGTTTACGTCATTTTTTTCAAAGGATAAATTTTATTTAAAATTAGATATATGTCTGTTGGTGACAAATACAGATATACTGAAGTTTACATTTTTTTTATAGATCAGATAGTAATAGTAATGCATTTAATCCTTCATAACCATTTTTGAATGCTCCCCACACCCACCTGACTTACCTTTAATGAGTAATAAAATTGCAATTTGTGTCGTAAAATCTTAGAAACAAACTATAATAGCTTTTGGAGATGTTAAAAATGAATGTCCAAAGAACGTAGGGTTTATCGAAGTTTCAGTATTCTTGTTCATTTTACCAATACCGATAATTTAGTAATTATTTACATTTCATAATTTATTTCCCTAAAAACTTTATTGAAAGTACCCAATTCTCAGAAACGACGAAGGGAAATATACTTACTTATTGTGCAGCACACACCAAGCCTCGCCACAAACATCGATCTTCCGAAACCAAGTTTCACATTTTCTTTTTGCAGCATCTTGTTTGAGAAGCCACTCCAACCTCCATTTATTGTCAGTATTGTTAACTTTGACAGCTGCGGAAAAGTCTTCTTTGCTGTCTTTGTTAAAGATTTGTATTTTGGATGAAAACCCGCGAAATCAAATCTTTATCACATCCATTTCCGTAAGGGACACGATAGTGATATCCATTACCACTGGCGTAATGGCATCATTCATGATACAATGAATTACCGCTTTAATTCACAGCCCCCATTCCAGTCTCCAGGACAGAGAACTACCACCCCTTAACATAGCTTACAGTGTCCTGCACTTTGAAAGGGCCTAAAGGCCTCTTACCCTGTGTATCGTATGGTCTTGATGTTATCAAACACCTGAAGAGCTGTACTGAGTCCCTCTGCAATATGGCTGCTTCCTTGTCCAGCACCACCAACAAGCCTGAAGATGTAATGCTTTCAACTAAACCATGGACATCTTTATCTCTAAATTGTACATGCATGCACTCACTTTGCCTGACATAAATTTAAAACTTTAAAGACCAACCTGAATGGTTCACGTTTTTTGTAGCTATTGATAGAGATAGGTGATATAAAACTAACCTGTAAATTTCAGCCTCCAAAACCCATCTGTTAATTATCCGAAAAACTGCTACTATAGGACAATAAATACAGTCTTTCAGCATCCGAATAATCCAAAATCTCACTCATTCTCTCTATTTAGTGTTGATTGGTGGCAATGTTGTGACTGGTGTACTAGTATGATGTAGCACACTGTTTGTGGGGCTTCTTGATCGAAGGTGCAAAGCATGTATATTACCGGATAATTAATGGACGGGCTTTGGAGGCTGAAATTTACGGGTTAGTTATATATCATTTATATTTATCAATATATACAAAAACGCGAACCATTTGGGTTGGTCTTTAATAACTCATGATCCCTTAGGAGGAGACGTACTGCTAAAAAAAGCAGTTTTTTTAAAAATAAACAATGATAGCATGCTTTAAACAGTAAACGAATGGTATCATTATTTTTTTTAAACCAAAATTAATTCTATGCCTCAGTCAGCCCTTTTAAAAAAAAAAGGCAGGTGTGAAGCTGAGGCACTGAATCAGTCAGTCAGTCGTCCCTTGCCTGGCACCTGGCGTTGGGGGGAGCACATGGATAGACGCGGCAGCTGATAGGGCCCGCCACTCTTGCCTGTTTTGGGCAATAGTCAGCAGGTCCTGTACAGGACGACCAGTCCAGTCTTTGACGTTCGTAAGCCAGTTCTTTCTCTGACCACCGCGGCGTCGGCTACCCTCCAAGGTGCCTTGAAGGATAGTCTTCGACAAGGTGTCGTGCCGGGTTACATGGCCAAAGAAGACCAGCTTACGTCGCTTGACTGTTGATAGTAGAGGTTCCTGGTGTCCTACCAGTGTGGCAATCTTGTTTCTTACAAAGTCGTTGGTTTTGTGTTCTTTGTATGAGATCCGGAGCAGCCTCCTCAGACACTTGTGCTCGAATGCCTGGATTCTCCTTTCTGTTTCGGCGAGTAGAGTCCACGTGTCGCATCCGTAGAGCAGGATCGGCACTACCAGGGATTTGTATAGCCTGTACTTGGTAGTGAACCTTATCTTGTGGCTATGCCAGATCCTATCTAGCCTAGCCATTGCTGCTGTTGCTGTTGCGATCCTGATGCGGATATCTTGCGTGGAGCTGCCGTCCTTGGAGAGAGTGGCTCCCAAGTATTTGAAGCTGCTTACCTTCGAGCTGTACCCCGTTCATATAGATCTCTGCTTTGCCGTTGCCATTGATCATAACTTTGCTCTTTTCTGTGCTTGTCTCCATTCCATATGCGTTTGAGCTGTCTGTCAGTCTGTTGGTGAGGTCTTGCAGTTCCTTGTTTGTACCTGCTAACAGATCTATATCATCTGCAAAGCGTAGGTTGCAGATTGGTCTTCCACCGATTGAAATGGAGGTATGGTGGTCATGAAGAGCTTCAAGCATGATGTTCTCCAAGAATATATTAAACAACACGGGTGATAGGGGACATCCTTGACGTACCCCTACTGTGGTACGAAAGTAAGCTCCTATTTGGTTGTTAAGCAAAACTGTACTCGTTGAGCTGTTATACAACGCTTCAACGACTTGGACAAGCCCTTCTTCAATGTTGAATTTCCGCATCACATGCCATAGCCCCTCGTGCCAGACTCTGTCAAATGCCTTCTTAAAGTCAATGAAGTTGTGGTAAAGGTCCCGCTGATGCTGCAGATGCTTTTCTATAAGAAGACGACAGTTGAAGATCTGCTCAACTGTGCTTCTACGTGGTCTGAAGCCAGCCTGTTCTTCTGCTAGCAGCTCTTCTGCGGTGGTTCTGATGCGGTTCTGTATGACCTTCAGCATGACTTTACTTGGGTGACTGATAAGGCTTATTGTTCTGTAGTTCTGACACTGTTTGCTGTTTCCTTTCTTTGGGAGGGGAATGATTAGTGACTGCGTCCATTCTCTGGGCCATTCCTTGCACTCCCAGACTCTTTGGCACAGAACAGTTAGGGCTTTTGTAGTTGCTTCCCCACCCTGCTTGAGCAGCTCAGCTGGTACATTATCAACACCTGGTGACTTTCCTCCCTTCAGACTATGTACAGCTTTTTCGACCTCTTCCCGTAGGACTGGTATGTCTGCAGGTTCACTGTCTCTAGTCTGGTTGTTTTGGAGAATGTTGGCGTCGGTCTTCAGCTGGTAATTGTACAGGTCCTTGCAGTATTCTGTCCATCGGTTGAGTACAGCATTGCCTTCTGTGAGAAGGTGACCATTGCTGTCTTCGATGACTGAGATCTTTTGCTGGTCTGTCTTAGTGAGGGTCTTTAGAAGTTGGTAGGCCTTTTGCTGTCACCTCGTGCCATTCCAACCTCTATGTCCTGGCACTGCTTCTCGATCCAGCTCTCTCTAGCTGCCTTCATCCCTTTCTTAATGGCACAATTCACTTCTTTGTGTTTGGTTGCTGCTTCTGGTTTGCTTTTCTTTTCTCTCTTCAAGGCCCTCCTTTGGTCACAGAGGTCTAGTATGTCGTTCGTGACCCATGGCTGTTTCTTGTTTCTATGTCGCCCTAGAACCTCTTGGGCTGTCGACAGTAGCACCTCTTTGATGTTTCCAGAGAGGGTGTCTACATCACAGTCCACCAGGTTCAGTGCGCCAAATTTTCCGCCAACCGTGGCCTTGAAGACTTCTGCAACCTTTGGGTCTTGCAGCTTCTCCAAATCAAAGCGAATTCGGGGAGTGTTTGAGAGTCGCTTCGCTTTCAGCCTCAGCTTCAGGTTTGTTAGAACAAGGTCATGGTCGCTGCCTATGTCAGCGCCTGGGTACGTCCTTGTCTTGGCCCTGTTGATGCTGGATTTGAAGCGTCTCGGCAGTAGGATGTAGTCGATCTGATTATGGACCAGTCCGTCTGGTGAGTGCCAGGTGGCCGTCCTTGATTTCTTGTGGGGATACAAGGTGTTGGCTAAGGTGAGTCTCTGGCTCTGTGCGAACTCTAGGAGTCTGATGCCCCTGTCGTTGGTTTCACCAAGGCCAAATTTCCCCACCGTTCCTGCCCATTGCTGGTAGGCGTCTGGTCCGACCTTGGCGTTCCAGTCTCCGAGCACAACCAGGATGTCCTTTTTTGGAACTGCCTTCATAATCTTGTCCAGTTGTTGGTAGAATTCTTCCACTTCGTCGTCTCCATGTGTGGAAGTTGGAGCGTATACTTGGACAATGGTGACATTATGAGGCTTGGCTGAGACACGAATGGAGATCAGCCGGCTGGATACGGGTGTACAGCTGATGACGGCCGCGGCCACCTTCCTGTGCACAAGGAAGCCCACGCCGTACTCATGCCTGGTGTCCTCCCCACTGTACCACAGTCTGTGGCCGTCTTCCGTCACTGTTTCCCCAAATCCTGTCCATCTGACCTCCGCCAGTCCCACAATGTCACACTGATACCGTTTCAGCTCGTGAGTTGGTGCACTTTTCCGCACTGGTATAACGTGCGTACGTTCCACGTGCCAATGGTTGTTCCTTCTCTTAGTTTGATTTCTGTTTTGGTTTCAGTCTTGGTCTTGGTCTTGGCTCCAGTAGCACACTTTTCGCTGACCCCACGCTGGAGCCTCCCGATAGGGTGCGCGGTCGTTGTTAGTCCGGGCCGCGACCGATCCGGCATGTTATCTCTTTTCTGGCGTATATCCATGGTCCTTTCATTGAGCTTATACACTTGGTAGCGCTAATCCCTTCTCCAAGGCACTGAATCATAGCTTAGTTAAAGGTTGCAGCATAGCTTAGTTAATGGTGTCTTTATTTTTTACTTTCCTGGTGTTTATCTATTTATTTACTTTATTTTCTTCTTATTTTTTTATTTATTTTGTTTTTGCTGCGCAATGAGCATTCTTCCGAATGGATACCTGCGAATTACAAATGGACATCATCATCATCATCATCATCAGCGCATATCAGTCACCTACAATGTCAATATATATAAATATATATGTACTATAACTGGCCCACCAGACTCAAATTTGAATTAACAAAATATATGGAAAAAATAAGGTGAATTAAGTCATAATAATCCATGATTTCACCTTAAAATTCTCAGGTCAATGCTTAAGCATCATTTTATTTAATGGTGAGCTGCTGGAAAACTTCACATACTCAAGATTCTGCAAGTAGGTGATCAACTCATGTATACTGGTAGTTGGAGCAGTACAGGTAGCAGCAGGTTCTGGGGCAATGTCCCCTGCATTAAAGGTCACCACACAGTACAATGTGCAGCTGTACTGTATACAAATAAAAACAGGATGAAACATAAACTAATTTTACCAAATGATAAAGAAGATTCATATTGTTATTGTCTTCATTTGACCAGCAATAATCTCTTAGTGCTTTAAACATAGCGTTCTCTTTATGGTTATAACTAAAGTCCTGGAGTCAATGACTAACTGTATAGAACTATATGCAAGCAAATGCTAAAGATGTGCCAAATAAAGCTTTGTAGAGTAGGCCATGCGGTATAAACCATAAAAACTCATCTCCATGCACCTAAGATTATTGAGGTTGTCTTAAACCTGCAGAAGGGACGGGGATAGCCGAGAGGCTAGAGCTGGTTTAAAACCAATGTGGCATGGTGAACTTTCCACAGTCAGCACAGATGTGGAAAATGGGTACCTGACTCTGCAGAGGTTGGGTAAGGTAAGTTAGTGAGGAAGAGAAAGGTGATTCCAAGAAAAATGCAGTATTTAATACCTCACTCTCCAATGATCAAAAGGTTATGGGACTACATTTACATTTTACCTACTGTCACAGACTTGAATTTATAAAAACATTTGGATGGGAAAGAAACAAGAAATAGTTGGTGGACAGGGATTGCTTTTTGGGTGGGAGAGATTGTGAGCATCTCATGATGATTGCCTTTTCTTTGATATAAGGATGTCACTGAAAGGATCCACCAATATAAATTTTGATGGTGAAGGGCCAAAGCCATTCATTTTACCTGCTGTTTTATGTTTTGTTCTGGAGAAGTCTACCCTTAGACCAGGTCAGGAAAACTCACTGTTATGATGTTAACTCTCGATCAGACTGAATCTGTGAAGTAATGTGTGTTTGAACTTGAGTCAGTGAGTCTTTGTTTTGAAGCTGATTTTTTTTTTTTTAGTTTGCATTTATAGGGTATTTCATATGACATAAATTATTAAATAGGTTTACTTTATAGGTAGTATTGTGGTAGAACCTGGCCAAGAGGCCAGCTGAAGGCCAATTGGCCAGTAGGGCGGCCAGTTAGCGGTGATTGGCCCGCGGGTTTGTTTTGGGTCCAGGAGGGCGGAGGGGAGTCGCGAGAGAGGGATGGGGCAACACCCCTCAACCCCACCTTCCCTAGGTGGACACAGCAGGGCACCCCTGCCACTTTAGCCCTCCCAGGGGATATAAAAGAGACGAAAGAAAGAAGTCAAGAGAGTAACACGCGAGAAGGACGCCAGCCAGCAGCCCGCTGATAAAGTTCTTGATAAAGTTACGTTACATTACGAATATTGTATACTGTGCAGCTGACCAGCAAGTGGTCGCCAGAATGAAAAGGTTCCAACAACCTACGGCACGCATTGAGTATTGTGTTGTGCCGTGTGGTAGGTCACCCTGTTACAGTATCATAAAGCTGAGAGCTGAATGATTGTTAGATACTTTTTTTTTCTGTCCAGGTTTTTTACTGTTGTGGGTTTTTTTTTTAATCTATTGGTACACTAGATCTTGCTAAGGCTTTGAGAAGAATAGCAATTGGAATAAAGACTGTGATGTCAGCATTTGTTCATATTGGAGCTCTGATTCTGATGGAGGAAGCTTCAAAGAGAACATTCAGTAAAAGAGAATGTGAGGGCAAGACTGTGTCTTTTGAAGGGAAATATAATTTACTTTAACTTAACTGTATAATTGTAGTTGAACTTGTCTCCTCAAGAATTTTTGATGATATAGTCATTTAGATTTTGTTAGTGTTTTTATCTCATCTGAAAGTAACTGTAGAGTTGCATGTGACACCCACAGAGCTGATAGAGTGAGAATGGACTTTGAACGAATGACCATAGTTTTAAAATTGACTACTACATTTTCAGAATTAGCTAGCAAACTGCTGAAGGCAACAGCAGTGCACCTTGTGATGTCAAAAGCAGTGTCTTTGACAAACACAAAGAAATGCAAGTAAGAATAAAAATAAGCATCAATAAATTTTACTGGGGTTGAATTTAGAACTTTCTTAAATCAAAATTATGCCACGCAAGCTATATAAGCTAACTTTAATGATTAGATTACATTAAGTATCATCTACATACATCATGGCCATAATCCGTAGGATCTGGTGGGCCGTTGTTGAAATATCTGCAAAAACAAAAAACAACTACAATACCAAAACGTTTTATTACGTTGAGGCCAAAAATAGTATCATATTAGCTGCAACATATGACCTATAGTATATATATATATATAGATCCTATAGTAAATATTTAACCAGTCAATAGTATTTTCATTATTGAATACACAACTTGGTGATCGAGTAAGGAGAGTGTTACTTGTATGACTGCAGTATCCTAAACGAGTAGGTCTCTGCCTGTTACGTGACAATTTAGGACCTCACCGACCTGCCTGAAAAGGATGTATACATACTGACCATGAATGTTGCTTTAAATAAAACCCTCCAGTGTTAAAATACACTGAACTAATCGGCACATATTTAGTTTACTTACTCGAGCGTTGGCTGAACGTACGACTTCATAAGCACGTCGAAGTATGGCACAAGGTTTGCCGTCTTTTCCACCACAAAAACAACATCGTATACCGGAGACGGGTCGGCGTCTTTAGCCACCATTGTAAAACAGTTTAAATCAATGGGTTCGAGCAGACGTTCACGGGGGTGAGGGAGTAATCTCAGAACAGAGGCATAGTCTCACAGAAGACAAAACCGTCTTCTCGTCTGTAAAGTTGTCTGCTCCTTCGTCTAACGAAAGCCTCGTTCTCACAACCCTAGAGTAGGTGGAAACCGAGGCTGCAATTGCGGAAGTACTCGTAACATTCAAGATGGCTTCTGTTTGCGAACCGCTTACTCTTGAAAGAGGTTTGCACCAAGATTTTTTAATTTGTTTCATATAGCACTGTGCTAAGCTAAGAGTTTTGAAGGTTTCGAGTTTCTTTTGGTTCCAAATGCATTTAATCTTATTAAATCTTCGAGGTAAATATGTGGCTGTGATGTTATTTACGTTTTTGGAAAGTCCCTTGCTTTTCCTCTTGATTTCCGGGGTTGTGTGGTTATCAACGTATCTAGCTGTAAATAATGCACCAAGAATTACAGACTACGCTTAAAATCTTGAGGAATTTTCTTCTGTTTGTAGAAACAGGAGTTTTTCAGTGTTCAAAAATACTACACCTGATACCTCAGCCAGAAAGTAGGAAACACTGTCATTAGCCATCACTAAATCAGTAACTTGCGCAATTTGAGACGTGTTATTTCTGTAGGGATAAATATAGCAGGGAAGGCAGGCTTTGTAGTCGAAAGTTACGGTACAAATGCGTTACGGTGACCATCCCCGCTTCCACTTACCTTTTTCATCACTTAATTAAGCCAGAGCTCTCCCCCACCCCAAACGCCCACAGTGCAAAATTGCCTTTGTATGGAAGTACTTCTCCAATAGCGCCAAAAAATTGTAATAAAGCGTTTCTTAAGTTGTGGTTTGCTCAATCAGTCAATGTAACATGTAGCTTTGTGTCTTGTAGTTCCATGCTTAATAAATGATACTGATTCTTTTACAGATATTATGAGAGCTATTGAGTTGCTTGAAATCTTGCAGAAAAGTAAGTTCTTATCCAATATTTTTAGTATTTAACTATCAATAATAAGCACATCATTGATAAATATATCTTGTCACAAAATGTCTTTTGATTTTATGACATTATTGACTTGGTGGAAAGGGTTGTGAATGCAGATATGTGTGGGTGAGTCACCTATCAAATCAACTGAGAACCCCGTGACTCATCCAAAGACACTTTGACCCCTGCAGGACTAAATTGATACTATGCCAAAAGAGAAATTAATAACTAGTGAAAAACTTGTTATTAATGTCAGAAATTACCAAAGCCATATTTTCTTTGAGAATTGTATAAAAGAAAGACAGAACTACTGTTTGCAATGTCACATGATTGCACAAAGCCTAGTTGCCATAATAATAATGATAATGAGTATGTATAAAGCACTTTTTCTAAATAATCTGCTTCACATATAAGAAAACTACAGACAGACCCATTCCAAATAAATTACATGCTAACACCCATACATACATATACTCAAACAACAGACACATCCACAGAGTAAATACACACACATTACACCAGCAGATGGTCTTGACATGGAAGGGTGAAGTCGTTGATTTTGAGAAAAGTATGTTATATGTTTGGACTTAAAAGGTGGCCAAAGAATCAGCACGAAAAAGGTTGATGGGTAATGTGTTCAAAGTTGATTGGGCGTGGTAGGAAAAAAGAGCTCTGCTTCCTTTATCTTCTGACACCAGGCTTCTCTGAGTCCCACTGAAGAGAGTAAATGATGGTGGTTATATGTTAGATCCACGTGAGGCTAGCAACCCCACCCCATAAAACAACCCCTACTACAGAACCTGCAACTACAACATTACCCCAACGAGAGCCTGGACGGGAAGATCCCTTTTTGGAGGGGCCTATGACACGTATTGGCGAAAGCCTTCGGGAAGGCAGTCACCGACCCATCTTCTCACAGCCAAGATGTAGAGAAGATCGATCCAGGGCGAGGCGGAGGCAGGTGGAATTACGTGAAACCAACTGGGGAGGGAGCCCCAGAACCGGGTCCGCTGGCGTGGTGTAGTTGCGGCCCTATGCTCCACTGTAGAAGAAGAAGATATGTTTGATCCAGATGATCTGCGGATAAGACAAGCAGCATTATTCTGGATCCTTTGAAGTCTGTCCAAAAAGATGTCAAATGCCAGCCAAAAGAGAATTACAGCAGTTGATCCTGGAAAGTACATAAGCACAAAACAGGAAAGAGAGGGCTGATAAAAAATTTTCTTGGGACTAGTCAGTATCAGCTCAATCTATGAACACCAGGAACCTCTACTTTCAACAGTCAAGTGACCTAAGATGTTCTTCTTTGGTCATGTGACCTGGCACAACATCATGCCGAAGACTATCCTTCAAATCACCTTGGAGGGTAGTCGATGCTGCAGTGGCCAGGGAAAGAACTGGCTTACAAACATCAAGGACTGGACTGGACTGGTTGTCCTGTACAGGATCTGCTCACTATCGCCCAAAATAGGCAGGAGTGGCAAGCCCTGTCAGCGGCGGCAACTATCCATGTGCTGCCCTCAATGGCAGGTGCCAGTTAAGGGACGACTGACAAGTTCACTCTTTTCATCACTCAGTTGTGATCTGTTCTGAATCCTCCAGGTCTTTATGTTGAGTCAGGGTCGAAATGGCTGGGTCACTATGGTTCTGGGTTGACTCTAGTCTTGCCCCTTGTGGGTACTGGTATTTGTATCTATGCATGTCCATTTGTGCTTTTCAGGTGGGGATTTTCCAACACCTAAGCTCCAAGCTTTGCAGAGAATCCTGCAAAGTGATTTTCTGCATGCTGTTCGAGAAGTTTATGAAAATATTTATGAGACAGTAGATATCAGTGGCAGCCCTGAAGTTCGAGCCAATGCAACTGCTAAGGTAGGCTTATGTGAGAAATGGCTGAGCTGCATAAGTAGTTTGGCACTACGCATGCTAGACATGAGCATTATGTAGGTGGCACTACTGGTGACTGATGTATCAAAAGTAAAACACCGAAATAACACAATTATTTTGCTCGATGAACTTTGTTGAAGAAAGAGAAATCATTAAAATGCATGATGTGAAATCTAGGTTGATGTGTAGTACCCAAACAAAAAGATAGGCAACAATGAAAAATGAAATAAAAAGACAATGACAATACAGAAGTAACTGACATTAGCAGCAGAGAGTTAGCTAAAAAGTAAACAACAAAGTTATATTCACAGGAGAGATTAATCTAGAAATGTAAAGTGGGGAAGAGAGAACAGGTTGATAGTGGACTGTTTAGGAGGAGTGCTCACAAAAATGATGTGTATTAATGCACGTTTAAAGGATTCAGTGTCTATATTAACTTGGTAACCTTCTCATGGCACACAAAAATAAATTTAAATTAAAAATTTGTTTTCTTATATTCATGTACCATACGATAATGTTTTGCTTTTTCTTATTTATTTTGCCAGGCAACAGTAGCAGCATTTGCAGCCAGTGAAGGTCATGCCCACCCAAGAGTTGTGGAGCTGCCAAAAACAGAAGAGGGTCTAGGCTTCAATGTGATGGGAGGGAAAGAGCAAAATTCACCAATTTACATATCTCGAATCATTCCTGGAGGTGTAGCCGACCGACTTAACTGCCTCAAACGTGGTGACCAGCTGCTGTCTGTTAATGGAGTGGTATGTGCTGTACCAATGGCTAGACACCTAGTACTGTTGCTATTGCTTGTACTTAGAACTGTTGTCAGCCTTTAGTGCCTCTGCAAATGGGGTGGGGGGAATCTTTTCTACTCCCATATTATTTGTTCCTGCAGTACTTCAAATAAAAAAAATCACACATCCTTTACTTATTTTCATATTTTCCTTTTTGCTAACAAGGCTGAGGGTGGTTGTGGTCTGCACTTTTTGTGTTTTGGTGAAAGGTCTATGATATTCTTGTCAAGATCTAGGTCTCTGGATTATTTTGTGACCATACTTTGGGAAACATGAACAAATTTGATTTTAATGTACTAACATCCTGCTGTTTCTTTTAAGTCAACTTAATTCGTTTCAGCATTTGTCATTTGTTACATCAGTGTCATGCAATGTGATCAAATATTGCTGCTTGTTTGGCTTCTCTCGTCTTTCTGATGCCACAAAATATAATAATTCTCTATAGATTTACACTCTTACTGTACATGTTTCAGAGCTAAATACATGAACCAGACATAGTCTACAACCTTCCTATTGGCAAAAGGAGTATTCCTGCCAAACATATTAAGGATCAGACGAAGGGTGTAGCTTTACATAGGCATCACTTGGAACCCCACACACTCATACATCAGGACATTATTTATAATACTAATGTTGCCTGGGTGCCTTTCAGGCAGTCAACAGTCAGTGTGCACCACAGCGAATAACTTCACCAACCATTTTTTTATCGAGGGAGATAAATGTTGCATGTCTCTCTCTTGCTTACTGACTCGTTCGCCCTACTCTCTGAAATAGAGGATCTGATGAAATGATGTTCATGTCAAATTTTGCTGTAGGTAGCAGATTTGTTTTAAATTTGGAGCCACCCATAACTCCTAGCAGGATACCTGCATTGCGCAGTTGATGTCTCATGACAGTGTGCACTGAGTACACAGCAAATCAAAGAACAGGGAGCAGAAGGAAAGAGTCCCACCCCTTGCCATTTAGTGAAGGGAGAGATAATACTTTGTAGTGGTTCCAGCTGCCGTTAAACTTAATTGCTTACCCCTTTCCTTCCTTTTTTGTCTGTGTCTCATAAGGGTCATATGAGGTCTCTTCTCACAGTAGAGTCAGGTTGTAATTGGTTTTCCGTATGGGGATTTGTTTTTTCATTTTTAGCCATCAGTATTATTTAGAATATATATATATAAAGTAATAAGAATGCTTAAGAGAAAGATGCGCAAACCACAGATGAAAGGAATATTCAAGAACAAATTTTCTGAGATCTGACAGATTTTGGATGTTTGCATAATTCTCATCAAGAACCCCCATCCCACACACCTGCCTGTACACATGCTCAACCACACTCTGCTTTAAATATATATATATATATAAAGGATAAAGAAACAGAACTGTGGTATTAAATGTTCATAAAATCTATGTGCAGTCAGTTGAGGGAGAGTACCATGAGAAGGCTGTAGAGCTGCTGAAGCAAGCCCAAGGTGAGTACAGTGCTATTCCTTTGGAAATTGTTACTGGATTTCCTTTTCCCATTAGATGAAGATGATTTTGGTGTAATTATAGTAGTTTTCTGAAATTTGTAAGTATTGTTTTACAAGCTACTTGTAAACTAAACATACTTGCACTTTTTTGTGTCTATATTTCTATGGTGGAGTTTCTTTTTCTTATTTTTTGTCAAAGACTTCACCCTGTACCATTGTGATTTTTAGAAAAATGTCACCAGATTTCGGTTAATTTTTCCCATACTTCTATAAAGCTATTGAGTTGTTCTATAAACGGTATAAGTGGCATTTTCCTTTTTTTACTTCATGGTTGGAGAGGACTGTGCAGTGATTGGGAAATGAAATGAAGTCACTTCAGTAAACAAATGTTTGGAAAGAATTGTTTAATTTTCCATTGAGCAGTGGTTCAGCTCATCTTCACTGTGTATGTTATCTTGCAAAACAATTGATGGGAGGAGCTACGTTTGTTAACCATGTATGTGTGTGTGTTGAATCATTTGTCGGTAACATTCATAAGCTTACGCTTCTACAGCCAGCATCTGATTTAATGTATCCTATGGCAGTTTCACAAAGTACTATGAGGGCAGTCTTGAGTATTTTCTTTGTGTTCCACAATGCACTGTGGCTCACTGTTGTTCACTGCCAGGCTCAGTGAAGTTGGTGGTTCGCTACACACCTCGTGTTCTTGAAGAAATGGAGGCCAGATTTGAGAAGCAGAGGGCTACGGGCAAGAGACTTCAGAGTGCAAAGCACCACACTTAAATTGCTAGTGACGTTTATCTGCAGGTGACCTGCTGCCAATGGTACTGATGACTCAGCTTTTTGCATGGATCATTTTAAACGTTGTCTCCCTTTTCAGTTTTCAGGGATAACCCAAGTCACAAAAGACTATGGTTGTTATGCCTGGATGGCTTCTCACATAACCATTGCAATTATTTTACACCCTGTATTATAAGCCTTGCAGCATCAGCTCTAGCAGTGCCATAACTTTTTTTATTTTATGTTTAGATCCATATGTGTTTGTGTGTGCACATCCATGCATGTCAGGTGTATATAAATGTTCAATAACAGGACTAGAGCCAGGAGTCAAGTATTTAGCAGTTCTTGGTGCCTGTGTATGTTAGACATTTTGTTCGGTTACTGAGTGTACTCAGTTTTGGTTTATTGGGGATATTATTAAAACAGCTTTGTGGACCCAATCATCACCAGTGCTTTCTGCATGGCATAACAGATTTATATGTCTTTTCTGTTGGTCATATTTATTTTTATATTTTTAATACAGTGTGTATATATATATATATATGTGTGTGTACGAGAGGGAAAGAGGATCTGGGTGTTCCTGTGACAAAAATGCATGACTTCATCTCATGCAGTTTTGTTTGAATGCTGTAGATTTGATTTATGTACTTAATTTTCATTTTTTAAACAAATATTTGGATATAAGGTTTGCATTTACCTTGAATCTCTATATGCTTGTACATCAATGATAAAAGCAAAAAGAGTTGGAGCTTTTCCCGTTTGCTTTTGCTACTTTTTCTGTTCTGAGTTACTTCTTTTCTTTCTTTGTACTTCATAATAAGCATGAATGCATGCAATATTTTTCTGGCATTGCCAGCTATTAGAATTAGATATTGTATGATTTCTTACACCAAATGGAGTAAAGTGTTTGATGTGAAAAGACATGTAACTGCAGCGAAAGAAATTTTTTCCAGATAACAAAAACAAAAAATTAATGTAGCATTTAGTTCTTAAATTACAACCATGTTACGTGTTGACTGACATAAATTGATTTGGACATAAGTAACTCTTCATTTATACATATTCAGTACATATTTGGGTAAAAATGTTGGTAGTTTTGATCATATCTCAGCACATCTGCATTAATATAGTAATTTAACAAGAGGATCAACATCAGACTCTCCAGAGACATTTTTAAGGTTTGGAGGTGGAATTCTCGCAGTTATTGGGAGGTACACACATAAATGAAACCAAGTAGAGGGTAGGAATGTGGGCAATGAGTATGTTTAATAGCCAAGCAGTGCATGAGGATATTAGTGTTTGTATAAGAGAGAGAGAGGCATATGTGTTGCTAAATTGTGCTAAGTGGACCACAATTTTTTCGCTTCTTTACAATGCATGAATGATGAGGTCAAAGTGGTCTTAAGTCAAGAACTACCTATATTGATAAAATGCTTGATTTTGTATAATGTTCAAAAATATTACGAAGAGGTTTAAACTATTTTTGTTGACCTTGAAAGATGCTAGATTAGATTTGCTTTAACAACAAAGGCTGCATAGTTTGGTTTATGTCAGCACAGTTGATTTTCTGTAAGTTGGTTTACTTAGGCTATCTGACACATTGAGACATACTTTGTGCCTTAAAAAAGAAAATCAGACTACAATCTGCTAGGTCATATCAAACTGGCTGAGCAATCCAGTTTATAAATGTTTTTAAAATTCATTTTCATGTGTGTTTGAAATGATAAAAATTGCTTCTGCTTAAGTTGTCCCTTTACTACCACTACAGTGTCTGTCCTTGAATGACTTGGGTATTCTGGCTATAGGTGATGAAGACTAGACAGGGTGAAGTAAACTGATATGTTGTGTGTTGCAGGGTCTGTGAAACTGATTGTTCGTTACACCCCTCAAATTCTGGAGGAAATGGAGGCACGCTTTGAGCGACACAAAATGGCTCGCAAATAGGCCATCTGGATCTCTACACTGGATTTTTATTTTGTTCGTTTTCCACTCACCCTTCTTCATCAATCAGGATTATGCTTATCATGTTCAACGTTTTATATCAAACTGGGAGATAGCTAGTGGGTACATTTTAGAGATTTTATTTTTAACGATTCTTGATGTTGAATGTCTTTTTTACTGAAAATGATTTTTCTTCTGTAGTTGAATATGTTTCATAACCTTCTGTAACATTTCAAGAATTATACATTTGAAAAATTGGTTGTGAATGTAATGTCCAAATAAAGATTCATACCCACCTACAAGCCTGTGTCTTTATTCTCCTTGTCATTTTGTCTCTATTTAAATTGCTTATGCTTGGCAAGAAATCAAACAAAGGGTCTTAGTTTTCTTTAATGCATCCTTCAAATGGGAAATAAGAACACCGATTTTTAATATGGAAAAAAGTAACCAGCATCATGTCCATTCAACATAATGAGTTACAAACTGGCTCAAACTTCTGTTTTTTGTTCCTTTGTATTCTCTCTCCTTCTTGTAGTTTAAGAAATTGCATAACAAGGAGTTGATATAAAGGGATATTACCCTCTAAAAAGAAAGTTTGGGATTTATTAGAGTGTTAAGACAAGATTGTAACGACATTGCACCTTCTATCCATTGGGTTAGTTTAAGTGTAATTTGAAAAAAAACTGTGTATTCTGTATTATTGTCCATCAGCAGAAAATCATGTTAACTTCTACAATTGTCTTCTAGCTTTTGCAGTTCAGCAGTCTGCCAGGTGGAGTTGTTGGCTAAATCTGAATCAGCTGATTGAAATAATGTAAAAATCATAATTAGTAGCTTGCTGGCCAGACCTAACATCATTTTTCGGTCAGAATACATAGATTAGTGTGTGTTGCAGGGAGGATAGGGATGGGCTGGAGGGTTTGTGTGGTTGCACAGTTAGCTTGTCAAACCACTGGACTAAAGCATAATGCACAGTTGGATATATCTCTGCCTTGGTCCAAACAAAAATTTTTGAGCCTACATTGTTTTATTTTTGTAGGATGTAAATGTTCTATGCTTTCTAAGTGTCGGGAAACATATTTGAAACCAGGAACAACAACCAGGTAAAAATATAATTCCTTTTTGAGACATAAATGATGATTTTTTTTTAACAAATCTTAGAATTAAAAAAAAATCATTTAAAATTGATCAACTATTTGTGCAAACACATTTACATCTTTTGACAAAGATAAAATGTAGACATGTTCATGTTTGCAGCGTTTTAGTGAGCAGCACTCAACATTGAGTCAGAAAAATGAAAAAACATTTGAAATGTTTTGATCTATGATGGTGTTCTACAAGAAATTAGCTTTCCACCAATGAACTCGTACAAGGGTGTGTGAGCCTACCAGATTTTCTACATTTTTGTTGACGCATAATCTGATTTATGAGAGTATAGTGGCTTCAGATAAGTGCATAAGCTATAAAAGGAGTGAACACATAAGTTGTCGCTAAGATGTAGACCCATCTGCGCCCCTTGTGGGTGTTCCCTATACGTTCATCACAGAGAGTTTTCCCCTAAATAATGGGTCATGGGAAGAGGCAGATGGTGTTGCTGATAATGAAAGTTGCCTCATATTTCTGACAGGCAAGACAAGATGGACGCTCTTGTGTTTTGGTGGCTGACCTTTTTCTTCGCCTGGCATTGTATGTTTTTCTATTTTCTTTCGCTGCATAAGGCTGCAGATTTTAAAATGCAAGCTCTTCCTTATCCATACAAGCACTTTTAAAAGTTACACCTCTTGTTAAATGGAGATTATAAAAAGAAATTGTAAGCCTCACCAAGTAATAATTCATTTATATTTATTTCATTATTCGTTTCGCATAATGTAGTTCAACAACTTTTTCCACCGGTTTATTTTTCTCTTAGTGATAAGGACGTACGCCCCTCCCACTCCGTAAAAAAATAATTTACAGCATTTTGGAAAGAAATACATTCATTTCAGCGTATACTCTTATCTTTCAAACAACGTTGTGTCATTGTTTATACACATCTGGCCACATCGAAAAAAATGTAATTGGTTGGGCAGTCTGGCTGTATGCCGCATATTATTGGCACAGCAAGTGTCTGATATGTTTCCTTTATTCTAATGGTCAATCCATGAAGGGGCTGTGATGT
This sequence comes from Marisa cornuarietis, assembly GCA_004794655.1. Taxonomy (NCBI): domain Eukaryota; kingdom Metazoa; phylum Mollusca; class Gastropoda; order Architaenioglossa; family Ampullariidae; genus Marisa; species Marisa cornuarietis. The sequence goes on along the minus strand of SMMW01000012.1, from coordinate 144,307 downwards.
ACAGATTTACGTGTCTCCATTTCTCCATCACGGGCTGTGATGTACAGGTGCCGACACGCTCCAGTGGACGTCCAGCATCGCGGATCGAGCAGTAATGCGGGTTTGTCACAATGACAGCGTCACTCTTCCGTGGAACTTCACTACTGACAGTAGCGAGACTATTCAAAACATTGAGTGGTATTTTCAGGTATCGCATCGCCGAAAGGTTCACAATCTACCACCGCTTGGGCGAACGTACAAAGAGAGAAAGACCGTAATGAGCTGAGAAAGTAGATTGGTCGGCGTAGGAGGAATGAGGCGAAAATAGCATTATATAGAAATTTATGTATTTCAATTGGCTGACTAGTTGATTAAGTAAACAAGAGAAAAGTCGTTCCTTATCCTTTGTTATATACTGCCTGCAACAATGAGAATCTAAACTTGATTTTTGTACTTAAAATTAATAGATTGTTTATCTTGCTTTTATTGTTAATTAGATACCTTTATTATCTTGGTATATACATATGATTCAAAACTTACATGAGCGGTGTCTTTCAGAAGAATCGCGCGTGACTGAAAATTCACGTGAAGTTAAAACAGTCAACGTATTTAATGTTCCTATTTTACCAACTTTGCACTTGATTTTTCATTTGTTTTTCCCCCCATACTAGCATAAAAAGCTTATGCCAGTTTTTTTTTCTTTTTCTTACTGGTGCCAATTCACCGTTCTCATATCGAGTAAATACTTCCAGCCTAATTTGTTTTGATGATACAACCCTTCGAGCCTGCTTTGTCAGGTGAACCGTTTACCCCTTTAGTTGGACGTTGTGAGGGACAAAAGCAAACTGTGGACGTTCACTTGTTCATCGAGCATAGCCTCTGTCAATCTTGAGGTTAATGCTGATTTATAACCAGACATCGTTTATGGTTACAAATATTAAGTAGGGCCCCTACTACACTGAGACAACGAGAAGAAACTGGCACAGCAATTAAAAGCTCAAGCGTGGTTTTTGTGCAAATCGAATTTTCCATTTTTTTACATATGTTAAATTATCGTAATTTATTTCTCTTTACAAACTGTAGAAACCATTGTTTCAAATTTGCGTAGTTCAGACGCGTAAAATGCAACTGGCGAACACACACACACACACACACATTTCGAGACTTCCACCTTTCCAGATCCCTTACTACCAACGCCCATCATTCAAAGCTCGTCTTGTGTTGTTAAGTGGAGTGTCTGCACCAGTCATAGTATATTCAGTTGCAAGGCACATTGTCTCTTACTGACTTATCTTCACCGGCCTTTGGCAGTCACCTGATGAAGAAGCCCACCTTCTGGCTCATACAGAGGCTCCCAATGGTCGCTTTGTACTCGATACTCCGACTCCAGTGCAGCTTGTCGACAAGGCAGGCCTCTTGTTGTCAAGGGTAACAACCAACGACACCGGCAGATACAGCATTGTTGTGAATTCTGTTGATATCAGGGAGACTGTGACGCCTAACACTCAAAGTGCACAAGTGGACATTGAAGGTAGTATTGCATACGGTGCCAAACACATTCTCGATCTACACTGTATTCTGTAAACTCCTTACATCGATCACTTACATGTCATCGATATATTATTTTTAGTAATGCTCAAGAACAAGAAATTGGAGTTTACAATTTTAGCCCATGATTTCGACGTAGAAATCACTGGAAAATTTGAATTATAATTCTTACATCCTCACTGAGCAGTATCTGGGATAACCAGTATCATGTAGTCAAGTGAACGGTATTACAAAATATTATCAGTATATATATATATATATATAGCGTGGTTATCAGCTGCAATACCTCCTAAAAAATTAACCTTTGATACTTCGTGCATTGAATTAAAATAGTCAAAAAATGAGACAGGTTAAATGCAGGCAAAACAAATTATAGTTGTCATATCGTAACTTGACGTCATTGCTACGTGTTTTAACCATTCTTGTCGATCTTTTCAAACAGTGCCTCCCAGTACGACAGATGGCCAGCTGCACGTGCAGTTCGTACATCACGCTATGGTACAAGGCGGGAGTGGGGAGCCGCAAGTACAGCTGAGCTGCGGCCAGTTCCTGAGTCGTGGACACCCCGAAGCTGACGTGGTGTGGACGGTTAGTGGCCACACAATGCTCACACTACACGCTGCGCACGGGTCCTGCACTCGTGACGTCATGTTGAAATGACATGGCCTAACTGATGAGCAAAATGATTGAAAGAAACACATCGCTCATATCCTCTTTATTTCTGATCATGTGTTGGCATGTGAGTAGGCACGCGATGCCTGTATGCAAAACCAATCGTCACCGCAATTCATTCATTCCACGTGCCATTCACCTGATCAACTCTACTGGCCGTGAACTCGTACTAGCCTGAGGTGACCTCAGATCACCAACTGTATCTACTGTTGCTGGGAATGTGTGTGTGTGTGTGTGTGTGTGTGTGTGTGTGTGTGTGTGTGTGTGTGTGTGATTATTTCACCATGTATATGTATATATTATCTCTTGTACATCGTGTATATGTAAGTATTACTGCTAGTACGAGCACTATCTGGAATTGCCCTTGTGGATGAATAAAGTTGCATTGTATTGCTTTCTTCCTCAATTTGTACTTCCCTTTTCTCTTATTAGATTCCTTCAGGGGAGGAGGTATCCAGTACAAACTACGCAAATGGTTTCTTCTTGCTGACACTGCAAGACCCTGTAATGAGAGGCAACTACTCTTGTCGTTTGTCACGCAACTCCTCCTCCACTCTGTGTCTGATGGATGCTTCCCCGTTACTGGATGGGACGTTGCTGACTAGCGATGACCTGACTACTAGAGTGGCCATAGCGGAGGCCAGACAGGACTGGCTGATACTGGAAAATGCAAGGATGAGAGAGCAGCTGATGCAGGAAAGCGCCATCTTGAACAACATGACGAGTCAGATTGAGGACCTAAAATCAAAACTCACGGAACAAAGCAGTCTTGTAAGCCAGGTACACAGTCTGCAGGTGGAAGTCTTCAACCAGTCTGTCGCTCTCCAAAAGCTCACCTCAAATGTTGAAGGTGCAGTTGTCTTTCTTGTACATGAAGGTCCAGTGCTAGACAGCAGTTACTCAAGTGTGTCTTGTATGCATTCTATAGTGTGAGGGTGGGGGAGAGGAGGAACCATAAGGAAGAAAATGTAGTTAAAACAGAAAACTGTAATAGTGGCTAAGATTCACCATCTAATATGCGAATTACAAACAAGGGCGAATAAACAAATAAAGAAATACGCAAAGGAATGATGTTCAGTAAGGTTGGGAAACATTGTTCCAGCTGTCAGAGACTGTCGCGACGTACAGCTTGTCAACAAGAGCAGCGGCGTCTATGACATTCAGCTCCCGGACGGCGCCTTCTTCAGCGTGTACTGTGATCAGACCACTGACGGCGGCGGCTGGATAGTGCGTTTACGCGCGCATGCACACACAATCCTCCTCCTCCTCCTCCTCCTCCTCCTCCTCATCATCATCATCATCATCATCATCATTTTCCCGTAAAGAAATTGTGCGAAGTAAGGGAAGATTTTGAGTTTCTATATTGGCAGGTGTTGTTTCTATTGGCAGGTGCTAAGTTTCTATGTTGTCAGGTGTTGCAAAGACGAGAGAATGGTGACGTTGACTTCTACAGGAACTGGGAGAACTATACAATGGGATTCGGGGATTTAAATGATGAATTCTGGCTCGGTCAGTATCAGATGATTTTTTTTAATACGTGTTTGTATGAAAAATATCGTTGTGGCCGTGGATTGTTCTCTTTCTTATTCCATGCAAGTATGTTTGGATTTTTCCACTTGAGTGGTGTCTTGGGAGGGGCTATACGTGTCTTTCTTGTCATATCTGTGTGTCTATTTTCTTGTGCACATGTGTGCAGTGAGTCTACTGTGATATTTTGTGTATCTGTTGGCAGAACTTTGATATGGAGGGGGGACGTGACGTCATAGGCCGGTCTATGTTATTTTGTCAGAGGTTTGGGGTAAGGGTTCGGGGTAGGGTTAGGATTAGAGTTTGGGTTAGGGTTAGGGTTAGGGTTAGTTTATTAGGTACATTTGGGCAGTTGAGTGGAGCGAGCAGACGACAAATGCCGCGAACCATTTCTGTTATGGCCGTCGCGTCCTCCCCCATATCAAAGCTGTACCTATCTGTTTTCTTTCACCTATGTGAGCAGTTAGTTTCTTTGTTGATGCATCTCTGTCTTCATGGAGTCTATATGTAGTATCTTTGTTCTGCTAGAGACTGTGAATGAACCCCAAAACAATGATTCCTCCGTTAAAGAATTCTTAGTCCTTTGACACTAGCGATGATTCACTTACACGTCAGACAGAGAACACTGAAACAGAACATTTGTAAACAAAACACGTCACACAAACACCTCTGAAACAGAACATCTGTAAACAGCACACGAAGGTGGGACTGACTGGGGGATGAACCACCTTTTTTGCTATCCGTCTGTCCAGGCCTGGACAACCTGCATGTTCTGACGTCACTAGGACCGCAAATGCTTAGGGTGGATATGGAAGACTGGGAGGACAACCACATCTACGCCACCTACACGAATTTCGCCGTAGGAGACAGTAGTGACAACTACACCCTGCACATCGGCGAGTACAAAGGGAATGCTGGTATGCCATACCACACTTCTGCTTAACTTCTGCACTTTCTTTATATGTCCATAAATCCGTATGCTAAAGATTTATTTTCAGATTTTTTTCCTCTCTGATTGTCTTTTCGTGTTTTTCTTTACGTATCTAGCACACTGGCTCTAATCAGCTATAGTTATCATTCCAGGTGATCTGTGACGGTCAGTATTGCGAAGTAAATCCCTCGGGTGTAGTGTTTTTTAAAAGAGGCCGAATTCGTCATTTCCCACATATATCTCCCACCTCCCCCATTGTGAAATTCATCAAATCACTTCCTAATGCGCAGGGGACAGCCTGAGTTTCCATGACAACAGCCCTTTCTCCACGTGGGACCACGACCATTGGTTTCCGTATTTTGAATATTGTGCCTCGAAATTTCACGGTGCCTGGTGGTACAACGGGTGCTTGCAATCGAATCTCAATGGCGACTATAAGCACAACTCTAGCGCTCCCGATTCAGATGGAATCAGCTGGACAACGCATTACGGATCATTGTATTCGCTGAGGTTCACAGAAATGAAATTTAGACCACAGTAAAGTTTGTGTGACTAAAATTTTCGCATGGAAGTAAGCTAAAGAAATTTACAAACTGTACACACAAAAGCTCAATACAATTCAAAGATATTGAAAAATGACTTCATTCTCATTCATAAGAATAAATTGTGTGTGTGATATGCGCCTATGGTTATTTCTATGCTATGCATATCTGTTTAGAGGCATTATCACGTACGTATTTGGAATAAAGCATGTTGCATGGTATTTGCAGTAAATTTATGAATCACCCTGAAGCTGGCAAATTGCATATAAAACAGATGTCTTAACGTGTAGACTTGAAGAATTCAAAATAGTAAACACAAATAATGTATCGGCCGTTCTTTCGAACTTGGTCTTTGCTAAAAGTGTGAGACAGTTAGACCAGAGATATACTACAGGGAGGCTTTTCTTTACAACGTGAGGTAGTATTTCTATCCCGTTTTGCATTCTGACAACTTCACATCCTTGAATGCAAAATCTCGAGACAGTGTGTCGACATTCAATCAGTGGCCGCTTCACGGTGTGTTTTAGCATTATCCTAGTATATAAGATCACGACCAGTGCTGGTGTCCAGTCCATGTCGAGCCCGCTTCTGTTGGCTCTAGAAAATATAAAGCACCGAGTGGATAAACTTCCAGACAAACGTGGTCCTCTTTTCTCTGCGTTATGTCAGTATGTCTCTTTATGTTGTGTTATGCCACTTAGTCTATGTCAGTATATGTCGTATCAGTTTCTCTACGTTATGTCAATGTCCTCGCGCATTGCAAGGTGAACACTGAATAATAATCAACCCCTTACTGAGCTTGACTTGTTGACGTAAATAATCCATACTCGATGTCACAGCTCTACGGCTATCTTTGGGCTAGATCAGAAACACCAACAAAAATCTGAATTTAAGAAATAAATATAGTATAAGAAACATAATTCACAAACAAAGTGATTAACATAAATAACCAGACATTAAAACACAAACAGTGAATACCGCCCCCACCCCCACTCTTTTCACGATAAAAGTCATTGATTAAAGTTCACTTGTAGCAAGTCTGCTTTTGAAGCATCCGCCGTCAGGTCGGAGGTCCACCAAAGAAACCAGATACACACAGTTTTTTTTCCAGCTGCCGCCCCTCTTCTAACTTCAGTTAGATCCGGCGCATCAGCCAACAACAAACACAGGAAGATAACAAAATTAAAAAAAACGTGGACAGAAAATTACACTCCTTAAGAAATCGAACAAATTCAAATTCACCATATTATTATTCTCTAATTAATAAAACAATCCGAAACTTAAATAGTTTTTTAAAAAAATCAAAACTGAGGCAGAATCACCTCAACAGGTTTCACGTGAATAATTCACGTAATTTTATTAGTCAGGACTTTACACACAGCACTGGAGAAAACGGTCAGGTTCATCCCCCGTCCCAGTCAAGGACACGCAATTGGCAGCAAAAATCCCTCTTTTTACTTAATCTGTATCTTCACCATTTACACGAGTGGAGCCCCTCAATGATCCCTTTACAGCAAAGAAAAAGGGGCCGTCACGAGACGCCCACTCCCACGCAAAACACTCACCATCCGCCCACGTATTCCGTTTTCATCCCAAAGAACAAAATAGACATCAGGTTTGTGACACTCGACATTATTGGTTACACTGGCATATAGTACGTTATAGATCGAACACAAAGACCAGCCCTTGGCCTTGTAACACTGTATCTTTTAGCTTTGAGGAAGGCTTCATGATAAAGTAAGCTAAGCTTTGGAGCAGGTTCTGTACTCCTGCCCCAACCCATCTAGCCTAATCAACGTATGAGTACCTGATTTATCGGGGAATGTAATAATTACACGGGTACCTGATTAATAAGGGGAGGAAATGGGGGAGAAAGGAGGGTTAGGCTCTGCCTTCCTGACAGCGCCACAGAGAGTGAACCCGTCATCATTGTCCGGAGGCTATGGGAGTATGCACCATTTTTATTTGACCATCAATACGGCCTCAATAAGTTGCAGCACGTGGGCCACTATTTTGGACTCGGCAGACAAAACAATCGAGGTCATGGTTTGCTAAATCAGCAGCCGTGTTCAGCTGTTTGTGCATGCGTAGAACAAGAACAGCTATGTAAGCAGATAAACCTACTATTGTTCACGATCAGTTGCCGTTCTTATTTCAGTCACGTGTTCCCCTTAATTTTGGGACATGGGAAAAATCAACTGGCGTTCCTGATAATTAAAGTGATTAAACAGTCCAGCTTACCGCCGTTAGGACATGACCACGGACATTGCCGTTTGTTGGATAACCTTTATCTTCGCCTGGCCTTGTATGTTTTTTCGTGCATTTTATTTCTTCGAATAATATTCAGTTTCTATTATTACCTAAAGCAAATGTTTCTGGTTCACACAAGGTACTAAAGCATCTTGTGTACTTCCGAGCTCTAGCAACGCTTTAGTGCGACAGAACAACTGTCAACTTAGTGAAGGCGTAGATGATCACTAGGGCTGCCGGAAAATCACGATTACACGGCAAACACGGAAACTATAATTTAGGCAGATTTTGGCGAATGCCGTGAAATGACCGTGTTTTGCGCATATTTCTGTGTATATGTCGTGTTTCGTACAAAACTCCTATTAAATTCTCTATGAAAGTTTGTCGGACATGTGTACTTTTTGGATAGGATAGTGTCATGTTTTAAAAATAAGAAGATAAATATAAAATCTTATTTACAAGATTACGCGTTTACTTACTGACCCATAATTCCAGCTCTTTGACGCCATTTTTAGACGTCACATCCGGTATTATTTTGGTAAATAAATAAAACTTAGCAAACATGAAATTTTTGCCTGTCTCTGTCTTTCAATGTCAGCTGCTTCATCGTAACGCTGCCGTTTCGTTTGATGCGCATCAAGCAAAACTTCTAAAATTCAACTTTGCTGCGATCCCAGGAGTTAAAAAATGTGAACATCAGGAACGAAATCGCTGCTACAAACTGGGTGTGCGAGAAGTGGAACAGAAAGTCACTCCCTTGGATTTATGGTATAATTCAAGGACCGCTTCCCTACATCGTTTGCTTTAGCTGTACGGTACCTGTCAGTTCCAACAAACTCTGTTCATGCGGAACGAAGCGTTAGCCACTAGAGGGACCACAACGTCAGTCATTTACTGAAGCAAACCTAGTAATGCATGTTCAGCATGCATTTAATGCGAAACAGTAGTGAACTTCCATCAGACTTTGTAGTCTAAAAGTAAGGTTATGTTTTTAATGCAGCACGTGCACATACCGTGTTTTTTTTTTTTTTTTTTTTTTGATGTCAAATAAATTCACCATGTTTTTAGCCGTTTTTTACCGTGATTTTCCGGTTCACCTAATGATCATGAACAAATTGCAGATAAACGATGACAAAATCAAGGTTTTGAGAAACCTCTGACTGAAGACATTTCCCACTCTCACATTCTATGGTGTGGGCGTTTCTCTCTCTCCCTCCATTCCCCCTCTCTTACTCTCTCATTCTCTCTCTCTCTCTCTCTTCCCCAAGATAGCGACAAATTTTTCGTAGTTGTCTGCTCGACAGGCGTCAAAGAGCTCAAAACAACGCTGTTATTCTTGTCTTCCGTAAACATAAAAAAACAATTTTCCCCCGTGAGCTACATTAGTTGTCAGTTTGGGCTCGCCTCGACTACAAAGTGGCCACTTTTTGACGTCGCTATCTTCATGGTCGGACCTCGGAGTAACTTAGATACTGAAACCCTACCAACCAGGTCAGTCGGTCTGCATTGTCTGTTTTGATTTGTACAGAGACGTCATTATATAAGTTTGGTGTCGCTGTTGTTTTGAAGACCCTCGAGATGTGCTCTGTTTTTGGTTAGGATCACTGAATTTGGGGCCAGGATCCCAGTGGCTGCGTCCGAACATTTCGCTGGCCCCTAGTGTGCTGAAAACAAACTTCCGTAACGTTTCCAACGCTATAAGGGCTTCGGACACTGTCGGTGGTGGGCCTGTTGATTCAGAATAGTCGTCGTCGTCACTTCCGGCGTCGCCATCGACTTCATCACCGCTGTGTGTCAGCCGCACCTTCCTCGCACATTTAGCCTGTATGTAATTGGAGTGGCGGTACATGTACAGTAGACTGTAATAAAATGCAGCCGTGAGTGGTGTTGGGGTATTTTCTTAGAGATAACATTAAATCGGAGTTCGATTACATGTGATATGCATTGGTGGGACCAGCAAAAAACGAACGTAATACTGAGGAAAACAAGTATTGGGTATATGAGGCTTTCGCGGGACCGCCGAAAACGAACGGTATACGGAGGAAATCGTTGTTACATCAAGGATCGCAAAATCGAGGTTTTACTGTAGATCTCAACAGCATCTCAAGCTGAAAGCCAAATCACGTGTACAGGTGCCAAGTTCAGTGGACGTTCAGCATTGCGGATCGAGCAGTAGTGAGAGCTTGTCACAATGACATCACGCTTCCGTGGAACTTCACTACTGACAGTGGCGAGAGGGTAGTGCAGACCGTGTATTTTTTTTTCATGTATCGTCTAGAATTTTCCTTAGTTTGCGAAAGAACACACCAGAAATATTGGGGAGAGAGGGTGGGGATACACTCTTTACTGATCAAGTATTTTGGCCTTAATAACAAGAAGCAACAAAATGAAGACAATTTACCGTGTATTGGCTTAAAAACTCGTTCAGCAATTCAAACAGCATAAAACTGGCATTAACTTTCAACTCGTATTAATGTATACACAGACAAAAACACAAGTATGCGGCTAACCATTCTTCACAAGTAGCCCATATTTTCCAAAATGCGGAGATGCAAAAATGTAGAAAATAGTTTAAGGCAAACTCTGCCGTCAGTCCACCAGTACACGCACGTGTGAACAAGCATGAAGCCAAAAACACAGTGATCATGCAGAAGTTAGTCTAGGCTGCGGCCTTGCGGGATTCCAGGAAAAATTCTCTGAGAACTGCATAATTTCATAGTCATCGTGACCATCTATAATAAAAAAATATATATATTGTAGTCGGCGCACTTTTTACATTTTATACAATTCAGTTTTTTTTTTCATTCTTCGCGCTAATCTGAATCCGACCATCTAGAATCGATGCTAGCAATCGGAAAGCTTTTAAACTGACTAATTGTTATCCACTTAACCCGTTCCAAATGTTCCAAATAATTTTTTTATGCATTAATAATTGTTATCATACAATTTCTGAAGTACCATTTTTTCTATTGCACATAAAGCCTTTATTACGAAAAATCACATTTTACTTATCTATATTAACAGTAAGGTTTAAAGAACTGAAAAAGAGGTATTAACACCACTTGAGAAGATAATAATAATAATAGTGAAATCCTTTGTAATAGCCAAGATAGTTTACCTGCTGACTACCTTACCTGACCCCTCCTTGAACTTGAAACAAGGAATTGATAAGAAATTATTTTATTTTGTGTGGAATAGAAAACCCGCAAAAGAGCTGTAAGTTGTAAACTATATCAGGAAGGAGGACTAAAACTGTTGGATCGTAATTCTTAGCCACATACACAGTCTGACATATTGCCTTAACCACAGACTCTTAAACCTATGAGTGAAAACATCTCCCCCCATCCCCAACAAAACCTTTTAAGTAATTAAGTGCAGAACTCGAAGAGAAACTTTTTTTTCACAGATCAAAAGACCACTGAGAGAAATTCTATCGTAGAAAATAAAATCTGATGCCAAATGTCACCTCAGGCCCCGTGGAAGGAAGCGAGAGTCGTGGCCACGAGTGTCGAGGGTCACTTTATCTCCTACAGTCAAGGTCGCTGCCAGTGAGGCTGGTCTTCTGTAATGGAGGCAAGGCGATAGTACCGGAGGCTAATGAAAGAGAGAAAGAGAGGAGATATAGGAGAGTAAAAACAGAGTTTGACAAAAAAGAATCAATCATGAAGTTATGGTTTTTAGACATAGTTGATTCTTAAGACGAAGGGAAAAATAGTCTGCTTAAGAGAAACTGCTATAGGTGGTTAATAACTATGTATTTGGGATTCGCCTTCCTTACAACACGTTTTTGTTAACCATGAAACAAAGAATGCCTGATGTTCGTCAGCAACAATAGATTGCCCGCATGAGGCTTAGTGACCGTTTCTACTTGTATCGTACCTCTAAAAATGTCCTCGCACCAGAACTTTGAACATGGATCATTACATGAGGTAGCTGGGACAGAAATTGCGCCCAGCAGTTTCACGGGGCGTATTGGTACCACGTCTGCTACAAATCGAGCCTCAACGGCGACTACACGCTGACGGGCGTAGCACCACGCGAGGTCGGCGTCAGCTGGCGATCATCTGATGGCGTCACGAACTTGTATTACCGTGATGGAGTGTACCACGCACTTAGCTTCCGGCCAGCATGAAGTATTTTATGGAACCGCAGTACAATGGGTCACTAGCTCTAAAAAGTTAGAGTGGATCAGCTTATAAGGGTAGAGGAATTTTAAAATGCACGTCACAATGGCATGCAGCAAATATAGGTTCTTCGGTCTTTTTTTTAAAGCTACAAGCTGTTTTGTTTTTTCCTCTAAATATTAGGATTTCATCAGCCAAAGAAAGCTTAGTTTAGTTCACTGTTCTGTGTTCAGAACGCGCCATTTCATCAGTAAATCTGGTTTGTGATAATGAGTGTTTGTGCATACGTTTTATATCAGCATGGCTGCTGCTGATTTCTGTCAGCTAACTTTTTTTCGCTGCTTCTCATAACGGCAAGGTTATAAGTGTTGATCACATGGTGACTGTAGTCACGACATAGTGTTTATATGATGACTGCTATAATGACAGCATGCATCAACTAAGGCCACATCAGGGCGATCATTTAACCTTGTAAACAAGTCCTACCTTTCAACTAGTCGCGTGTGCAGATGCAGTGTCTAAACTCACGACCTCACTGTCTTGAGTACAAGCAATGGGCCGTTTTGGAGAATGAGGCATGTGACCTCCCCAAATATCAGTTTCAGTTCTTCCGGTTTGATTTATGTTTTGTATAAATTGAATTCAATCAGCTTTACTATAACTCTTCGGTGGGTTCACTATCGTGTATGTGTGTAGCTATCAAGCTTATATTTGTATTAAATATATATATACACGGGCTTACGAGAGCGCGTACCTCAAATTGGGCACAAGATGGCTCCTCCTTTCTGAACGAAATGTTCAGGACTGACTGTAAACTTCATCAGTCTACAGAGGTGTGTGCTTTTTTGTACCTCAGCCATACTCATGGCAATAAACCGAAAGTGCATTCACGCATATCTTTCGCGCAGCTAAGTACAAAAAAGGTCCATTTTGGCCTCCCCTTGATCAACTGAGGAAGATGTGCTAGAGGACAGGAAAAAAACTCTCGCTGAGGGAGTCAGACGATCATTTAGATGAAAACGTAGGGTATCACTGACTTGCAAATTCTGAACTTACGGCCTGGGACTGTGTTGATTTACATGGTCAAAACAGTACACGCTGGTTTTTTACCAGTCAGCTGCAATTTGTGTTTAGGGAAGGTAGGTCCAGAGTTTGCTTTTTTTATGCTCGTCTGCATCTCGTGCTTAATGCTTTTGATCCCAAGATACATTCAGAGACAAATGATAAAAGTATTTGCCCACCAATCTGCACACTTTTCCCAATATTCTATTGCTTATTTATTGTCTGTTACTCATTTATGGTCACATAGTGGGCTATCGGAGGTTAAGGAGAAGTCAGTCAGTGTTGCTAGAGTTTAGCAGTCTTTACTACTATTGCTGCAGTCTTTATGACGATGATGTACAAGATGACACTACCTTACATTATTGGATGAAGGTTAGCTGCTATGTCATTTTATGGGTGTTGATTTTCAGCTAAACATGTGGGGTTCAGTTACTTGCTCTAAGTTATTACTTTGTTATCTAGCTATCAGTTCGTGGTAGAACTTTTGGTCATAGTTTGACGAGAGTGGGTTTGGACGCTTTTCTTGTACTTACAATAACCAAAGGCGGCAATTCAAAATAATGACCGCACTATATAATCACAAAATATTTGTAAGCAGTAACATGAGTAAGTTTTTGCAAGACTCTATCGGACAGATCATATTTTAAGTTGTGTGCATCCAAGGACATATAAATCAGACACACATGCGCACACACTTACTCATACACGCACAACCTTCCCCCAACACACACACACTGACTCAAGTGCACATACTTTAAAGGAATATTGGAAAGCGCATGAACTTTTCGGTCTGCGATATTCTTCTCTTGCATTGGATGCATACGTACTAAGAATGCTGTTATTATGTTCATGAAATACATAGCTTTGGGTTTTGTTTGGTATAAAAAAATAAGGCAGGGGTTGACATCATTGACGAAATGTCAGGGTACTGAGTACTAATTCGGGCGAAGAAATACAGCGATTTCTCGTATAATCGCCCACGTTGACTGCTGCTTTGTCACTTTAATCTGCAAACAGACAATCTTAAACTTGGTCTTCTCGCTGACCTCCTTGACTTCCACCCGGCCATCTTGAAAGTCTCCAAGGGGAATGTCATTAGTGCAGTCGAAGCGCTCTGCGTTTTTCAACACCGTCAGGCTCGCCAAGAGAGTGGCACTGGCCAGGATGTCGGTCGGGTGGTTCTCGGAGCCTGTATCCACAATGACGCGGTCCACAGTCTGTGGCTCGTCAAAAACCACCACGAAGATATCACCCTCACTTGGTGACCCGTGAGACCAAAAGAACCCTTCTGTCTTTGAGTATGGTAGCTGTGGCATAAAGCTGAGATATGTCTGCATTGTGGTGTAGATGGTAGCTTTTGGGTTGTCTCCCTTGTACTTCTTTTCCATCTGGTCGAACAGCCGGTCTTTGAGATGCTGCACTTTGCCTGCCAACAATCAGTGATAGAAGTAATCACAAATAACGGTGATCCATAATGGTTTTAATGAGATCCGTAATGATATCAGTTTATAATGATAAAAGATTAGTTTTAAATTAATATTCAATATGTCGCACTCTGATAAAAGATTAGTTTTAAATTAATATTCAATATGTCGCACTCATAAATCAGACAAATCACAAGTCTGCCTGTTAAGGAGAATTCCTTTGACCCTTCACCCTTGTTCCTCACTTATCCCTCTTGGAAGTCATCATCAAAGATCTGCCTGTTGATGACAGTGTCATTGCCCTTCACTGATTACCTTCGATGGGAAGTTTTCTCTGAAAAGGAATAAAGGAATTTTTACCCACCTATATGCGTCAATATGTATTTTGGGTGTAGGACCTACCCGGAAAAGAAGAATGAATTCCTCGATGTTGGAAAAGCGTGGGAACTCGAATCCTTTTCTGAAACTGTGTCGTCAGCATGTTGAAGTAGAGGTAGGTGTAATCCACGGGCTGCTCTTGGTAAAACATCAGCAGCAACTGTGCCAGTCGTACGATGTCTTCAGACCTGTACAGCTTGCCTGCACACACACACACACACACACACACACACACAGAGAGAAAACGTCTTCAGATCTGTACAGATTGTCCATCCACAGATAAATTAACGCACAAATTATCCACACACACAACTCTATCCTTACACCACACATTACACACCTAAAATTTCTTTAGACCTGTTGAGCATGCATTGACACACAGGTGCACAATGGAAATATTTTTAATACTATGCATCTTTCCTTGAAGCACACTTAGTGTTTTCAGGCCTGTTACACCTTACATTGACAACAAACAACTACAATATCTCATATGATCTGCATGAGCTGTCATCGTACAAACAGAAGTGCAGTAAAAACTGGATTAACCAGCGATCAAATTAATATCCAGAGACTAATGTCCTTCAGCTCTTCTGCACAGACCGTGTTTGTCGTTCCCACGCATAATGCGTCCTGCGCTTGCACACATACTGTATACATAAGCCACTCAGGCCTCTTGTGCTGGGAAAAACTAAATGGAAGTTGAAGATTATTGTGACGATTGTCACGGGTAAGAAGGATCTGGCTAATCAACCCGAGGGGGAATGGGACTCTCTGCTGGCTCGACGCTGTACCCACTTTAAGCCCCTCACACCTCGTCACCCGCGATTCGCACGTCCACACGCTTACGCACTAACGACTACGTTTTCCCGCGTGTGCTCACACAACCAACAAACAAGGTTGTAACACATTTAAAATTATAATCACCCATCGTCTGTTTTCATCAGACACGACCAGTCTGCAGCATTTAACACAACCACTATTGTCCGGGCTAAGGGGACTGGTCTTTCAATTAGAGGTCTATCCCCTGGGCGATACTCGGTGGTCGTTCTTACATTACCAGCCATACTGATACTAGAAGGCCGACCACCGGTTGTAAAAACACCCTTAGCCCTATTGTCCACCCGACTGCCTAGTATTGCCGACGGGCAATCGCGGTCCTTGTTAATTAAACTTAGGACTCAATCATTTTGTTCTGGCCTTGAACCGGCTGGTGAATGACAATTATCTTCTCATAGAACAACCTAAATAGTTTGCGTAGTTTGCATATATCGGTAGATACAGACTATATAAAACTAACCTGTAAATTTTAGCCTCCAAAACCCATCCGTTAATTAATTATCCACTACGATTCGCACCTGCGATGAACGAGCGCCGCTAACAGTGTACTACGTCACACTAGTGCACCATTCACAACACTGGCAGCCGTCAACAGCAAAGAGAGAGAGAGAGTGAGCGACAGTTCAGGTTATTCGGACGCTGAAAGTCTACATTTCTCGTGGTTCTGAAAAACTACTACTTTAGCACCAGAAATGCAGACTTTCAACGTCGGAATAATCCAAACTTTTGCTCTCTCTGTTTGGTGTTGACGGATACCAGTGTTGTGAATGGTGCACTAGTGTGACGTACTACACTGTTAGCGACGCTTGTTGATCGCAGGTGCAAATCGCGTACTTTGCTAGCGGTTAATTAATTAACGGATTGGTTTTGGAGGCTGAAATTTACAGGTTAGGTTTATATTACCTATATCTACCGATATCTACAAAAAACGCACACCATTAAGGTTGGTCTTTAAAGCCAAGCTTAGGGAAAAACGAGAAAGTGACCATCAACCGAAGCAACAGTATTAGAATTCGGTATTCTCCAAAACGGCTTGACTACAGATCATCGTTGTGAACAACTTCATAGCCTCTATTAAACTGTAAGACCCTGCTACTTTACTAAAATTAATTCTTATTTGCAAGTATGTAAATAACCACGAAGACATGAATACCGACAAAAAATACAATGTCAAACATAACCATCAACAAGTACAGGTGTCAAACATGAGTCAATGGCTAAAAGCGTCCAGACATGCCTCTGAGTAATCTTTCACGCCAGACATTATCAATTGTAACCCACACATTACACAGGGGTGGGCCAGTCGTGCAAGAAATCACAACACACAGCGAGTACGTTTTCCAGGTTAAGCTGATAGTTTTCATTGGTTCCTCCCTTGAATGGCAGTGAATGAAGATCCATTCCGCTATTTGTGTGCGTGAATGCGTGCGTGTTAGTGTGTGTGCATGTGTGCGTCCCCCTTCCCCATCTGCATGACCTAGAAAACCTTAAATAAAAAAGTCAGGCCATCTAGGAGGATGTGGGCCGCGCGGAGGGCGGGAGGCTCAATGTTATCCGAATGGGAGTTTTTCGTATGCGGCACACAGCAAAGGGGAAAAAAGAATAAAACAAGGTCACCGACATCTTGTGCCTGATTGACAAAAGTTAAAATAAAATGCTCAGGCATAAAAAAATCCTTGTAACAGCCAGGGTGTTACACAATAACCACCCATGTCAGACATATTTATCAATAACTATCCATGTCAGACCTGCCTATCAGTAATCGCTGATGTTATGCATACCTATTAATAAATATACTAGATATAACCGTATATACCTTGTCGGAAATGGCTCTCAGTAACTACAAAGGTCAGACACAGCTATCAGTAGCCCCCGAATTCATAGAGTTATAAGACTATCTATCAATAATTATCCCTGTAGACAACCTTATCAATAATTACTGTTATCAGATGCAGCCGATCAATAGTTTTCATGTGTACCTTTTAATAATTACTGCACTACAGGTATCACTGTAAATCATTACCGATGGCATAGAGTAAATATAGCTACCCACATACCAGTGAATAACTACCGATGACGTATGTATCAATAGGATTTAACGTTGGTGTTGACGGCTGGCAATGTTGTGAATGGTGCACTAGTGTGACGTAGTACACTGTCAACGGCGCTCGTTGATCGCAGGTGCAACTCGCTAACGGATAATTAATTAACGGATGGGTTTTGATGCCTATAAGTAACTACAGATTAGACACCGATAATCCGAGGTCGGAGAACGCCAAACATCCGAGGTGCATGCTATTGTTCGATGTGAGACATACCTATAAAGAGCCAAATATGTCAGACACCTGTAAATAGCTACCAACTTGAGACATACCTATAAATGACTACATATGTCGGACACGTTTATACATAACTACCGACGTCCGTCATATCTATAAATAGCAACTGATGTAAGACATATATGTAAAGAACTACTGATATCAGACATACCTATAAATCCTAGCTCGGAGAACTCGAGGCATGTCCACGATTCGTTCTGCTGCTCGATGTACTTGCGGATGCTGTTGACGTAGTTGCTGACGGTCGTGACGTCGTCCTCTAGCTGCATGTAGTACAGCGACAGGTTAGCGGAGAAGCGCATGAGAAAGGCGTAATCGAAGTTCTGCTTGGCTCGCCACTGCACGTACTCCGCGCCCTGCTGGTATGTCTGCTTGGTGATCTGTGTCATGGTCAAGGAGACAGGCCAATGAAATTGGTAAGAAAACAACAAAAACTCTCCTATCTTTTTTAACCTGCCCATTTCCAAGGTGAGTGTGTTGCGGGGCTGGGGGTACAATCTGTGGATGTGAATGATGTGTGGCTGAGGAGCCTGACAGTGACCAGCTAATCTAGACCTAGATGCACATAAGCCGCTATCTTTATATTTTGGTTTGTACTTCTCGCCTGTAACATTGCATGCTATGTGTGAAAACTTACTTGATTTTTCGCAGCGCAGAATAACAAAGTATTCAGAAACATCACACTCTGGAGATAATCTTGATCAGTCAGAAAATAGGATTTTACTTGCAGCACATTTTGCATAGTGGCCATTGCTGTAGAGGACTACAATGTTCTCTCTCAAAAACATTGACGAAGCCGCTCCATCGAAATATTCTTGGAGAGGAATTTTTGAATTTCGAAAGAAATGTAAAGTTCTTGGTGGATAGGTAAAGCAGATGACCGAAACTTTAGCCCCAAAGTATCAAAAAGCCATAATGGTTTTTCATCTCCTTGAGTTTGCCAGCGTCAGTAGGAAAGTTATTGGAGTCATTGGGTGGTTTGCTTTGCTTCCACTATCTCCTGACTCATAGAAACCAGTAACAGAAACTGTGCTAGAGCATATTACAAGACGACTAATAATTTTTCAACCACAAAATCATTTTCTGGAAAGAGCCCCGTTCTTGCAGTGCGCATAGTATGTCGACTACATCCGTATGGTGAAAACTAAAAGGATGCTCATGTAAGAATGATCTTGTTATCTATGAAACTGACGGCTGATATTTGGCGAGGGGAGAGAAAACATTCAGTTAATGACGTGCTGCTCCAAAACTACGTGGAGCTTCAATTTCAGTCATGTGGTTTTAGGGGAACCTGGCATCATTTTAGAAAAAATATATATGTAAAATTAATTTAAAAAATTAATTTTAAAAAATACAACTTTATTATCCACAAGGGCAATTCAGATAATGCTCATACTGGCAGTAATATCTACTCTCACATACGCATATAAACGTAGCTATGGCAGTTGTTACTACTGAGTCTACTGTTCTCGTACTGCAAATTACTTCCTGTGTATCGGTCTCTTCACGTTGTGAGTCCACGAGTAGACAGTTTCCAGCCTACAGTCGCCACACACCGATGACTCTTCTCTCACTTAAGTGGTCTCTGGCTTGTCCACGTGTCACCAATTCCAAACTAGACCTTAACTGTGGGCGATTATATATGTCCCACTTAAGACTATCACATGACAAAAAATTATTCATTTTTTATCTTTCTGTATGTGTACATGTATGATGTAGTAATTATAAAAGATCACAGTTGGGGATTGGCAGAATAGGCGTTATGCTATTTCTTTCTCAGTTGTGCAGAGCTTGCTTTATATTATCACTATGTATATTTATCCCCCCCCCATATTGAAATGACTATAAGCCATTGACATTAAAAGATGTCGTGTCGTGTCGTGTCGTTGTGCAGAGCTTGCATGTTCACGAATCATCTGAATGGCACTTAAAAACATTGCGAGTCGGAAAAATCCAGCGTAATCATAAACTCTCACAAACTGTCATAAACTGTCAATAAAATATTTTCAGAGGTGAGAACTTTGCAAATTTCGATTTGAATGCTTTCTTGATTTTTTTTCTTCGCAAAGTTTAGGTAGCGTGCTTTTGCTGCAAACGGAAGTAGAACACTACCTTTCGGCCTTGCGTTCAACGGTTTAACAGAAATGTTAACAGTTTACCGGTGGCGACACTGTGTTCTGACAAAGTAATAAATGCTTGGACAATGTATTATGAGAAAGGTTATCACGGAGAAATCAATAACATTAAACTATATCGTGCCAGCGTGGAGCACAATTAAACGACAAAGACCAGACCTCGAGAAAACACATTAATCATGCAGAAAACCAGGATACAGCATAAAACATTAAAAGAAACCACTTCAGTTAAATCACTACCAACACTAGCATATACTTGGACGCAATGAGGACAAGGCTAAAACTATTAATTTCAACTTCTGAGCGACGTTAAGTGGAAGAAAAAAGGAATGAGAGAATATGTTAGAAGGTTGAAAGGAAAGGCTTTTTCGTTTGACAACTAGACGTCGACAGTTCGGCATAGCTCCTGTTCTTCCTTGAGAGCTGATAACATTTCTTAAGGAAAGCTCTTTGAAACTCACTGAACTGGAAATACGCTAAGGGGCCGCTGCGTCTGAATAACACGCCTATAACGACGACTCATCATGCTAATTACAAATATACTTCTTTGTTCGTGTGATTTTACTGGAAAAGGCACATCATGAAAATACTACTTTTTAGTTTGTAGTAACCTCGCGAGAGGAATTTTTAACTTAAGTCTAGGTGCTCTTTTTTTTTTTTTTTTGGAAGTTTTCGTCACTGGATTTAATTTAACGGGGAATTTTCAAAACATGGGTACACGTTGACCTGAATTTAAAAAATCTACTGTTTTAAAAACCTTATCCATGTCATCCTCAGCCAATTAGCTGGTCAATAGAGCTGGTCAATATTTTGTACAGACGTTACAAATTGGATTATGCTTTTATGGTTTGGGCTCTTGGATATCTGCTCAGGAAACAATAAATTTAGGTTGAGAAGGCAAGGTTTGCAGGTTTTGAATCATCAAAAGGAGATAAGTTCACTGCTACGGTTGTGGTGCTCCCCGATTTTCGATAAGCCATGATACGCTCATGTGTTTCTAAATTAGAAATCGGAGTAGCTCTTATATGCACCTGGGTAAATAACGTTATTTTCATCCAGGTGCGTGGGTCAGCAGAAAACGCTCACTTGGTGAAAGTCGTTATTGTCCAGCGCAAGTTTCGTCAGTACATTTTTGATAGATCTTTGCTGATGGTGAATAAGGATCACTCATCTAAATTTCTGACTAAATACAAAAACACCCACCAACCGTCGGTCTTAAGGCGCGTGAGTAATGGCAGGTGGGTCTCCTTGGGACAGTGTGGCGAGTCATACTTGTGGGCGCCCACAAATCTCTTGTATGTGTCTGTGAGACTGCTGGCGTTTTATTATTTTAATGCATTTTTGAAGCGTCTATTGACCTCTTAGTAATGCGATATGCGTCTTGCTACCTGTGTGGGATTTTGCCAGTCTTCTTTTATCAGTTGGGGCGTGGGACTTCTTTCTGAATAGAGGTGATCGCTGCTGTCAACGGTGGGATCTATGCTAGTGTGGGAAGAGAGAAAGGTGGGAAGGTGGGAAGTGATCCACCTGAAGAAATGGGAATTAAGTGTTAACTGTGTGCAACTGATGGGATAATGCATGATGATGTAACAAAGGGTAAACTTTGTACACTGGACGGGATAATACATGACGATGTGACAAAGGAAGAATGTAATGTGAGAAATGGAACAGTGGGGTATCAGAAGGATAGAAACTTAATGTGCAGGCACTAATCTGCCACGTCTGAATTTTCACTTATAAGGAGAGAGCTGGTGGAATAACGTGGTGGCACCTTTGTGTCTCACTTGAGAAGCAAGTATGGTGATGGCGTCCGACAATGACGGGCAAGGCATGAACAACGTGTTTTTACACCTGACAGTAACGGAGGACGTGGTTTGAGCATTGGGAGGACAGCTAGCCTGCCAGTACGTCTTAATTTACAGCATGGAAAAGGAATGGCCATAAAGATATCATGACCTTCCAGCAGTCTTACCCTACACCTGCCTTCTTTGGGGAAGAGACTGGTTAAGGAGCGCACGTGTGGACAGGTGACAGGTCAACATTCCGGCTGTGTCCCGCCTGCTAACATCATGCAAACATGAGACACGTGGTGTCAGTTCGTGGTATCGACTGGATCGGGAAAATCCATCGGTTTCCTAGTACAGCCTTAATTAATAAAACTACAAGCTGTTCATATCCTGTTCTGGTCTCAGATACTTACCTTCAGCGGCTCGTAGAAATCGCTTGGTGGTTGAATAATCTGGATTTGACCAGACTTAATTCTTTCCTCGAAGCTCTTATAAAGTTCTTCAGCGATGGATTTCCGATTTTCGGGGTCAATGTCGGCTAACATGATAATAATGAGGACTTCTTGTTGCTGTTCGACAGCCATGTTGGTGACCAGTGACATCACGGTTTCTAGCAGATAGCTATCGTCGCGGCGTTTGATTGTTGGAATCCCGATGGTCAGAAACTCTGGAGAAAAACACAATTAGCCCTATATACAGCTCATCTGCTCACCGCACAGTCTCTATGTCTTTCTCACTGATCTGTGGTGTATCTAAGAGTGTGCGTGTGCATGTGTGTGTGTGCGTGCGTGTGTGTGTGTGCGCGCGCGCGCGCAAACAAGTACAAGTGCTTGCAAAAAGTGTGTTTCCTACGTTTGTGAGTGCTCACGTGCGATATATTTATACAGCTTTAGTGAGATCCGATGTGCTGCGCGTCTGAGTGTGTGATTGTCTTTGATAAAACTTGTAACAACCCGCTCCCCTCTATTGAATATTTCATGCCACAGCAGCAGCACCAACGTGTTTTTGTGACACAAACATAATATGTCTATAGTTTCATGAGTTCCATTACCTGATGGACGCCACCCATCTATCATCTACTTGACTTCAGCATTTAAAACCCCACTTGACATCACAACTATATCACGTACTGTGTGTTGAAGTGGTGTTCACTGGGTAGACAAGGGCAGCTTCTCTGTCCACACGAAAATGCAAGCCACAGGAGCAAGTCTAGCGAAAACAGAATCCGAAAATACAATTTTAAAACCTGTATGCAGAGCTAACTATTTCAGAAGTCAATATATAATCGCAGTTTTCTGTCTTTACACCATCTTTCTTGCTGTCTGTTCTTGCGGGTCTACTCCTTCTCCATATTCATTCCCTCAACACCAAACGTAGTAGGAGAATGCAAAATAGACGAATGTCACACACATCTGGTGTTCTGGGTAACAGATTTTGTCTTTCAACACTTCGCACTATAAACTGCTCTCAGTTTTTTCCTTGCACTCACTCATGGTTTATACTAATCCACACCCTCACAGCCCCATACACAAATGACCAGCTTATTAATCACTATGGGAAGTTTTCTCAGTTTCAAAAGTTACTTCCAAAAACATAGTAAAGGGAAAAAGTGCTCGTTACAAGACAAGGATAAGGCAAACGGTCTGATAAAAATGTCTCAAGATTGTTTTTCTTCTACACTCTTTTCTGACTGGGATTAACAATATTTTCAGTATCTACATTCCATTTAAGCTGGCAAGCAAAACAATGCCTTGGTATCTGAAGGAGTCAACATCCTCAACAGGTGCGCAACCTGTTCCGGAAACAAAACTGTAGGAAAGCAGCAGGACGGCGTGTCTACTTCTACAGCTCTCCTCTGTCTTCACTACCATCTTTAATACATCTCTCTGGGTCTCTGTCACTCCCCGCTGTTTTAAGGTATCCGTCATCGTACCTGTCGAGAAGAAGATCATAGTTACGCTGCTAAACGATTATCGACCGGTGGCATTGACTTTTGTTGTGATGAAAGCTCTGGAAAGGCTGGTTCTCGGACATCTTTTATGCTCCACCAGAGGCAAACTGGACCCTCTTCAATGGGCCTATCAGCCCAATTGGTCGGTGGACTATGCTGTCTCTGTAGCTCTTCACTTTATCCTCCAGTTCCTCGAATCGTCTGTCTCCTCTTTGTTGACTACAGCTCCGCCTTCAACACCATCATTTCGCAGAAACTCTTTAATAAGCTCTCAGAGTTCGGTCTCTCCCAGGTAATGTGCTTCTGGATCCTTGCACCCCCAGAGAGTGAGAGTCATTGATCGCCTCTCCAACATCCTGGTGCTCAGCACAGACACACCACAAGGTTGCGTCATCTCTCCATTGTTTGGCATTTTCACCAACGACTGTGTCTCAGCTCATGGATTAACACGGATGGTGAAGTTTGCCGATGACACTATGGTGGGAGATTTCATCGCGAATACCGATGAGTCTGCGTACCGCCAAAAGTGAGTCACCTGGATGCTTGGTGCAGCGATGGTCGACAGTGTACTGACACACGCCGTCACCGTCTAGCACGACAGTACCACCCAAACACAGAAATTCCTACTTGAACGGTGGTGCGTGCAGCTGGCCGATGTAGTGGCTGTGACCTACCCCCTGTGGGCATGATCTACGCCCAACGCAATTTGTGCATGGCGTGCAAGATTGTGGCTGATGAATCCCACCCAGTCAATGGCCTGTTCTGTCTCATGCCCTCTGGGGCCAGGTATAGACTCGTCCAGTCCCGAACTTCCCGGTTGAAAAAGAGTTTATTTGCTTTATTTCCTGAACTCCGATGTGTCTCGTGTCAGGAACAATACTAGCTGAATGAGTCCTATTTGCGGTCTGTGAGGGCCATGCAACGATGCCCGTGGGCAAGCAAACATCCATGCATGCCTGCTCGCCTATGTGTTTTGGTATCTATGGTGGCTCTGAAATGTGAGGGTCATGTCCAGTCAATGTGGGCAATGTTTGTGTATGTGCTAGAAAAGGGCTGCGGAAGAGAGAGCATGCGAGAAAGAGGGGTTGTGTAAATGTATGTACGTGGGTATGTATGTCGAGGAGATTTACGGGGGTGTTAAATTTCTTGTGTACTGTCGCTTGATCAATAAATGAATTGTTATCTTCTTATCTTATCCTGCCTTATGTAGCATTCTAGGAACAACAGCACTATTTTTTTAATTTCCTGAAGTGAATGCTCACCTCTTTAGTCTTATATATATTTAATTTCAGAAAAGTCTAATCACACCAATGTGCGAAATTTGACAAAACATGATCTTGCTTATGTTCTTGCACCACTCAACAATGCGTTATTTGTCTGAGAATTTCATGAAATACGCAATTACACTACTAGCAGCAGTAGTATTCACTTTGGGGTGAATATAAGCTACTGTGAAAAGCAGATGGGAAAATTTCCTTGGAAGGTAGAAAGGACGCAGGGAAATTGACAGCAGTTTATTGTCTGGAGTTCAGATTCTCACGAACTACCACACCCGATGGATTTGCCGGCGTTTGTTGTTAGACTGTCACCCCGAAGTTGAAGTCCGTATCCATAAATAAACATCTCATCACATCACCATCTTTCAGCCACGTTTTGATGTAGACAAACAGGCAGCCCTCACGATGTTCTAAACTGCACGTAAGCCTCCAATCATCTACCTTGTTACGCAGTGACTGCATGTTGGCAAGGAGCACAGACAGTAATGGAGGAATTCTCTCTTTAGTGTTCAGTCTGTATCTATGCTGTCTACGCTGTATACTCCCTCCCTGTCCTGTCTTCCTCTTAAACGACATATCCTTTGGAATTGTTTCATACGAAACGTTCCATATGACGAGGAGAAATTTCGACCTAACGAGGGGGAAGCCGAATGATCGCAAGGAGAGTAAGAACTCTCTCGCTTAAATGGAACGGCCGCTATCTTGAATGTTTTTGTCCTGACGCAAATACAGCAGAAAATTAACAAACACAGAATAACACCGCAATACTGAATTTCGCCTCTATGTACATATCCAGGCACTCAGATCCACTATGTCACACATAGAATAAGTACACTGTTAATAAACAAAAAAGACGATCACATGGTTTCCGTCCTCTCTCAAGTGTGAGCGCCCTCAACCTGTCAGACAACTCCCACCGCTCGTACACACACACACACACACACACACACACACACACACACACACACACATTCACGTACTCACACAGATGCACACACTCTTACATGAACACACATCGGTCATGGTTCACATGACATGATTTACAGAACATACCTGAATCTCCCAGAAGTCATTTGTTTCCTTGGTCTCATTCTCATATTTAAACAGCAGCTGTTGTTTCTCTGAGGGGTAATTTCTGCTGTTTAGAGCAGTCAAGTGCCGTTGCTCCAGCTGTCTTGCACTCCCGCTTGCCCTGTCTGAACAGTCAACACGACAGACACCATCAAGACTTTATTTATCCCAGAGGGCAATTAGATGCAGCTCTGTATTAAAGCACAGCAACAAAACAGCACTACCACAACACATTTATAGCCGCACCACCAAACAGACTCTCTTGCAATCATGGTTCAGGCTTACATATGATCTACGTTCATTCGCAAACAGGAGTGTTCAGAAGTTGCACGGCCAACACAAAGAAGGATAGCCTCAATATGTTGGCCTTGCATACAGATACACAGAATCGGAGGCTAGATAGAAGTTCATGAAACGCTCTCAACAGAACATGCCTGTCATCATGTAGAATTGCAGACACTTTCAGAAGTGTCTGGTTGTTAAACAGAGTCTAAAGGTCACTCTGGGCTGTCCCAATAACTTTGGAGTAGGTGCGCTTGTTTTCCCCTCGTAAACGGTTGTATAAAAGAGAAACAAGGACATCACACTCTCTATATGGTATCTATAAAATAGAGAAAGACTTTAGCTTCCGAAGAAGGAAACGGCGCTGTTGAGCCTTCTTCACGATAGCCTGAGTGGGGGTATCCCTACAAAATCTCCTGTCGAAGATATTGCCTAGGTGTTTAAATGTATTGACAATTTCCACCTCCTCATCGTGGATGACGGTTGTAGGATTTGGTGGAGAATTACAACGGAAATTAAGTATAATCTCTTTGGACTTACTCATTAAGTTCTAAGAAATTGTCATCGAACCAGGCAATGCATTCATCTAAGGCTACACCATGGGTATCTACTGGTTCTCTAAGAAGAGAGAGCAGAATGTCAGAGACTTTAACGCAGCGTTTCTCAACCTTTTACTTGTGACGCCCCCCCCCCCCAGACGAATAAAGGTACGTCCGCGCGCCCCCCTTAGCCACTAATACCTATATGAGATATGAGAAAATGACCGCCTTTGCGGCCCCCTTTTCAGCAGCTTGCGCCCCCCTTGGGGGGCGCGCCCCCCAGGTTGAGAACCGCGGCTTTAACGAGATATTGACTCTTGTGGTTACTGCGACAGCTGTTGGTATACAGAATAAACAAAAGTGGGGATAAAACATAATTTTTCTTCATCCTAGGTTAATTGATTGAAATTTAATTTATCAAGTATAACAGCGTTAGAAATCGGCAGCCCGTAACATTCTACCAAAGTACCAAGATAATAAATAATACGGTTGACATGTCTGATGTAGTCGTTAGAGAAGCATTGGGGGCGACTACCTTCAAAGGAAAGGCTGGCTTTAAAGTTTTATTGTGAGCGAATTCAAACAGCTTCCATTTACACAGTAAATTCGGTAAGTGAACGCCATTATGTACTCATTTGTTGTCCATTCCATTATCAGTAGTTTTGTTGGCGTAGGTTTTTGGTATTTTACCGGCCCGCCGCATAGCTTAGCGATTTGAGACTGGCTCACAAAAAGAAAACTTCCCCCCCCCCTGCACTAGCTGATAATCAAAGGAAAACTCGTAAATGGGTCTTCTAGAAAGGAGATATGGTTGGATGGTGTTGAAAGCCGATGAGAAATCAGCAAACAACTGACTGCGTGGGCATATGGTTTCTACAGGTTTTGTACAGAGTATGGAGGATAAACCGTTTGGCATCATCAACACTTCTTTTGGTCTGGTATGCAAATTGCAGTGGATAAAGACATTGGAACTAGTACAATGGTAGGCAATTTCCAACCAGCGAGGATCGATAGTGAATCCAGAGAGCGCTGAAAGAGATGTTAGAGAATGCCTCCTAATTGCTCACACAGAAACGTATTGTTTTGCTACAATTTCCATCTAGACCTTGAGCCTTGCTTATATTTACTTTTTATCTAGTCATGTTTGTAAATATTTGCATAGTTATTCTCGTTGTCACAATCAACATCATCAGGAGCCATTGCTCCTTCAGCAGCTACGGTCATCCTGTGTTGATATGTTGTGGAAGGCGACCAGCAAGAGGCAAAGCAACTAACAGTAACGGACAACGTGACTGCCTCTGTCATTTCCTGAAAAAAAATAGAATCTCTGAAATATACTAATAACCATCATATCTAGAAGGCTAGGTCACTGAAATAGGACGCCACTAGCATATCGTCAACAGAGGATAGTTAAAATAAAATGAAAAATCACAGCCATCATAAACAACATCCCAGTACAAAGAGACATTATCACTTCTGTAGTTATCACGGTGCTGGGCCTTTCCACACGTGTGGAACTCTACGGTCAATAATCTATACAGACTGAGGCCGTCGTGATTGGACTTGTGTTGCAGATTGTTTAGCTGAGTGTCTCTCAAACATAAACATGCTCTGTTGCCAGTCAGCAGCGGCGGGGTGACCATTGATAAGCCATTCTTTTTTTCAGGACACTGACAACAGATGCTGAAAAGTTCAGTGAGTACCATAGTTTTTTCTGATGACTGGTTGACTGGTTAAATAAAGCTCAGTGCAAGATACTATTTCCCCATATCTACGTAAATACCCTCTTTACTCTCCCTCTCGACGACGACGACGACGACGACGATGATGATGATGATGATGATGATGATGATGATGATGATGATGATGATGATGATGATGATGATGATGATGATGAAATAAAGAAAGAAAGAAAGAAAGACATACATCAGCAAAAGGAGAAAACAGGCCTCCAAACCTCACCATGCACAGGTCAACAACAAAGGCATCAAGATTCTACACGAATACATTCCTGTTGTAAAATCCTCAGCCAGTGAGAGAGCTGGGACCATGTGTTAATTAGGCGTATTTGTGTACAAATGTATGGTCACGAATTTGATCTCTTTCTGCGCATGGTGGTGTTTGTAAGCGTGTATTTCAAGAACAGAAAGGGATATTCACCCAGATTTGAGAAAATAGTATCTTGAACTGACCTTACCCATTTATTAGAAAAACATATTGCTCCCCACCAGCCCTCGAACAATGAATGGACTGGCAACTCGATGTAACAGCGAGCGCAGCGCTAATCATTGTTGATAGGAACGGAAAGTTTAAAGGATTTGATTATTCTGTTGTATTTCACCCACGCTTCTCACTTTAATATTTCACGTTTTGTGCACAATAATAAAAGCCTACCAAAACCACACTGACCAGTACCCACTATTAGCCTGATGCACATTCTATTCAGACCACAGACATCCAACTTTTCTTTGTTTCCACTTCACACATGAGGTTCCGCAAAACTCAACTTTAAGCAAGAAACAGTTTGCACTATTCGACAAAAAATGGTCACAAATACCAGCATGACTAACGAGAAGTCTGGGCTGGCTCAACCTCATGACCTAAGCACTGACCGTGCCTGTATTCAGTATAAACAAATTATATTTCCTTTAGGGCTGATACCTCCGGAATATTATGAAAGTAGAGTGTGTGTCCGTTAAGAATATTTTCTGGAGTCTTCTGGTTCCTAGTAAGTGCTGCAGCTGTTAACGACAATTACAGACATACAGACAACTCCAAGAATGTGTCTTACCCACCCTATTTAACGCTCTATCGTACTATGTCTACTTACACCATTGTCGTGTAAAACAACTGTTGTCTAATTACACCAGTCCTGAATAAAACAACTTTTGTCTACTTACACCACTGTGGTGCTTACTTACCACGTTGCCATGTCTGCTGTCATCTTTTCTTACTGCCGTGTCAATTTATTGCTCACAACACTATCGTGTCTACTTCTGTGGTCGTATCTACTCACCACACTATCGTGTCTACTCACCACACTGCATGTCGGTGATGATGACCACCTGCAGAACGACTATGCAGGCGAGTAGACAGACCAAGACGGACGAGCCACGTAGCAGTCCGGCGCTCAACATCCTCCTCCACTTCTTGAGCAGCATGGTGGGTCGTCAAAAACGTCGCGCTCAACTGATCACCTGTCGACACAAGGACCACACTCGGCTGATCACGACAGGCAACTCCCAGATAGCGGCCTTAGGCCCGGTCCTGGGCACGACATCGCAAACAGGTGTGTTGGTCCTTTGTAAGATCGAGAAACGCTGACAAGCGGTTGCATTGAACTGAGACCTACCTTACGTCTTTGTTGCCTAGCAACATTAACTTTTCGCTGACGTGTACTTGTAACGATAAATGCAATAGGTCGCCTGCGCACCCCACGCTAAAGGCAGTCAGCAGATTGCACCCCACGCGCTCCCAACTGTTGACGATCAATTCTTTCTTGAGGCTGGCTGCACGTCTCCGTTATAGTAGTGTAGACAGATTGTTACAAAAATCACTTCCATCAGTGTTGATCGAAGGAACATATAGCTATGAGCAAACAGTTTTTGTTTTTTGTTGTTGTTAAATCAGTTAAATGTAAAACATCAGTATATATCATTTACACCCGACTTACCGCTTCCCTTGACTTTTCCTTTCAGAAGCAATACAGCTACAGGGTCTATCAACAATAATCTTTTACCGATGGTTCCAATCAGTTGATCATATCCGAGATAATGTGATAGGGCTACAGTACTGAAAGATTTGGTGTTTCATCAATTGCAGTTTTATTTCAACCACTTTAACACTCTGTCATTAAAATGAAGTTAGTGAGGAAAATCATAACAGGTGTAGAAAAACCACTATTTCGCTAAAATAACTACTTAAAACAAAAATAATCAGTATTTACTATATCAACAAAAAAGTGTAAAATCCAAAACGGTATCACAGACTTGATGTCTGCACCCTCATCCCTACCCCATGGACTTGTTGCGATTTGCGGAAAAGGGAGACGTCTGCGACTGGCAAGACACGCTAGGCAGGCTAGACAACTCCTGCTGGGACTGTACAGTGATAGATACGACTAACATATTTTCAGAGGTCAAGTGCCGCGATCCACATCGTGTTCTAAAAATTGTTTTGTCCACATCGTGCTGTAACAACTGTTTTGTGTACTTCGTGCTGTAACAACTGTTTCATCTACATCGTGTTTTAACAACTTGTATGTCCTAATTGTGTTCAAGTGTGATAAACACCTTCACTCTGCAGTCTTATCATGCCCGTGGTCTTCTGACTGTCAGGTTATCAGTATCGTCTTCCAGCAAGATGACCGCCGTGCACAGCAGGATACGCACAGGCTTGGTAAGAGATGCTAAGTGTTGCCCTCCCCTCCCTTCGACCGAAGAAGGCTGCTAGGTAACAGTAACAGGACACAGCTGTGGTGTCGCGCCTTTAACGTTGTCGGGGATCGATGTGCAACTAGGTTTTCTGTTACTTGACATAAAACCTTCTGATTAATGCTTTGTCCTGCTTACCTAACACCTTCCGTATATACCTAAGGACAAGTGCAATGCGGAATATTTACCACTATTTTCAACATTTTTTTTTAAGTTTTCACAGATCCGACTAACTTCATTTCCAGCTTATCTTTTGCTGACTTTTGCTGCCGTAAGGTACAGCAGAGGTTCTTCGACAAACCTTTGTAACCCTGACCTGAGACTCCCTACGTGACTGTCTTTGACGATTCAGGGTGTCAACATGTTTATATTGTGTGTTCTACTACGTCAGTGTGTCGGTGGGTGTGTGCGTGCGTGTTTTTAGCACCTACATTAATTTATTCTTTTAGTCATTGCCTCATACTTTTGTTGTTTCTGTATCCAGTGTATCAACAACATACGTAGATCATTTGAGTTTCTCTGTCAATCATCTCAGTTTATCTGAGGGTTTTCCACTTGTCGTGTCTCGAAAACAACCATCCGTCTAAGTGCAATAGGACATTGCTCTCTTTTGACCCCTAACTTTGCGTGCTCCAGCCAAGTATAATAAAAGGAGAGCGAGTTCCCTACCTAAAACATACGAGATTGCTAACCACCTGCCGAACTCATAGCCGAAGCTGTGTAGAGCTACCCTGCAAACACCTGGCGAATATCTGTATACCATGTTCTATCTGATCTGTCTACACGTGTTTTGTATATTCATGATCTATTAACATATGTTCTGTCTATATGTATATATATAATAAGGTAACGGTTTATTTATCCCAGAGAGCAATTCGGGACACCTCGATATGAAAGCAAAAAACATACCACCACACTGTTTTCATATCCGCCTAACAGACTCATATATTAAGATAAGATAGATAAGATAAGATAATACTTTATTTGTCCCAGAGGGAAAATGGGTGGCAGCTCGATATAATTTAACACACACACACACACACACACACACACACACACACACACATTCGTATGCACAAGACAGGCTTTCCCATTCATGTTTCATTTATTCGCACACCACCATTCAAGAGACGCACGGCCGAAACAACGAATGACAGCCGCAGTCTGTTAGTCCTGCATGCAGGTACACAAAATCGGCGCCCCGATGGGAGCTGTACAAACTCTCTCGACAGGACATGCCTGTCATCACGGAGGATTGCAGACACTTTCAGAAATGTCTCCCTGTTATACAGAGTCTAAAGAGTAGTTTGGGCTGTCCCAATGACTTTTGAGCAGGTGGATACCACACGATGTAGGCTGCTCTTGTCCTTCATCGATAAGCATTTGTAGAAACAGATAAACGAGAAGGACAGCACGCTCTCTATGTGCGATCTGTAAAAAAGCTGAAGAAATTGGTGGGAGACAGAGAACTTGTATGTCCTAATTGTGTTCAAGTGTGATAAACACCTTCACTCTGCAGTCTTATCATGCGCTGCTGAGCTTTCTTCACGACAGTTTGAGTGTTGACATCCCAACAAAGTCGTGTGTCGAAGATGGTGCCCAGGTATTTAAAAACAGTAACTATTTCCACCTCCTTGTCGTGGATGACACTTACAGGACTTGGTGGAGAATTCCGACGGAAATCGAAAACCATCTCTTTGGTCTTACTCACATTAAGTTCTAAGAAATTGTCATCGCACCAGGCAATAAATTCTTCCAAGGCTGCACCGTAGGTATCTGCTGGCCCGCTATGGAGAGAGAGCAGTGCCGTGTCATCAGAGAATTTGACGAGGTTTTGACCCTCATGGTTACTGCAACAACTGTTGGTATACAGAATAAACAGAAGTGGGGATAAAACACAGCCTTGAGGTGAGCCGGTGCACGTTGTGATTTATCGGAAAAAGTACCATTGGCAAGTACTCGCTGCTGCCTGTCAACCAAACGGTGGATGATCCATGACACTAGCTGATGATTAAAGGAAAACTCGTCGAGGAGTCCTCTAGATAATAATAATAATAATAATAATAATAATAATAATAATAATAATAATAATGTTGGCTTGTATAGCGCCAAATCCTGGCCTGTGGACAGCTCAAGGCGCTGACGTCAAAAAATAAGATGACGACAAAATGTGGGTGTGTAGCGGCCCGTCTCCTCCACGTCACAGGGCAGCGTCCACACACAGCAAGAACCCAGTCCTCAGCACAAATATCCAACATGTCATACAAACCGGAATACACTCCATACAACAAATATCAAACATGTCATACACTCCACAGAAAATGCAACATCCAACAGAAGGCACAAGTTTCACTGGAACGACGAATGAACGCCAGCACACGCTCCAGTTCACTGATGAAAACATGAATCCCACACCACCGCGCAAGTCATGAAGTCCAAATCCAACAAGACAGTATCAAAGGCCAACATCGACTAGCACATTGTCCAAGCCAGTTGTCTGCACACATATGTCCAGTTTCTGAAATACCCTCTTCAGCCGTCCGTCCAGTGCCGGGAAAAGGCTGTCTATCAAGACCGGGCGGATGGGGTCGGATCGCAACACCTCTTTCATGCCCCTGCTGAGAACACCATCCCGCAACAGCTGCAGGCTGTTCTAAGTGGACGTCCTCAACATTCAGCAGTCTTGTAGAGGAGCAAGGATGGCGACTTCATCATAATACGGGTTGCCGAAACTCAAAATACGACGGACGATACAAAAAAAAAAAAAAACAAAAAAAAAAAAAACGACAAAAACGACAGAGAGCCATCCCCTCAAGCCAGTTAGGCGAAGGGACGTCACTCTCTATGTCACTCTCATAGCTAGGATATGTGGTTGGATGGTGTTGAAGGCTGATGAGAAGTCAGCAAACAGCAGTCGTGGGTGGGCTTGTGGATTCTCCAGGTGTTTGAGTAAAGTGTGGAGGATGAACAGTTTAGCATCATCAACACTTCGTTTGGACTGATATGCAAATTGCAAGGGGTCAAGACAATTGTTAGTGGCTTTTAGGATCAATGATTTGATGATTGTCTTCAATACTTTCATGACCAATGATGTTAAGGCCACTGGTCTGAAGTCGTTGAGATGCTGAGCTGAAGCTTTCTTCGAAACTGGGACAATGGTGGACAGTTTCCAAGCAGCTGGGATGGAGAATGAATCCAAAGAGCGCTGATAAAGGTGTTGGAAAATGCCTCCAAGTTGGTGCGCGCAGAAACGCAATGTTCTGCCGCAAATACCATCCGGACCTGAAGCTTTGCGAATGTTTACTCGCTGAAACAACTCCACAACTTGTTCTTGACAAATCTCAACCTTCTGGACAGGGTGAAGAGAACTGAGCATATCTTTAATTTTCGCTGAAAAATCATGGGTCTCGAACCGAGCAAAGAAAGCATTAAGAGCATTTGGTAGGGCCGCACTGTCAACGCCTGCGATCGAGATTTTGGCTTTCGACCCCTTAAGCCGATCTTCAACATTTGCCATGTTTTTGAGTCCCTGCCAAGCTACTCGGATGTTACCTGTACCAAACTGAGACTCTATTTTATTTTTATAATTCACCTTGGCCCGACGGGTAGCATTACGGACCTCTCTGTGTACCAGTTTCTTGACTTGGGCAGAACCCGTGAAGAACACATGTTTCATTTTATTGAGCACTGCTTTTATTCTCTTGGTCACCCAGGGTTTGTTGTTAGGATAAAGCACAAACTGTTTTATGGAATGGTGCAATCTACACAAAAGGAGATTTATAAAGAGATGGTGTTGACTAAGTTGTCCAGATTAGGACATGCGTCTAAAAAGACATCCCAGTTGGTACACTCAAAAACAGCCCTGTAAGCTTGCCACACTGTCCGCAGTCCAGCATTTGGTGGAATGAATTGTTCGGCGCATCCATCTGAACACTGGTTTATACACGGGTACAAGATGCACACTAAGATGGTATGCCGCACCTAGACTGGGCAGTTGCATTCATTCCCACACAGTAACATTCAGAAGTCGCACGGATGAAACAACGGACAGCCTCAGTCTGTTGGTCCTGCATGCAGGTACACAGAATCGGCGGCCGTATGGGAGTTGGACGAATTCTCCTGTCAGGACATCCCTGTCATTACGAAGAATTTCAGACACTTTCATAAGTGTCTGCCTGTTATACAGAGTCTGAAAAGCACTTGGGCTTGTCCATGTCACTTTGGAGCAGGTGGATGCAACACGGTGTAACCCGCTATTGTCCTTCACAAATACACTGTTGAAAAAACAGATAAACGAGGACAGCACGCTCTCTATGTGCGAAGTCTAAAAGTGCTGAAGAAATTGCTGGGAGACAGAGAAAGACTACCTTCCGGAGAAGGAAGAGGTGCTGTTGAGCCTCCTTCACGACAGTGTGAGTGTTGAAATCCCAGCGATGTCTGCTGTTGAAGTGGTGCCCAGGTATTTAAAAGCAGGAACAGTTTCCACCTCCTTGTCGTGGATGACAGTTACGGGGCTTGGTAGAGAATTCCGACGGAAATCATCGACCATCCCTTTGGTCTTATTCACATTTAGTTCTAAGAAATTGTTATCACACCAGGCAATAAATTCACCCAAAGCTTCACCATCGGTATCTAATGGCCCGTTAAGAAAAGAGAGCAGAGGAGTGTCATCTGACAATTTGACGACATATTGACGACCCTCATGCATGGTTACTGCGACAGCTATTGACTGGTATACAGAATAAAACACAGCCTCGGGGTGAGCCGGTGCACCTTGTGTTGGAATCAGAAAACGTGCCACTGACAAATACTCGTTGCTGCCGGTCAACCAAAAGGTGAATGATTCATGACACTAGCTGATGGTTAAGGGAGAACTCGTCAAGGTGTTTTCTAGCTAAGATGGCGTTGAAAGCTGATGAGAAGTCAGCAAACAACGATCGTGCATGGATTTGTGGATTCTCCAGGTGTTAAAACAAAATATATTTCATCTGTTCAGTATTAATTGCCTGTCTTCTGTCCTTGCAATTAGTATCGTCTTTCGAGAAGTGGGGATTCACAAGTTACGGCTTCTTATATAAAAAGAGTTCCTCAAACCCATTTATTTAAACTGCTTAGCTTCATTGAAAGACATTTTCATGCATGTGAACCCCAGAAAGAGTTTGCAAGGTACGGTACACAACTTCAACGCGTGAAAGTACTTTGAACTACTGGGCTTTCTCTCTCTCTCTGGAATTTAAACACTGAACACATTGTTAAGCGCGGCCAACAAAGAATGTATATTTTGCGTAAGTTAAATAGCTTTTCTGTTAGCCAAGTAATCTTAGGCCGTTTTTACCAGTCATTTATTGAGAGTCTTCTATCTTTCTCATTTGTATGCTGGTTTCGCAATCTCTCTGTCCATGATAGGAATAGTCTGAACAGTGTTGTGAAATCTATTCAAAGATAATTGGTATCAAACAGAGGGATTTAGCTTCTTTTTGTGACCAGCAAATAGTACGGAAAGCTTCTTGGATTTTATCGTTACCTGAACATGTACTAAAAAAGAATTTGTATTATTAAGCTCAGGTAAACGCTATGCCATGCCTATATGTAAGAGTAGCAGACACCTGAAATCATTTGTGCCATCCGCAGTCCAGCTCCTCAATCTTAGATGAGCTGTCAATGGTGTGTGTGTGTGTGTGTGTGCGCGCGCGCGCATGTGTGATGTTGTAGGTGCATACCTGATTTTCTTGTTGTAAGTTTTTTATCTATAGATATTTATACTGTATGATACATGTTACTTGCCCACTTCCTTTTCCTTCTCATGTTTTCAATTTTTTCATTCAGTGTTGGACTCGAGCACATTCCCATATTCAAATTGCCCAATGGGACAAATAAAGTTGGTCATTGTCATTGTCATTGTCTCTCTCTCTCTCTAGCAACGTGAACCTGCTGTTGCCTACTGTAAGGATGTAACACGCTCCCTCTCTGTATATATCCAGGCCTCGACTTTTTTCTGCCTGCCTGTAAGAAAGAAAGGAAGGAGAACCACTTGCACTATCTAACGTCATCTACGTCCCCTACAGTCAAGGTTACTTTTGGGGCCGTCAGACGACATCGACCGCACCTGACTCATCACCAGAGGATGCAGCAGCTTGCTCCTTTTTGTGCGCCTGCAAGACCGCTCACCCAGCTGTCAACACAAAGCTGGAGATATACATGATGGCAATTGTTACACCTGCCAACACTGCAAGTAAGCGAGCTGGCTGTAGAGAGAGATCGATGACCTCAAAACAGTACAACAACACCGCCTTCAAAATCTCTGAGTAGGCATGAGTCCTTTACATCTTTTTGGGCAAAAAAGCATAGATCATTTCGTACTTCAAAATCCGAGTGCGAAGTTATGGTTGAAGGAAGCCGAGTGATGTAGCTAAGAAACACTAGTCTGTCGATCACAGTTGTGCAGACAGACCTGTAGGACGGGCAAGTCCATAGAAATTGTCCTCGCTTCAACTCCCACCAAAAACGTTCTGCCGCTAGTAAACCTGAACATAAATACCCCCTACTTTATCTGTACCACCAAATTAGTTCTCATGGAGAAACCTATTTTCAATGTCTTTGTGGGAAACTACAGAATGGCAAAAGTAGGAGAACTGAGCACTGTTCAGGTTTGCTCCATAGGGAAATTATGCAGAATTAAGTAAAGAAATATCGCAGCATCTATTAGGTAGAGGAACTGGAGCGTGCCCAGAGAAAAAAAATCACATTTATCAATTGATGAAAGGTGCGTCGTTATGTTTCCCTAGATACGTAGACCCGAAGTGTTAAGTTGACGCGGTACACACCCATGGCACGATATCTCAGGGTCACGAAACCAAATGCAAGGTTTAGAAGTATTTCTCGTGGTCGGGTATCTACGCCGACATGCAGGTCATACGACATCGCTTCCATCGCGACATGCAGCAGGCCCCTTTTTCTTCCTCTTTTGCATGTATATCTTTGCCTGGGAAATAATGTTGACACTTTATTTGCGGGTCACGAGAACTGTTGGAGCGTGAACTTGTGACTCCACAGCTGTCGATGTCCTAGACGTATTGAATTGACGGGTAAACTGTTCGAGCTCCCTAATGCAGCGTTTCTCAACCTTTTACTTGTGACGCTTCCCCCCCCCCCAGACGAATAAAGGTACGTCCGCGCGCCCCTCTTAGCCACCAATACCTATATGAGATATGAAAAAATGACCGCCTTTGCGGCCCCCTTTTCAGCAGCTTGCGCCCCCCTTGGGGGGCGCGCCCCCCAGGTTGAGAACCGCGGCCCAAATGGTTTGCGATTCATTGGTGTGTACTCTACTTCAGACCCTCGTTCATGCAGGACTGCTTACCCAGCTGGCAAGTTACCCAAAGTGGGGCCTGCCGATCACTGCCATTTTTAGCCAGGGTAACCAACCACAGCGAACATGCAATTGTTTCAATATTCATTGCATTAATAAGCAACTGCAACTTTTATTATAGAAAGTTTTTCATTCTTCCTCGGGGCCATTTGGCTGTGTTGATTGAGATGATTGATTTCCACGCACAATAACAGTTTTCGTGTACTTTTTTGGCCACGCGACACATTTCCTATTGTGGCAAACGCCAGACTAACCGACTGTGTAAAAGTGCTTCATAAAAAACGATCCCACATGATCAGCAAATAAATGGTAAAAGTATGGCGGATGTTTCGGTAGGTTCCTACCAGAGAAATTGACAAAGTGATATCAAGGATCCCGAGACTCGTAAACACATACCTAACTAAATTATATAATTTTTAGAACGGATATATCTAGTTATAAATATAGTTTCCTCAATCACACCAGTTCTCTGTGTTTTTGTTGTGCTTTGTTTTATTTTTTGTAAACATGCAGCATATACAAATTGTAGAGTTATCGCCTCCTTTCCTACACAAGCGGCTTGCATGTCATGCTAGTTTTTTTTGACAGTGAAAATTTACTTTCGAGATGTCCGTCACAGCATGTGATACACGACTGCCGTATACTGGAATTTGATAATTTTAACGAAAGTATGGCACTTTATTTAAGAAATGGTTTAGACTTTATTTTCATATAATTTCATAGTGACTATCACGTATAATAGGGACAGTCTTTAAGCAATTGTCACCGAGACAGGAAGAGATGTGTCGATCAGTATCTCAAGGGTCAGTCTGATATGTGTTTGATCCGATAATGTCATCCCTATAGCCATGGTTGTGAGGGGTCGAGCCCAGATATCGTGTTGGAACACGCGTACGTCTGTCTTAACATATCAGTTGTTCACATGCCTGCGATCGTCCTCTGTCTTGTCCAGTAAATCATTTCTTCGCACACACTGCTGTCAAGAAATGTTTGCATTTTAGGCCTAGACAGGTGCTTTTATCTTACATCATTTCTAACGTTTCTAAAGTATCCTTTTGTTTTAAGTTGTATCTACTTTGTAATTAAAGAATAAATCCTAGCGTTCCATAGCTATCCTCCATTTAGAATCAATATTTAGTGTTTGGAATCGATATCTTTTGTAGGTGTGTCTTTTAAGTATATATTTTTTTAATTTGTGTATCAGTATGTTCTAGCGTAGCTACACGCTGAGCAAAGAGCCACATGCTTTCACGGGCCTCGCCTACACTCACAGAAATCATTGAAAGCTATACGATCAGTTTTACATACCACAGTATTGTCAGCTTAGCTGATGCTGTTCTTTGAGTGACAACAAGAGAGAATTTCCAATAGCCATGGGTTCTAAAAGTAATTACTGCCTGAGTATTTGTTGTAACACTAGTAGAGTCCTGTCCGCTTATCAGCGGTTACTTGCAAATAGCACGAGTGAAGGAGCCTATTGCAGTGTGTGCGCGATGTGAAGACGTGTACAGTTGTGTGTCAGACCTCAAGCTTGTGTACAGTTGTGTGTCAGATATTTTCCTGACTGCAACGTGACACAAACCCTTTTCTGTAGATGTGACTGTAACACACAGCTTTTCCCTTTATAGTACGCATATCCATAACAGTCATATAAAAAGAGATACCAGTCCTACGGTTTTTATCATTTGACAAAGTTATTGCGTTTTGATTGCACTACTCTTGTCAGTGATCTTTCGGTGTGTGTACATGCGTGTGTACTTATTGACAATAGGCATTGCACACAGTGCTTAAGATGTCTGATATTCCATGACATTCCAGCTACTTTATGAGTGTTGCAAGTGCAAATCAAGGCTCACAAGGTCTGACCACACTAAAAAATAAGGACATTTTAATGACTCATATATAGATCATAGAAGGAATATTTAACATGGGACACACATTTATTAGTCATTTTGTTTTCATGTGAACTTTCAAGCTTGTGCATCTGTGGGAACTAAATGTTTTGTGGAACAGACACCACACCGCTTTTTTCTTGATAACTAAAGTTCAAGGAACCAAACTAAATATTCTGACAACAAATGTTATTATTAAAGCATATATACTTATATATATATATTTAGACAAACTCAGTTTAGCTTCAGCTCTATCAGAAGAATCCTATATACCTAACTGAACAATTACATAAACCCATCAGGCAGCTATCTTTGCGAAAGGAAGGTTCTTTTTTTTTAAATTTATTTTGGGGGAAATTCTATGATTGTATGTTACAAGGTTCTTTTCAAATAATCACATACCAAAGAAGCTGTGATCACCTTCATTGTAACATTATGCAAGTGTACTACATTTGTTAGTATGTCCATATTATTATTTCTTTAATTCACCAAGTTCTATCTTTACCTGACATAACCTGTGTAAATTTAATACACGATGATTCTTTTAAATGGTTCCGTATTCTGCAATAGGGAACCTTTTGCTCCCCCTCCCCTCTTACTTCTGTGTGCATGCACGTGTGTGAGAGTGAGAGACTTTTGATTTAGTGCACATTTTAAAAAATAATAAAGCAAATGAACTACTTTTTCTTTTTACTTGGGAGATCTGAACATACCATTCTCAAAACAAGTTTGTAAAAAAAAATTATAATTATATTTTTTTTTGTTTTTTGATTTTTGCTGAGAAACTTTCATTATTTTTTTCCAGAGCGTCATGCTAATTAAAAATTTTAATTTAAAAAATTTTTTAATCCAAAATTTTGAAGAGTAGCAGCAATTTATTATTTCATAACTTCTAAAAACCTACAATAACAAAGTTTTAAGTATTGTTCCTGGTAGCAAAAGTCTTGAAAAAAAACATCATCTGTCTCAATCTGCAAACCACATTTTATAATTGGCTGGAGGGAACAGACAGTTTCAATGTAACTAATATGGAATCCCAGACAATCCCCAGACACTTAATCCCTGACACTTAACTCCCTAGACTTTTAATCCCCGGACACTTAATCCTCAAAATGAAATTTCAACTAAAAAAAATTATGAAGTGAATGAAAAATTTAATTCAAATTCAAATAATTATTTTCATGTGAACTATCTTCACGTACATAGGCAAGTGCTGGGAGGCATCTGACCATTCCACGTAGCTCGTCGTTTTCGTCTCCGTCACTTTTTATACCTAATTCAGTGACTTTGCATGATACCGCTTGACTTAAGTGAAAGTAACACCCTGTTACTCTACACGACTGAAACTTCTCTCGAAAAGCGGTCATCACGATTGTTACGTCTCATTAAAGTTACCAGGCTACACATTTCTCTTACGGTTATAATATTTCAAGTTCACAAAATAGCAGTTCAACGATGAATAAAAGTATTCTTACTAACTCAGTACTGCCAGCAAGCCACCCTAGACC
Organism: Marisa cornuarietis; assembly: GCA_004794655.1. Lineage (NCBI taxonomy): Eukaryota > Metazoa > Mollusca > Gastropoda > Architaenioglossa > Ampullariidae > Marisa > Marisa cornuarietis. The sequence goes on along the minus strand of SMMW01000012.1, from coordinate 102,450 downwards.
CTAATTGGGACAATTGTTACATCTCATTAGAGTTACCACGCAACACATTTCTCTTACGGTTTTAATATTTCAAGTTCACAAAATAGCAGTTCAACGATGAATAAAAGTATTCTTACTAACTCAGTACTGCCAGCAAGCCACCCTAGACCCTAATTGGAACAATTGTTACGTCTCATTAGAGTTACCACGCAACACATTTCTCTTACGGTTTTAATATTTCAAGTTAAAAAAATAGCAGTTTTGAGTGTTGTGTCTCGAGTTGGGGGCATTTTTGAGGATTAAGTGTCTGTGGATTAAGTGGCTAGGGATTAAATGTCTAGGGGATTAAGTGTCGGGGATTAAATGTCTGGGGATTAAGTGTCCGGTCACCACTAATATGATTATCTGTAATAATTGAGATGATGCTAATGCTGAGACAAATAGCAAAAGACAATTTGAAATCAGCCATCCCATTGTTCTGTGTATCAAATCAAAACTTTGTCTGTCAAAGGCAGTCCAAGACAGAAATTTTTCTTTGCTCACAATCACCACACACAAACATAAGCATTATACATACATACTTGCAAAACATAACAGGCAGATATACATTCCCAAAACAACATTCAGCATGCATGCACACATACACCCTCTAGCTCATGAGGCAGAACTTTAAAGACTTTTATAGCCCCAACCTCATGACATTCTTGTTCTGGATGGTGACAGCTAATAGCCACAAATCGCAAATCGGTTAAAAACTTGCGTTACTAGGATTTTTGTGAGTGGTGAACATAATGCAGATGTCAGATGGTCCCTTTTACCCTATAGCACTGCCTATGGCTTTACAGTGTGAAATTGCTAGACATCTGACAACCCATGTTATGTTTTGTGTGAAATCGCTACACATCTGACAGCCTGTTATATTATGGTTGATCCTCCATTGACTGCAAATGCTTGTCACAACATACACAGTTCTTTCAACCACTCTATCCATAAATCAAGACACGTGGTTTAATGCACACTGATATCACTAGTAGCAATGTGCATGGACTTGGTAGCCCTCTATTTTTATACCTCTGCTGCCCTTAGCTCTATGGAATCACTGTATTACTGATTTTAAAAAATATAAGCTGTCTTGCCTTCTGCAAATTTATTTGTGTGTGCTTTCTTCTTGAGTGCTCAGATATTTTACTTCCTGCCATCACAAATATTGTATATGTCAGTTAGTCAACAGGTGTGTTACCATCTTTGTTTAAAAAAACCCTGGTGAGGCCATTACTTAAGTCCACGCTTGACGTCAATGTTTCCAATTTGTCCTTTCTAAGTACCAATACATTGTACTACTATAGTTAAAGTAACCACAGACATATTATCTGCCCTTGACAGTAATGTTTCGGCCTTAACTCTAATGGACCTGTCTGCTGCATTTGACCCTATCGACCACTCTCTGCTCCTTCAAAAACTCCACACCCACTACAGAATTTCTGAATCCGCACTAGCATAGCTCAACTCTATCTCACAGATAGGACCCAGAGTGTGTTTATTGATGGTCAAACATATTGCCCTGCTCCACTTTCCTGTGGGGGTCCCTCAAGGCTCAGTACCTGGCCCAGTTCTATTTATTTTGTACACAAAACCACTTTCATCGTGCATCCAGTCTCACTTCGTTTCTCATCAATCATATGCTGAACACACACAACTGTACTGCTCCACTCCACCGACTAAGTCTCGCTCTGCTTCTGGCATTATTGAAGCCTGTATTAGCGATGTCAAGGACTGGATGGTAAAAAACAATAATAAAATTGAGGACCTCCTATGTTCAAGAAGATGAAATCAAGCTTCCCTCATCAGTCTGGCCAACCACACATCAAGGTGGGTAAAACCTGCATCACATTTGCATCATCCGTCAGGAATCTGTGATTCATTGTCACTGCAGACATGACCCTTGATAAACAAGTTAAAGCTGTCTGTCTAGGCTTGATTACTGCAACTCCTTGCTTGCAGACTGCCCCTCATACCTCATCCATAAACTCCAGGAAGTACAGGACTACTCTGCATGAAACAGGACCATGCCACTCCTCTCCTTCCACTTCTGCACTGGCTACCCATCCAATCACGCATTCAGTACAAACTGTCCGTACTATGTTTTAATTTCTTTCCAGGTTCCTTCCCTATTTCTCTGAACTTCTCTTCCCCTATGCCCCAGCCATACAACTATGCTCTTCATCTGATGACAGTATCCTAACTATTCCTGTCACCAGAACAACAAATGGTCACAGGATTTGTAGTTACTGTGCAGCAAAACAATGAAACTCTGCTTTTCCATATCCACCACCTACCAATTGAATACTTCAAATCTGCAATGAAAACGCACATCTTCCTTGAGCATTACTCCTTTACACGGTCTACCCAATGCTAGTCCCCAACCCCACCTTTTCCGCTTATTGCTACTTTCCTACTCGTCTGCAGAATCACAATATTCTCAGTTCTTGTTACTTGGTTCTTCTTTGTGTTTTCTCTGTCTTCTGTTTATTGTCAGTACTGTTGTTTAGTCTTCCGTCTCTCATATGCAGTCCATGTCTCATTCTTTTTTTAAGTGCTAAGAGCATGCTTCTTACAAGTGTGAGTATGCGCTATACAAATATTTCATTTAACATTGCAGTTCTTTATTATTCTACTTCCTCCTGGCCTTCCCTCATTTGACACAACACACACAATAAATGTATACATACATGTGTCAGCACATACTTGCAACTCCAATAGTAATTCAAGCATTTATTTTCAGAATATTCATAAAAAGTCTAGGAAAACAACATTTAGCATATTGATAAATTTTCAAAATTAAAAATTTCCTGTACTCTTTGTAGCAGCTTCCAATATAGAGATGCCGAAGAGCTCTGAAAATATTAATGCAAAGACACCAATAAAGCCCCACTGTGTTCTCTTTTCTGATCTGATTTACAGAACCTTTAGAAGAAAAAAAAAACTGAAGTAAAATGAGATTCATTCAGGACAAAAACTAACTATAAACTTACAAATCATTATTCATAATTTACAGGTTCTATACTGAAGCTATACACTTTGTTAATAATAAAAGTTACACACCAACAATATTAAGATAATTTGAGCCACACAAAAAGATGATGCAAAAGCAGGTGCTTTATAAGCAGGGCCACACCATTTCAACATTGAAAAAAGGGATGACTGTCTCCAGAGAAATATATCAAGAGCAGTAGTGCCACTACACAACTGAATACACTAGGTCTTCCATAATTTTATTTTTAACTATTAAGTCTAAACAGGCATCAACAGATGCAGGAGGAAACCTGCAGTCATGATCAGTGCATTTTCACAGCTTATGAAAATAATAGCAGACCACTGTGGTGCAACAATCCTTTTCTGACAAGACACCATTGATAGTGGTGCTGCAGATTAGTCTCACACTTGTATACCATCTTGATATTCTGCTGCTGGATATAATCATGTAGCTCTTGAAGTAAAATGACAATTTTTATTTTTTTTAAATAAAATCACAAAACTGGTTATTTCTCAAGCCCTAAATTATAAAACTGCAATTTTGTTTTAAAAAATATTAATAAGCATGTCTTGAGGCATAACCCTTCTGCCACCTGGTACATTTGGTAGTGGTCAAGAATATAAGAATTATCTTTGACAAAACTTAAAAAAAACAACCACTCAACCTGGAAACCGAGGCAAATATTATTAAAGATCTATCAAAAGCCAACATTTTATGAAATGCATTATTTTCATGCTTAATAATCTTAGATAAGCAATGATTTTCAATGAGAAATAAAAGTATTGTGAAAAGCAAATATGCTGCTAAGTAAATATTATTTGAATCCATACCAAAGCCATAATTTTATGAAATGCATTTTCTTGCTTACTCTTTTTACACATGGTAATGACTTTCAATGAGAAAAATAAAAAGCACTGTGATAAGCAAGTATGTTAAGTAAACGTTACAAAACATCCACAGTTTTTGTCTCAGTTGTTTTGTTTTAATGTCAGTTTATGAAGAACAGTAATATCTTTAAATTCAGTATAATAAGAACATGCCTGTGTGTACACATCATATTTGTCTATTTACTGGCATTATTAACATAAGCCACATGGTATCACGAATAGGCTTAGTTATGTCCCCTGGATAGTTGGAAAAGGGAAGGTTGCTTACCCTACTTCCTACTACTTTCATTTTTTCAGAAGCTGTCTTCATGGAGGTAACACTTTTTAAACTCTTCTTTCACCACTTGTTTGAAGGATTATGACCAATTATGCAAAGTATGTAACATATCCCTTTGAAAGGCAAACACTTTTCAATATAACAATAACATTTTATACAGTATGAATGACCTGCAAAGCAACTTTACTGCACTTAACAAAAGACAAAGAATATTACTCGGTGGGAATAAAGATTTAAAGCAACAAAAAAAAACAGACTGGAGAGCATCAACTTAACGTCCACAAGTAGCTAAACCTGATGCCGAGGTACCTATTATAAGGAAAAAGGACATTGTAAGTGGAGGCACACCTCCAGTGACTAGCATTTATTGCACATAGCAAGACTGGTTCTGCCCTATCGCTCTGCTGTGGTCAGTTTTTTTTTTTATAAAAAAATAAATATGCTTAAAACAAAGAAATGTGCTGGTAATCATTGTATTTGATGGATTAAACCTTTCTTTCCACTAGACAAAAGGCAAGCAGCAAAAAGAAATATTTTATGTTCCTTTCGTTTGTTAACCTAGCTTGTATTTATTCTTCTTTTGGTTCCAGTTATCTCAAATACTTCCAATTCTTTGCAAAGGGAAACTTTTGTGTTCATAATTAAGTGTTCTTAGGATATAAATATGCTATAAATGTTTTTTGTTCACTTCTAAATCACATACCCTTCACTTCTTAAAACTTCCAATTAGTGATGTTTTTCTTCAATGTCAAATATTTCTCACTGCTTCATTAGTAAGTAGTGTGTCAAGCTTTAAATGACCAACACTTTTTTATCATATATAATAGTAAAATCCAAAGCATTGAATACAAATTGCTGAGTGTCAGAGAAAAAAAAACTGGGTGTAGGGTAAATTTCTACCCACCACAGTAAGCAGTGCACACAACAATGAGGATTATATGTACACCAAATGTTCCTACAGACAGCAGCACTCAAAGCAGATTTATCTATGAAAACACAACAATGGAGAAATGTTCTAGAATATGCTCTTTATAAATCAATAACACTAAAGATGAATCTTTTCCACAACGCATATCCACACGACAGGTTTCTCACAACCAAAAAGACAATGAAAAACATATAAACCTTGCTTTTGACAGGGCTTTGTATGCATTAATCATTACTTCATATTTCAAATCCAAAGTAGGCACCTTTCACTTTGAGAACATGATTAGGAAGTGCGTTAAGAGATTCTGCAATTTATTCATTCCTTTTTGAAAATGTTTAAGTAGAGTGACGCTTGATGACTGTTAGAAACTGAACAAGAAAATATGTTAGTTCATGTACTATAAACTGTTACAGCTTTTCATACAAATATTAGATGAAAGCATAGCTGGCTAGAATGGCAACTTTCAGCAAAGATAACTATGCCAAATGTCTACCTTTCAATAATCTAGATGACTCTAAAATAAGTACAATAAAAACAATCTTTTACTAAAGTATGTCTCCACTGTAAATAAAAGTCACATGTTTTTTTTCCAGACAGGAGGGGGTGGGGGAAATAGGTGTTTTACACCAAGACAGCAACTAAGGCTATATCACGGCAAGGCAGCCAGCCAGCCAGCCCTGTAAATAGATGCCACATGCAAAGAAAGAACAGTGTGCCTGAGACGAGAACTGAACCCAGGACAGCCAACTTTCACTGTATTGGTGACAGGGGGTAACCACTGCACCACCAGACCACCCGTTCCAGACAGGAGAAAAAGTATGCCATTCATGATTTTAAACAACTATGTATGTTTCTATATACATTGAAAGAATCACCTGAGCACAGCTGTATTTTTAGGTTCCATCCCATCCCTAGAATGTCGATATGCTTTATCTAATCATTTAAATCTGTTTTATGGGATAGTAATGTTTCATTTATAAGTGCAAATATGCACATTCCAACACAAATGTGTTGGCTTTTAATAAGATTTCACTGATAAAAGAAGATATGAACAGAGAAACTGAACTCCATGTAGCTCTTATTGGTTTCTGAAATGGGTGATATTTTCTATATCATAGCAGTAAAGCATTGGAGGTGTGAATTTGTAATAAATTTGCTCACAAAAACTAAACTGCACAATTCCTAATATTATTTCATACACATATTTGATTAACCATTCAATATATAAGTACATTCTATTTAAAAAATACACTTTGTTCAGTACTCTAAGTGCTGATACCTTGTACAGTATCGTAAGTATAATAAGTGCTAACAATATTGTTGATGGTAATCAAATAAGTAATAATGGCCAACATGTACAGCCGCAGTCAACACATACAGAACCTAGTGCCAAAAACAATGAAATGCTACAGGCATAATACCTATGGAAGATACAAAAATAGACAAATTCCTGGACAATCTTGCTGTCAGCTTCCAATGCTGAAAACTTAAGGCAGCTGATACACAGTAAACACTACAATTCTAGTAGCTTCCTTTCAAGATTTCTATACTTTTAGAACTTTTTAGAAATGTCATCAAGCCTGTTTAAATTTATTATTTAAATTATAAATTTGAATATAAATTATTAAATATTTTCTTTAAAACATGAGTTTTAAAAATTAACATGGTCTGAAAGTCAGAGACAGCAGCTTTGACTTGCTAAATGCAAAGACACTTGACGTGGTTAATAAAACAAAAGTAACAAAATCTGACAAGATGGACACAAAGTAACAAATGCTGCAATAGCCCTTACAAACAGGGTAGCTGCAGCTCAGTTTTTAATATTTCAAGTAAGAGTGCACTATGTGATCATGTGATGGCAGTGTTCACAACTGTGTACCAGTCCTTCTACCAAACATGCATGTATATCTGTGACGAATCCTGCAAGTCTATTTACATAGCAGATTGGATAAACAAGCCACAAAGTTGTTTCATCTTGTTGTAACATTGAGCAATTCATAATTTACACTGGGTTAGCAAAGTCATTCATTACTTTATTTTTGAAGGCTAGTTGGCTTTTACTTTTAACCCAAAATACACAGCTGTGAGAATACTGATAATACAGAACACAGTGATAAGATTAAACACTTAAGCACTTAATTACTATGATGCAATGTTATGTTCAAGTCATGAATCCAGCCTCTGTAATAACTCACTTAGATCCCAATCCTTCCACTTGTTTACAAGATGGGTCTGAACCAATAAGTTTCCACGTGGTCCAAAGCTGTAATTTGCTGACCTTGAATTTTATTATTTCCCCTGATATAGGTAAAGTTGCATCTGATGAAGCTGATGATGCACTTTGTGTGCTCCAGTTTACCTGCTTGAAGATTAAAATAAAGAATCATGATTTACAAGGACTTTTTGACTGCATCACCAGTTCTTACACACTTACACACTTTTTTCCAAATTTGTGCAATACAACCATCTTTGCCTTGCTGCTCTTCTGTGGCAAAATATATGTCATGATAAGTACTTTCAAGTTAACATGCATTGAAACTTTCTTTAGGCCATGGATAGGAGCAGAATGACTGAGCAATTGGAAATTTCTTTCAGGTAAATAATAAAATCTGTAATCTAAAACCTTATTGGAGTGACAGGCTTTTCCAAAATTTTGGGAGCATTTTCCTAAAGAATAGCAAGTTGGGCATGCACGTGTGCACCTGTACACATGCATAAATGGAAACCAATCCTTGTTTAAGGCAAGCTATGTAACGTAATTTTATGCCTAGACCTGCTGCATAATGTTTTTATTTGTCAGATAATAATAACTCGTTTATTTTCCCTGACCAACAGAAAAGACAAATGGCCAGCACCTGGATGTTTATACATGATACATACCTATCTTTGATTTTTCTTTCAATAGTCTTGTGCACTGAAATATACAGGTTTTGTTAACAGAAAATGATAATGCATATTCTGGGTGATTAAAAAAATTACAGATCCCAGGAAACTTTCAATCCTCATCAGTGTCTGGTGAATATGGATACCAGTAACATATGCAGAAAGTGACTAGTTCTAAAAGAAAGACATCAAAATGTCCTATCTTGGGATAATGAGATAAGCTTGTTTTCAGACTTAGCCATTAACAATATATATAAAGATTAAAGATTTAACCAACAAATCAGGGTTGTTGAAAATGCATTCCAAAAGTGAAAAATATTTATTTTTAACTGAGGAAAAGCACCTCTGGTCACACTTACACTGTGTATCTGATGGCACAACAAAGAACCATTGAGAATATCATTCCAAGGATCTGAAAAGAAAGAACTACAATGTGAGTATCTTTTTCCACATATAGCAAAATTAAATAAAAAGGAGGAAAAAGGGACTGAAACAAAAGTAAGGGATTTACATTAATTTTGGTTCAAACAGTAAAAATCTCTTACTAGCACAATGGCAATGGCAATTGCCACTCCAGCCACAACAATCAGATGTTCTGCAATCCAGTTGAAAAACTCCTTTTCACAGGGCTAAAGAAAACATAGAAACTCAAAGTCACATTACAAAGCAAATGAAGTGATGCAGAAAGATTATGAAAAGTATTTAATTTCCTAACTATACAATACCATCTATAGAAGTGGCTAATAATGGTAGAGACACATGTATTCAAGCACACAAACTCAGATTCAGAAATATATTCAGGTACATATTTTCTCTTTCTATTACAAACACAGAACCACTGTAGCTTCTGTAACAGAAAGACATAAAGGGTTGGGGAATATCCTGGTCATTCTGATGGAGCCCCACAGCTGCTTACACTAAATGATGCAATATACAAAAAAAGTAGAGCGTGAACATAAATCAATATTTCTTCCATGAAGATTTCAGATATTATCAAACTATTTAATGAAAATATTTATGTAAATTGAATATTCATGGAAGAGGAAGAAGAGAAGAAGAACATTTGACAGCAATGGATGCAACAATTACCTTATCATAATTTTCTGCAAGACATGACTTTGGCACACTGTCATATTTTTCATAGTCTTTTGCACCTGTGTTGGAACCACAGCAGTGAAACTGTTGACAGAAATGCACCCTTTTAATTCTTATTACAAATTCTCCACCGCACACACACACACACACACACACACACACACACATTATATATATATACTCCAATTTTAGGAAAATCTATCGGCTCTCACCAAGTCTTGTATATGCAAGTAATTATTGTGATGTTTGAGTCTGTAAGTACTGTAGGCTGTGCAGGTGAGAAGAAAACTCAATAACCTCCTACTGCTTGTAATAAAAATATGTCAACCTACATCAACATCATGTACAAACAGAAGTGATTGCTAACATGCCTGAATACAATTAAGTTACACTTATAGGCAATGCTTAATCTCTCTCACCTGACAATTTTTGCATGGTATCAGGGAAAAACACATCTTCTACTTTGTAACTCCAGAAAACATTTAGTATTTTCAGAATCTGTCAGTGAGTACAGAAAAATTAAACGGTAGCAGATCAAGACAAGTCTTAAGCACCATAATTAATGATTGCTTTGGTACCTCATTTGAGGGACAAGCCTGCATCCAATACTACAGTCTCTTCTGGAATTAAAAAGTAGCAATAAAAACAGTACAATTCCCCACACACAGCTTTGTGACCACAGGGAAATGAACTTAAGTAGTTCATCGCATCAAGGGCATGGCACGTAAATGGCAGACTGCAACTTTCTCCTTCTGCTGCCTTTTTTTCCTTGCACTTTTTCTTAAAATCAGGTAGCCATTTCTGATAGCAGGCCAGACAGTCCACTATTCATAGACCAAAGCAAGACTTACAACTGTGATCTGCTTTGAAGTCTACCACAGTAGCCACAAGGATACATTTTGAAATCTCCTATATGATTAATTAACATAAAATGTTGGTCATGAAAAAAGAAATATTTTCTGTACCGTTTGCTGAATTCCATCCATAAAGCTGGCACTCTGCTCATTGGTTTTGTAGTCTCTGACTGCACTATCTAGCATTTCACCAATTTCATCCTTAAGCTGACAACAGAAATTCAGTCATTTTGTATGACCGTCTTCCACTTAACTTTTTTTCTGTCAGAAGTTTTGACTTCTACAAACAGATGTCACATGAATATTATAAGATCTCTTGAAAAATAAACCATCCAGACATTATTTTTAAAATGATCTCATCAAAATGTGTTGGCTGAGATCTTATGTTTTAGAACGTATATAAATGTTCATTACCAAAAGCCAGATTTTAAAGTGCTTAAAAAAAGAAACCAATATCAAAGCTAGCCCAGTGCTGTATCATCTGTACTCACTGTGTCCTTCTCAACAACAGCCCAGATGCCGGCACCTAGCAGAATGGCAAAGATGATGAACAGGAGAAGGAAAAACTGGAAAAAAACATACATTAAACTTCTCAAAAGTGTACTTCTCTTATTGTTGAACACAAAAAAGTGGAAAATGCACTGAGATCATGCTAGTTTGATAACATAAGAAGAATTAATAATAACACTAATAATAATGTTTATTTATAGAGTACTTTATCCGACCGACAAAAGTGGACTCAAGGCACTTAGATACATGCACAGACATTTATCAGTACGCAGCAAATGCATCTTACAAATTTATTCACCATCATTCAAACCACACACACAGCAGACGGTGGAGGAAACTATCGTACTTGGAAAAAACCCCATAGAAGTTCAGCCCTGTAAACAGGTGTCACATTCACAGAGAGAGAGATGTTGGAGCAGAAATACAAACTCATGATACCTGATTCTCACTGTCAAGGCGACAGGCACTTTAGCCACTACGCCACCAACCACCTTATTTATGAGTTAATGAATTACAGTTTATTACAGTAAAATTTCAGTAATATCTACTTACATGATCTTTGTGCAAATAAGACACGTGCAACAAGCTGAGAAAACATAAAGCTTTTACTTCTTGAACTTTGATCAAGGTAATTCTATCAATCTGTGTTCTGTGTCAAAGAGTCTGGGAATGCAAAGAATGGCTCAAAAAATTAATGCAATCACTAGTCATACCCATTCGAAGAAAAGCAAACAGCAAACAGTGCCAAAACTACAGAACCATAAGCCTTATCAGCCACCCAAGCAAAGTCATGCTGAAGGTCATTACATACAGAGCTGCCTCAGCACCACCATAGAATAACTGCTGGCAGAAGAACAAGCTGGCTTCAGACCACATACAAAAGCACAGTTGAGCAGATCTTCAACTGTTATATAGTAAAAACATCTACAGCACCAGCAGGAACTCTATCACAACTTTATTGACTTTAAAGGCATTTGACAGAGTATGGCACGAGGGGCTATGCCATGTGATGCAAAAATACAACATCGAAGAAAGCCTGTTCAAGTCAACAAAGCACTATAATATAGCTCAACCGGTGCAGTACAGCTGGATAACCAAATAAGACCATACTTTTGCACCACAGTAGGCATACGTCAAGGATGCCCCCTATCACCAGTGGTGTTTAAAATCTTGGAAAACATCATGCATGAAACCCTCCAAAAACATGATACTTCCATTTCCACTGATGGAAGGCCAACCTGCAACTTACACTTTGCAGATTATACAGATCTGTTAGCAGGCACTAACAAAGAACTGCAAGACCTTACCAACAGTCTAACAGACAGTTTGAATACATATGTACTGGAGACCAGCACTGAAAAGAGTGAAGTTGTGATCCATGGCGATGGTAAAGCAGAGACCTATATGAACTGGGTACAGCTTGAAGATGTAAGCAGCTTCAAGTACTTAGGAGGGTAGTCGACGCCACAGTGGCCAGAGGAAGAACTGGCTTAGGAACATCAAAGACTGGACTGGTAATCCTGCTCACTATCACCCAAAATAGGCAATAGTGCCAGAGCATATCAGCTGCTAAGTCTATCCATGTGCTCTCCCCAGTGACAAGTGCCGGTCAAGGGATGACTGAATTTTATCAGCATAATCATTGTCATTATCCTCATCATCAGTCCCTTAATCTTTAATGGTCACAGATATCTTGTGGAAAAGAAGTTGGCACAGAGGCAAGTTATCTATGTAGTTCATTCTTTCAAGCCTCCTTATTAGTGAGGTAGTTTTTATAGAAGATACAAACTATAAAAAAAACACTCTGAAAAATCTCATTTTCATGGGCTGTATTCTCTCTTGCAAGTTTGCACGGTGCACTTAAATTGCTGTTAAGGAATACTAAAATGGATTTTTTTTCATACATATGTTCTATGGTGCTGATCAGGTTGGTGCTAATGTCCAGTTCTTCTCGCCTTTTCTCATGTTCTTTCTGATTTGGTTGTTAAGTGCTTTGTATTATTTCTCTCCATCAGTGCTTTGTTTATTGTTTTTCAGATCCTTTCTTTCACAACACAGATTTAGTATGTAGCTATGATCCAGGGCAACGTTTGGGTGTTTGAGTCTGAGCCAAAGGTGAGAACAAGAGCTTCAATGTCTATGCTGTCTTTTACATTAAAGATGGCCAGTGGTGCAAACTTTAAACTTCCCTCCTCACATTACATGAAAGTCTTCTACTATTTTGTTATTGTTCAGTTATTGGAAGTCAAAACTGTGCCGGGTGAGTCTTGCCTTGCAGTCCTTCTTCAGGTGGAGGTGGAAGGTCCATTTTTCATCCTTTCAATACTATTACAATGACAATGTCATCTGGCAGTATATATTCTGATGCTTAATTCAACATGCTTTACACAAATCCTAAAGTACACATTTACATAAGCACACAAACATCCACCTTCTCATGAGGGGATGTCGAAATTTCTCCATGTTCCATAAAGACATACAATAGTTTGAAAAAAAATCATATGCTTTATATCCGTATATTCAAATGCACAGAAAACTATTTTGTCTTGAATAATAAAAAGGATACATCAGATGAGGATGTGATATGACCACTGCTAGAGATCAATCCATTTCCCAAACTGTCAATACTTCATTCACCAAGATTGATTTGAAAGTAGTTTCTTTTTCTGGATTTATGCTCCTCTCTGCTTTTTATGATGAAAAGGCATCATATGTATAACTTATTAGTCTTAAAACATCGTAACCTCTTTTGTAGTTCAAAGTATTAACAATTAAGTATCATGACTTGGTTCTTCCCAAGCCTATACAAACAAGGTTGCAACACAGAGAAAGCAAGTCACTTCTCTGAAGAGCCTTGCCTACACCACTAGTAAGCTAATCCCTCCTTTAAAAGGCTTCCTTTAGGAATGCGCAAAGTGTCCTGAACAATGCATCCTAAAAATGACCTGGCGTCTGATATATTTAAGTAGTCTAAACACTTTTGACTGAGTGCATTAATTATGTCAACATTTACCTTCCTCAGAAGAATTGGCAGACAAGTAGGGCATGTGATTTTGACACATCAGACACAAAGATACTATGCATGTAGATGTACCACACTAACATTCTAAACTAATACATATCAATTGTGCTGTCTACAACAGAACACCTGTTCCAAGTGATCCAACCAAAGTAAAAATGACAGAAGAAGCTAGCGATGGCACATGAGCAGCTGGGTACAGATTGTCTAGCATCGTCCCTCTCCCTAAAAAACCTAATCCTAGCCAACCCAATGATTTTCGGCCAATAGCTTTAACCTCCTTTGTAATGAAAACTCTTGAGAAAATTGTCAAAACTCTCATTTTAACATCTGTAGAGAGTAAACTAGACCCACTGCAATTTGCTTACAGGAAGGGGAGGGGTGTTGACGATGCCAAGTTATTCATTCTGAACACATTGTATAAACATTTAGAAAAGCCCAAGTCCTGCACATGCCAGATTACTCTTCGCAGATTTTAGTTCTGCATTCAATACAGTCCAACCACACCTTCTGGCTTCGAGACTGATTTTTGATTTTGACCTGCCACATCAACTGGTTTTATGGATAGTAGATTTTTTTACTTGTAGACAGCAGGGGGTTTATGTTAATAGTATTTATTCTGACACAGTTGTTACAAGCACTGGCTCCCCACAGGGCTGTTGTCTGTCACCCATGTTATTTATCATGTACACTGACAGCTGCAGAAGCACGGAGGAGAATAGCTACCTCATCAAGTTCTCTGATGACACTGCATTGTTGACTCTTTTACAGGAACACACAAAAGATCATGGCAATGCCTTAACGAATTTTGTACAGTGGTGTGATGATAACTTTTTAGAGTTGAATGTAGATAAGACTAAAGAAATCGTTATAGACTTTAGGAAGATCAAAGAGGATTTTGTTATTCCCAGTGTGATTCATAGTAAACCTGTTGAAGTTGTTAGCTCCTTCAGGTATCTGGGAACTATTTTTGATAGCCAGCTCAAATGGAATTTAAACACTGAACACATTGCTAAACGTGGCCAATAAAGAATGTATCGTTTGCATAAATTAAATTAAAGTTTTTCAGTTAGCCAAATAATCTTAGGCCGTTTTTACCAGTCATTCATTGAGAGTCTCCTATCTTTCTCATTTGTCTGCTGGTTTCGCAATCTCTCTGTCCATGATAGGAATAGTCTCAACAGTGTTGTGAACATCTGTTCTAAGATAATTGGTATCAGACAGAGGGATTTAGCTTCTTTTTGTGACCAGCAAATAGTACAGAAAGCCTCATGCATTTTATCATTACCTGAACATGTATTAACAAAAGAATTTTTATTATTAAGCTCAGATAAACGTTATGCCATGCCTATATATAAGAGTAACAGACACCTACAATCATTTGTGCCATCTGCAGTCCAGCTGCTTAATCTTAGATGAGCTGTCAGTGGTGTGTGTGTGTGTGTGATGTTGTATGTGTATACTTGATTTCCCTGTAAGTTTTTTTTTCCATTCACTGTTGAACTAGAGCACATCGCAATATTCAAATTGCCCACTGGGATAAATAAAGTTGATTATTGTCATTGTCTCCAGTGTCTGCATGCACCATGACATATTATTGCTCTCAATGTCTGTCTACATGCACAATACACCAAGTACCATTTTCTAATTACACTACTTATTAATTGGACAGCTGTGTGGTGTGTCTTTCCCTGACCAGACCTTCAAAGTGGAAAATACTAAAAGACAACAGTAAGCAAACAAAATAAACATAAGAAAGTACTGGAGTTTGACAGAACTATTTGTGGCAGCCACCAATATTATTTTTACATCATCCTTCTTGACAAGGCAAAGAGATCTTTTTGCCACAATATTGCCTTTAATAATAATAAACTTAAGAAGCATATTGCTGACATTCTATAAACTGACCTTTCAACAGGTTTAAACACATCTTACACAAAAAACAAATTGAGCCGCTCACCGCTCCCAACATGCACTGGCTCTCCCTGATGGCACCACAGCAGCCAAGAAATCCAATCACCATGATGATAATACCAATGGCCATTAGGATGTAGGCCAGGGTGAAAAACACGTTGATTTCTTCTGCTTGGTTCACATACTTGGCCACATTAGGATCCACACGCAGCCAAATCCCCACACCAAGGATGGCACAACCTAAAAGCTGTCACACACAGGATAGCAGTTTCAGTAAGCCAAAATGTTTCAGTAAGTCAAAATACCTACACACTTCATTATCCTCTTATTCCAGTATATTGTAATAGTACCTCTAGTGAATTGTATTAATATAATAATAATAATAAATAATAATGAAGATTTGTATAGCGCATATTCACACTCATAGAGAGCATGCTCTTAGCGCTTAAAACGAGGAAGAGATGTGGACAAGTAGATACAGAACACAGGGGACGAAAGAAAACGACAGTACTGACGACGAAACAGATAACAAAAGGCATCAAGTAACAGGAACAGAGAAAATAGTGATGGGTAAAGTAGCAAGAGGAAAGGGGGAGGGGTAAGGACTAGCATTGTGGACTGTTTTAGGAGTAATGCTCAAGGAAGAGGTGCGTTTTCAGTGCAGATTTGAAACATTCAATTGTAGGAAGATGGCGGATATGGAAAGGAAGAGAGTTCCATTGTTTTGCAGCACAGTAGCCAAAAGTCCTGTGACCATAGGTTGTTGTTCTGGTGACAGGAACAGTTAGGATACGGTTGTCAGAGGAAGAGCGGAGTTGTCTGGCCGGAGAGTAAGGGATGAGAAGTTCAGAGAAATAGTCAGGACAGGAGCCAGCAAAGAAATTAAAACTCAGCACAGACAGTTTGTATTGAATGCGAGAACAGACGGGTAGCCAGTGTAGAAAACAGGAGAGGAGTGGCATGGTCCCTTTTCCTTGCTCTAAGCACCAGACGCGCAGCGGAGTTCTGTACTTTCTGGAGTCTCTGAATGAGATAGTCAGGGCAGCCTGCCAGCAAGGAGTTGCAGTAGTCAAGCCGAGAAAGAACAAACGCACAGACAAGAGTGTTGGTAGCACGCGCAGAGAGAAAGTGACGGATAGCACTGATCTTACGGAGCTCATAGTAGGCAGACTGACAGACAGCTGTAACATGTTTATCAAGGGTCATGTCATCAGTGACAATAAATCCCAGATTCCTAACAGATGACGTGAAGGTGATGTTGCTGTCGCCCACTTTGATGTGATTGGGCAGACTGACTAGTGAAGGTTGATGTCTTCTTCTATGGCACAAGAGGGCTTCAGTTTTATCGTCATTTAGTTTAAGCTTGTTTTTTACCATCCAGCCTTTGACATCGCTGATACAAGCTTCTAGAGAGCTAATAGCATATATATTGTTTAATATAATGATTATATTTAGGAATTATTATGAGTGCAATGACTTGAAATTATTTTATTAAACAATGTGTTAGTAAATTCTTAAGTTTAAAAATATTTAATCACATTATTTGCAAATAATCTTTCTGCCATGAATAAGCACCTCATAGAATTCCGGATAATTCTCTAGCCTATCACACTTTACTAAAAACAGTTTCTTCATAAACATGACTTAATCAAGAGTCTTAACTACTGTTATACTTGGGCCATTTACATGAATTTATATTAAACAGTTTTTAAATTCTAGAAAACTTTTTTCTTATATATGGTTCAACTGTATTTATATCATAAGGAGCTTATGCAGCAATGTGTTTATATAATATGAGTAACACAGTAATATTTTTTGTATTTTAATTAATGATACCAAGAAAAATCAAAATTAATTAAAAATTTTGCTGGCAAGATATCATCCTTGGACTCGATGTTGGCACCTGACAGCATCTCTTTTGATCTTCTCCTGGGATGGTCTCTGACCAACATCTGACCAATCTCTGAGGCCGATGTAAAGGTGATAAAAGCCAAGCCAACAACTTGCCAGTTAGACCCAATGCCCACAAGCCTTCTTCTTGAGTGCTTAGATATTTTACTTTCTGCCATCACAAATATTGTAAATTTCAGCTTGTCATCAGATGTTCTCCCATCTTAAAAATGGCCTGGTGAGGTCACTCCTTAAGAAGTCCACGCTTAAAACTACTGCCCAGTTTCCAACTTGTCTTTTCTCTTTAAGATCATAGAGAAAGTAGTTTTGAAAGCTCTGGGCCTACTTACAAGAGCACCACCTTATCCCTAAGCTCAGTCAGCCTACAGAGCTTTTCACAGTACCAAAACTACTATAGACCACCGGTATATTATACAGAATTTCAGGACTCGCACTGGCATATCTGAGCTCCTGTCTCACTAATAGGACACAGACTGTAGTTTATCCTTCCATCATTCATGATTTTTGTTAAATAATAATTATGCAGCATTTCTTTACTGTGCATTAGACTCAAAGCGCTTTACAATATTCGGAATACGAAGCACTTGAAGGATACATTCAAACAGATACAAAATGTATATAACACACATACTGTTTATTCTTCTGTCCCTTATATGTTGTCTATATCTCATTCTTGTTCTTAAGCACTAAGAGCATGCTCCTTATGATTGTGAGTATGCGCTATACAAATCTTGTGCTTATTATTATTATTAAAATTGTGTTTATAAGACTGATTATTTTTTCCTTCATTCTGTGCCTGTTCTTTAAGATAACTAAATGTGTGTGTAAGCAACAGTGTGCGCAGTAGCATCTGCAAGTATAGGTGTGAGTGTGATCGTAGTGTCAATCAACAAGTCAAATTCCTAGTGGTGTCACTTACACTACCTATGCTTAAAATAATAACCTGGCTGTTAACAAAACAAACACACATTCAAGAACATATAAATTACCCAAATACACATCAGGAGCGAGACAATGAATTTTATACTCTATTCATTTGTAGTTTTACTGCACAATGCAAGACACTCATTAATACCTTCATTGGCAATGGGAAGAAGAAGGTTTTAACATTAAGATGTTAATAAGTTAAGGAGATAAGATACGATTCTCCTCACGAGTACACTTACTTGATACAGATGTAAGATGTTGGATACACACACTCACATACTACTCAAAACAATGGAAAAGCCAGTTGCATAATCAATCACTGATTCGTGCCAATAAACACACAGACAATAACATTGAATCAAAGCATTTTTTAATTCATTAAATGAAACATTATCAGTCAATTTCATTGAAACAAATCTTTTTAACAACAAGAATTTGAGCTTGGACTGACACAACACATGTTTTCAAAGGTTGGCAAAACCAACATCACCTTTGCATCATCCATAAGGAATCAGGGATTCACTGTCACTGAAGACATGACTTGATAAACAAGTTACAGCTGTCTGTCAGTCTGCCTATTATAAGGTATGAAAGATCATTCTCTCTACATGGACTACCAACACTCTTGTTTGTGTGTGTGTTCTTTCTTGGCTTGATTACTGCAGTTTGTTGCTTGCTGACTGCTCTAAATACTTTCTTCACAATCTCCAGAAAGTACAGAACTCAGCAGCATGTCTGGTGCTTAGAGCAAGAAAACGAGACAATGCCACTCCTCTCTTTCGTTTTATACACTGGCTACCCATCCGTTCTTGCATTCAGTACAAACTGCCTGTGTTGTGTTTTAATATCTTTGCTGGCTCCTGCCCTGACTATTTTTCTGAACTTCTCTTTCCTTACATCCCAGCTAGACAACTCCACTCTTCATCTGAAGATCGACTCCTATTTCTGTCACCAGAACAATGACATATGGTCACAGGATTTTTAGTTACTGTGCAGCGAAACAATGGAACTCTCTGTTTCCATATCCGCCATCTATCCACTATTGAATCCTTTAAATGTGCACTGAAAACTCACCTCTTCCTTAAGCATGACTCCTAACAACAGTCCACACAATGCTAGTCCTTTTTCACACCCTTCCCCCCTTTTCCACTTATTGCTACTTCCCTGCTTGTCTCCCTTTTGCTAAATCATGATACTTTCAGTCCTTGTTATTTGAATCCTCTTTACATGTTTAGATTTGTCTTTTATTCATCATCAGTATTGTTTTTTTTAAATCCTTCCATCGTTCATATGTTGTTTGCTTGTTCTTCTGTCCCTTGTATGTTGCCCTATCATTAATGGTTCTTGTGATGAAAATATCTTAAATAAGAAGTACAAAACTAAAAACAAAACAACTCAATCAAATCTATTTATTAATCGGGGCTATTCATTGCCCTAACTATCAGTACCTAATGCCTCAAGCATCATTTAATATTCAAGTAGCGTGTCTGAACATACTCATGGTGATTCAACAATTTTACCCCATGAAATGCAACACTGGAAGGATTACGCCAGCATGCATAATCCCCAGCATATTTGTTGCTGGAATTACAGGCTTTTAGGGGCAGATGAGGTGGGCAGGAAGGGTATTTCGTATCCATTTATCGCGAAAACTCGTGACGTGTCGCAAGAGCAGCTGCACTCTACTGACCTACTGCCTACCATCTGCGCGCTGCAGGCGAGCAAGACGTTTCCTGCTCCTGCTACCTGACTTGGGCGCGATTCGCCTTTTGAAGAAATCGACATCGCTCGGCAAACACCGCTAATGGCATACGAGTATTAATAGAACGCGCGAGGCACCCTGGGCCCGCGTAGTCTTAGTTTCTGTGACGCGAGATAGCCCTCAAGAACGTTTTGCACGCACCTCCGCTGTCGAAAGCAGTCAGTGGTCCCTGCGGCTCGCAGTTAAGAACTAGCTGTACATTGGAAAGCTTCTTGCCTGCCACTGTGTTTAATATGCATACGGCAATCTTGGATGATGCAATTATGACAGGAGAATATGAATGTCTGACAACAAACGGTTGTCGACCACAAAATACAGGAAACGCTAGCATCCATGATGAGCTGGTTGCCCTGAGGGCGGTGGCCCAACGGTTAGCGCCTGTCACCAATACAGTGAGGATTAGCTGTCCTGGCTCAGCTCTCGTCTTGGGCGCGCGGTTCTTACTCTGCATGTGGCATCTGCTTACAGGGCTGGCTGCCTTGCCGTGATATAGCTTAATGACTCTTGCTTATTCTGTTACTCTCATAAATAAAGATGTGTCACTTTGTCATAAAACACCAATTCCCCCCTCCCCACCCGTTGCTCTGATCGCGCCGTGTATCCGCTAGGTCTGCTCACACACGATAAACACCATTGCACGTACTGCTCGTCAGCTTGCTACACTATTTCTTCCAATTATTTACATATTTGCTGAATGGCACGATCCCCACTACAGGCAGCACGTTACTGCCATCACAGCACTCTATGTTTCGTGCATGCCAAGTCGCCAAGTCCGATGATTGGCAGTACTTACCGGTCACAGCTGGCCAGTGCAGTGAGTGTATGAGCGTTGCACATATTTTGTGTGTGTGGGGGGGGGGTGCGAGCGCGAGTGCCTTTGATGTGATGTGACTATTTCATGAAGCAACATTCGAGGTCAAATTCGAGGTCATGGTCGACAGAAAAAAATGTGAAGCTATTGTTTCTGCCTCGACCTTGACATGCTAGCTGTCGCGACCCACTTCTGACAACAACCTGCTGCTTGCTGCTGACAACAAATGGCCTCTAGCAGTGGCGTAGGAACCAGTAAGGGAAGCAAGTGGAAGCCACACCCTCAAAAAAGATTCTGAGGGGGCAAGAATTAAAGTCTCCCCCACCACCACTTCGGCCCAATGCTGGCGATGCAATTCTTCAAAAAGTACAAAAAGGGTAGAGGAACCGACAGTGAAAGAAACGACAAATATTTATTTCGGAGGTTAACAGAATAAGTAAAAGTAATGAGTGCAAACGTCTTTCACTGTCCCTATGAAGTTTGCACCCCCAAAGCCAAGCAGGTACAGAACCTATTTCTAGTCTTTTAAGTATCTCCAAATTCAGACAGTCAAAAGTCTCACAATCTCAAATGTCTAGTGGGGTTCAACTTTTTTTTTTAATGACTATGCAAGATGTTATTTCCCCAAATCTCAAGATATATGCCTACAAACATCACTACGCACAGAAAAAGTTCAGCAACACTGACATCTAGAATATACATGGATATGTCTACTTTGTAAAGGCCTCAGCCAATGACAGAGCTGGAATCATATGCTAATTTGGTATAATATATACAAACATGACATCATGATTTTGAACTCTGTGTATGATGTTTGTAGGCATGTATCTCAAGAACAGAGGTCGTTTTCTTCACCCAGATTTGTCAAAACAGTACCTTGCACTAAGCGTTACCCAGTCATTAGTATAAAAAAATAATGTGCACCTCACTAGACCTTTAAGCAGCCAGTCAAACACACTATAATTATCAGGTAAGAGTGAAAATGGATAGTCTATTACAGCCATCTCATAATCCACTGTTAGTTGGGTCACCTTTACAACTGCTCATAGCAGTGACGTCCCTGTGATGAGGACTGCAACATTTAGAGTACAAAGCATGCTCAATGCAGCAAGAAGCCACTGCACTGATCATTGACCACTCTGACTAGCATTTAGCTAGTGACTTAAGGTAAAGCAATATGTGGAAATAAAACACAAAGTGGTGACTCTCTTTCCTCCCGTCAGCTCTATTCTGATGATGTGAGATGATGTACATATATAAAACTGTGTACATGCCAGTGCATGAGACTGTATACATGCCAGTGATGAGACTAAATGGCAGTGATATGAAGTGGTACATGCCAGTGACATGAGACTGTGTACATGCCAGTGATGTGATACTGCACATGCTGGTGCTTGAAGGATATCTACTAAGACTGTATTCTTCTTTCTGTTCCCTCTGAGTCCCCAGTCATCACTATCACTAGTAAAATAATCAGCAAAAGCCCATCTGATGTAGACTACAGCAATACTGGCACAATGGTTTATCTCACCTATAGCTGATGGCAAAATCATCATGCTCTACATATTAGCTGAATTTTGCACATTTGTATATAGCTCTATTGTCTTTTCTTTATACCCTGTGACACATCAAGGGTTTGTTTTCAAGTCCTGCTTTAAGAGCCGCCTATTTGATGATTTATGAGCCTACAGACATGGATTCATCTAGCAACAAACTGCACCAATGACTAGCTACAGTGATGCCTGGCTCAACAATGGAGATACATTTTGAGGTATGTGTCGTTAAGTGATTTCATCATTGTGCAAACATCACAGTGTGTACATGTACACAGTCCATTGACCAAAACATTAGGCAGCAAATGACACTAATCCTTAGGACCACCATCATATATGTAGTCCATCATTAATCAAAACAACTTTACACTGCGCATAATAAACTATTGTGACATTGTCAGCAAACAGACATCTACAGTCACCAGCAGTTGTATTTCTAGTTGTATTCTCAAGCATAGTCTTCAGCAAAACTACATTCATGTACATGTATTATCACTGCTTAGCCATAGGCACATTAATGTCTCTAGGGCTTTGCGTCCCAGACTAATCATGATGCAGAAGCAATTAGCCATCTACTCATCTATAGATAACTTTGTCTGCAAGTTTACCCAGCTATCCTTGTGCTACATTCAGCAAAACCTAGGAATCTGCAAAAGAAGACCTCAAAGGGCCTCCATCTAAACAAGCATTAGCACTGTGATGACGTTTCTCCTTAATCACAGGTATGCAAGCTCTAACCTTCTAGCCTGTATGCAGGTCCTAGTCTATCCTGTGCTTTAATTGTATCAATAGTATCTGTATATAACAATTTCTCTTGCTTGTTAAACCAATCCTGCTTGCAGTTATCTTGGCACAAAAGCAGGATTGTTTCAGGGTTACAACTAGCTTATTTCAGCTTTCTTGGACAGTTGGAGGGCTAAGATCTTGCATTCTGTAACTACAGAATGATTTCTGTAACTACTGTATGCATTCTATAAGTAGAGAATGAGTTTTGTACGTACATAATGTGCTCTGTAACTACAGAATGCATTCTCTAGCTAGAGAGAGAAAAACTCGGTGAAACCAAATTATTTCATTTATATTATCTCAACCAAAACATGCATGCTTGCCTGGCAGGTCCCTCAGCTGCTTTGATCTCTCATCAACATACAGAAAAAAAAGTTAGGGATAGCTTGACTATACTCACAGTCTTGCTCCTATTATTATTGCTACCTGCACATCGACATTGTATCTGACCTAGAGCACATAACAGAGTTCTACTTTTATCTCTGTCACAAAAACATAACATCTTCCAGTCCTTGAAGAATGCTACCAATCTTCCTAGACTATAACCTGTATGGCAAATGCCACAGAGTTGTTGTCTGACCATATTTCACACAAAACACCATCTACTGCCAGTTTTCTGGCAGGCACAACATCTATTGTTATGTCAAACATAATACTTTTTTTTTTAATCTGATGGAACTTTGCGTTTGCACTGACTTTGGGAAAGACACTGCCCCCAGATATTGCTGTCTCTATTCAACCAATGTACAGATTTCTTGTTTTGTGCTTCTTTTGATCTTAGCTGTATTGATAATTTTATCACAAGCTTTTGGCACAACAGTAATCTTGTACCAGTTAATAAATAAATCACAGCACAAGTGGGCACAAGTTCAGTTTTCATCTTCTTGATTGATAGGTGTGATGTTCAGTGTTAATGTTTGATGGCTTTATCTTGTTCCTAAATGTCTCTCATCATGGTACTGTTATGACCACTGGAATTGTGAATGTGCCCCAACATGTCATTCACATATATATCTTCCCTTAGATGCATCTCTGCTCAAGTGTATAAACCCTTTATTCTAGTATGATCACCTCACCCATGGAAACTTTGTTCAGGATGTCTGAGATTTCTAAATTTTAGATTAAGCTATTTAAAGATATGTCCTGGGCCATTAGTGTCAGCGTTATCAAATCTGCAGATGCTTGCATTATTATTCATGTGCAGCAAACAAGAATAAACAGTAAAAGTTAAATAGAATATTTGGAAATTCTTTTGCCCAGATTGCATACAGATTTCTCCACTTAAATGCTTAAAAGCTCCAGTGTGATGAAAAACATTTTGACTGTTTTGTAGGATCACTATCCTTTTACCAATATTTTTGTTGAATGGTACACAAAGGAAAATATAGTGGTTCTTTTAGTGTGTTTTTTTTTAATTTGGTAATGGATTGTAGGGAATGTGCAAAAACATTGACCTTGAACCTAGCAGTCGGTGGGGTAGCAGTCACTGCAGATCAGTGGTGGTAGTCATCAATGACTGTTGAGTGACGAAATTGCAATGCTATTTTATGCTTCGAATTGCACTGTATTTAGTTAAGAAATACAAAATAAAGCAACTTAGTTAAACTGCATCTGGTTTGGTTACGATCGTGATGGACGCATATCTTTCTTACTCTCAGTTTTCATCGCCTCCTAAACATTCTGTCGCTGACTAGCTGAGATCAGCAGTTGTCTACCTTCATCACTCCGAAAGTTGGCAGACGCTCCAATGGCTTAGTCGGTACACGTTCTGCTCTATTCTTAACATTTAACAACCATTCTATAAATCGCTTCTGTGAAGACTTCACGTTTCAAAGCATCAACAACCTTTTAAAAGTAAGATTATGTAGGAGGTTGCGTAGAGAGACCTGTTAGTGCACTGCCAGTAGCGGCGCGCGCATTTGATTGGGTCTCCTCTACTCAGGGTTTCGCTCTACACCGACTACTGTAATCCATGCACGAATACAGTACTCACCCAAAAGAGGAGATTGAATGCGAACATCAGATACTTGATGCACGCGTAGCAGCTTCCTAAGGCCATGTCTGGATGTGAGCGACTGCAGCAAAAAATATCCGAGAACACAAACTAACAGTTGGACGAGGTCTGGTTACGCAGTTTGCAGTCCCACTCAAACCATAAACACGGCGGCTGATGGACTGGCAGCTTGTCGCACAACTCTCGGCTAGCCTGACAGCCTCTCCTCCGTTCCGCCGCTCACACAGCCAGTCTAACCTGGGCGTCTACACTTGCACAGTAGATAAGCTGAGCGCGCAGAGGCGAACGCTATGGTAAAACGCTGTTCTCTAATAAGGGCCAGAGCCGATGTTAGAGGGGAGTGTGCGGCGGTCCTGGAATAGCAATATTCAAATAATCACTGTCATGAACGCACGCAGCATGGAAAGGTTCGGGCATCTACTGCGTCAGCGGGACTTCTCGATTTCCAGATTTATTTATTTATTTTTGGTGCCTGTGTCATACGTGCAAGAATTTTGGGATAGTGTGAGACATCAAAAGCACGCATTACAAATAACCGTTATTTCCTTTTCCTTTGACGGGTGAAACTGGGACATTCGAATTCTGTAATGATGTCAACACTTAAGTGACTTTCCTCCGCCACCCACACGTACTCCCACACAAGTACACTCCTTCATCATTTGCCGCTAGACATAAAGGAAGCTATAGTGTACAACTTAGTGGGGCTCGCGACACTTTACAAAATGGATAAAGGGGCTAGAATCCGGGATAGGATAAGGGCTTACTAATTAGGGTGTCACCACGGAATTTTTATACACGTCCGTGGTTTTACTATTTCAGGGCGTCCTTGGCAACCCATGTCAGTGTGTCGCGAGTCCTCGATCTTAAGTTTTTCCACTAGCGGGGGGTGTGGGCAGGGCCGCCGAGAACCAGCCCGGGCCCCAGGACAGACGACCTCTCCGGGCCCTTTGTAATTGTAATCGTAAATTATTTTCCCAGTATATAATAATATGCTTACAACTCGATTGTCACTATCTTCATTTCGTTCAGTAACGTCATATAGACTGCAAACAATTAGGACAAGTGCACTAGTATCTCCATCACTACTTGAACATAGAGTTGTTTACAAGTGAGTCTGTGAGTGGTTAGTAAATGAGGGAAAATGACGTTAAAGGATCAAACTTGTAGTACCCCGCTCCATAGAAATAATCCCCAGAGTAAGGAATGTTACATCAACCTTACTTTAAAAGGAAAGGAAGAAGACGAAAAATCCACTGACCAAGGCTGGGCCCTGTCCCCATCCCCCTTCACTTCGTCAGGCCTGTGTGTGGGCTGGAGTGGATACAATGAAACCGTAAATCAGAGCGGACAGCATGTAATAGGCTTCCCATGCTGATCACACCGTACGATCACATTTAGTTGGTGTCACCCAAGCATGCGAGTGTTCTCGATGTTGTGACCAGTAACGGTGAGCCAGGATCCTAACGATGGTCCATGTGTCGTTATTAATAACACATGCATAAACGCATATTCTCTCTCTCACTCACTCACACAAACACACATACACACATACTTATACATATATTTATACACAGTTTGCAGCCAAAGCAGAAAATGTATGCGTAAACACAATAACCTAGTGTAAAGAGTCAAGGTAAAGGTCGTCCCATGACCTTTTTCAGGGACGAGCTTTACGTGAGGGCGGTGCCCATCTCCTCTCCCTTGCTGCCTTACCTTCCTCTAACCCTCAGGTACCCATTTCCGCTAGCTGGATCGACTGGAGGAAGCGAGGTGTCTCTGCTTGCTACCGTCAAGCAACAGAAACTAAGGTGGTTCGACCATGTCGTCCGACATGACACCTTGCCGAAGACGTACGGTCACCAAGGTTACGTTGAAGGCGGTCGACAGAAGAAAAGCTGGGGATTAGCGTAAAGGAGTGGGCCGGCTGTTCTCTGGGGGACCTTCCCATGAGGGCGGATGATTGACCCTGCTGGCGTGAGTTCACCTCCTGCTGTGCTACATCATGACTCCCCGTAGGACTGGTGCTTCCGGTACCAGTTACGAAATGTCATGAATGAATGAATGAATGAATGAATCAGCTATCTTGCGGCCAGGCACACACCTGGAAACAGCAAAGTGAATGTCCTTTCGTGAAGGATCGAAATCAGTGTCAGAGTAGGAAGCAGTCGGAGACTTTACTCTGACCTACTCTCTTGCAGCGAAACTTGATCTCGTTAACGAGCGTACCCTGTATCCATGCTTTAGCTACGGACATATGTGATCAGTACAGCGAGGATACACACACATTCGAATTATTTGGAGGAAAGCGCATGTTTCGCATACTCTTGAATATCTCTGATAATTTTCAGAAAGCATTTGAAGGTTTAAATGGACAAAGATGGTGTGCAGCCTATAAAGCTGTTGACGCGATTTGCTTGTGCCTTTAGCTTCCCTGTGTAAAAATGCTTTAAGGTGTTCCGAGATGACGTCTTGACATTTCCTTATGGCAGATAGGCATGCATAGATCAAACAAGAAGCGCTTGTTTTTGCTACATCTCTGTAAAAGAGAGGAATAAAATGAGCAGTACTCTTTGTTTGATTTTATGAGTTATGTGCAGTTTCCAGAACCACCCGCCGTACAAGATTCTACGAAGAGTGAGTCACCAAGCCTGCTGGCAATTTTTATCAATCTATATTTGTATCAATATATATATATACACGAACTACATGTGTGTGTGTGTGTGTGTGTGTGTGTGTGTGTGTGTGTGTGTGTGTGTGTGTGTGTGTGTGTGTGTGTGTGTGTGTGTGTGTGTGTGAACTACGTGTGTATCAAATATAAATCTAAAAAGCGAAGTTAGTATATATAGGGTGTATGGTCAATGTCCCAGACAGTTGCAGTGTATGGCGAAGACGTGATTTTGCGTTGTCGATGTATAATTTCAGCTGATAAATACGCAGACGCAGGGAAGTCGATGCACAAGCTCGATGTATGGATTTGCTGAGGTAACTCGTATCACGAAATTAATGAAAAACTGCAAGAAAAGTTAAGCCTCATTAGATAAATGAATATTACAACTGTGGGAGAGGTATTATCAGATAATTAGATATTAAAACTTTTGGAGATATGCGTTGATAACTATGAATGTCGTTTAGGTTTAGTACCTCTCTAACGGTTATTTTTTAATATCAAGCCCGTATTATTATTACTTATTATTTTAATCGTGTCTATTTTTGTTACTTGTCTACTCGCATCAGTTCTTCCTTCATAATTTTATTTATCAAACTGTTTTAATCAGGATATTTCATTTGACGAGTTTGTATTTGTTGGATCAGCGCTTATATGATAACTGTTAAACAGAACGAGAACTACCAAATGAATTCTTCCTTGACTGAATTCGTGAAAAAACATTAATGCCTGGTAAATTTTGTCTGCAAAACAGGTTGTGTTAGTAATTTAACATAAGTCGTAGGATATATGTTTTTATCAATTTTAATTTAATTTTATTAATGAATGTTTTGAAAGTGCTCACATGCTACACCTTAAGAATGACCTTCTAACTAAGTTGATATAACAGGTAGAATGATAGAAAAATCAGCAGTCTAGTAAATTTTGCCAATAAAACAGCTTAATCCTATTGAAATCATCCGCTAGTCCCTTTATTAATAAAGACTTTTTGGGAGATGATGATGTATTTATTCAGCGCACGTTCGCATGCGCAAGAATATCTACACACGCACACTATCAGAGAAGAAGAAAAAGGTAAGTTTTAAGCTACATTTTGAAAGAAAATAGAGGAGGTTTTGGCCTAATATGAAGTAAAGTATACGAATAATTCATTCCAGCTAAGAGAACCAACGACAGAAATGAAATGGAGACCATATGTGAGAAGACTGGTTCGAGGAATTGAAAGCCTGAGAAGATCAGAAAAGGAGTGGAGAAAACGAGGCGGTGTGTCGATATGACGTGAGTTAAACAGGTCGGTGGGAGCAGAGTCATTGAGACTTTTGTTGACTTTTTCATATAAACGTATAACTGAGAGCCACTGGAGTGCAGTAAAGAGAGGAGTTAATCAGTTTTATTCTTCCGGAAAATAAGACGGGCAACGCTGTTTCGAACACGCTGGAGAATATAGATTGTACAGTCCGGAAGGCCAACAAGAAGAGAGTTTCAGTATTCTATGCAAGAAAGGACACATAATTTTTAGTGGTAGCATTAGTATGAAGACATCTTCTGATCTGGTTAATTCTTCGGAGAAAAGAATGGCATGTCTTAGCAGTATGGGATACCACCTGATGTATGGACAGAGTGCTGTCAAACGCGACACCCAGGTTTATTAACAGACTCCGAAATAGGAATGATAATATTGTCGAGCTGGAGAGAGAAGAAGACAGGAAGCAAAATACGAGTTTGGCGGAGAAAAGCACACGTGATTTGACCTAATTTCCCACTGCTGACGTCACTGAAAAAACCAGGTGGCTCACGCGAGAACTATGTAGATATGCAAATAAGACGTTGCGAAATCAGCGAGCGTTTTAGTGACGTCATGAGAAATTAAGTCTTGACTTCTCCCCAAGACACAATAAGAGCAGCGATGTTCAAGGCACGGACTTATTTATAATATCTATAACTTAAAAGTTTTCCGCACAGATTTTGGGGATCTGTAACTTAAAATAACTTAAACTTACTCCTTTAAAATTACTTTTTTTCACTCGAGGTATCTTTTAACGCAAAAGTTCTGACACAGTGTTTCACGTCGAAAGTTGTTTGTGGCTAGAGCAGCAGAAGAGACTAATATATCTTCCACCATAGTAGAGAGAAAGGATTGATTAATCGTCTTTGCAGCGCAGCGTTTTCTGCCTTATTTGGCCGCCAGAGCCACTGGCCCGTCATCTGTCGTTGAGCATCAGGCCGCTTGACCTTCATGGCTGCTGAGTGCAGCGGTAGCGGTGCGACAGGCAAACTCTGGCAGCGGAAGCGATTGCGGGTGTGTAGCGGGTTTTGCACTTGTTTGGCGGCACAGTAGCTAATTAAGCGGAAATAGTTTCACCGCTTGCAACACAGCCTCATATTACTTTATAGGCCATACGTACGTGTAAAGCCTGACACGATCAGTTCTTTGTTTCGATAAGTTTGTTTTGTAGCCCAAGCATATATACTTGTTGAGCAATGGCAAAAAGCTTCTGAGATACAAGTATTTCATGATTCTCTTCCAGTTCGCTGTGTACCGTCAGCTTCGACAAGATGGGAGTTAATGAGGGAGTTGACGAGAAAGAGTTCATAGTAAAGATAAAGAAGGACACTGTATGAGGAAGGAGAGACACAAGCAAATATGGAGGGACGGACATGGGTCAAACACAAGCCGCAACCAAGACACCACCAGCATCAGGCCAGTCCACATCAATAATTACAACAGCAGCATAACAACTGATGCTGGAGGTTGTGACCCCGTGATGCGAGATTTTATTTTTGCCTCCGTGCGCACGCCAGTTGCTTCTCCGGGCTGCCTGCGCGCGCGTGCGGGACTTAGCGAGAAGGCTCGCGCAGTCAATAAGGCTGAGCTTTGCCATGACAACGCGATCTGCAGCAGCGCCTGTCACGTCAGTCCCAGACATCAAGCAGAGCTGCTGAGCTCATTCAGCGTGGGTGGAACGTGGCCTCCAGGCGTCCGCAGCTGTGACGTGGACCAGTGGCCAGCGTGCACCTGTCACCTTCAGAAAAAACAAGATACGACATGTACCCACTAACTGCCGATTTCAGGTCAGAGAGTTGTGTACAACATATGCCGGGAACTTCTTTAACATTTGTGAAGGAGACTTTGTGCAATACGTTGTTCATCAAGTTCAAGGTGGTCACTTCGCACTCACCACACCACGACGAAGCTCAAAGGACTGTTTAGCTGCCAGTGTTCCCTCCTTCTGCCCCCCCCCCACCCACAGCCATGAAAACAACAAATCAGAATCAACGTCTGCCAACGTATCCATAACGTCATTTACCAATATATTCACATCAACAGCGGTCAACTTATCAGTAAAGTCATCTATCATATCTACATCAGCATCTGCATCGGTCAGTTTATATGTAGCGTCATTTGCCAACGTATCCACATCTGCACCTGTCAGCATAGGCGCAGCATCGAATGTGTTTCACCTACAGAGAATGGCTGCAGATTACAGGCAGGAAATATTTTCAGTGACAGCGAAATGCAAAAATGATTCTTTTGTCCCCCACGGCGGGAAAGACCAAAACAAATGTTGCATCCCGATGTTTCTGTGACAATTATCGTTATTTATTTATAGCGATAGGCCACTTTTCTATAGCAGTACAAACGTAGAGTGGGTTGTTTTCTGCAGCAGAAGAACGGTCTGTGTTCTCGTTGCAGGACGGTGAAGACCCTAGGAGTTGTTACCACAGCAGTCGGACTACTTTGAGGGGGTTGGGGACTAGCTTCATGAAACTAGCCCTATTACACAGAAAACAAGTTGTTGACGCTGACAACGCATCTTTGCCTGACCGACCATGAAAGACCAGTATCCATTGCCTGGAGAGGGAGGTAAATGAGTGCTCATACCTTCATGTTTCCTTTCCGTCTAAGCCTAGAAATGATGTTGGAGACTGGTGGTGGTGGTTGGGGGGGGGTTAACGAACATTTTCTTCTTTTTTTTGTCTTCTTCTTAACTTCCTGAACAAATTATATTAATGTCTTGTGTCCACTTTATAAACTTCTTGTATGGTAGAGCAAATAATCGGATTATAAGTTATATATATAGATGTCTATATTTGAAATAATTCCTAATAGATTTCTATTGATAAAAACACGATTCATGCTATGAGTTTGAATGTCTGTCACCCTATCAGTCACTTTATCCCAATCTGTCTATAATTTATTCTCTCCATTTTCTTTTTTTCTCTTTCCTTCCTCCCTCCTTCTTTACATATATCAGTAGGCTCTCTACCCCTCTCTCTCTCGCTGGCTCGCTCATTCTCTCACTTTCAACTGCGCGCTCTATATAAGGCTGGAGAACATACCACTTTATAATTATGTGTTTATAACTATAAATAGATATATCATCTTTATCGGCATTTCATGGCACAGGACCTAGCCATGAACTACTGCGCTTGGTTTTCTAAAAATAATATTTAACTTAGTGACATCGTTCGTCAAGAAAAGCGTGTGTAATGTGCGTAGTTCATACTTTCGCAGTGGTAGCTGTCAGCTCAGGTGACAAAGCAGATTAAATAAGATCACTTCAGCTTCCCCAGGAGACAAAGCAGGACTAGGCAAGCTGTCGTAGCAAATAACGACAGTTTAGGTTAAGGAAACGAGGATTAAGCCATCTTCGTCAGTCGTTGCTGCTGAATTTCGCACCGATAAAATACGACTCGCTGCCTTCATATCACTAAGGTTTAGCAAGATACTTTAAGTGCAATCAACAGAGATCTTTTTTAATCGAGCTACTTATAGAACCCCATAGGAACTGACTGTAATGTGAAAATCATCCACAGAATCACCACAAACCTGACGCAAAATGAAGTAGTTACCGTTGGGGTCACCTCAAATCTCACCTCAGAGTTCTGGCTGAAGCAATGCACAGCATGCACTGAAATCTCAACTAATTTTACTTTACCACGAGCACAGACAAAACAAAAACAAAAAAGTCGAAAACATGTGGCATAAATTCCACGAACATTTTCTTTTCTTTTGATAGCTTGGTTCCTCACCCTTCCTTACCTGCTTTCTGGTTATCATACTGAACCAGTGCTGCGTAAGTATAGCATACATACATAAGTTATTATGCACACAAGAGCCCCTAAATTACAAAGTGTGAGCGGGAAATAAAGGGAGTTTTGTTAGTGAATAAGAAGATGCTTGTGCTGACATAATACACCGTAGAACAAAACGAAACTGAGAAAGTACGGAAGTAGTCTAGTAATGCAGTCAATGTAGGTGGTGATAACTCCGCCAGAAAACCCAGCTCAGCAGCGAGGAGCGGCGAACATTTGACCAAATTTGGCAAAATCATAGAAAACCAGTGGCTTTGGGGGGGGGGACGCACGCACGCACACATGCACGCACTGCAGAAAGTGAAAAAGACCTAACCTAATTTAATTGGTCGAATCACACTGCGATTTTGTGCTTTCTTACCGCGGCTACCCTTGAGTTGACGTCAAGTCAAGATTCCCTAACTTGCACAACGCAATGGACCTGGAGCAGAAAACGTGTCTGAGCGGAGTGTCATGATGTCCACTCTGACAAGAATTATCAGTCACAACAGATAAAAGATAAAGATAGTTAACGTATGTGTATCATACTGTTCGTCAATTCTCCAATGCTGTGCAGCTCTAGTGACTGAACTGTTCTCCAAATAATGTGAATTTCGTGTATTGATGACTCGGTACCACACTAACAAAAGCTAGTGGACATTACTACATACGTGCATGCATGCACACAAAAATCTACCCTCACCGCAGGCCCGTGCACATACAAGGGCATGCACACACGCGCACATACGTACGACAAAAGAAAGCACGTGCATGCATTTAGAAAGGAAAGAGCAAGAAAACTGACCCCGGTGTTGTTGTTGTAACCCTAAACGTAACAATAATCTGGCCACGTCATTCACCATGGAGACAGTGACAGCAAGATATCGAAAGATCCGGAAATGATGAGATCTAATTGGGTTTAATTTTCATCGCTTGTTTTTTTTGGCTTATAATACATGAAAAACATTCTATATTTACTTTATTACAAGGTCTTGTGATAAGTTTTCAGTGACTCGTTAATGATTTAATATTAATCACGGTATATTCATGAAAGAAAACATGTTGCCACAATTACAGTCTTGTTTTTGTTCGTTATTCTTTTCTTTTCTTTTTATTCTGCACGGGCAATTATAGGTAAGATTTATAGGTGCAATGCACTAGCAATAAACAGCTAAGTACATACATTTACATATTGACTACAGTGAATAAAGTTATTACTGTATGCACATCCACACACACACACACACACACACACACACACACACACACACACACACACATGCACACAAAGAGGGAGCAACAGTAGGTAAAGTTGGTACGCTGCGTTATGTCACCTCGAGCTACACAACATCATGGCCAGAAGAATTGATCAAGTGTATGACACGTGGAATGAATGAGTTGCGGTGACGATTCGTTCTGCATACAGACATTGCGCATCTGCGGCCAGACCGCAAGGATGAGAACTCACTTGTTACCACAGAATCAGGAACAGTAAGGATACGGGATACCGTCCTAAGGATTTGCTGATTGCTTAAGTCCCTCTGCTTGGTTCAGGTGACATTAGAAAAAATATTAACAAGGGAAACAAGACTGTTCTCGTTCCCTAGGGAAAAGTTGTGGAACCAAGAGATGAAAGAAAGTGACGAGACTCTCAATGAAGGGCTTATAGAACCGAAAGAGAATAAGAAAGCTGACTGAGAAAGACTTGAGTATCCTTACGAGGTACAGGAGTTGCTGGTTTCAGCTGAGGATTATGTCAGCGTTGACGCCCCATTTAATCTGGTGATCAAAGATAGTAATGAGATACTTAGAAGAGTTGGCATAGCTATAGATAGTACTGTTGATTACATCGAGCTTTTAATCCTAAAATAAAAATCATTTCCTTTGTCTTTGAGGCATTCAAGGGAATGTTCTCACACCAGCGTAGAAAGTCAGGAAGAGCGTCACTATGAACATGCTCCTTATCATACAAGAGTGACAGCAAAGCAATCATTGGCAAATTTTATCAGAAAGATCATATCCATAGTGCTTTTAGAACTGTCTATAAAGTATGAACAGTAGTGAGGACAAGCATTAGCTTTGAGGTGAATCCGTGCAAGTCACAGCAATGCGTAAGGGAAGACCATTAAAGGAAACTCGTTGTTTCCTGTTTGTTAAAAAGTCCAGGGTCTAGAGTGTTGTTTAACGGATAGTTGGAAGTCTGAAACTGGTGGGTGTGACAGTGTCCCTAGTGGATGTGACAGTGTTAACACAGAAGGTGATATAAAACGAGCTGACATCAGGTTAAATTATTAAGGTTTCCACAGGAGTCGCAAAAAAAAAAACAGTCTGTGTAGTTAAAGCCCCTCTGCAGGCTGGTAGTACTCTCTTCCGTCCAGCGCTTTACTGTCTAGCGTAAATGATGACAAAAATTATTCAGGTGTTGCTTATGACGTTAAGGTTAGGGATGGCTCTAAAGTCTACAGCATGCAATTTTCTGTAACCAAGTACGTGGTTTTTACTTCTTGTGTCCATGGCATCAGTGTTCTTGGAGCAAACTTCCGAGACGTGCCTTCATCCTCAGAAAAGCTTCACCTTTGACTCAATATCTGTGACTGTGCTGTCGGCTACGAAGGTCCAGCAAGGCTGATTATATTGCAGATAACCTGATGGCATTCATACTGTTTTCGACATCAGTAGTTACACTAACAGGGCTCACAATCAAGTTTGCTTTTGAGAGCAGCTTTGTATGTTCATTTTTGTAGAGCGATTTGAGTCTGCCTTTGATGGTGGGGTAAAACACTATATAAACCAACTTGATTATTATATTATTTGTTATTGTCTAACCAATCCAGAGAGAACTGTGTAGTTTCTGACCAATCAGAAATCAGGGTTTACAAACTCGCGCAAAATATCCTCGGTACTTAGTGGCCGCTCAGTACGTGTCAAGCTTTTTGGTTGTTTTTGCAATTATTTTAGTTACCCTTCAGATAAATAAAGTTGAGAAGTTATACGGACACTCCTAGACGTACTTCATGGAATGATCGATAGGTTTTAGCGTCTCGTATGTCTGATTGAAATTGACAGTAACTTCACGTACTCATCACTGGGAAATATGTGTTATATAGAGATAATAAAAGTAGACTTTGCTTAATCTAATGCGTATTTATTTAACCACCCTTTACTTCTTCAAGCACTACGTCTTGAATTAGTCAAGATCGGTAGAATAAGAACTCATGCAGTAACTGGTGTTCACAACCATCTTAAAAAAAGAGCTGAAAGGTGATACGGTCTTCATTAATACATAAAAAGTAATTATATTCGCACGTTTAAAATATATATAAAAGATATTAATAATTATTATAATGTGAACTTATAATGCGCAGCATCACGACCAAGATAGCTCGCACTCTCTGCGCAGACCTATAATGATAAAGGAAAGATAACAGACTGTGGACGGTAAGATACGTATAGGCACACCGAACAACAGAAAAATGAGGTACAAGAGTAGAACGGAAAGCAATGGATGAAGGTATGAAGAGATATAGGTATGGTAAACAGTGTCAGAAGGAGTCATCATATGATGGTTAGCATGACAGACACTATTGCAAGGGAGTTAAGAATATAGTTATTCAGGGTTATTACTTTGTGAAAAGATGTTTTCAGAAAACGTTTGAATGTAGCTTTCGAGTCAGAGTGGCGAATGTGATGTGGAATGTGATGCTGCTTAGCAGCACAGAGGGAGAACGTCCGTTGTCTGTATGTGACTGTCTTTGTGGGAAGGAGGGAGAAAGGGAGAGAAAGAATGCACGAGTCTAATGAGGAGTGAAGATTTCCTGCAGCGGTGTGGACACACACGATTTCAGTAAAGTAGTGGGGAAGGAGCCTTCAAAGAATCCATTGCATAGAGTTGAGAGCTTGTAGTCTATTCTAGCTTTGATTGGTAGCCAATGAAGAAAGTGAAGAAGTGGTGTAACATGTTCGCGTTTGCAAGTCCGGAAAACGAGACGAGCATCTGAGTTCTGGACTTTCTGAATCTTACCAATGAGGTACTGTAGACTGCTAGAAGGAAGAGAGTTGCGGTAGTATAGCTTAGAGAGAAGAAATGAGCAAAGAATGTGTTGTTCATAGCGTTTAAATCCGGTTTGTCACGTCGGCAATCAAGTGAACGGCGGCCTTGGTACTGGCGCGTGGGTGAATATACAAGCGTCAAGAACAGCTGAGGAAATTCCATAGGGAGGTATTAAGGACAGAGGAAAAAGGAGGAGCAGTTCAATATCGGTGTTACACGCGAATGGAGTAGCAAAACCCGCTGATATTTAAACCATTGTTACTGCCGGTATCACCCAGCCAAGTCTTAGTGAAAGGAAGGAGACACGTTTCTTTGAACTCCCACAGGCGTCTAACATGTACCTTCAGCTCATCGACTTTGTTGCGGATGGACTGAAAATTAAAGAGTGAAAAGGTGGTAGTGGTGAAGATGTACACCTGTCGGTAAGGTAGAATTTCCTCAGCCTGAACTCCTCCTCTCCTACCTCTTTTCCTCTGACTTTTCCCATGGGAGGCCGAGTTTTGAGGTAAAATTTTAGCGGGAAAGTATCGACGTGGAGAGTAGCTGAAGACAGGAAGAATGCAAAAAGGTACCCACAAGTGTACGAAATAATGAACCCCTGCCAGTTTGTCAGCCAGCTGCAAACGAAGACCAGGATAATAATAAAAAAAATGTACAAGAGCAACACAAACAAGCATACTGCGTGACGTCTGCAGGTCCAGCGTCAGAGGAGGGACAATTGCACATAATACGAACTGAACTGACGAGTTTGTAGTCTTGTTCTTGTTCTGCTTATAGTCTTGTTATTTTTCCGATTATGTTCTTATGTTTGATTCTTATTTTTGTTATGTTTAGGGTATTATTGTTCTTCTTTTGTTTGTAATCTTGTTCTTTCCTGTCTTCTTTCTTTTTTCTTCTTGTCTTTCTATATACTTTGTACCGTCAGCAGAAGATAATGAGAAAAAGTATATATTTAAAGGCAACAAATCCTGATTGCACGAATTTTGACTCGTTTTGCTCAGGCGAATTCTGTCACGAAGTCTGGACGTAGACCACACGTCACGTGACGATGTAACACGATGAACAACAACAGCAACGCCAATGACCCGCAGCACGACACCGACGGCTTGGTATCCGGGTTGCTAGGCAAGTCCCTCACGTCGGTGGTGGTTGCAGAGACCCTAACGCTGGGGGTGCTGTGGCTGTTGTCGCTGCTGGGTAACGTGCTAGTGTGCCTGGTCATCCACCGCAGCCGCCGGATCCAGTCCACCACCAACTTCTTTGTCGTGTCGCTGGCCATGTCCGACCTTTGTCTCTCCGTGATTTGCCTGCCCTTTGTGACGGCACGGGTCATCGCA
Source organism: Marisa cornuarietis (assembly GCA_004794655.1). Lineage (NCBI taxonomy): Eukaryota > Metazoa > Mollusca > Gastropoda > Architaenioglossa > Ampullariidae > Marisa > Marisa cornuarietis. Next base: position 64,177 of record SMMW01000012.1, on the reverse strand, counting down.
GGGTCGTGGGTGACCGGCCAGTTTCTGTGCAAGGTCATCAGGTTCGTGCAGTTCGCGGCCCCAGCGGCCGCCACTTTTGTCCTCGTCTCCATCTGCATCGACCGCTTCTACACCATCATCTACCCGTTGAGCTTCAAGGTGACGCGGAGCACGGCCAAGCGTATGATTGCCTGCTGTTGGGTAGCCGCTGCCTCCCTCTCCTCCTTCTGCTTCTACTTCTTTCAGGTCCTGCAGCCTGCAACTTCCCCGACCTCAGCAGTGCCTTTCGGGTCCAGCCCGCTCACCACCCCTGGTGACACCTTCGACCCAAACGCGGAGGCAGTGTACGTATGCCCGACGTTCGTGCCTGCCTGGGAGTGGACCGGCAAGACGTACGGATTCATGCTGGTGCTGTGCCAATTCCTGCTGCCCACCTTAATAACAGGGGTAGGTTACTCGCGGGTGGTCAGGTATATATGGACTACAGGCTCACCCGGAGTGCGAGCTATTCACCGAACCGCCAACCCAGTGCCCCGCACCAAAGTAAAGGCTGTAAAGATGTTGCTGATAGTCACCTTGTCCTGTATCATCATGATGGCACCCATCTACATAGCGCAGGTCAGTGACTTCCCCTTCTTTCTCACTTATCTCACGTTAACGGTATAGTTAGTGTCTTGCGTACCATGTACATATCATCACTGGTTTGTCTGTCTCGTGTGTCATATACATACCATCACAACTTCACGTAAATTTGTTTCTAGTATCTCGGTCTCATTACCGACACCAGTGGCTTCCTGTCTTTCCTCTCTGACTTTTTGTGTGTTACTCGCTGTTGTGTCTTCTCATCCAGCTTGTGATTTTCATCCAGCTTGTGATTTTGTTTAAAACAACTTGCATCAATTACACCTTTATTCCAATACTTTTATGTTTGTGACATTATTGTGATGGTATTTGTTGATGGTAAATCCCTTGCCTATTAAAACTTTTTTACACACAATTATTTTACTCACTATGTATGTATGTATATGCTCAGTCAAATTTTGTAATTGATTTTTCACCCACTTACCATCGTCCTAGAGGTATGAAATTTTCACCACTTACTCATTTCTGGTGACAATGTAATATTAAATCACTTTCAGCAGTCCACTTGTGGTAAATTTGTTTTAAATTTAATTTTGATTTAGAAATAAAAAGGGAATGAAGTCACAAGTAAAACGAAAAAAATCGGTAACAGAATTCAAACATGCAAAAGTTTCTTACCCTGGATGATTGCATTTAAAAAACAACAGCCCCCTAAAAAAAATCTCAAAAGACGCAAGCCTTTAGAGACGTAAAATAACCCTGTTATGCAGAACCAAGATTCAAGATTCTTTATTCTTTCACCTTCTAAGGGGTACTGAGATATTAAAAACATATCCATTCATATTCACACATGTTCCCATCTTTAAATATAGTATCTCAACCGCATACACACACTCACTGGTCAGTTTATAACAGCTAATCCTAAGAAAGAACAAAAAACAAAGACAAAAACAGCTACAACAAAAAAACCAAAACAAATTCTTTGTATCATCCACTCATTCTTTCCTTCTTCCAGTAACTTCATGGATACCTGCACATGTAGTCAAGTAAATTATAGCATATGAACACGTAAACAAAGGATAAACACATTCTTGTTCTCTCTCTGACTGTCCTTCACATACATTCTGTGTTCTTTACTATTTCTTTAGCTCCAAGGGATACTGTACATATTGACACACTTCCATTCACCCCAATATACAATATCTCACTTACACCTCCCCCACCCCCACCACACACATACATACACATTTTTTCAATTCATCTAGTTCACCATCCTTCGTAATATCTTCAAAAATCATGCTTACTTGCAAAGGGCCTCTTTATTTTTTGAAGTAAATAATGATTGGAATTTATAAGAATTTGGGTTGTGAATAATATAGTAGAGTGGTAAATAATTTTTGCACTGGTCATCACATTTTTTACAGCTAGATAATGGAATTCATCCCCTATATTCTTAGTCTCAGAAAGCTTATATAGAACCTTTCAATTTGTGGGATATCTATTTGCCTACATTTATTCACTGGGAAATGGATATTCAATGAACTAACTTTTATTAAAGGGAGATAATCATGGAGGGGGAAGTATTTTTAAGTAGGGTTCTAGTAAAAGTTCTTTTAAACATTCTACAATTTTAGTATATTTGTATGGAGTCTCGTTCTCCTATTCAATTCTGAGTATACTAGTCCACAAGGGATCTATCTACTTTTTTCTTGAACCAATCACCTGATACGTTTATGCTTTTCTGGTCTGTCCATATTCCACTTAGACCAAAATCTTGCAGTGTTTTCTGGACAGAACTGATATAGCTAGACTTAAGGATATTTGTTTCGTGTAAGTTTAAGAGCATTCACTGCATTCTGTATACAATACTTGATACTTTATTACTATTATTTGCATTTGTCAATTTAAACCAAAAACTGAGCATTCTACTTTTAATAAGAAGACCAACAGGGAAGCAACCACACTCTGCAAGCACTATACAAGAAGAGGTGGACTTTCTTGCTTTTAGGACCTATTTGTAGCATCTTAACTGTAGTTTAATGCAAATATCACTAATTCCCGATGCCCATAGTTCACAACTGTAAGTAAGGAAGGACAATTCTGTCAAACATGTCAAGTTGCATATGTATATCTAGCGGTAGTTGTGACTGTTTAAATTTGTTAGTAGAGCTAACATAGCTCTTGAGGCTCTGCCATATAAATCTTTTTGTGCTACAAGAAATGTATTATTATAATTCGGTTTTAGGCCAAGATAGAATAAAAATAACGTACTATTTTATGTTTCTCACCATTATGCATAAATGTTGGTTTCTTTCTTACTTTACCTTTAGAAAATCTATGTTAGTTTTTTTCTGGGTTAATTGTCAGTTCCACTTGTCACAGTATTTTTTCATGCTGTCTAAAGCATTCAGTTGGTTTTCTGGTCTTTCAGAAAAAATGACAGTATCATCTACATACAGTAATAGGAATAATTTAAGGAGCACATCAGTTTCTTGAGGAATAAGGGTATTTGGTGCCAGTGTGGCTTATTATGAGAGACCCCTTACAGAATCTGCTAAAAGATGTGTTTTCAAGTTATTGAGATAATTTGCAAACTATAAAGGAGATAGGTTCTTACCTTGCCTGACACTGTGACTACTTTAAAATAAAAAACTCCGACTGGTTTCCATTAATCTTAACATACAATTTTGCCTTTTTGTAGATATCCTTGATTATATTTATGAATCTTCCCTTAACCCCACAATCTGACAATTTTTCCCACAGCAAAGTTCTGTCTATTTTGTCGAAGGCTTTTTGATAATCTACAAATGCGCAGAAGATTCGCTTCTTTCTACTTAGTAAGATTTCAAGAATGCTTTGCAGGGTAAATAGGTGGTCAAGGGTGGACAAACCCTGTTGAAAGCCTGTTTGTTCCTGCCCAAGGAGATAATTTTCCTCAAAATCGCGTTTAAAGCGTTCATTGAAGACACTTGTGAAAAGTTTATCAAAGCAGCTAAGAACTGTGATGCCATGGTAGTTACTTGGATCACTCTCTTTTTTTTGATTTTTAGAAACTGGTGTTATAATACCTGTTGCCCATTCTGTGGGGGCATGACTTATTTCTAGTATGAGGCTAAAGAGGGCTGTGAATAGAGTCAGAGTCTTTGGTTGTGAGAATTTTAAAATTTCATTTATTATATTGTCATTTCTGCAAGCTTTTATTCCTTTTAGCTTTCTTAGGCAATTGGCAACCTTGCTCTCAGTTACTTCAGTGTTGAAATAGTTATTGCTAGTTTTAGTTATGTCCACAAGTAGATCAGTCTCAAACGTATCATCACAAGAATAGTTTATCTTCTTAGTGCTCAAAGAATTCATTGCAGGTTGGGATTTCCTTCTTTCTTTTATCACTATTATTCTTATTTAGAATGTTCCAAAAACCCTTCGAGTTCTTACATCTTAGATACCTAGTTTTCCTAAACCAATTTTGCTGGTAGAGTATAAACTGCTTTCTTTTTTCTCTCTTGTAGTCACGTCCAGTTTGAGTCATGTGTGATTGGGAATCTGGGAGGTTACAGGTCTTCACATGATGCTGAGCTTTGAAAAATTAACGTCACTTCATACGGCAGCTTGAGTTAAGCCATGGTTAAGTTTTAGGCTTTTGACTAGAGACATGCTGTTTCTTTAGGGAACAGACCACTGCTGCTAGCACTATCCAGCATATTACATACCTCTTGGGTTAGTGCATCAATCTTGTCTGTCTGTTTCCTGACTTTTTTTTGGTAACAATTCATTAACTTCATTTATTAACTGGTTAATCCTTGTAAGAATCTAAGAAACTAATAAACTTTTCCAGTTGGGTTTCTTTAGTATTGTACACTTCTTTACTTTATCATCAGTTAGGATTGGGAGTACTTTAGGTTGAACATTTTGTTTGGATGATAGTTTCAGGTGAAGTTCTAATGGGCGGTGAATATCAGAATATAACTTCAAAAATTCTAGGACATCAAAGTCTTCAATTATAAGATAAGATAATACTTTATTTGTCCCAGAGGGCAATTGGGTGGCAGCTCGGTACAATTTAACACAAAAAAACAACTTAACACAAAAAACACACACATACACACACAGAACACACACATACACACAACCCACCCACACCATACAACACACACCACACAACACCCACCCACACACATTCATATGCACCAGACAGGCTTCCCCATTCATGTTTCATTCATTCGCACACCACCATTCAAGAGACGCACGGCCGAAACAACGAATGACAGCCGCAGTCTGTTAGTCCTGCATGCAGGTACACAAAATCGGTGGTCCGATGGGAGCTGGATAAACTCTCTCGACAGGACATGTCTGTCATCACAGAGGATTGCAGACGCCTTCAGAAATGTCTGCCTGTCATACAGAGCTTGAAGAGTAGTTTGGGCTGTCCCAATGACTTTTGAGCAGGTGGATACCACACGATTTAGGCTGCTCTTGTCCTTCACCGATAAACTGTTGTAGAAGCAGATAGACGAGAAGTACAGCACGCTTTCTATGTGCGATCTGTAAAAAAAAAAGCTGAAGAAATTGGTGGGAGACAGAGAAAGACTTCAGCTTCCGGAGAATGAAGAGGCGCTGCTGAGCTTTCTTCCCGATATATATATATATAATTTAATATATATTAAAAGTTCTCTAGACAGTATGAAATAATATACGATGCTTGCGTTTTCACAAGTAAACTTTCCTGTGTTTTTGTCGGGTTCCGCTCTTCCATTGACAATTGCAAGATTTAAGTTTCTGCATAATTCAATAAGTTTTTGATCATAGCTGTTAGTACTTTTATCTTTGGAGACACGTTGTGGCTGGTCTTAATAATTATATATTGATGCTTAAGTCAGGGTTAATTTGCTATTTCTAGCTATACATTGCAATGTATAATTATAGAATGCAATGTATACATTATACTTATAGATTGCATTTTATATTTATACAATTCATTTTATAATTATAGATTGCATTCTATAGCTATACATTGCATTCTATAAGTATAAAATGTAATGTTTAGCTATACATTGAAATGTATAATTATATATAATGAAAAAACTCGGTAAAAACCGAAGTGTTTCATTTAAATTATACTCAGAAGTTGCTATCCAATTCATTTTATATATACCTTGTGCAGATAGTTTCTCTTAACGTTTTTGCAGTGGCGTAGGAACCGGGGGAAGGGGGGGCGGCCAAAAAAAAAAGATGCTGGGAAGCCAAGAATGTGAACGTTATTCATTGTCAGCATGAAGCTTGCCCCCCCCCCCCCAAAGCCGAGCATCTTCCTACGCCACTGTTTTGTGCTACCAGTGCTTTTCTCATAATGTTAACGTATAGGTATCAAGAATTTGACAGCGTGTGTATAGATAGAATGCGGCGCGTCACATAGGTGGATGCTAAATTAGCAACCGTCACATTGAGACGATACTCGACCCTCTAACTCACTAAAATGCAATACATCATTTCCTTCTAAGTAAGAACACAGATGGGTGAAACGGCAACGCAAAGAAAAGAGAGAAATGATCGTCGAAGACTAAAGCCTGTACAGTTTTCCTTTATTAGTGGCAGATTTTGCGAGTTCCTTTCCACTCTCAACTATAACAGTTGGCTGTCTATTGAATGCAAATTTTTTTCTGACCATGGTTACCATGGATACATACACATTCACGCATGACAACACGGTCACTTATTTCCACGCAGATCAGCTCGTTTCTTTCTTCTTCTCCTGATGATTATCATGATGATTATAACAATGACTACCAATAATATTACTGCTATCGTGTTTGTTGTCGTCAAACATGAGTTTTTAAAGGAGAATTTAGTGTAGTGCTGATTCATGAATTCTTGAAGGGTGAAGTAGAGATCAATGCCCTGACCATTCCTTTTCTCCAGCGTTTGTGTCGGATTTTGATGCCAGTGTACTCAAATATTCCTTATAAGCAACTGTGTTCGACACATTTTGTGGGTATACATAGTTCAGTAATCTTAACAGTAATCTTGCCTTTATAGTGACACCGACCTTAGAAGTGTTTCCTTTACAACAAAACCTCAGCATATGAGACGGAATTTAGCAGGTCCACTTTTAGCCAGTTATCAATATGTTTGACACTATATGTTTCCCTCTGTTGCAGATAGTCTACTCTTTCCAGCCACTTCACTATCTCGATCGGACTGTCTTTATCTTCGCTTTCTGGCTGCTCATTGCTACGGGTGTGTCCAAGCCATTACTCTACCTCTATTACAACGCTAACTTCCGGCGCGGGTGCAAGGAGGTGTTCTGTATGTCGTCCATGAAGTGCTACCGGTCTAGCCCCTACACCATCACGACTACGTCCTCGCTGGGAAAGCGTAACTACGTGGGCGTCATGGAGCTAAGCAGCGATGGCCAGCGACTGGCTGACGACTCCCCTGCCAAGGCCTTTAACAGGGCGCAATACGTCGAGAAGAGTGCGTGGCCCTTAAACGGCAGCTTTTCTTCTTCCTATGTCTGAAAACCTCTGTAGCTGCCTGAGCGTCCTTTCCTTTCTAGAGACCTACTTCAAATGACGAAATGCATTTGATCTGTAGTGTGCATATTTTAACTGCATTTAGCAGTGGCATATAATGAATTTCGTATTCTTGCAAACCGCTTTTCAGGTTGAACAACAGTAAAGACAAGAAACCAGCCCAGCATTTGTGTTGGGACAATACCGTCTAGAAGACAACAGCAATGTTATTTGTTTCTTACGTGTCAGCAATGCTTCACACATCTTCCACAACTCGATGGATGACAATGTCATACGATACGGCTTTTTTATTTTGATCGCCAGCCAGCAAATCACTGGGAATAATATGTCCCAAATGACTTGACTGCGGCCTGATTAAATGTCAAGTTTTGTTTTACTACATTCCTGCAAGAGAGGTGTTTATTCGATTGACAAAACTACCACGGAATGTGCTTTCTCTGCCAACACCAGCCTTACAGCCGATCTTTATTTGCAAGCACCCGCAAGTATAGTATGACATCATCAAATATGACAGCTGCGAGTCTCTCCATAAGGATCGAAGAAACGACTGAACGGCAAGAAGAGTTCTGGATCTGGGCGTGTGAATGGCCATTCAGTTACCTTCTGTTGGCCCGGGGCGCCTGCTGATGTGACGTCAGAGCGACTGTGGAGGCTGGGTAGAAGAGAACTACTTCACGCGTTGTTCAAGTGATGTCAAGCTTTTCGAATAACAGCTCCTTACGCGTGTTCTCTGACACAAAGAAAACATTTTGTTTAGGCGGTTGTGGATGAGTTCTTCCTCTGGTCAATTCTTTTTATCGTCGGTTTTATCTATCGTCTGCTATCATCGATGTCATGGCCTTAGACTTTTCTTGGCATGGATTTTTTTTTTGACGAACACGGCGTAAAACGGTACAATTAACTATCGTACCCAGAGTATCTATTTTTGTCCCCCCAATCAGTCCTGCAGACACAGGCAGGTCTAACAGATACTGTCGCGTGCCGTCTCTATGGGGTGTCGCCGACGAACTCTCACAAGCACGGTCACACTCAACACACACAACGTTCACTCGATCACCCGCGACCGATTCTCAGGGGACAAATGTGTTGACCATACAAACAATGATGTAATTAACAAAACAAATAAAGAAAGTACACAAAAATACACACGTTCACGCAAAGGCAATACGATCCCCGGAACCAGACCCCGCTAACGACAAAGGGGAAAATGTAACCTAAAGAGACTGGACAAGGGCTAGCCCAAACAAATGTCTAAGGAAGAAAAAAAAATACACAAAAATGATGGCACTCAGCCTGAATCGTTCGCAACTGCACAGTTAACCAATGAGAAATGCGTTCAGAAATGCTGCCGTACAAACAATGTGGTCTTGAAACCGACAGAAATGACAGAGACGAAAAAAAGGGATGGGGGAGAAAGAAGTGCAAACTGCAGCGACAGAGAGATACTCATACTGTTAGAAAAATGAGCAGAGAGAAACAAAGCCTTTTCCAGCTTTCGTCATCATGAACAGCTAAAACTGATCTGTAAAAGTGCATTTAAACTCTGATGCGAAGTAAACCACCAGCAGTCACCGAGGAAGGAAAAATGTCAGGCAATCACTTTTCGGCCACTGAAGTACGGCCACAGATGTTTCCAGTACCAATAGTTCTGCAGGCCACTTCTTAAGAAATCCACGCTTGACGTCATCGTGCTGAACAACTACCGTCCGGTTTCCAACTTGTCTCTTCTCTCTAAGATCATAGAGAAAATAGTTTTGATGCAGCTCTGGGCCTACTTACAAGAGCACCATCTTATCCCACAAGTTCAGTCGGCATACAGACCCTTTCACAGCACTGAGACTACTCTTATTAAGGTAACGACAGACATATTATCTGCCCTTGACAGCGGTGATGTTTCTCTCTCTATTGGGCATGTCTGCTGCATTCGACACTATAGACCACTCTCTGCTCCTTCATAGACTCCACACCCTCTACAGAATTTCTGGACCTGCCCTCTCATGGCTCAACCCCTATCTCACTGATAGGACCCAGACTGTGTTCGTTGACGGTCAGACATCTCGCCCTGCTCCACTTTTCTGTGGTGTTCCCCAAGGCTCAGTACTTGGCCCAGTTCTGTTCATTCTATACACTAAACCACTTTCATCATACATCCAGTCTCACCAGGTTTCTCATTAATCCTATGCTGACGACACGCACTTTACAGTTCCACTCCAACGCTATTAGCTCTCTAGAAGCTTGTATTAGCGATGTCAAGGGCTGGATGGTAAAAAAACTAGCTTAAAGTAAACGATGATAAAACAGAAGGCCTCTTGTGCCATAGAAGAAGACATCAACCTTCACTCGCTAGTCTGCCCAACCACATCAAGGTGGGCGAAACCAACATCACCTTCACGTCATCCGTTAGGAATCTGGGATTTATTGTCACTGATGACATGACCTTTGATAAACATGTTACAGCTGTCTGTCAGTCTGCCTGAGCTCTGTAAGATCAGTGCATTTCGTCGCGTTCTCTCTACACGCGCTACCAACACCCTTGTTTGTGCGTTTGTTCTTTCTCGATTTGACTACTGCAGCTCCTTGCTGGCAGGCTGCCCCTCATCCCTCATTCAGAGACTCCAGAAAGTACAGAACTCTGCTGCACGTCTAGTGCTTAGAGCAAGGAAATGGGACCATGTCACTACTCTCCTTCGTTTTCTACACTTGCTACCCCTCCTTTCTCGAATTCAGTACAAACTGTCTGTGCTGTGTTTTAATTTCTTTGCTGGCTCCTGTCCTGATTATTTCTCTGAACTTCTCTTCCCTTACGTTCCGGCCAGACAACCCCGCTCTTCGTCTGATAACCGTATCCTAACTGTTCCTGTCACCAAAACAACAGCATATGGTCACAGGATTTTTGGCTACTGTGCAGCAAAACAATGGAACTCTCTTCCTTTCCATATCCGCCACCTTCCTACAACTGAATCTTTCAAATCTGCACTGAAAATGCACCTCTTCCTTGAGCATTACTCCTAACACAGTCCACACAATGCTCGTCCTTTTTACCCTCCCCCCTTCTGCTTTTGCTACTTTTCTACCCATATTCCTCTGCAAAATCACTATATTATCTGTTCCTGTTACTTGGTGCCTGTTGTGTTTTCTATCTTTGTTTTATGTTTGTCGTCAATGCTCTCGTTTATTCTTCCGTCCCTCGTGTTCTATCCATTTAGTCCATATCTCTTCCTTGTTTTTAGCGCTAAGAGCATGCTCTCTATGAGTGTGAATATGCGCTATAAAAATCTTCATTATTATTATTATTATTATTAAGCAGGATGCAGAATGTAGACAAGAGATGAGAGAATCATTTACGCTCTTGTTGACTCACGTAGATCCAGGATCTAAAGCAGCGGGAAGAATGTTACGAGGAAAATGGACCGTACGTAGGGCAGAAAGCGTTGAACACCCGCAGGGTAGGGATGATTTAAATCTGCATAAAAAAAATTCAGGAGCTAGTCCCCTTCAGCCGATAAGGTCATAATGTGACTGTAGATAAGTCACAGGTAGGTATAACAGATACTGTAGACCTTAAGTCATAGGTAGGTATCACAGACTTATCTGAATGACGGTAAGACTGACCTGCTACTTACTTGTCCAAAGAAATGTCTTAGTCATCATTCTCTCCCTCAGTCTTTGTCTATAAACAACTTAGCTATTCCTTTCTCCACCTCTGTCCGCAGTTTGGATATCATTCCCGATTAGTATTGGACTTTTCATCAGCATATTTCTCCTGTCTGCGGAATTGCTTACCTTGAACTTTTAAGGATTAGTACCATTCGTCATTATCTCACTACTAATGCAACAAAAACTGTAATCTGTGCCTTTGTGCTCTCGAGGATGGACAATTGTAATTTTCTTTTAGCTGTAATTCCCAAGTATCTTCTTGACAGACTTCAAAAGGATCGATAATAATGCTGCTCGCCTCATCTGCAGACCATCTAGATATGAACATATATCACATATCATACGCTTTCTTCACTGGCTATCGACTGTGGATCGTATAGCCTACAAACTTTCCACTTTGACTAACTCCGCCGTTTCTGACACTGGTCCTCGGTGCCTCTCCGAACTCACTCCCATCTATAAGCCCGCACGACTTCTTCGCTTATCTTCTGACACCAGGCTTTTGCAAGTCTCACTAGCTAAGACAAAGAAAACATATGGACATAGGCCTTTCTCCTACCAACCCCCATCAACAGGGAACGGATCTCCCATCAGCCTTCGACACTGATTCTTTTACTACCTTTAACTTAAGACGCATCTTTTCAGAACGACGACCACTGTGACCCTGTCCAGACATGAGCGTGCATAACATGTGTCTGTAATTTACCTTGTGTATGAGTGGGTGGGTGACGTAGAAGAAGCGTGTCTGTTATATGTGAATATGGGGGCACGGTTGTTGATGATTCAGTTTATATATCATTTCCGTAAAGCACTCTATCCAAAATTTGGAAAAGCGCTATGTAAATCATCATTTTATTATTATTCTTAACAGTTATTGTAGACACAGGAAGTTATAGGCAGGTATATCGTGGGTGTTTAATCATCGACTCTTCATTCCATCCATGCTTCTCTCCGTCCGTCCATCTGCTTCTCAGTCAGTTTTGTGCAGGTCGACGAAGAAGTTTACGTTGAAGATTTGGCAGCATACAATCCTAGATCTTGCACCTTTTGAAGAGAACAGCATATTTATTCCGCGGACTTATAATTGATGTTTTTCTTAAATACATAGTGGCAGGTCTAGATTCCAGATTTTGACCATTCAGTCTGACAGCGCCAAGTAGAGAGTTTGAAATTCAGCGCTCGCACGACGCGTGCGGAAGCGGCAACCTGTAGCGTCACGGGAATTTGCGCCCTACATCCTCACATCCACAAAATCCAACCAATCGTTTTCTCACAACGGGTAGGCTTAGAGGCTCGCCGTTCTCGTTGCCGCACACGTACGCGTCGTGGATCTCAAACTCTCTAAGCAGTCATTGGGCCCTGTATGTGCTTTCACTTCAGCATCCCATGTGTTTTATCGAAAGCTAGAGTCTCTACAGAGAAGTGACCATGTATTGATGATGCCATACAACCGCGCTTGTGTCCTGTCCACATGAACATTACATAATGTTTGTAGTGTAAGGCTAGTTTTGCGCGCAGGTTTTGACTATCATGATAAAGGTTTCTCACAAAAGACGCTGTAGGAGGGAAACAGGAAATTCACTGTAGAAGAGCAATTAAAGTGCCTTTCAATTTGTTATGCCTCAACACTTTTCATGTCTGTTTGCTGACACAGCAACTAGAAACTCATGTGTGGATGTCAAAATCAGCGTATGCGTGCGAGCGAGTGAGCGAACACGCGATTTTCTCGGAAATAAAGCTGACCTGGAGGAAACGCCCGAGGCTGCGAAGTGAAGTCTTCTGGGGACGTGTGTTTCATCTCCGTTCGTTAAACGTCTGTGTGTCCTCAATAAATGTATGTCCTCACCATTGCATACATTTGTCCCCGGTCGCCAAGTGTATATGTTCACATTAACAAGTGTGTGACGACTAAGAAATGGACGTGCATGTACTCTCAACATGCATGTACTCTCAACATGCATGTGTGTGTGTGTGTGTGTGTGTGTGTGTGTGTGTGTGTACTTACTAAACTTCTGTATCCCGACTCATGTCACGCATGTTTCACTACTGATCGAATATGTCAAGCATATTCGATCAGTAGTGAAACATCGAATATGTCAAGCATACTCGATCAGTAGTGAAACATGCGTGACATGAGTCGGGATACAGAAGTTTAGTAAGTAGACACACACACAGCGCTTCAGAGTGGTCGTATGAACACGAGGCTCTTGGTAGTCGGCACAGTCCAACAAAGGGCAAGTAAAAGGTCGTGGTATACTTGTGATGTGAGAACTAGAAGATACCCACAAACCACAACTCCTTCAAAGCACGTATATGTAAGAATGTCACGCTGGTCACAGAGAAATACAATACAAAGGTGCCAGACAAACAAGAAGGCTACGAGACAGTTCCTAGCAGCGGTCGCCAAGACTTACAGCTATAGAGATAAGCCGCACCAGTTATGTCCTGTTCCAGTTTTTTTTTTCGTGTTAACACCAATCCCCCTTTGACGGCATACAGAAACAACAACCCATTTTCTACATAGTCTTACATTCTACAAACTCTCACATTTTACGTAATCGGTACCTCAAAAGTGGTAAAAGAAACTCTAGTGTAGGTGAGCAAATTCCATTTATGCTCAGTTCTGTGGATTCTTTGGATCGATGTTAGCTACCTTTAGGACTTCGTCACATTTAACAGAGCGTTTCAAACGATGCCAAACGTTTATAAGAGAGAGAGGGAAGACGGTATGAAGCACATGCCATGACAGGGTATGGTGGAATGACAGCGAACTAAAAGATAAAGAATGTAATTGTAAAAGCAAGCCTCGTCCTAGACAATTAATGCAATAAAACTGAGTGCGCCAAAAAAAAAAAAACCTAGAGGGTCCAGAGATTAAAAAAGGGGTTTCGCATTACCAACTGTCGATACAACCAGCAGATACATCTCATTGTCCATAAGCAGTAGTGAGAAACCATTGTACGTGTGCGTCAAATGTAGTGAAAACAGTACATACAAGAGAAAGTCCACTGAAAGTGTATGAACACCTCGCTAGGACATGCAACCTTGCAGTACGATATGTGTACCTCATTGACATTACACCTCACAGTATAGCTTTATACCTCTAGCACCATTTATATAACTTACAGCAGGGATGGGCAAAATACTCCCCGCGGACGTCTTTGGACCGGTCCGTCTGACAAAATGTGTAGTGCACTTGCTTTAATTTTTTTATATTCAGGTTAGGTTAATTTGAATGAAATTTAATTTACAACAGCGGTAGAAATTGGCACCCCGTAACATTCTTACACAGAGTACAAAGATAGCAAATAACACGGTTGACCTGTCTGATGGAGTCGTTAGAGAGCATCACCGGCGGCTGCCTTCAAAGGAAAGACTGGTTTTAAAGTTTTAATGACAGCAAATTCAAACAGTTTCACTTTACACAATAAATTCGGTAAGTGAATGCAATAATTTACTCATTTGTTGTCCATTCCATTATCACTAGGTTTGCTTTGTAGTCACCTGGCGTGGGTAGTCACCCGCGGCATAACTTAGAATTTGCCTACTCCTCCCTTACAGAGTGTAACGCGCACCTCTTAATACGATTTGTACACCACCTAGTGTTACATATACACCTCCCAGTAAGGTACATAATCTCACATATGTATTACACAATTTGTCATGTACATTTCAGTGAGGCATGTACACTTCATAGTACATTAGTAATAGTTTGGCATGTACATCTCACAGTAAGGTATACACCTCAGAGTGCATTACACCTCACACTACGTTAAACCTCATTGCATGGCATGTATACATCACAATACCACGTGTACATCTCGCACAACGACATGCCAACATCGTACACACCTCCAATATTTGATGATGATGATGATGATGATGATGATGATGATGATGATGATGATGATGATGATGATGATGATGATGATGATGATGATGATGATGATGATGATGATGATGATATCACTTTTCGAGATAAAACAGGCAGACCTCAGCTCTCAGTTCCTAGAGATATGCTCCGTGATTTAATCTGTGTCTCTACAGGAGCACATTGGGGGTGACACCAGGTGGAGCTTGTGGTAAAGGTGGTCTTTTAATCTGTTGTCTCCTGTCCTGATGCGGAATATTATAACCTGGTTTGATCTGGACAGGTAATGGTAGGTGTCTGGTGGTTAGGGTGGTCTGTGCAAAGCCTTGATGATGGTCTTCGTCTCTGCTAGGCTGACCTTGTTTTCACCCTGACTGGCTTCAGCTCCTAATTTTGCCATTTTTTCAGCCTTCTCGTGCTTATGATGATCGGCGCATTCTCCTGTTTGGGTTTAAAGCGTTCAGCGTAATAACAAACAACAAGACCAGCAGCGTCAACCGCTAGGGGCTCAAGCTCGTCAATTCAGGAATCGAGGAAGTAAGACTGATAATTAAAGTAGTCGAGAAAACCTATGGAGCAATGGGCATGGGCAGAATAAACATTTCTCATCGGGAGAGCCGTCAGCGTCATGTACACGTCCAGATCCGAAATCTATGCAGAAAATGTTGTGACGAAGCACAACTTGGTCGATAGATGAGAAAATGTTCGTGGTTTATAAATCATATATAAGTTACAACTGCAGAGAAATGGAGACAAGTAATCCCTTAACACCTCAGACAAGATAGCCCAAAGGAAAAATAATAGTGCATAGAACGTAAGTTGAAGATGGTTGGAACAAACAGCACAAGGCAAGAGGAAATTCAAAATAGATCTTGCCACGAGACAAAAAAGACAGAGTATTTTTTCCAAAGATAGTAAATACTACAAGTTGGGTCATACGGACTTTTCTGCGGTGACAGCGAAGCGAGCGCCACCTAACGGATTACGTGATGGTGACACAAGCGAAGTTTCGAGCTGGTGGAGAGGCATGTAGCGCCATTAATTGCACAAATTCTCGATACAAATGTCCTGGCAAATCGTTTTTTTAGATTTCCACAGAATGAAGCAAGGTTAGTACATGATTTTTTCAGAATACGTTCTTTATGGACATAAATATTGCTCGCTGAAGATGAACAATGCCATCTGCTACACTTCATTTCTACGATTGTGTACATAGCATGCATGCATGCATGCATTGTCAAAAAGTGATCATAGATTTGATAGTGTTGGTAGTTTGATCAGTTTCATGATAGCTGAGAATTCATATTGTGTTTATGGTAAGTTAATGATTTGTTGATGACATTTTGTAATTAAACGAACGAATTAAGAGATCGAGTGCACAAGCAGCAGCATCAATATTATATTGATAGCGGTTTTTTTCCGTGACAGATGCAAGCAGTTGGTGCAAAGGACCAGGCGAGAAAACTGACTGAGGAAAAATATAGGAAGTCTGTTTAAATCTGGCTACTGCCTGTGTAGTGACCATTTGAGGACTCACAGTTCATTACTGTGGCTACAAAGAATAGGCTGATTTGGTGTGCTGTGCCATCAATTTTCAAAGTGCCAAACCCACCACCATCTGTCAGATCTAAAAGACAATCCCCTAGAAAAAGATCTCTGATATCAGGGCAGAATTCATCAACTAACTAACAGGCGTGTATTGTGTGTATATCTATGCATATTTATTTATATTACAGTGCATGTGTGTTCATGTGTACTATAAATATGTAAATGTGTAAATATGTAAAGAAAAACCAAGCTATAGTTCTGGTTTCCATATCTGTCCCATTGTGTATATGCCTGTACATGGTGTATTTATTTTTATTTTTCAGAGAAACCTAACTCATCTGGACAGCTTTCTGGTGCAGAACATGAACAATATCTGACTCTTAAGCAATATCCAACGCTAAAGGAAAGTCTGCTTGTACCAAGCACACAATTGTTCCACATTATTCAGGTATTGGAAGAAAATTTCATTTCCTGCATGGCACATATTCTGCACATAGACAAGGTGACAGCAAGGCTAATGGTGCAGTTTCAGACAAACACAGGCTTAAAACAGTCGTTCATGTGCTCTTTTGGTAAATCTTGCCCTTTGAACATGATGGTGCAGGGTCTGTACCTCAGTGTGCGCTTAAATTTTATTTTAAAAGAAAACACAAGGTTGTTTGCCAGTCAGTCTTCAAAGTGAAACAGGAAATTTATAAAATTGAATCACTTATGATTATTTTCCATGTCATAGCATTCTTTCTTTTTGTTATTTAGCTGTGTATTGTTTTTGTTTTCATCCTAGGATCACTTGAGATTTACTTCAGGAATTTGAAGAAGACCTTGAAGCAAATTGCTTTTACTGTGTTATTAAATGCTTACTGAAATGCTTCGCTAAGCATTGTAAAAAAATTTTTAGTCAAATGTTTTCATAAACTGGCAACTTTTCCTGTATTTCAAAGTATTGAAATATTGCTTTTGTCATGTTATTGTCCTATTTACAATTAACTTTCACTCCTTTAATGTATCTTTTTTGACACCCAGGATTTAGTGCAAGAATATTTTTTTTACATTCAAACAGTAATAATACAAAAAAGATGAAGGTCAATGTAAACATTCTCTTAACACCTACTGATGTAGGCCTATCTTTTGCTGGTTGCTGGTGTTTATGAAGAAAAGAATTATGTAACAAAAAAATCTTAATGGATAATACGTACACACTGAAAAATATCATCATGATGGTGCGCACATTACTGGGCTGTGATTTACTAGACGACGACAAACGATCTATTCATCGCGATCGTGTAATTATCTCCCCTGAATCTATTCTTCACGCATTCTGCTAGGGTCGCTGCGCGCAACGTCGTCATCGGTGTTTACATAGCGGATTTCGCGCTATGACCTATCTTGTAGTATTCAGTATCTTTGGTATTTCCATCAAGCAGAGATCTGTAGAGAAAGAGTCTGTCTCAAGCCAACTATTTGACTAAAACCTCATCAATTCTAATAGCTTTTATTTTTATAATAGTTTTCATTTAAAAATAATACAGATTTTATTTCAACAACACATTGGTCGATGCATGTTGAATTATGACAAGAGAGTTTGTCTACACGACATCTCAGTTAGCATTGTTGAATCCCCTTGCTACTCTTAAACTTCCAGCCTGTTTAGTAGACACCTTAAGGAGACTTTCCTATTATCATGATTTTGTGTGTTGATACCCCATTGAGAAAACGGATTCGAATCCGTCGCTACCGTGCTGGTCGTCGTAAACAGCGTCCTTTGAAAAAAAAATCCATCACCTGCTCTGCCAGGAGTCGTTATTCTGCCGCGTGCCCCTCTTTACCTGATTCTGAGACTGATTCTGGTATTGTGAAAGCTTCGCTGTGTGTTGTCAACGCTCTGGTGAATCATGTTTCCACCACACATCAGCATCGGCGCGATGAGAGTGAACCAGTTAATGTCATCACCCGTAACACCAGCTGGAAACACGACCGACGAAATCAACATGGTCGTATGAGAACAGGGGTCTGCCCTGTTTTCCTAAGCACCAAACGAAGTACAAATGGTGGGGAAAAGAAATGTGACCTCAATTTTAATGAGAATTTTTCTTTGCCTAAAAGTGAGGGACTCTCAGTAGAAAAGAAAAATGTGACAAGTATATGTGTTGGCCACTTAAATGTGCAATCAGTCTGCAACAATTTTGTGGACATTCATGATTTAGTGCTGGACAATGACTTTGATGTCTTTTTCTTGTCAGAGACATGGTTAAAGAAAAGTGACGATGAATCAGTAATCAAAGACCTTACACCACAGGGCTATACGTTTGCACACAATCCCAGGAGTGGTAGGAGTGGAGGTGGAGTTGGTGTTTTATTTCAAGTACATCTGAAGTTTACAGTGCTGAAGAGACAAACACAGTACAGGTCCTTTGAGTATATAACAGCAAGACTGACATTAGCCAAGCAGTCATTAGAGATCATTTGTTTATATAGACCTCCATCAAAGAGGAATCAGCTTTCAGATTCTTTGTTTCATGAGGAGTTTGCCATGCTGCTGGACAATTTACTTACAAAGGAGAAGTTTGTTATTTTGGGGGATGTAAATTTTCATTTTGATAGACCTCAGGATAGTGATGTGAAGCGGTTGATTGATGCTTTAGCTAGCCGTGGTCTTTGTCAGCTGATCGATAAACCAACTCATAAACTTGGACACATTCTTGACTGGGTTATCACTCGTGCGCCATCAGAGTCACTGGTCAAGTCAGCTGTTGTACAGGATTTTTTGATTTCAGACCATTTTGTGCAGTCCTTGGTGACTAATCTCTCTCGACTAAGGCGTAAAAAGATATTGTTTTGTGTAGAAATTTGAAGATTGATCTGAACGCTTTCAGAGAAGACCTGCTTCAGTCAAACTTGTTATTAGATCCCCCCACAGATGTTGATGAGTTAGGAGAATTATATAATCAGACTTTATTAGGGCTGCTTGATAAGCATGCGCCTGCAGTTAGCAAAATTGTTGTAGACAGACCAGATTGTGCGTGGTTTTGTGAGGGGGGTGAGTGAAGCCAAGAAACAAAGACAATTGACAGAGAAAAAGTGGAGGAAGATCAAACTTGACATTGACAGACAGCTGTATAAGTTGGCCAGAAATAAATCTGTGTGTGCTGTAAAAACGGCTAAATCGTTATTCGTGCAGGAGCAGCTAGAGGCTGCGAGTGGTAATCCCAGAAAGACTTTTGACATTGTGAACAGCTTGCTGGGTAAGAACGGAACTCGTCCGTCTTCCTGAGGTGGATGACAAGTCAGCTGCTGATCAGCTGTCTTCCTTCTTTGTTAATAAGATAAAAGAAATTAGTGATGGACTTGAGAGTGCAGCTTGTGAGCTGCCAGAGTGTGAGGAAGACTATTCTGTGCGATTTGCTGGTGTTCCGCTGACTTCTTTCACGTTTATTGATGAGAGTTACTTGAGGAAACTTGTAGCAAGATCAA
Source organism: Marisa cornuarietis (assembly GCA_004794655.1). Lineage (NCBI taxonomy): Eukaryota > Metazoa > Mollusca > Gastropoda > Architaenioglossa > Ampullariidae > Marisa > Marisa cornuarietis. Next base: position 44,542 of record SMMW01000012.1, on the reverse strand, counting down.
CTAAAACTTCATGTGCTGTGGATCCTGTAACAACTAAATTTATTATTTAACTTTTGGACATTCTATTTCCTGTCATTTCGGACATTATTAATGCCAGTTTGAGAGCAGGATTTGTTCCACGGTGTTTTAAACAGGCCGTTGTGAAGCCCTTGTTGAAGAAGGCAAACCTGGATCCCTCTGACCGTAAAAACTATCGTCCAGTATCAAATTTATCATATATTTCCTAGTTACTTGAGAGGGTGGTCGCAGAGCAGCTTATGACCCATTTTATTACTTATGGCTGCCTAGATAAATTTCAGTCAGCATATCGTCCTGGCTTCAGCACAGAAACAGCTCTTCTTCGTGTGACCAATGACATTCTTTGTAGTGTCAACTCTGGCAACTTAGTGCTTTTAGTATTACTTGACCTGAGTAGTGCGTTTGACACTATCAACCACCGCCTGCTGCTCCAGAGACTGTCGTCGTTGGCTGGTATCGAGGGCGATGCGCTGCAGTGGATTGACCCCTATCTTTCTGATAGATCTCAGAGAGTGATTGTCGGCAGTGCAAGCTCTGAGGCAGTTCCTCTGGTGTGTGGCGTGCCACAGGGATCCGTTCTGGGTCCTTTACTATTTTCGGTATACACTTCACAGCTTGGACGGGTAATTGAACGTTTTCAGATGGGACGTCAGTTGCTGATGACACACAGATACTCAACAGTTTTCTCCCTGACCCAGCAGTGGCTAGGATTGCACTTCAACGACTTGAATCTTGTTGTGTTGCGGTGAAGGCGTGGATGACCAGGAATCGTCTTAAGCTCAACGACGACAAGACAGAAGCGTTACTGTGCGGCCCCAAGGTTAGACGGGAGCAGATTGGCATTAGTGATGTGCAGGTCGGTGGCGCCTCCATAGCCTTTGCTGACTGTGTACGGGACCAAGGGCTCTTTATTGATGCAGAGCTCTCCATGTGCAACCATGTTAGCTCTGTTGTGGCAAAATCCTACTACTTTTTGAGGACTTTAGGTAGATTACGGCCCATGCTGACTCAGGCTGCTGCCAACTCACTTGCTCTGGCTACCATCATATCAAGATTGGACTACTGCAATAGTGCATTATGGGGTATACCTGCTACGCAGTTAGATCGACTCCAAAGAGTTCTAAACACAGCCGCCAGGATTGTCACCCGTGCAAAGTCATCCACTGAGCACATCACCCATATCCTACACAGCCTTCACTGGCTTCCAGTGAACAAGCACAGTGATCACAAAGTGCTTTAGATTGCACAGTCCTGCATGTTCAAAACTGCTCCTATTTACAAGAGGTAGTTCCTCCTTACCAGCCGTCACGTGGTCTACGCTCTGGCTCTCAGTCATGCTTCTGTCTCCCTGCAGTGGAAGACACAAACAAGAAGCGCACTGGAGCCAGGGCCTTCAAAAACGCGACACCTAAGCTGTGGAATGCTCTGCCTGTCTGCCATCGTCGCTCTCCATCATCACCTCAGCAACCATGTTTCGGAAAAGACTGAAGACTCATTTGTTTACTTAAGACAGACTTAAACAACCTCGCACCATTTCTGTTTTTATTATTTTTTACTTTCCTGTTGTTTTATTTTTTCTCTTCTGTTTTTGCTGCGCAATGAGCATTCTTTTGAATGGATACCTGCGCAATATAAATCGACATCATCATCATTATCAACTGGACGAAGGGACACTACTCTCAGCAATCTATAGCACGTCACGGTGCTCTAAATAGCCTCCCTGTCACTCATTTCATTGTTTAAAAAACATAGGTGAATACTGTCTGAAAGACGAATCCGATCTTTATTATCGTTATTTCTTCTCGTTGTTTGTTTTATTTTGTTCCAACGTCCATGTTGCTTTATTCTCTGTCTCCCGAGTATCAGACAATAGGAATACATTGAAAGCGGTGGGATTCTGCCTGTGAGTATGCTACGAACAATAATACTAATAAGGTTTGACGTGTACTCTGTATGTGTGAGCTCTTTAATGTGGACAGATAAACACAATTCGAACCTTTTAAGCATTTAAGCTTGGTACGCATTATAAGTATTTATTGTAAGACTCAAGTTTTGATTTTCAACCAGGAATGCAGGCTGTGACATGCTGCTCAATATGTTTGTGTGTGGCTGAGCCTTAGCATTCACGACATAAATAAAAGGAGTTTTACGGATTCTGCACGTGTTTAGCATAATAGGGAACATGACTTTGGATGTGTGGTTGCGTATATGTCCAAGCACAAGCAAATGTGTGTCTGAATGAAAAGCCTTGCTACTATATGTATTCTTTCTGACACCTCACCTTTACTCCACGGACTTACCAAAATAAAAAAAGCTACACCCACAGTAGGCTAAGCTAACACCAACAACAAGGCGGAAGCTATCGATCACTGTCGGTATGACAGTGAGTCTGCACAACTTCAAACTGCCGACTTTCAAACAAATCAAAACGACTTATGACAATAAAATGGCAAAGGGATCTACCTCAGCATATTTTGCTTCTCCATAGAATATCTGTGTGCAACTATCCAGCGATCGCTCTTCGTTTGCTTTCGTGCACCTGATCGCTGATCGATGACAAAGTGTTTTGTGCCCCCTCGCTTTCTTACTCTTATCTAGTTTGTGATTTCGTCTCAAGCATTTAAATATGGCCTCAAAACTGATTTTAGAAACACATCTTCTTCTAAACGATTTATAGTTCACAATCAAGGGCATCAAGATGGAAGAAATACCCCTCACCAATGGCAGTATCCACAGAAATCTGACTGCTCATCCCTTCACGCGAGATAGGTGTCCTGATAGAGGGTCACGTGACTCCAGAAAGTGCTGGGAATGCAGTATGCGTGTCCTTGCGTGCGCCACACTCGGTTTGGGTTGTCTGAGCGGTTGTATAAATGCACCTCTAATTTTTTTTTTAATGCAGGAGAATGAGGCTACAAGGAAAAGAAGTATACGTGATCAGTTTAATATTGTGGATCTTTTTCAAAGTGATTAAGAATTTTAAAAAAGTCATGAAAAACATTCCGCTTGATAATGATAAAAATGTTTTAAGGAAATAGTAGATGAGGGTCTCCTAACCTACGAGGGTCGCTCAACATGTTCTACGCTTCACCCAAAAAGAAGGGCCATAGCTGAAATTTTTGTTATGGTAACACACTACCACTTCTTAAAAAACTAGAAATACAGATTTCTGTTTTAAAATGTGTGTCAGGGTGAGGCCCATACAAAGGTGAAGAGTAGTGCGACAATTCTAATAATGGACAAAACAGAGACCCGAGCAGTCAAAAAGTATCTGAAAAAGAAAGGTATGACACCCAAGGAAATCCATGAGCACATTGTACAGACACTTGCTGAGAACTCCTCTTCCTATGCAACTGTAAAGAAGTGAGCTGCTGAATTCAGGGTCAGCACACAAGATGACCCTCGGTCAGGTCGTCCAAAACCCTTAACCACTGATGATCAAGATGCTATTCACCGTATGGTTTTGGATGACAGACGTCTTACCCTCAAGCTAAGTCCATAGACATTAGTTCTGGTTCAGTTCAAACTGTTTTAACTGAGATCTTGGTGATGAGAACTGTTAACTAACGGGTCTTGGTAAACGACCGTTAATAGCTCGTTGCGTTCAGAATCTGACAGTGTCAACTTCAACAGGGAACTCCGAATGTTTCGTTATAAAAAACAAATATAATAACTCACAATTTCAAAACCAGTAATGCTAAAAACAGCAACACGCGTCTACCCTAAAACCTAAGTAACCACAGTGGCGACACACGCCCGTCCAAAACCGTGACACTAAACGGCGACACACGCCTGCAATACTCTCACTACACCTTCTCTCTATCTTTCACCGATCACACTAATCGTTACACATGCGCTCTCTTGCTCGAACATTTGACCTCAAAGCTTGCGTCATTCATCCAGACTTGCGTCATTCACCGATGCTCACGTCATTCACACTTGCTCACGCGCTCGCTAGGATCGACCCTGACCTACTAAACATTTCATTCGTAACATACCTCCCCACTTTAAGAAGAAATTCCGCAGGACTTTCTTCCAACATTCTACGAATGAAATGTACCTTGTTCACATCACAAAATCTTACATCTGTTACAACGCTAAACAATAACCCATGACATTTCTTCGCAATTTCTCCAAACTACACTCTTCCTTTCTCCCTCTAACAATAAAATGCGCTCACCTACAGAGGCCTTAAATGATATTTACAAGGTACATCCATGTAAGATGCACTAATGACACTGCCGACCTTAAACCTTTACGAGCCCAGTCGGCTCAAGAAATCTGCACCAACATTGTCAGATCCTTTTACAGAATCAATATGTATGTCAAAATTTTGCAAGAACAAAGCCCACCTCATCACCCTATGGTTTTCAAAGCGTGCAGTGTCCAGATATGTGAGAGGGTTATGGTCCGTCTGTAATTTGAATCTGACCCCGTCTAAATACAGCCGGAATTTCCTTACGGCCCACACGATGGCTAAGCACTCCTTTTCAATCGTGGAGTACTTCCTCTCAGCTTCACTTAGTTTCCTACTCGCATAGCTGACAGGGAACAGCTTCTCATCGTGATCCTGCATTAGCACCGCCCCAATCCCTGCATCTGACGCGTCGGTACTGAGAATATACGTTTTAGAGGGATCTGGCAGTCGTAGCACCGGATCACTGGTCAAAAACGTCTTGACTGAGACGAAGGCCCGTTCCTGCGCCTCACCCCACTTGAGCAAGTTTGGCTGTCCCTTCCTCAAAAGATCGGTGAGAGATGCCGTCACCGCCGCGAAATGAGGCATGTATTCCCGGTAAAAGGACGCCAGGCCGAGGAAGGAGCGTAACTGCTTCTTATTTTGCGGCCGTTGAGCTTCTCTGATCTTTCTGACATTGTCCTCGTACACTCCCTTCACCCCGCACTGAAGACGATGTCCGATGAAGTCCACGTCGTCGGTGCCAAGTATGCATTTACTGGGTCTGGCCGTCAAGTTGTTATCGGCGAGGCGACTGAGTAACACGCGGACCACCTGGAGATGCTCTTCCCACGTCCGGGTGTGCACTAGGATGTCGTCCGAATAATGCACGACCCTCCTTAAGTCGTGTAGTATTTTCTTCAAGCCCCTCCTCAGCGTTGCTCCTGAGTTTTTCATTCCAAACGGCATTCTTAGGAACTCGTATACCCCATCGGGTGTAATGAATGCCGTTTTCTGGACGTCTTCGTCAGGTATGGTGACCTGCCAATAACCTTTGTTCAAATCGATCTTCGAGAAAAATCTGTCCCCACTCAGCTGCCGGAATAGATCTGCTGGCGTCGGCATGGGCTCCGGATCCAAATTAGTAAGCTTATTTAGCTTCCTGAAATCGACGCACACCCTGTTACTTCCGTCTTTCTTCTTCACTACCACGACAGGCGATGCATAAGGCGATTTTGACTCACGGACGATCCCCAAGCGCAGCATTTCCTCGATGTCGCGCCTCAACGACTCCCTGGTGGCGTATGGGATCGGATAAGGCTTTGACCTCACTGGGACGTCAGACGTTAATCTTACCTCGTGTTTAACAAGATTAGTTTTGCCTGGTATATCTGTAAAGATACGGTCGTATGTTTTCACGAGGTTTTGTATATCGACCCGTTGTTGGCCCGACAGATTGGATCCGTACACAATGTTATCAGCCGATTCGCCATGACGGATATCTCCCAGTTCTAATAGGTCATCACTATCATCTTCGGGGTCCTTGTCATCGTCATTCACGTCTTCGGCTACATGACACGATGCTGAACTGCCTGATCTTGGTGGCCCATCGGTAACAGACACGACCGTTTCCTCAATGGCGGTTTCATCCGCGTAAGCTGGGTCCAAGACTTGGCGGATCGGCTGTCCCTCATTAAAGTCTTGTCGGCTGAATATACGATACAGCACTCCTCCTTTTACCTCAAATCTGACCTTCTCGTTACCATCGGAGTATGCAGTGACCTGCTTGCGATATTTTTCCAACGTCGGGTCATCTTGTTGCAGTTGAATGAGTTTATTCTTGTCAATGTCAGGCATTCTTATATCTTTGGTGATCGCTAGAGCTTTGGTTCTCATTTCTTCCCGAGCCGCCTGTGCTCTGGTTGTCACGGCACAGGTGTGCTCCCACTCCGGATCGGGGTCATCAGCAGCTCTAGCGCCGTCAATGTTGCCGATGATGAGATCGTACGGCGGGCTGTCTAGACACAATGCGTTTACACGACCACTGAAATACGGTGATGACACTTCGACAACGGCGGTGGGTACACCCTGAATATGCCCGTGACAACATCGTAGATTCGAGCTGTTACCTGTGAATTGTTCTTCCAGCACGAGGTCTTTCCGGATGACAATTCCAGAACACCCGGTGTCCCTGAGCACGGTGACGTTATTACCACCCAACCGTCCGCTTAACACTGGCATGTTCCCAATATCGCCTGTGGTTCTTATGGTAAAAGCACACTCCACCACTGGAGTGTGTTGTTCGTTCTGAGCCGGACCATCAGAGGCGGTTAGGTATCTTTGTCCTGTTTCGTCTCCCTCACAGATGGCCACATTTGCCGACATCAAAGGGCGACGACTCGACGGCTGCTGATTCCGCCGCATATTTCCTGCCGGTGCTTGGCGGTTAGTCGAATGTGTCGTAGAGCTGCTCGGACAAGCCTGGGCTTTGTGACCTCTTCCGCCACACGAATAACACCGCAACTCGTTGCCCTGATGTCGTACCTGACCTTGGCTGTGTTGAGCATACCCGGTATTCTGGGCCAAATCGGTATCAGACAACGGAACTCTCGATTTGACGAAGAAGTCTTTGCCTTGCGACTGGAGGTATCTCAGGGCAGCGCTGGCTAATGCCTTCAATTTCTGATCTTCCTGCTGCTGCAAGAAGACGGCCAAATCTTTGGGACAGGCTTCGATAAACTGCTCTTTAAGGATAATATATAACAGTCCTTCAAAGTCTTTCTCCTGCCCGGCTAGCTCTATCCATCTATAAAGGTATCCTCTAATTCTCTCCATAAACTGCTCGGGGCTTTCACCTTTTTCTGGCTTGCTGGCGCGGAAACGGTGTCTGAATCCGTTTTCCGTAAAGTTATAACCAGACAGTAGTGCCTGTTTCAGTTCGTTATAGTCTTGAGCCGCTTCTGCTGGCATGCGGGAATATACATCCAGTGCATGCCCTGACAACAGTGCACTCAGTGACACTGCCCACTCAGTTCGCGGCCAACTGGACAACTCAGCATGGCGCTCAAAGCGTTGCAGGTAGCTGTCCATATTGTCTTTCCCATCAATAAACTTTGGCAACTTTGGTCTCTCGTATTTCACACGAGTCTCTGAATCACTGATTGTCCGTTGCAGTTGCGCTATTTGCAGTTCTTTCTCCAGTTGTAACTTCTTTAATTCTCGTTCTTCAGCTCTCTCTCTTCGCTCTTCAGCTCTTTCTTCTCTCTCTCTCTGCTCTTTCTCTTTCTCTTTCTGCTCTACGAACTTTCTTAGATCCTCTCCTTCAAAACCCAACTCTTTGCCTACCTTCACAAGCTCCCTCATGAATTCCATGGTGATTCACCTTGTTTAAATTACCGCAGCTTCTCTGTAGCAGAAGTTGACGATGCAGATCCCGGACGAAGCCCCCAGATGTTAACTAACGGGTCTTGGTAAACGACCGTTAATAGCTCGTTGCGTTCAGAATCTGACAGTGTCAAGGGAACTCCGAATGTTTCGTTATAAAAAACAAATATAATAACTCACAATTTCAAAACCAGTAATGCTAAAAACAGCAACACGCGTCTACCCTAAAACCTAAGTAACCACAGTGGCGACACACGCCCGTCCAAAACCGTGACACTAAACGGCGACACACGCCTGCAATACTCTCACTACACCTTCTCTCTATCTTTCACCGATCACACTAATCGTTACACATGCGCTCTCTTGCTCGAACATTTGACCTCAAAGCTTGCGTCATTCATCCAGACTTGCGTCATTCACCGATGCTCACGTCATTCACACTTGCTCACGCGCTCGCTAGGATCGACCCTGACCTACTAAACATTTCATTCGTAACAAGGACGCTGTCTGCAAGATGTGTCCCAAGAATGCTGACGCCAGAGAAGAAACTGCAACGGTTTGAAATTTCCAGGACACTTCTGATTCGCTTCCAGGCTGACCTTGAGAATTTCTACCGCACATTAGTAACTCAAGATAAAGCTGGGTTCATCATTTCTGACCTGAATCAAAGATTCAAAGCAAACAAGGGAAACACAGTGGTTCTCCACCCCCGAAACAGCCAGCTGTTGCTTTGAAGTACTACCCCACCCTCTTACTCACCAGACATGGCACCATCTGATTTTTACGTTTCCTAAACTCAAATCCCACCTACATGGTCACCATTTTGGAAACAATGATGAGGTCATATGTGCTGTGGAGGAGTTTTTGATGGACCAGGACATCACCTTCTTCCATGATGATTAGACCAAGTACACTGATGTCAAGGGGGACTACATAGAAAAACTGTGAAAAACCTGTTTCTGCAACTTCTTATAGGTGAGGCTTAAAACCTTTTGACCCTCGTATAGGGACCACTAACTGAGAGTGACTGGCAGAGTTGACCTTCTCCTCTCGTTGCCTTTTACGTTCTCGAAAAAAAACCCCAAGAAGGTCCTATCAGAGGTCACGACATCACAGCACAGTACCACGACCAAGATAGATCGCACTCTCTGCGTAGACTAATAATGATAGGGGAAAGATAAAAGACAGTGGACGGTGCGTATAGGCACAATGAACAACATAAAGATGAGATACAAGACTAGAACATAAAGCAGTGAATGAAGGTATGAAGGGATATTGTAACGTTTTGAGTGAAGAGTGCACTTCATGTTTGCATGAATGTACATCTACATGTATATACGCTCGCGGCACTCTTCCACCTTTTTCACACAAAAAGGCGTGGCCAACAATTCCACTTTTTATGTTTTAAAAGAAAGTGGGAAATGAAGTGGGAAAAACAGAACTGTCTAATAAGCGATAGAAAGTTGGGGTCTCCCCGGCAATGTCACCTATCTGCTTTGTCTATCCGACGGTCGGGTAATCCTGCACGAAAGGTCAGGTGAGTTAGTATCCAACACGCAGAAGTTCACCTCGCCGGCATAGAAGTCCACTCAACTGAAGGTTACTGATGATCGGCGGGTTATATCCAAAGCAGGTGAACCGTCAGCACAGACGAAGTTCAGTTGAACTGATGATCGGCGGATTAAATGCAAGGCAGGTGAAGTCCAGTTTGGCTATGCTTCCACTGCTTATCAGCACAGAGGGAGAAAGTCCGTCATATGGTATGACTTTCTGTTTGCTGAGAGCAAATCTTTACAATCAGCCGAAATGTAATTGGATGTAGTAATACAACAAATTAAAAGACTCGTCACGTACTTAAGAAAGTATCGGGACACTGGCTTTCATTCTGCTATGATTACTGCAGTCAGGTGAACATGCTTTTAGAATGGAATATTCCTTGTGGTTTGAACAACCCCAACAATATGATACACTCTTTGGGTTTCTGTACAACATAAGCATCATGCGACAATTGAATGATGAGGACGTTAAAATATTGCATGGACTTTGACTTAGCGTTGCGCTCGGAGAGCTCACGTGATTTGTACAGTGCATACTTGTGTTCAGAACTAGAGTTTTCGGGAAATTTTGCCCGAAGATGTAAAGACAGCATACAGTGCCTTCAGTATGTTTGGAGTATTCAGGATTCATTTTCAAACACGGCGATAACGTACATAATCTTGCTAACCATTCCCGTCACAGTCGCAAGTACCGATAGAAGTTTGTACAAATTGAAGTTGATAAAAATATTAATATTTAAGGCCAACCACGTCTCAAGATAGGCTTTGCAGTCTGGCGATTCTATCGTTAGAACAAGACATGGCCTCCACTTTGGACTACCAAGACCTCATCAATTAATTTTCCACACGGAAGGCAAGAAAAGTGGATTTTTGCCTGTGAACACACTGGTAAGGATTTCATAAAGAAACGTTAATGTAAAATATCTGCTCTGGAAACTCTGAAACTGACGTTTGTGTGCAGAAGGCTGTACATATTTACAGCCTAGTCATCTTCTCTTTATTGCATGTCTGGTATTGATTTATTGCTACCTGTGTTCAGCTAATCAACAAGTCGTGACCTAAAAATTGACATTCAGATAACACTTCCAATTAAGCAAATTATTGTTCTGATTCCGTGTCTTCATGTTAAAAACTACAAACTGATTATTATCAGTTTATTAGGCCAAAGTCATCGCCGTCATATTATTTTGCTTCAAGAAAAAAAACCGCTATTGTCTACAAACGGAGGAAAAGGTTACTAACTATTAAAACACTAAAGTCGTGCGCTATTTCGAGAAATTGATCCTTCCTAACTTTATATCAATCAGTGTTTGCGGCATCTTCCTGCCCCGCGCGGTCATAGTTGGTCCATATGAGCGCACTGACTGCACAGCCACAAAAAAAAATAAATAAATAAAAAAAAAATGAGTAGCTTTTTGCCAGCAAGTCACAGGCTAGTATTGAAGGTGCCTCCATTTCTCTAGCCTAGCAGGTTGAGAAAAAGTTTTGCTGTTCCGCTCCATTTGTTGGTGCAGTTTGCTTGGGCAGTATCACGTCAGTACACTGCCTTATTGATTTCAACCCGTGTCAGCACACAGCGCGGTACAAATGCCAGACTCAACACATTCACATGGGTGGGGACTGGCGTACTGGCAGCATGTCTCCAGTCTTTTGTTTCCGTTCAGTCCGAAGTAGGCCGTTTCACAAACTGCTAAAGTAACATCACGCTGCACGCAAGCGAGACCCCTAGTGTTAGTGTGTAGGTACTTGTCTGAGTGAATTCAGGGCTCTGAGGTTTTGTTTCAGTAAATGTGTGTCTCAATATTACAATCCCCATTTAATGTGTGTTTGCCTGTAATAGTTACAAGAGCTATGCTCTATCTGCCCATCTGGATTATAATATTTTAGCCTTATTACTATTAATACGTGTAGTTGTTTTGTTTGTCGGTCTGACTGCGTCGAGTGCGTTTTGTACGTGTGTTTATCAGTCTGTTCGCTTGTGTGTATGAGAGACAAAGTGAGTGCTTTAGTGTTTACGACTGTGGATGCATAACGCACCTATAGCTGTATCTATAATTTTAGAGTCACAAGCAGTCTTACAATCGGTCAATGGCTGAGTCCAAAATTAAAGATCAGTAGCGGGATGGTAACGAGGCACCGAGAGGTTTGTTTACCTCTGTTATAGAAACGCGAATGACGTCGCCGCTAGCACTGTCGTGGTAACGAAGAGTGTGGCCGAGCACAGCAACACCGCGGGCGTCGTCTCGACCTTCTGTTCGTTCTACTCGCAGTGTTGTTGTACAGCAGTGACAGGGCTTCGAACAGGGCTTTTGGAAGAGACTGTGGAAGTCCTCGTTAAGGGCCTGAGTTCTCTGTCTGTCGGTGACATAAAGACCGACCCTTTCCCGAGACTTTAATCTCCGACACAAGCCCCTCCCCCACCAGTACTGCAACTTGTTCGTCACTACGTCACTAGATGTCCGCAACACCTCCCGTGTTGCCCTGCCGTAAACGCTCTTCTTATACATCTTAACGCTTCTGTCATACATAAAGCTGTTCATAAGACCCTTAACGGTTATGTTACATAAAGTTTATGCTTATCGAAAATTCTTACATAAAGTCTATCTGGGTCGTAGTTATGAAGCGAGAGAAGGTTGTTTCCCCAAGGCAAAATGGGGAACTCAAAAAAAGAGCTACCGTAGCTTCATACCTACCATTCCTGGATGAGAAGACTTCTGGCCATGCCGCTTGTAGTTCCATTAGCAATTTTTTTAATTAAGAAAACCTGTGATATGTAGACACTAGGCAATAAAAATAGCCCCCAACCCACCAGCTCTGAAACCTGTGCTAGTATTTTTCTTAATAGAAAGGCAGTGGGGAGTATGACAAAGCAGAGATCACAGCGACAGACATGATAAGGATTTTCATCGTAATCAGAGGTATGATAATGACGTTCATCGTCAGTGTGGGGCATGATAATGATATTCATCGTTTGTCAGGGGCACGTATTTGTTTGATCATCATCAAATTTTTATGATGGCAGCAAAGAGCAAAGACAGACACATAGACAGAGATAAAGAGAGGCAGAGGCCTGGGGCCAACTGCACAACACATTTCTAATTTCAAACACTTTTAGGCCTTAAATCTTTTTAGATAATCGTTTTAAAGTGCACACCACAATTTTAGAATTTTTAAAACTAAAATTGCTTTAAGTAAGATAAAGTTATTTAAGCCTGACTTTCCATCCTGTCAGTACAATTTTTTGTATGTTCTTGTGCAATGCATTTAAATGGTAGAACAAAGATTTTGCTTCTTTAGAACAGTTTTAAGGTATAGGAATATGCTGTGCAACTGGACCCTGGCACTGTCAAATGTTTACAAATTTTATCTTTAACTGTTAGATCACGCTAATGCTGATGACGTTGAAACTACGTTATACCAGGATTATCAGCATCGTATTTAAAAGCAGAACAGGGAGTTAAATCACTGCGACTGAAGATCAATGGTACGAAAAACAAAATAACCGAAATTCATAAATAAGACTAGAAAGTAGGTCATATAATTCAGGTTGCATTGTTTAGTGGAGAACAATGAATCTAATCCATCTGCAAAGGAGAAGAAAGTAGCCACAAAGTGACAAGGATGAACTATAAAGATGTATATTCCTGACACTACACCTCGAAACCCCATACAAAAAATACGCAAAAGTGAGGAGGGATGGGTGTTCAACGCCGAGCCAGCAACTATCACAGCAAGGCAGCCAGCCCTATAAACAGACACCACATGCAGAGAAAGAATTGATGGTTACACAATAGGCTCTTACACCAAGTGTCTGCCCGAAATTAGAATTTGCTACGAACATACGGACCAAAACACAATCTTTTGAAGTTCGACCTCGTGCTGAATTCATCAATCATGTGCCAAACATGTGTACCAAAACGGAATTTGGGGACTGCTTACGTATGAAGGCTTAGAACGGTAGATTACCAGACTATTTCAGTCTCCACATACTTTCATTTCAGCAAGCTGTGGTAAGTTCAGGTGTTCATCTTCATTCTACTGGTAAGCAGTACACTTTCATGGGACTGTCATTGCTTTTGTTAATGAAATCACTCAAGTTTTGTCATGAAAATCTTTAAAGTGTATTTACTCAGTGTATTTAACTCGTCTGTATCTATGTGTTCGGTCAAATTTCATAATCGATTTTTCACCCACTTCCTCTCATCCTAGAGGTCTGAAATTTTCACCAGTTATTCATTTCCGGTGACAATACAAAATTAACCACAGTCCACAAGTAGTAATATAAATTGTTTTTTATATTTTGTAAGCAAAATTAGGGGCTCTATGACTAGTAAACAATAGTTTTTCTCCCCTTATTTGGCCTATCAAAAGGGCATAAAGTCATAAATCAAAACAAAGAAATCGATAAACCCTAGCATGCACAACTGTGTGTGTAGGTTTGCTGTTAAGTTTCCATGGGTGCTACACTACCAAACAATGGTTAAACCCTGGCAACCAGAGAGCATGTAGAAATTGAATGCTGCGCCTCAGTCAGTCAGATCGCCGGATGTTAAATTAGCAATCATGGTATTGTAACGACACTTGACCTTCTGGTGAGAGTGAGAGAACAAAGATGGAAAAAACCGCAATAAAAATAATAAAACGCCTACGACAGAAGAGGCAAAAGCATAAAGAGAAATTATCGTCGGAGACTGGGGCTGAGAAGCGTTTGCGAATAGAAGAACGGCGTGATGAAGATCGACAGCAAAAAAAACAAAAACAAAAAAACGCAACAAAAATTGAAAAGACTAACAAGTTTAAAATAAAAAAAAACAAAAAATTTTTTTGAAATGTGCTAAATAGTGTAAATTTTTTTCTCCTTAGGTCTTTTTCTTTAATACTACATATAAATTAAAATATAAAAGTGTGAGGGGCACTCTTGGAACTTTGATCACTCCGGCTCCTTCACACTTTTATGTTTTAAATTATATGTATTCGTTTTAGTATATTAAGCAGCAAAACGTTAATACACTACAACTCAAAAACGCTGCCGAAGCAAGTGATCGAAGCACGCCAGAGTGGAATCCAGCCGACCCGCTCAGTCTGTTAGGTGAAGGGACATAAATCTTCTTCAATCTTTCTTTAGCAATCAGTTTCATCACATAAACTTTGAGATTATATTTTATAAATAGAGTAGTGTGAAACTGTTGTAGATTTTTCGTAAAAAAGCACTGATGCAAACCATTATGGAACGTGTTTATCAATAACAATGCTGGAAACATGCAGTGGGCATCATTAATTAACTTATGGTCCCAGCTCTCCCACCGGTGCATCATATATGTATCTATGTAAAATCTTGGTCTGTGTTGCTGACTTGTTTCTTCAGAAGAAATGCAGGCTAATGCATACTGCTCAATACCTGTTGGCGTGTTACTTTCTATAATCGTACCCTGGTTCTGTAGTTCAGCCTTGTCATCCGAGAGAAGGCGACCTTCGCTGCCTTCGATCGCGGACGTTTTCTACTAGCCCTCATTGGTGAGGGTCTTGAGTAGACGGAAGGCCTTGCGGTTGTCACCACAGGTCATCCTCACATCGATCTCATCGATCTGTCATTGATCGAGTCTGCCCTTGCTTGCCTTCATGCCTTTACGAATCTCGCGGTTCACCTTCGTGTAGGCAGTGGCTGCCTCAGGTTTTTCAGCTTCTCACTCTTCATGGACAGTCGAAAACTTACTTCGTGACCCAGAGCTCGAAAACCTCTTCGGCAGAGGTCAAGCACCTCTTTAATGTGACCCGAGAAGGTGTCCACATCGCAGTCGATCATGTTCAAGGCGGCGAATTTCTCTCCGACTTGCACCTGGAAGAGTTCCGCAACATTTGGGTCACGTATTTCTCCAGGTCAAAGCCAGTGGCGCTTCACCTTTACTTTCAAGTGCAGGTTCGATAGGACAGGGTTGTAGTCACTGTTAATATCCACGCCTGCATATGCCGTCGTTTTTTCCTGATTGATGCTTGATTTGAAGCGCCTCGGCAGCAGAAATGGTCGATCTGATTGCGGTTCGACCCATCAGGAGCTGTTACGAGCTGTGTCCTTTTGTGAGGATGCAGGGTGTTGGCAAGGGTCAATCTGTGACTCTGTGCAAACTGTAGCAAGAGGAGGCCCTACTCGTTTGTCTCGTCAAGCCCAAAGAGGCCCACCATGCTGGTCCTTTGCCGATGTACATCTGGACCAACCTTCGCCTTAAAATCCCCGATCACGGCGACGATGTTCTTTTTAAGGATAACTCAGATTGAGAGTAGCCTGCTCGAGATCATTGCAATATTTTGGGAAAACAGATCATCATTCACATATATTCTCCACGTTTTTCACGACTCAGGTCTGGCATCAAGATGGCTGCGATTAATAAAGTGGAGCCGGGAGTGCCTCCTCCTCAGTACACGCCCTATCAGCCCCAGCTACAGCAAAGCCCAGCATACGGCGCACAGCAGGCTTACGCACCACAGCCTTACGCACTCATGGGGCCACAGCAACAGTCCACGAACAACAGTAAGCTCAAACCCCTATCTACGTCCTTGCCTACATTGCTGTTAGTGTCTTAAAGGATGTTGTTCCCATTCCTTTATTTGAAAGTTATTGAAACAAATTTGTGCACCCTACTAGACCTTAATAAACATTAAAGGCAGACAGAGGTACTGCGTCAAGTAGAAGGTTTAAATTGTGCCAGATGAAAATTGTGGGCCTTCAACCAATTGTAAACTATGTCCGATGATGATAATATGCCTCTATTTATGTGTCGATTATGAAAAAGGAAACCTTTATTCAGGTGTCTTGTCTATATTGTATATTCAGGGGTGTGTGTGTGTGTGTGTGTGTGTGTGTGTGTGTGTGTGTGTGTGTGTGTGTGTGTGTGTGTGTGTGTGTTGTACAGCAGTGATTGTGACCGGTCAGCCGACTTACGTACCTTTGATCGTCCGTTACGGAGAAGGTCCCATTATGGTTACCTGTCCGCACTGCCATGCAACAGTGACGACCAGCACTCATTATACTGTGGGCACGTTCGCTTGGCTCATCTGCCTGGTCATTCTTCTTCTTGGGTGCGTCACTTCATCACCTCTTTTTGCTGTTACTTGTTGCTGTCTTTGTCTAATATCTCTGTCTTTATGTTGATATCGATGTTGTCACTATCTTCATTTGTTGCTGCTTTTGACTTGTAGTTTTTGATCTTTTATTTCTGGCGGTTTTTTTCCTCGTACAGACGAGGCAATACAATATACAATATAGACAATAACTGGCAGCGGCTACCTAGAATCGTCTTGTTACTCTAACTATGGTTAAAAATGTAAACTGTTTTGGTCGCAACCCCTTTCCCCTGCTTTACGGACATCATTCTTTGTGAGACGTGAGAGGCGTCGACAACAGGACAATTAATCGAGTATTTTTCTTTGCTTATATGTAATAAACTTTTTGAAATATCGACTTAGAATATGCCCTTTCTTCATCATAGGGCAGTCATTATGATGAGCAGTGAGCTATATAGACGGACAGGTAGAGTTCAGATGAAAAGGCATTTGAGAACAAGCAGCGCCACCTGTACTCGTAGTGATCTTTTATTATGTGTTTGCCCGCTGCCTCTAGCAACGGGCGTGGTTATGCCCGTGTTGTCTCGAAGTATACATGCTATGTCGGATAGTGTCACTTACCGTCTACTCTACTACCTACATCGACGTGTGCGGTCGTGTGGAAACAGGTGCGCTGTGACGCCGTCTATCGTTGTGTGCCAAGATTCAAAGTCACGTGAGGACGTGATCAAGTGGTTTGTGTCCAGCGCAGTTACTGTACAAAAAGTTTGATGGGGAACCGCAGAACAGTGACTCCAAGACAGGCCAGAGAAATATCGCTTAACGGGCAAAAATGTCGGGTGTACAATAAAATAAGACAAACTGTCAGTCAGTCACGCGTGACCATGGGGCAGAAAGTCTAATTGACAAAACTAGCTCCTTTGTCGTGCACTTCAACATGCCTTCCCGTTTCCCGTCCATTTGGTACTGTACCTGAGTAAAAACATACACAGCAACTCGTCTCCGTCACAGATGTTTTATGTGCACAAAGAGACTAACAACATATCAAGACAATTACATGTAGTACGTGACCCGCGTCTGCAGGTCAGGCTTAGTTACGACCCACTCGGCGTTTTCTTGTCTCGCATTCAGTGGGCTGCACATGGTGTACAATTTTTTTTTACACACGGGTGAGTTGCGGAAAGTAAATTAGCCCTAACATTCCGAATTAATTTGTGCACAAAAACTGACTAAAAAGAACAAAACAGATATACACTAGAAATAACACTCTGTACACCACATGATAACGTGCGAAATCATATAATTTTGAGTATCGTAAACTTTGTTTACGTAAGACGGACTAAGCAATCAAGCACCACTTCTGTCTTTATTATTTTTTTACTTGCCTGTTGTTTTATTTTTTTTCTTCTCTTCTGTTTTTGGTGCTCAATGAGCATTCTTCTGAATGGATACCTGCGCATTATAAGTGGACATCATCATCATCATCATCATCATCATCATCATCATCATCATCATCATCATCATCATCATCATCATCATCATCATCATCATCATCTTTTCGGTTCTTTCGAGAGTGACACTATCCTGTCATTTGTACAGCTGTTTTTTGTATGTTTGCAATGAGACACATTCAAATACCAGTCCCTTCATTCAAACACTGAATGTTTGTGATCTTGCGTTCAGGATCTCAGTCCTAAAAACCACTTGTTTGAGATACACTTACCATGTGACTTGTATGATGTTATTACCATACACTTGTTTGAGGTATTCATTACCTTATACTTGTATGGGGAATTACCATCTTATTTGCTTGAAGTATGCCTTACTGTATCACTTTCTGGGGCTATTCCTTAATACCTCGCTTGTTGAAGGCATTTCCTAATATTTTATTTTTCTCCTCAATAAGCTTAGTTAGGCTTTTATAGAAGCATCAGTGTCTCCCTCATCTCAGCTTCTTTTAAAATCTTGGTATCTTATCTACTGTTAAGGAATAACCGCCACGCACTGACAGGACACATACACCACACTGACCAGCACAGCGTTCCTCACGTGTTCTTTCACACAACAAAATACAAAGATCTGCACGTGGGTTGACGATGGCACACATCCTTCTGACGACTATATCTCCGTCGCTCGTCTTTTCCACCCCCAACTAGTTCCTGAAAATCCTTATGATTCCATGAGTACTCACACCAATACATTACGTTACACCTCAAAACTACCATTACTCTTTCCAAAAGCCAAACTTTGCAACCAAATATTGAAGCACACAGCATTCTCTCTCTGACCATTTTAAAGATACATGAATTAAGAAAACTTATTTCATACCTTGGCTAGACAAGGAATTAGAATGATTCCACTGTCACTTTCACACAGAAAGTACTATTAAGTCCTTCTCCTTAGACGTCTGGTTTGGAAACCACTATAATCTGTTCACCTGGCTTACAATGACTATTTCACTCATGCATTCTTTCATAAACTATACTCACAATCATGCTTTCACAAGCATACCATAAAGGGGAACTAGCCCTGCATCCTAGAACCTATAAGGGAAACAACTTCTACTGCTAACTTTTCCCACTGGCACGGGTCGATCCGTGACATCTACCATTTGACGCTTTCTTTTAACCTTATGCTGGCTTGAGTGCTGTTTTTTCATTTCTTATTACTTTAATGAATCTCTCTTCGCTAGTGCTATAACCTATAACGTATTTGATGCTCGTCCTTCCACAATGTATAACTACATCTGACGCTATCACGTCTGAGTATTGTTTACGGTATTGTTCTTAGCTTGACATTTTTCCTTGTGGGTTTTTCCGACTGCTGTTTCCTTTTCAAACATATGTTGTTGCTATTGATTTTTTTGAGTAGGTGTTCTGTGCGACTTGCTGTGTAGGTAGTCTTTGTGACATGTTTTGTTGATGTATAGGTTCTGGCTGGGTTGCTGCCTCATCCCTTTCTGTGTGGACTCATGCAAAGACGTAATCCACATGTGCCCAAACTGTCAGCAGCAGCTTGGCAAATACAATCGCATGTGAGCTTTCTGGAACTTGCTGTTGACAGACACCTCAGCCATGCTGCACAGCGAACGGGAAACGTCTTGTTTCTCTATGAACAATATTACAAACAGCTATGTTGGTGTAATATATGTACACAAAAATATACATAGTTTTAATTCACGGTTACTTTTTCGATTTTTCATTATATACCCTGTGGTGGTTTCTCATTATAAATTGTAAATTGTGAAGTGATTAGCCGCCACCAAGAAACTGTTTGCAAATTGAATCGTCCTTTTCTTTAGCCATTTAATGACATCGTACGAGATATATGAAATCCTCTTTCTTTCTCACTCTTTTCTTCTTTTGCACACGCATCCGCGCGCGTACCCACACACGCACATGCACACATCTCACACACAGTGTTTGGTTTGGGCTGTGATACACGCTTAACCCCACAATCTAATAATAGTTACGCGAGTTCCACTTAATCGGAGAGCTCCTATCTGTTTCTTTACTAATGTTCTTGCTGGTTTGAAATGTATCAAGATTTTTTTAATTGTACGTTTGGTGCTAGAATAGTTTTAAATGTTATAATTTTTATGATGAAATACTTCAGTGAGTTCATTTTTTACGTGAGTTCTTTTTTTAGCAGCTTCACCTAAGCGGTTTTTCATTCAGGTTTTGTTGCAGCGAGAACATCTGGCTGTTGTCTAAACACCTTCTACTTGGGACCCACCTAGCGTGACTAGCTGGCAGTCAGGAGTAACTGTGACCAGTTCGGAGCAATGTCGAGAAAAAAAGATGTGTAGACAGAGAATCGGGTATGTCGCTGTAAACAGAGAAGCGTGTGTCTTGCTGCTGAATCGAAAATGAGGGATATGGTGCTGTAAGGCACCGCAGACGGACATAATGGCTTTGCTCTCGACTATAAATCAGTCGTTTGCCTGGGTCTGTAAATTGGAAAACTCCTGCAGCCCACTCACCACACACTATCACCTAAGTCAGTTAAGATAAAAGGCGGAGAAAGGAGATGCCACCTTCCGTGTCCTGGAAACGGTGAGCCACTTACAGTTTGTCCCCCCTGTGACCTCATAAGCCCTTTACCTCCTTTATAGCAATCTGAGGGAAAAGCCGACTCGTGCAATAAGGAAGAAAACGGTATAAATAGAGCTAGGGGAGAATAGTGGGCGAAGAAAAGGAGAGGTAAGGTTCCTGGATCGGACTCGTTGATTATTTGTCTCACTATGTCGCCTATCGTCTTTGTGACGTTTTCCAGTGAAAATCTTCTACGGAAGAAGAAATATTACAGCGTTTACCTTCTCCCTTCAGAGCTACTTTCTCTCGTTAAAGAAATTAAAAGTTAGTCTTAACATTGTGAAAATGTGTGCTTTATTCCTTCAAGAGTAGATGTGCTCATGTACCGTTTCTAAAAAAAAAAAAAAAAAAAAAGAAAAATACGTCCTACGGCTGAACAAGATAGGCGAGTTGCTGGTATTCGTTTGTTCTTCTGCCAGGCAAAAATCACATGACAGCTAATACACTGTTTATTTGTGAGATACTGTTTTTTATGTTAAGAACAGCTATCTTCGAGTTTGTTTTTCTTCGTCGAGGTATCGTCACGTGGGCAGCGTGCAGAAATACGTAATAAAGAATAAAATAATTGTACTCTATGTGCATTCTTATTATTACTACACACATACTAAGCCACAGTAGTCGAGAGTCCGGCCGTCTATCTGCATGAACAGACGTGGAAGCGGTAAAAGACTGAGCAAAGTAAAATGAACAAAAACGACCTAGTCGAGTTGTGGCAGCAGTCAATCAATCAATCCTTTTCGTGCTATTTGCACATAAAGCCTCAAGCAGAGCCCGCCACTGATGTCGATCGGCTGAAACCCGCTCCAGGTGACCCCATGTCTTGCCCTTTCCTTTCATCTCCTTTCCTTTCCACTGTTCTTCTCCAGGTTTCCTTTGGGCGGCCTCGTTTTCTTCGGCCGTCTGGAGTCCATCGTCTGGCGATTCTGGAGAGGTCTGCTGTCTGCTGGCGGAGCACATGTCCAATCCATCGCCAACGCCTTTCTTGAACCTGCGTGGTGATGGACTCGTTTTCATATCTTCGGTGGAGTTATTCATTGGTGATGGTGTTTGGCCAAAAGATGTTAAGTATTCGCCTGAGGCATCTGTTTTGGAAGACGTCAAGCCTGTTACCAATGTTTTTGGTCATCTTCCATGATTCTGATCCCTAAAGGAGGATGATGATCACATTTAACTTGAAGATTCTAATCTTGGTCTTCTAGCTGATGTTTTTTGCCTTCCATGTGCTCCTGAGTGAGGCGAAGGCCTGGCTGGCTTTCGCCAGTCGGGCTCGAATCTCCACCTCCGCATCCCCGGTGTTTGACATCTTGGACCCAAGATAGGTAAAACTGTCAACTTCATCAATCTCTTCTCCATTTAGTTTGATATTTTCTTGGACTCTGGCGTTCACTCTCATACTTTTCGTTTTCTTTGCTGACCTTCAAGCGAAGGTTTCCAGCTGTTTCTGTGAAGCCATTTGTTTTCTCCTGCATGTCTTGGTGGCGTTTGAAAATAGGGCAATGTCATCGGCAAAGTCCAAGTCTTCCAGCATTGTTGCTGCTGTCATAGTCATGGTCCTTTTGATCCCTCTCCTCTCTCTGTCGGTGGAATTCTTCATGATCCAGTCCATGGCCAGGATAAAGAGGAACTGCGACAGAATGCAGCCCTTCTTCACCACAGTACTGACGTTGAAGGGGGCTGTGAGCTCCGTGTCACAGACCACCTGAGATTTGAAATCGCTGTACAGCATTGCAACGATCTGGACAAGTTTCGCAGGGACTCCGTAATGCATCAGGATTTTCCATAATGACTCGCGGTGGATGCTGTCAAAAGCCTTCTCCAGGTCAATGAAGTTGATGTACAACGGTGTGTTCCACTCGTTGCTCTGCTCCAGAATCTGACGCAGAGTGAAAATGAATTCAGAGCAGGATGGCCCAGGGCGAAATCCTGGTATTTCTCAAGGGTTTCCGTCAGTCCTGACAAAACAATCTTGCTGAAGACCTTGCTGGTGAGGGAAAGAAGTGCTATACCCCTCCAGTTATTGCAGTCTCCAAGATCTCCTTTCTTGGGTAACGGAAATGAACCCTGTCTTCCACGCATCGGGGATCAGTTCTAATTCCCAAACTTGCCTGAAGATTTTAGTCAACATGGGAGCTGTCACATTCACATCTGCACAAGTCAACAATAGCCTATATATTTCATAGATGCTGCTTGATCTTGTTTTATTTGCAATCTTACAATATACAAGAAAGATTATTTGACTGTGCAGTGTAATACAGACAATCACACTGCCGGAAGCTGTTTTAAAATCTTACTCTTAAAATCTTTTTTGGTCAAGTACAAGTCAAAAATCTTATTCCTTTTCGCCCCCAGTATATAATTCATAGATGCTGCTTGATCTTGTTTTATTTGCACTCTTATAATATACATGAAAGCAGATTATTAGATTGTGCAGTGTAATACAGACAGTCACATTGCCGGAAGCTGTTTTAAATTATATTCTTACAATCGTTTTTGGTATTTGTAATTTGATTTGTCAGTTCTCAGTTCTTCGCATTCCGTTATTTATGCCTACCTCTCAGGCTTTAGACGGTGGTGGATAAGGTGGCAGCGCAGTGTAATACCTCTCTCTCTCTCTCTCATATGCAATACGTGGGACCTCGTGTTTGTAAAACCTCATGCGAGGTTTGTGCAAATCAGACCCGTGTCAAGCTTAGCGGAAGCGGTTAGGGTGCTAGATGAACCCACTTTATCCGACTCTCCCGTCCATTACATGGTAGCGAGTGTTTATTTGTGGGACTGAAGACATTTAAGTCAACAATAGCCTATATAATTCATAGATGAAAGCAGATTATTAGATTATGCAGTGTAATACCCACAATCACATTGCCGGAAACTGTTTTAAATCATATTGTTACAGATATTTTTGGTATTTGTAATTTGATTTTCAATTCTCAGTTCTTCGCATTCCGTTACGTATGCCTCACTCTTAGGCTTTAGAGGGTGGTGGATGTAGTGGCGGCGCAGTTGTAAAGAATTTCGTTTCGTGTGGTCTGTGGCGCAATGGACAACTACTCACTCACACACCGCATCTCGTTAAAACACACACATACACACGTTCACATAATCATTAAATCAAGATCAATGAATATAAAATAATAAAAATATAATTAAACAAAAGTGCAGCAAGTAAAGTAAATCATATAAGTATCCGACACTGATTCTAAAGATTTATGATAAAAGGGTTCTTGACAACTTATCTCGCTGGCCGTCACTGATGCCGGACACTATCCGTGAGTCTCTCTGTTCACAGATGACGAACAGTTTGCATAACACCTTCAAAGTTCAAATAACAAAGCAATAGTCCGATTTTCCAGATATACACAGAGTCCAAGACTCATACACAGTTCGGTGGTGAAACACACTTTACCACATTTAAGCTAAATTCCCAGTACAAACTATTTTTTCTCACATATACTAATTTTACGTCTACTCCGAGACGGACCTCCTGTCTCCAGCTCGTGGTTCGGAAAAGTGAAGCCTTATTTCCCACGCAGAGGCCCGGATGTTCTGCCTCCACGTGGTGTGTCTCCAGTCCCCCCTTTTGTATTTGCTGACCGATTCAGGGGACTGGTCGACACTAAACTTT
Organism: Marisa cornuarietis; assembly: GCA_004794655.1. Classification (NCBI taxonomy): domain Eukaryota; kingdom Metazoa; phylum Mollusca; class Gastropoda; order Architaenioglossa; family Ampullariidae; genus Marisa; species Marisa cornuarietis. The sequence continues at coordinate 20,629 of SMMW01000012.1, read as the reverse complement.
CCCACGGCCGCTTCTCGGTCTGCTGGCCGCGCATCACTGGTCAGGCTTTACGGCCACCCGCCTTGACAATCCATTCAGGCGGTGGCGGTGGTAACCTGACCAGTGGACCGTTGGTGGTTCTCACGCTGTCCCACTCCCAAGTAGAAAATAAGTTTTCTACAGCAGTGTACATACTTCTCTGTCATATGCAATACGTTGGACCTCGTGTTTGTTAAACCTCATGTTCAACCATAGCAGACGGGGTTAGAAAGCTGGATCAGCCCACATTATCCGACTCTCCCGTCCATTACATGGCAGCACGGGTTTTTTAAACTCCACGTGCTGCTGTGCCGTCCCCGTATCAAGTTTGCAACCTAATCTTTACACAAACTTTCACAATACTCATTGGGTTTGCTCAAAATTTGGTTTATTATTGGGACTGAAGTTGTACAAGTCTACAATAGTCTATATAATTCATAGATGCTGCTTGATCTTGTTTTATTTGCATTCTTAAAATAAACATGATAATATATAACGGACAGTATGAAAACCTAATCTTTATAATAACTTTCACAATACCCATTCGATTCCCTTCAAATTTGGTTTATTAGCTGCACTCAAGGAGTACAAGTCAACAGTAGCCTTCACAGTTCATAGATGCTGCTTGATCTTGTTTTATTTACACTCTTACACTATACATGATAATATATAGCCAACTCCTTTAGTTTATGTTATATTCTTTATTCTTGTTGATCTAGATGCTGGAAAAGTTGTTCCTGCTATATTTTGATGAAGCATCAACCATGAACTTCGTACAAAAGTTAAGATCAAGTAGTTTCTATGAATGATACAGTCTATTATGCATGTTCGCACTTCCTTCTACTGTTTTTAACCAAACTGCTATAAAGTATTTTCGGGATTGTTAAAATTTTGTCAATATTCCGTTATTTTGACTGTCGTGAAGTAAAAGTGGTTCATAAAACAAGTTTGTGAAGAGATCTAGCAAAAAGTCAAGAAGATTACGCGACTGTATAGTGTAATATAGACTAAGATGCTGCCCACCGCTGTTACGAATTAAATGCGGTAGCGGTATGTGTGACGGGTCACCGGCGCTTTGATGGCGTGTTTGACCCCGGTTGACTGACCGGTCGGCCGCGTGACTGTAACCAGGCGCGCCGAGATCATTCTAGAGGGTGCGTGAGCGGGTGTCTGACGCAAGCCTTGATACCCGAGAATGTTCGGTGTGAGAGTGCGCATGCGTGACGAGTGGATGTTCGATGTTTCTAGATGTGTTTGTATCGTGTATATAAGCAGTGAGAATGATTGTTTGACGGAAGGAAGGCGAGCGAGTGTATAGTAGACAGTTTTGCGTGCGTGTAGCACCGCTAGTTGTGTCAGGCCTGTGTAGACTTAGTTCGTGTAGGCGGGTGCGGCTTTTAGTTTGAGTGGAATTGTATTGCCTTTAGCCAGCGTGTCGCTGTGGTATTCATTGTGAAGTGTGTTGCCGGCGTGTATCGCCGATGTGTTAGAGTGAAACTTGCTGTAGGAACTGGTGAATAAAGCATTTTAGTGAAAATATCTTGACTGCAAAGACTCTGTTTTGGAGAGGCTGGCACCGCGGATTAAGGACCCATAACGAGCCATTGACGAAGACATAGGCGCATGGGACTTATGCTGCGTCGCTCAATTTAATTACGGACATCTCAACATCTCCATCGTTCAACAACGTTTCATCCGTAACAACCGCTGATTTTAACAAATTTTATTGGGAAGTGTAAATTGATGGGTCAATTCTTAGTTTTACGCATTCCGTTACGACCAGCGTTTCTCAACCTTTTACTTGTGACGCCCCCCCCCCCCAGACGAATAAAGGTACGTCCGCGCGCCCCCCTTAGCCACTAATACCTATATGAGATATGAGAAAATGACCGCCTTTGCGGCCCCCTTTTCAGCAGCTTGCGCCCCCCTTGGGGGGCGCGCCCCCCAGGTTGAGAACCGCGGCGTTACGTATATTTCACTCGAAGGATAGAGGGATGGGTGTAGCGGCGGCACAGTGTACATACCTCTCTGTCACTTGCAATACTGGGAACACGGGTTTTTCAAGCTCCACGTGCTGCCCCTGCTAAGCAGGCCTAATGTCAAGCATGGCGGCTGTGGTTAGGCTGTAGAAGTAGTCCACTTTACCCGTCTTTCTCACATTTAGTACATGGGAGCACAGGTTTTTCAAGCTCCACGTGCTGTCCGTGATAAGCAGGCCCCATGTCAAGCTTGGTGGCCGTGGTTAGGATGTGGAAGCAGCGCTCTGTACACGTCTTTCCCGTGCTATACTTAAATCATATTCTTTTTTTTTCAATATTTTATTTGATAAGTACAGTTTCACAGAACACAATTGTTGAATGTCCATACTTAAAAGAAAGAAGAGGGAGAGGGAGAGCGAGACAAGAAGAAAGTGTCCACATGTACCATTACAAAAAGCTTTAAATGTACAACTGTTCTTGGTTTACATGGTAAGTGTATGATTATTAAGTTACATACACATATTAAACCATCTAAATAAAATAGTCCTGTCAAGCTAAAATGCAATTTACACTAAACAGCATACATCAGTCACAGGTATACCACTCTGAATGAAAAAATTAAAGCCTACAAGATCTCAAAACCGGGCAAAGTGGTAACATTTGTGCACCCAACTCTTTATCAAGCTACCAAACTGTTTTTTAAGCTGCCCTGCATACAAGTTATTATTGTGACTTAAATCATATTCTTACAATTACTTTCGGTATTTGTAATTTGATTTGTCAATTCTCAGTTCTTCGCATTCCGTTACGTATGCCTCACTCTTAGGCTTTAGAGGGTGGTGGATGTAGTGGCGGCGCAGTGTACATACCTCTCAGCCCACTTTACATTACATGGTACTATGGGTTTTTCAAACTCCACGTGCTTTCCGTGCTATGCCGTCCCCGTCTCAAGTTTGCAACATAATCTTTATACAAACTTTAACAATGACCATTGGATTTGCTTTAAATTTGGTTTATATGTGGGACTGAAGACATTTCATAGATGTTGCTTGATCTTGTTTTATTTACAGTCTTACAATATACATAATATTATAATATAATATAGATATACATAATATAATATATTGCCGACAGTCTGAAAACCTAATCTTAAGAATAACTTTCACAATACCATTCGATATCCTTCAAACCTGGGATATAAGCGACACACAAGGAGTACAAGTCAACAATAGCCTATATAGTTCATAGATGCTAGTTGATCTTGTTTTATTTGCACTCTTACAATATACATGACAATATAAAGCCGACAGTCTGAAAACCTAATCTTTAGAATAACGTTCACAATACCCATTCGATTTCCTTCAAATTTGGTTTATTGGTGGGACTAAAGAAGTACTAGTTAACAATAGCCTATATAGTTCATAGATGCTACTTGATCTTGATTTATTTGCACTGTTACAATATACATGATAATATTTACCCCAGCGTTTCTCAACCTTTTACTTGTGACGCCCCCCCAGACGAATACAGGTACGTCCGCGCGCCCCCCTTAGCCACTAATACCTATATGAGATATGAGAAAATGACCGCCTTTGCGGCCCCCTTTTCAGCAGCTTGCGCCCCCCTTGGGGGGCGCGCCCCCCAGGTTGAGAACCGCGGATTTACCCGTTAGTATAAAAACCTAATCTTTAGAATAACTTTCACAATACCCATTTGATTTATTTCAAATTTGGTTTATTAGTGGGAGTGAACAAGTACTAGTCAACAATAGCCAACATAGTTCATAGATGCTACTTGATCTTGTTATTTTTGCACTCTTACAATATACATGATAATATATAGCCCAGAGTCTGAAAAGCTAATCTTTAGAATAACTTTCACCATTCGATATCCTTCAAATTTGGTTTGTTAGTGGGACTGAGGAAGTACTAGTCAACAATAGTCTATATAGGTCATAGATGCTGCTTGAACTTGTTTTATTTGCAGACTTACAAGATACATGATGATATATAGCCGACAGCCTGAAAACTTAATCTTTAGGATAACGTTCACAATTTCTTTTGATTTCCTTCAAATTTGGTTTATTAGTGGGACTGAAAACGTACTAGTCAACAATAGCCTATATAGTTCATAGATGCTGCTTGATCTTGTTCCATTTGCACTCTTACAATATAAATGATAATATATAGCCGACAGTCTGAAAACCTAATCTTTAGAATGACTTTCACAATACCCATTCGATTTCCTTCAAATTTGGTTTATTAACCCATTTAACTGCCAACTCCTTTACTTCATGTTATATTCTTTTTTTATTGACCTACATGCAGGAAAAGTTGTTCCTGCTATATTTTGATGAAGCATCAACCATGAACTTCGTACAAAAATGAAGATAGTTTCTACGAATGACTATAATGTATGTTTACTCTTCATATTGCTGATTTCAAGCCGTCTCTAAAGCCTTGATAAAGTCTTTTGGTTATTGTAAAAGTCGTGTCAATATTTCGTTATTTAGACTGTCCTGAAGTCAAACCGGTTCATAAAACATGTTTGTGAAAAGATCTATGAAAAAGTCAAGCAGATTACGTGACTGTTTAGTGTAATAAAATTTAAAATGCTGGCCACCTCTGATTTTAAACATATTTTGCCAAATTTTGTTGGGAATTGTAAATTGACAGGTCAATTCCCAGTTTTACGCATTCCGTTACGTATATTTCACTCCAATGCTTAATAGGGGGATGGGTGTAGCGGCGGCACAGTGTACATACCTCTCTCTAGCTTACAATACATCAGAGCACGGGTTTTCCACACTCCACGTGCTGTTCCTGCTAAGCAAGCCCAATGTCAAGTGTGGCGACTGCGGTCAGGGTGTAGAAGCAGCCCACTGCACCCGTCTTTATCACGCAGTACACGGGGGCATTGGATTTTTCAAAATTCACGTGCTGTCCGTTCTAAGCAGGCCCCATGTCAAGCTTGGCGGCCGAGGTTAGGATTTGGAAACAGCGCAATGCACCGGTATTTCCCGTGCAGTACGGGTTTTTCAAGCTCCACGTGCTGTCCGTGCTATGTCAAGTTTGGCGATAGCGGATTTTTAACCCTTTAACTGCCAACTCCTTTATTTCGTGTTATATTCTTTTTATTTGTTGATCTACATGCAGGAAAAGCTCTTCCTGCTATATTTTGACAAATCATCAACCATAAACTTCGTACAAAAGTGAAGATCAAGTAGTTTCTACGAATGATACAGTCTATTATGTATGTTTCCTCTTCATATTGCTGATTTTAAGCAAACTGCAATAAAGTGAGGTATCCGTGACGGAATATGCAGAAATTAGAATTGACAAATCAATTTCCAAATGCCAAAAGTGATTTTTTTTATATGATTTCCAACCGCTTCAGATAACGTGCTAGTCTGTAGTACACTGCTCCATATAATAATGATTTCAGGTATATAGTAAGAGTGCAAATAAGACTAGATCAAACAGCATCTATCAATTATATAGGCTATTTCTGTGTTGTACTCCTTCAGTCACACTAGTAAACGAAACTGGAAGAAAATCAAATGGGTATTGTGAAAGTTATTGTAAAGATTAGGTTTTCCCTCTGTAAGCGATATATTAAAATGTGTACTGTAAGTGTGGAAATAAAACAAGATCAAGCAGCATCTATGAATTATATAGACTAATTTTGTGTTGTACTCCTTCAGTCACACTAGTAAACCAAATTTAAAGAGAATCCAATGACTATTGTGAAAGTTATCTTAAAGATTAGATTTTCCTTCTTTGAGCAATATCACCACGTGTTTTGTAAGAGTAAAAATAAAACAAGATCAAGCAGCATCTATGAATTATATAGGCTATTCTTGTGTTGTAATCCTTCAGTCACACTAGTAAACCAAATTTGAAGTAAATCAAATGGCTATTGTGAAAGTTATTGTAAAGATTAGGTTTTTCTTCTGTCAGCTATATAATATCATGTGTATTGTAAAAGTGCAAATAAAAAAAGATCAAGCAGCATCTATGAATTATATAGGCTATTTTTTGTTGTACTCCTTCAGTCACACTAGTAAACAAATTTGGAGCAAATCCAATGGCTATTGTGAAAGTTATTGTAAAGATTAGGTTTTCCTCCTTTTAGCAATATCACCACGTGTTTTGGGAGAGTGCATATAAAACAAGATCAAGCAGCATCTATGAATTATATAGGCTATTTTTGTAATGTACTCCTTCAGTCACACTAGTAAACATAATTTGAAGCAAATCAAATGAATATGGTCAAAGTTATTGTAAAGTTTAGGTTTTCGTTCTGTCGGCTATATATTATCATGTGTATTGAAAGAGTTCAAATGAAACAAGATCAAGCAACATCTATGAAGTATATAGGCTATTTTTGTGTTGTACTCCTTCAGTCACACTAGTAAACCAAATTTGAAGCAGGCCCAATGAGTATTGTGAAAGTTATCTTAAAGATTAGGTTTTCCTTCTGTCAGCTATATATTATCATGTGTATTGTAAGAGTGCAAATAAAACAAGATCAAGCAGCAGCTATGAATTATGTAGACTATTTTTGTGTTGTACTCCTTCAGTCACACTAATAAACCAAATTAGACACAAAATAGTCTATATAATTCATATCTGTTGCTTGATCTTGCTTTATTTTCCCTCTCTGTTGTTGTTGTTGTTGTTGTTTATTTAGTTGGAAGGTGCTTCCACCTTGCGGTGATTTCGCACTATGGGGTGTAAGGGATGGGGAGGAAACCGGAGTACCCGGAGAAAAACATCGCCGCTGCGAAGAGGTGTCACATACAGAGACGAGATCTGAACCCTGAGCCGCTCACTGCAGTGGTGACAAGCGAGTGTTTTAACAACTACACTACCGGGGGCCCTATTTGCACTCTTACAATACACGTGATAATATATAGCTGACAGAAGGAAAACCTAATCTTTAAGATAACTTTCAAAATACTCATTGGGCTGGCTTCAAATTTGGTATACTAGTGTGACTGAAGGAGTACAACACAAAAATAGCCTATATAATTCATAGATGCTGCTTGATCTTGTTTTATTCGCACTGTTACAAAACACGTGGTCATATTGCTCAAAGAAGGAAAACCTAATCCTTAAGATAACTTTCAAAATACTCATGTGAGTAGCTTCAAATTTCGTTTACTAGTGTGACTGAAGGAGTACAACACAAAAATAGCCTATATAATTCATAGATGCTGCTTGATCTTGTTTTATTTGTACTCTTAGAAAACACGTGGTGATATTGCTCAAAGAAGGAAAACCTAATCTTTAAAATAACTTTCAAAATACTCATGTGAGTAGCTTCAAATTTGGTTTACTAGTGTGACTGAAGGAGTACAACACAAAAATAGTCTATATAATTCATAGCTGCTGCTTGATCTTGTTTTATTTGCACTCTTACATTACACGTGATAATATATAGCTGACTGAAGGAAAACCTAATCTTTAAGAAAACTTTCACAATACTCATTGGGCTGGCTTCAAATTTGGTTTACTAGTGTGACTGAAGGAGTACAACACAAAAATAGCCTATATAATTCATAGATGCTGCTTGATCTAGTTTTATTTGTACACTTAGAAAACACGTGGTGATATTGGTCAAGGAAGAAAAATCTAATCTTTAAGAAAACTTTCAAAATACTCATTGGGCTGGCTTTAAATTTGGTTTACTAGTGTGACTGAAGGAGTACAACACAAAAATAGCCTATATAATTCATAGATGCTGCTTGATCTTGTTTTATTTGCACTCTTACAAAACACGTGGTGATATTGCTTAAAGAAGGAAAACCTAATCTTTAAGATAACTTTCAAAATACAAATGTGAGTAGCTTCAAATTTGGTTTACTAGTGTGACTGAAGGAGTACAACACAAAAATAGTCTATATAATTCATAGCTGCTGCTTGATCTTGTTTTATTTGCACTCTTACAATACACGTGATAATATATAGCTGACAGAAGGAAATCCTAATCTTTAAGATAACTTTCACAATACTCATTGGGCTGGCTTCAAATTTGGTTTACTAGTGTGACTGAAGGAGTACAACACAAAAATAGTCTTTATAATTCATAGCTGCTGCTTGATCTTGTTTTATTTGCACTCTTACAATACACGTGATAATATATAGCTGACAGAAGGAAAACCTAATCTTTAAGAAAACTTTCAAAATACTCATTGGGCTGGCTTCAAATTTGGTTTACTAGTGTGACTGAAGGAGTACAACACAAAAATAGCCTATATAATTCATAGATGCTGCTTGATCTTGTTTTATTTGCACTCTTACAAAACACGTGGTGATATTGCTCAAAGAAGGAAAACCTAATCTTTAAGAAAACTTTCACAATACTCATTGGGCTGGCTTCAAATTTGGTTTACTAGTGTGACTGAAGGAGTACAACACAAAAATAGTCTATATAATTCATAGCTGCTGCTTGATCTTGTTTTATTTGCACTCTTACAAAACACGTGGTGATATTGCTCAAAGAAGGAAAACCTAATCTTTAAGATAACTTTCAAAATACTCATGTGAGTAGCTTTAAATTTGGTTTACTAGTGTGACTGAAGGAGTACAACACAAAAATAGTCTATATAATTCATAGCTGCTGCTTGATCTTGTTTTATTTGCACTCTTACAATACACGTGAGAATATATAGCTGACAGAAGGAAAACCTCATCTTTAAGATAACTTTCAAAATACTCATGTGAGTAGCTTCAAATTTGGTTTACTAGTGTGACTGAAGGAGTACAACACAAAATAGTCTATATAATTCATATCTGTTGCTTGATCTTGTTTTATTTTCCTCTCTGTTGTTGTTGTTGTTGTTGTTTATTTAGTTGAAGGTGCTTCCACCTTGCGGTGATTTCGCACTATGGGGTGTAAGGGATGGGGAGGAAACCGGAGTACCCGGAGAAAAACATCGCCGCTGCGAAGAGGTGTCACATACAGAGACGAGATCTGAACCCTGAGCCGCTCACTGCAGTGGTGACAAGCGAGTGTTTTAACAACTACACTACCGGGGGCCCTATTTGCACTCTTACAATACACGTGATAATATATAGCTGACAGAAGGAAAACCTAATCTTTAAGATAACTTTCAAAATACTCATTGGGCTGGCTTCAAATTTGGTTTACTAGTGTGACTGAAGGAGTACAACACAAAAATAGCCTATATAATTCATAGATGCTGCTTGATCTTGTTTTATTTGCACTCTTACAATACACGTGATAATATATAGCTGACAGAAGGAAATCCTAATCTTTAAGATAACTTTCACAATACTCATTGGGCTGGCTTCAAATTTGGTTGACTAGTGTGACTGAAGGAGTACAACACAAAAATAGCCTATATAATTCATAGATGCTGCTTGATCTTGTTTTATTCGCACTGTTACAAAACACGTGGTCATATTGCTCAAAGAAGGAAAACCTAATCCTTAAGATAACTTTCAAAATACTCATGTGAGTAGCTTCAAATTTCGTTTACTAGTGTGACTGAAGGAGTACAACACAAAAATAGCCTATATAATTCATAGATGCTGCTTGATCTTGTTTTATTTGTACTCTTAGAAAACACGTGGTGATATTGCTCAAAAAAGGAAAACCTAATCTTTAAAATAACTTTCAAAATACTCATGTGAGTAGCTTCAAATTTGGTTTACTAGTGTGACTGAAGGAGTACAACACAAAAATAGTCTATATAATTCATAGCTGCTGCTTGATCTTGTTTTATTTGCACTCTTACATTACACGTGATAATATATAGCTGACACAAGGAAAACCTAATCTTTAACAACTTTCACAACACTCATTGGGCTGGCTTCAAATTTGGTTTACTAATGTGACTGAAGGAGTACAACACAAAAATAGCCTATATAATTCATAGATGCTGCTTGATCTTGTTTTATTTGCACTCCTTCAAAACACGTGGTGATATTGCTCAAAGAATTAAAACCTAATCTTTAAGATAACTTTCAAAATACTCATTGGGCTGGCTTCAAATTTTGTTTACTAGTGTGACTGAAGGAGTACAACACAAAAATAGCCTATATAATTCATAGATGCTGCTTGATCTTGTTTTATTTGTACACTTAGAAAACACGTGGTGATATTGCTCAAGGAAGGAAAATCTAATCTTTAAGAAAACTTTCAAAATACATATTGGGCTGGCTTTAAATTTGGTTTACTAGTGTGACTGAAGGAGTACAACACAAAAATAGCCTATATAATTCATAGATGCTGCTTGATCTTGTTTTATTTGCACTCTTATAAAACCCTTGGTGACATTGCTCAAAGAAGGAAAACCTAATCTTTAAGAAAACTTTCAAAATACTAATGTGAGTAGTTTCAAATTCGGTTTCCTAGTGTGACTGAAGGAGTACAACACAAAAATAGTCTATATAATTCATAGCTGCTGCTTGATCTTGTTTTATTTGCACTCCTACAAAACACGTGGTGATATTGCTCAAAGAATTAAAACCTAATCTTTAAGATAACTTTCAAAATACTCATGTGAGTAGGTTCAAATTTGGTTTACTAGTGTGACTGAAGGAGTACAACACAAAATAGTCTATATAATTCATATCTGTTGCTTGATCTTGCTTTATTTTCCCTCTCTGTTGTTGTTGTTGTTGTTGTTTATTTAGTTGGAAGGTGCTTCCACCTTGCGGTGATTTCGCACTATGGGGTGTAAGGGATGGGGAGGAAACCGGAGTACCCGGAGAAAAACATCGCCGCTGCGAAGAGGTGTCACATACAGAGACGAGATCTGAACCCTGAGCCGCTCACTGCAGTGGTGACAAGCGAGTGTTTTAACAACTACACTACCGGGGGCCCTATTTGCACTCTTACAATACACGTGATAATATATAGCTGACAGAAGGAAAACCTAATCTTTAAGATAACTTTCAAAATACTCATTGGGCTGGCTTCAAATTTGGTTTACTAGTGTGACTGAAGGAGTACAACACAAAAATAGCCTATATAATTCATAGATGCTGCTTGATCTTGTTTTATTTGCACTCTTACAATACACGTGATAATATATAGCCGACAGAAGGAAATCCTAATCTTTAAGATAACTTTCACAATACTCATTGGGCTGGCTTCAAATTTGGTATACTAGTGTGACTGAAGGAGTACAACACAAAAATAGCCTATATAATTCATAGATGCTGCTTGATCTTGTTTTATTCGCACTGTTACAAAACACGTGGTCATATTGCTCAAAGAAGGAAAACCTAATCCTTAAGATAACTTTCAAAATACTCATGTGAGTAGCTTCAAATTTCGTTTACTAGTGTGACTGAAGGAGTACAACACAAAAATAGCCTATATAATTCATAGATGCTGCTTGATCTTGTTTTATTTGTACTCTTAGAAAACACGTGGTGATATTGCTCAAAAAAGGAAAACCTAATCTTTAAAATAACTTTCAAAATACTCATGTGAGTAGCTTCAAATTTGGTTTACTAGTGTGACTGAAGGAGTACAACACAAAAATAGTCTATATAATTCATAGCTGCTGCTTGATCTTGTTTTATTTGCACTCTTACATTACACGTGATAATATATAGCTGACACAAGGAAAACCTAATCTTTAACAACTTTCACAACACTCATTGGGCTGGCTTCAAATTTGGTTTACTAATGTGACTGAAGGAGTACAACACAAAAATAGCCTATATAATTCATAGATGCTGCTTGATCTTGTTTTATTTGCACTCCTTCAAAACACGTGGTGATATTGCTCAAAGAATTAAAACCTAATCTTTAAGATAACTTTCAAAATACTCATGTGAGTAGCTTTAAATTTGGTTTATTATTGTGACTGAAGGAGTACAACACAAAAATAGTCTATAAAATTCATAGCTGCTGATTGATCTTGTTTTATTTGCACTCTTACAATACACGTGATAATATGTAGCTGACAGAAGGAAAACCTAATCTTTAAGATAACTTTCAAAATACTCATTGGGCTGGCTTCAAATTTTGTTTACTAGTGTGACTGAAGGAGTACAACACAAAAATAGTCTATATAATTCATAGATGCTGCTTGATCTTGTTTTATTTGTACACTTAGAAAACACGTGGTGATATTGCTCAAGGAAGGAAAATCTAATCTTTAAGAAAACTTTCAAAATACATATTGGGCTGGCTTTAAATTTGGTTTACTAGTGTGACTGAAGGAGTACAACACAAAAATAGCCTATATAATTCATAGATGCTGCTTGATCTTGTTTTATTTGCACTCTTATAAAACCCTTGGTGACATTGCTTAAAGAAGGAAAACCTAATCTTTAAGATAACTTTCAAAATACAAATGTGAGTAGCTTCAAATTTGGTTTACTAGTGTGACTGAAGGAGTACAACACTAAAATAGTCTATATAATTCATAGCTGCTGCTTGATCTTTTTTTATTTTGCACTCTTACAATACACGTGATAATATATAGCTGACAGAAGGAAAACCTAATCTTCAAGATAACTTTCACGATACTCATTGGGCTGGCTTCAAATTTGGTTTACTAGTGTGACTGAAGGAGTACAACACAAAAATAGTCTATATAATTCATAGCTGCTGCTTGATCTTGTTTTATTTGCACTCTTACAATACACGTGATAATTTATAGCTGACAGAAGGAAAACCTAATCTTTAAGATACCTTTCACAATACTCGTTGGGCTGGCTTTAAATTTGGTTTACTAGTGTGACTGAATGAGTACAACACAAAAATAGCCTATATAATTCATAGATGCTGCTTGATCTTGTTTTATTTGCACTCTTACAAAACACGTGGTGATATTGCTCAAAGAAGGAAAACCTAATCTTTAAAATAACTTTGAAAATACTCATGTGAGTAGCTTCAAATTTGGTTTACTAGTGTGACTGAAGGAGTACAACTCAAAAATAGTCTATATAATTCATAGCTGCTGCTTGATCTTGTTTTGCACTCTTACAAAACACGTGGTGATATTGCTCAAAGAAGGAAAACCTAATCTTTAAAGATAACTTTCAAATACGAATACGAATACGAATATTTTATTTGTTAGGCCTTTGGGCCCATTCAAAAAGATTGTCATACAACATGATTCAGGGAAGAAATATAGTACATAATAAATGCAAAATGACATTAGTATATAACAGCATCTCTTTTCTTTGTAGCTTAACATAAAAACTTGGCAAGATTGTACAGTAGTGTTTCGTTTTTTGTTGACATAAGATTTTGTAGTTTTCAATTATTTGGCATAGTGTAGTACAATTCCGGAATAAAATTTGTTCTCAAATCTCTTAGGCATGGACAGCATAATATAAAATGGAACTCATCCTCTTCATCAATTTGACACATGGGGCATATTTTACTTATATTATTGTCAGAATATCTTAAAGTATGTGTCATTATATTTGAAATACCAAATCGGAATTTTACTAATGCATTTCTGGTGAATCTATTAACATCTAAACTCAAATACATTTCTCTGTGCATCACAGATTTAATTGATTTATAGAAGCTAAACCTTTCACTGCTATTGATTATAAAATCCCATTCTTGCCAGTGACAATCAATCAATCTTTGTTTAAAACATTTTATAAAATTGCTTACTGATTCCACTCCTTGATTTAGCCAAACATGTCCAAAACCATACCTAAATAGAAGTAACCTGATCTCAGATATCCAGTTTTGTTTTCCATTATTGTCTAATCGTTCTAACATTTTGTAAGCTCTCCATGGAAGTCTTTGTTGCTCCATCCTTGTTAATTTTATCCAGTATCTGACACAGCTTATGTATATGCTAACGAAAAGTGGATATCTGCCAAAATCACCGTATATCATCATGTTAGGGGTGCGTATACCCACACCCAAAAATCTTTTCATAGCATATGTGTGAACCTTTTCAATTTCTATACAGACACTTCCATGAAGGCCCCAAACTTCGGCTGCATAACATAAAATTGGTTTAACTTGCATATCAAATAGTCTGGTAAAAACATTTACAGAATGGTTTCCTATCTTGTATAATGTATTAATGATGCAGAATACTGCTTTCTTGGCCTTAGCAGTTAGGTCTTCAGATGCACGAGAAAAACTTAATCTTGAGGAGAAGTAAAGGCCTAAATATTTATATGTATTTACCACATTTATTTGCATACCTCCATAGAGCCACCTTTCGCTCGCTGCTAAAAATCCCCCTTTTCTAAAAATGTGTAAAGGTTGCCCCATGTTTTCCATTATTCATAATTTCTAAAGCTAGCTCATTAATAAAAAGCGAGAAAAGTATAGGGCTGCATACATCTCCTTGCTTAACTCCCTTTGTGCACTCAATGTAATTCGTGAAATCCCCTCCACATCTCACACGGGCTTTAACCGATTTGTACATATTTTGGATGCATTTGTATAGTTTACCATGTATACCATGTTTGGTAAGGATTGGCCAAAGTAATTTTCGAGAGACGGAATCGAATGCTTTTTCAAAATCGATAAATGCTACATAAAATTTACGATTCATAGCAAATTGTTTCTGGATAATGGCAAATAATGGAAAAATATGGTCAACCGTAGAACGATCTTTCCTAAAGCCAGCCTGGTTCTCTCCCACTATATCATTTAATTCTACCCATTTTTTAACCTGTTATTCACAATATGGCTGTACATCTTACTGCTAATATCATTTAGAGATATTCCACGATAATTGTTTGGGTCTGAGTGATCTCCCTTCTTATGGATGGGCTGAACAATAGATTCAGTCCACTGTTCTGGGTATGTGCCTTTATCAAATAGGGTGTTAAAATATTTAACAAAAAAGTTTACAAAGGCACCGTCCGAATATTTATAGACTTCACCGATTATGCCATCTGGACCTGGTGCTTTACCATTTTTTAGAGATTTTATGGCTTGTATAACCTCAGTTTTAGTGATAGGGTAATCTAAGTATCTTCTTGTAGTATATTCGGAGTGGGTGGGTTTCTCTATCTCACTGTTGATTTCAAGCAATGTCTTGCTTGAAGACTGCTGCATGTTGAGGACGTCCACTTGGAACAGCCTACAGCTGTTGCGGGATGGTGTTCTCAGCAGGGCCATGAAAGAGGTGTTGCGATCCGACCCTATCCGCCCGGTCTTGATAGACAGCCTTTTCCCGGCACTGGACGGACGGCTGAAGAGGGTATTTCAGAAACTGGACATATGCGTGCAGACAACTGGCTTGGACAATGTGCTAGTCGATGTTGGCCTTTGATACTGTCTTGTTGGACTTCATGACTTGCGCGGTGGTGTGGGATTCATGTTTTCATCAGTGAACTTGAGCGTGTGCTGGCGTTCCAGTGAAACTTGTGCCTTCTGTTGGATGTTGCATTTTCTGTGGAGTGTATGACATGTTTGATATTTGTTCTATGGAGTGTATTCGGTTTGTATGACATGTTGGATATTTGTGTTGAGGACTGTGTTCTTGCTGTGTGTGGACGCTGCCCTGTGACGTGGAGGAGACGGGCCGCTACACACCCACATTTTGTCGTCATCTTATTTTTTGACGTCAGCGCCTTGAGCTGTCCACAGGCCAGGATTTGGCGCTATACAAGCCAACATTATTATTATTATTATTATTATTATTATTATTATTATTATTTCTTGAAATGGACATACCACTGATCAACATCTATCGTATTTCTTGCCACCCCACTTTTGCATGATATATTCTTTATAGTCTTCCAAAACGATTGCTGGTTTGTGGAAGAGTTGAGAAGGTCTGCACATAACTGTTTTTTGTATAGCTTCTTTTTCTTCTCAATTAATTGTTTATATCCCTTACGTGCTAGAATATACATCTGACCATCTTTCCTGTCAGCTGATCTACGGAATTTTCTTAAAAGTTTTCTTGTATTTCTTTTCTCTTTGATACACTCATCCTGAACCATTTTTGCTTTTCCTCATTTCGGTCTATATTAATCCGTTTAATCATGCACTGAGTGCAGTTCAATAAACAACTGTTGAATAGCGAAAGAGCTTCATTTATATCTTTGTCTATCTTATCGCTTGCTTGCATTAGTAGCTCCTGTATCTCCGGGGACTGGACAGCTTGGTGGAATTTCTGGATATTAGCGGGGTTCCATACCATCTTGCTTACAGGTCTACTTGTTTTGGTGGTATTCCTTCTAACATGGCCAACTGGCTGAACTTGTAGGCTAAGTTCTACTGGGAAATGTTTGGATTCCATCCTGTCTGCCACTATCATCTTAAAGTCAGATGACTTTTTATGTAGCAGTTCGTCTGAAGCAATGTAATAATCTATTGTACTATTTCCATTATCTGATAAGTATGTGAAACTTCCATAAGGGTCGCCATTACATACTCCATTTAGTATAGTCAAGTCCAGGGTAGAACACATATCTAGTACTAGTCGGCCATATTTGTTTACCACCTTATCCTCCGACTGTCTGAGTTTGGTAATCGTTTCATCATTTTTTAAATGCATATCATACAATGTACTAATGTTATACATAAGGCAGTTTTCTGTTTCTGTCCCAGTTCTTGAATTTAGGTCCCCTGTAATAAGGAGGTATACATCTTCATACACATTTTTCATATCAGTTATACATTCTTCAAGTAAGCCGATGCCGTTATCGTTATCTGTTACAGCATAGTAGACCGAGTGTTCAGGGGGCACATATGCACAGACATATAATACATCTTTGTCTATTCCGAGGAGTTCTTTCTTAAGGATAAATGCAAGTATGTTATCGAAACTATTATCAACATGCTTTACATAGGTCACTAATTCATTCTTGATTAAAATTAATAGTCCTCCCGATAATCTTCCGTGCATTGATAGTCTAATACCTGGCTTGCTGAACGCTGTGTGATGGGGGGAGCTCTTCGAGTAGAAATCCTTTATAAATGTTTCAGTTAGACATACAAAGTCAAATGTGGACACGTAAGCAATAAAGTCAATGTCTTCTAGCTTTGACATTAGTCCTTCTATGTTCCAGTTCAAAAACTTCAAATAGCTAGGACCTACGTACAGGTTATCGCCACTGCTTTCTTCACTACCATTATTTCCCGTTTGATTTGTTTTGTCCTCATCGGTTATCTTCCTAACCCTCAGCTCACCTCTGACGGAGTTCCTGGTGTCGCTAACAACCTCGGCAGTGTCCAGCGCCAGTTGACGTGAGCGATGGTCACTCGCTCTTTCTACGTCACAGTCTTGCGTCATGCTGGGGTCATAGCCAGGGGAAGGGTGAGAGCCAATCAGCTCGTCGGCACGAGGTTGTCGAGTCACTGGTGACTTGTTTATGTGTTGTTTCTTCAAGTCCTGTGTTACACATTTGACACTGACACGCGCGATGTTTTTCTTGATGTCCTGAGTGACGAACATAGTCCTCGTAGCCCGGCCGGTTTCCTAGCTCTGGTATGTTTGTCTGCCGGCATGAATGTCGTAGTCGAATCTCTTACCGTCTATGATCAGGTGGTCGTAAACCATCTTACACTTTTTGTTTTCTTCTTTCGCCTTCTTCAATAGTGGGTAGAGTCCTTTTCGTATGTCTCTCACTCGTTTTGTCAAATCTTCTCCAATAAAGATGCTTGTGCCTTTCAAGTTCCGTTTCTCTCTAAGGACTTTTTCTCTATCCTTGAAGAAGGCAAAACGTACAACAATCGGAGAGTTAACATTTCTAGGGTTCGTTCTATGTGCTCTGTCGAGAATGATGTTATCATCGATTTTTAGATGTTCCTTAAACATATTTCTCACTGTGGATTCGCATTGTTCCAACGTTTCCGGTCCGTCGCCAGTCTTCGGCACACCATGTATGATGATGTTGTTCCGCCGTGATCTTCCTTCTAAATCGTCCACTTTATGTTCCACTTCTTCTAGTTTCCTCTTGAGCTCTATATTTTCTCCTTTTAGCTCTTCGTTTTCTTCTTTGAGTGTCTTTATTTCAATCATCAAATCCTTTACTTTATCTGCAAGAGATGTGATGCCAGCACTCACAGAGTTTACGTTTACATTCATATTGTCAATCTTGGTATTCATTTCAGATTTCAGTTCTTTAAGAAAACTTATCACATCCGTT
Source organism: Marisa cornuarietis (assembly GCA_004794655.1). Lineage (NCBI taxonomy): Eukaryota > Metazoa > Mollusca > Gastropoda > Architaenioglossa > Ampullariidae > Marisa > Marisa cornuarietis. The sequence continues at coordinate 2,553 of SMMW01000012.1, read as the reverse complement.
AGGGTAGGTTCCTGTTTAGAAGCTGCCGTAGGTTCAGAACCGTTAGTATTCGAATTCATCTTCTCTGGTGTGGGTCTGGCAACATTTTCTTCTACAACACTTGTACTACTTCTTAGCCATGGCGAAACATGTGGTGAAGCAAATGGTTAAGAGGCTGTTTTAGTTTGTTTTGGAGGCCCAGGATTCATTTCAATCTCACCACACTGTAGAAGTAATGTAGCGATCGCGAAAGTCAAGACAAGAGACAGCGAGAGGCTGTTCAGTCGCACAGTACTCACACGGTTTCGCTGATTGGCCATGGCGCGTCTCCACTTAAAGTGCACAAACACCGCCGTAAAGCATCCACAACAAGCACGAAATAGCAAAGGACTGGCTGGCATGTTTCCACAAAACACTTAATATTGAGAAAACAAGAATAATCTATAACTGTTTTTGTAATTAGTAGAAAAGATTTTCCAGAGACCACACCACAAGCAACCTTCTTCCCTGAGCATCGCTCACTCGAAGATAACTTTCAAAATACTCATGTGAGAAGCTTCAAATTTGGTTTACAAGTGTGACTGAGGGAGTACAACACAAAAATAGTCTATATAATTCATAGCTGCTGCTTGATCTTGTTTTGTTTGCACTCTTACAATACACGTGATAATATATAGCTGACAGAAGGAAAACCTACTCTTTAAGATAACTTTCACAATACTCATTGGGCTGGCTTCAAATTTGGTTTACTAGTGTGACTGAAGGAGTACAACACAAAAATAGCCTATATAATTCATAGATGCTGCTTGATCTTGTTTTATTTGCACTCTTACAAAACACGTGGTGATATTGCTCAAAGAAGGAAAACCTAATCTTTAATATAACTTTCAAAACACCCATGTGAGTAGCTTTAAATTTGGTTTACTAGTGTGACTGAAGGAGTACAACACAAAAATAGTCTATATAATTCATAGCTGCTGCTTGATCTTATTTTATTTGCACTCTTACAATACACGTGATAATATATCGCTGACAGAAGGAAATCCTAAACTTTAAGATAACTTTCACAATACTCATTGGGCTGGCTTCAAATTTGGTTTACTAGTGTGACTGAAGGAGTACAACACAAAAATAGCCTATATAATTCATAGAAGCTGCTTGATCTTGTTTTATTTGCACTCTTCCAATACACGTGATAATATTGGTCAAAGAAGGAAAACCTAATCCTTAAGATAACGTTCAAAATTCCAATGTGAGTAGCTTCAAATTTGGTTTACTAGTGTGACTGAAGGAGTACAACACAAAAATAGTATATACAATTCATAGCTGCTGCTTGATCTTGTTTTATTTGCACTCTTACAATACACGTGATAATATATAGCTGACACAAGGAAATCTAATCCTTAAGATAACTTTCACAATAGTCATTGGGTTGGCTTCAAATTTGGTTTACTAGTGTGACTGAAGGAGTACAACACAAAAATAGCCTATATAATTTATATATGCTGCTTGATCTTGTTTTATTTGCACTCTTACAAAACACGCGTTGATATTACTCAAAGAAGGAAAACCTAATCTTTAAGATAACTTTCACAATACTCATTGGGATTGCTTCAAATTTGGTTTACTAGTGTGACTGAAGGAGTACAACACAAAAATAGCCTATATAATTCATAGATGCTGCTTGATCTTGTTTTATTTGCACTCTTACAAAACACGAGGTGATATTGATCAAAAAAGTAAAACCTCATCTTTAAGATAACTTTCAAAATACTCATGTGAGTAGCTTCAAATTTGGTTTACTAGTGTGACTGAAGAAGTACAACACAAAAATAGTCTATATAATTCATAGCTGCTGCTTGATCTTGTTTTATTTGCACTCTTACAATACACGTGATAATATATAGCTGACAGAAGGAAAACCTAATCTTCAAGATAACTTTCACAATACTCATTAAGCTGGCTTTAAATTTGGATTACTAGTGTGACTGAAGGAGTACATTTCAAAAATAACCTATATAATTCATGGATGCTGCTTGATCTTGTTTTATTTGCACTCTTACAAAACACGTGGTAATATTGCTCAAAGCAGGAAAACCTATTCTTTAAGATAACTTTCAAAATACTCATGTGAGTCGCTTCAAATTTGTTTTACTAGTGTTACAAAAGGAGTACAACACAAAAATAGTCTATATAATTCATAGCTGCTGCTTGATCTTGTTTTATTTGCACTCTTACAATACACGTGATAATCTATAGCTGACACAAGGAAAACCTAATCTTTAAGATAACTTTCACAATACTCTTTTGGCTGGCTTCAAATTTGGTTTACTAGTGTGACTGAAGGAGTACAACACAAAAATTGCCTATATAATTTATAGATGCTGCTTGATCGTGTTTTATTTGCACACTTACAAAACACGTGGTGATAATGCTCAAAAAAAGAAAACCTAATCTTTAAGATAACTTTCAAAATACTCATGTGAGTAGCTTCAAATTTGGTTTACTAGTGTGACTGAAGGAGTACAACACAAAAATAGTCTATATAATTCATAGCTGCTGCTTGATCTTGTT